>CM064328.1:180980707-182180707 GCA_032595735.1 Pelochelys cantorii
ACGGCCTTTCGCCTGTGTGGCTTCTCCTGTGGACAGTGAGATTACTACAGTTCTTGAAGACTTTCCCACAGTACTCACAAGTGTCGCTGCGTCTGCCCTCTTTTGAGCTAGGCCTTCCAGGGCCTGGGCCACTAATATGTGGGGTGCTTCCTCCGCTTCCCGTGCCGCTGCGGCCTGAGATCCCTCCATCCATCTCCCCTGGAGGTGTGGAGAAGCGTAAACTTCCGTTTTCTGATGAGTGTTCTGAGGAAGAGGCAAAAGGCGATTGTCTGGAGTCTCCAAAGTTGAGGAATGGATCTTTTAGCTGTCTCGAGGCAGCATACCCAGCCAGCCACTGGGAGTAAACATTTTCTGTGTTAGGCATAGCTGTAGCAGGCAGGTCAAACTCTTTCTCAAGTTTAATGCGTTTTGAGAAAGGGCTCAGAGAGCTAGGGCTACCTAAAAGCAGCTTTTTTGATAAACCTCCAGAGGCAGATTCGCCAGGCGAGCACCCCCGGCCATTAACAGTGCCATCGTCAATGCGATCTGATTCTCCAGCTACTGAGTCTTCATCACAAGTGTCTCTGTGTACCTCAGATTCAGACAGGCGCCCTCGTTTATGTTTCTCTCCAAGGACCTGATGGAAAGCCTCACTGAAGTGCTGCATGGAACTCAAGACCATCCCCTGCATGACGTCTGGCAGAGAGCGGGTCTCCTCACCAACCCTGGAGTTATTCTCGTGGTGACGGGCTGCTTCTAGATTAATGCCAAAGCCATAATCTGGCCTTTCATTTTCAGTTAAGTCCTCCTCCTCTTCTTCTTCTTCCTCTTCCTCTTCCTCCTCATCCTCTTCTTCTTCCTCATCCCCATTTTCTGGAATCATATTGGGGTCATTCTCACTCTTAAACTTGGCCACGACAGATTTGAGGGCACTACTTGCACTGCCGACGAGATCACTGGTTCCAGGCTCTGGGGAGCTGGCTGTGGAGAGCCCATCGTCTGACTTGACGGTCATGGGGGAGGACTTGTGCATGTGTGTTTTCATGTGGCGCTTTAGCTTGCTGGCCTGAGTGCATGCATGATCACAGAGGTTGCACTTGTAGGGTTTTTCTCCAGTGTGGCTTCTACGGTGCACTACTAAATTACTCTGAAATTTGAACGTTTTCCCACAAAATTCACAAGACTTGGATTTAATTGGAGGCTGGGAAGAAGGAGGGGCTGACTGAAGAGGCGGAAGGGGGGGTGTTGCCAGAAATGGTGGCTTACTGCCTGGCTGGAATGGTTGCAGTAACCTTTGCATAGGGCTGGGCCGGCTTGGTGACAATGGTGGACTGGAGGTGTTACCAGCTAACTCTCTAAGTCTCCTGGAGAAATCCATAGCTGGTGGCTCCATAGCCATGGGGTTCAGTCGCAGCACCCTGTCAAAGGCACTAGGGTGATGAGTTGCAAGAGCCATTTCTTCGGCACCCAGGCGTTCTATGCGGTGTGGATCCAAATGATGTCTGGGGGGAGGGCTAAACAAAGGAGGTGTGGGTGGGAAACGCCCTTCTCCAAGACCTGAAGCCTCTCTTGATACTGACCCAGGTATTCTTAGAAGGTTAAAAGGATTATTGTCTGCAATATGAATTCCATGGAGTGGCGGCTGTGAAGGACATTCTGCACCTAGTCCTGATGGGATACCAACCCGCGGTGTCAGGGGACTTCCATGCTCGCTTTCTAAGTAGATTCTTAATCCGTGAGTGTTCTGTGCGTGTTGCAAGAGAAACCATGCACTGTTGAAAGGCTGTTTACAAGTTGTACACGTGTAGCTGCTGGGCTCATCTTTACCTGCAAAATAATACAACAGCAACATAAATGTTTAATCACTGAATGGCTTATCAATCATTGATGGTGGTTGGGCTTTTTTCTTTCTAATCTTTCTTTTCCCTAACATTAAATCTGAAGTGGAGAAACAGAAATCTAACTAATGAGGGAGGGAAGCTTGCACATTTAACCATATCACATCTGAGCTGACTTCCTGCCTTTTTTTTTTCCTTCCCTAACAAACAGAAGAGTATGAGAACAGGTAACAATGTTAAAGAGCCATCAAAAAGATGATTCAATAAATTCATTCTAATTATGGCTCCACGGATACCTTGATCTTACCTCGCTAATATTTAAAATGAAAAAAATCATTAAAATAATTTTATGAAAGGTAATATGCAAAAACATATACAGGGGTTCAAGGAGGCAGCCCAAAGTGCAACGATAGCTAAGAAAGATGAGAAATGTTAGATTATCATCCTCCTCATTACACTGAGAAACTAACAATGTGTAGAAAATTAGACAACATCTCATGCCCTTAGCAGAGCTTCATCTTAAGTAGGAAAGAAAAAAAGACATAAGGAAGATGAAGAAATAGAAAGATGCGGTTCAGCTAGTAAAATATCTGGACAGTAGCCAAGAGACCTGGATGCACGCCCTGTGGGAGTCACATTATTTCTCTTGCCCTGAAAAGAATCTGAGGATGGTAAATGCCACTTTGGCAAGTAGCTAGCTAACTCTAATTCATGATCATTTATTTTCAGAGATAACCCGGACATTATGAAAGAACAAGTGACTAATAAATAAACTAAACAAAACGCTAACTAATAATGGCACTAGAGAGCAGCCACAACAAAATATAGTGCAAAACAAAGGAAATGAATGACTTTTGGAAAGTCCTAGGCAAGAGATCATATGAAATATGGGGGAGGCAAGTATCATTTTATTGAATGCTGTAATTTTAAAAATATTCTAGTTTGACCAGAGTATTTTTCACTGATAACTGTTGGTAAATTGAAATTAGAATAAAGATGAGAACAAAAATTAATGTTCAGTCCAATCTGACAGTTCTCATAGGGCACGTCTACACAGCAGGGCGAGCTGTGTCAATTTCATAGCTTAAGTTGAAATAGCTTATTTCGACTTTTGGCGCTGTCTACACAGCAGTTATTTCCAGAGAGAGAATTTTTCCCCCAACTTCCCTTACTCCTCGTACAATGAGGGTTACAGGAGTTGGAGTAAGCAGTCCTCCAGCTCAACATTATTTTGACATTATGTCGAAATAACTGCTTGTGTGTAGACACAGACTATGTTATTTCGGAATAACGTTAGTTATTCCAAAATAACATTGCTGTATAGACATAACCATAGAGTTGCTAGTTAGTGATTTAAAAACAAAAGCTCTTGAGGTCTCCTCAGGAACGAAAATATAACAGCCTTCCAAAACAATCCAGGCTTACAATGGTATTTGATGGCATAATGTACTCCTGATCTGACCTATAATTTACTTGACGATGCATTTATAATCTCACTCAGTATAACCCACTCGTGGGTAAAGCTTCTTCACGAAATTAGATGGTAGATGCCTAAATTAGGTTTCAAACAGTTGCTTAATGTGGAGGGGGAGACAGGGAGCACAGAAAGATTTGGACAGAAAATTTCAACATTAGTATCATCTTATCAGCAACCTTCTTGTTTTTCTCCTCACTTCAAAGAAAAAGAAAAGAAAAAGCATTGTATATTTTCATTATTTAACGTATTAAATAATGATTTGTGAATATGACAGACAGGAAGCTTATAGTTCTGGCTATAGTGACCCATAGCCATTTTTCCTGATGCCTTCAGGTGCCTCTATTATTATACATTCAGTCTGACAATCTGAACTGGATGAGTAAAAAGAGATTCAACCACTGATAGCAGGCATGTAACACTTTAGTCTCTAAAAAAGTCTTTGGAATAATATTTTACATTTCCTTCTTCAATTGGACCCAGCATTTGAATAAAATGCATTTCAGTGTTTAGCATGTGCCATGAATACAGGCACAGGATAAATATTTAAATCTTTTGGAAATAGAACAAAATTCAATTGGACCTTCACATTCCTGTGCTCATAAAGACTTAAATGTGAAAATTTCATTTATTTTGCTGTTATAAAGTGGAAGTTTTTAACAATGTACCGCAAGCTACATGATCAAGCTACAGTATGCTAACAATGTAATACTACCCTGCTTCTCTATTTTATATATTAGGTCAAAGAAAATGGCATTTTATCTTATAATGAGGATACAACATACAGTTTTCACTATCATATTTTAGTATTCCCATCAACTAGATATGCTAGATCATAAGGGCAGCTAGTGTAATCATAATGTCAATGAGAAGGGCTGTTATGACTGAAACTAAAGATTACATGGAAAAAGCTGCTTTGAAACTGGTAATTATTACCAGTCCACTAATAGCAAATGATGCATTACAATTTCACCATATAATCTGTATTTCACTCAGCTCCTTCCAGTGCAGTGTATTAAATTCTAGTGCTCAGAATTTCTAAATTCCGAAAGTACGGTCATCAATAAATGTGTTACTTGCCATCATTTGCAAAATTACTTTGTTCATAACATCTTCGACTCTTATAAAGACTCGAATTGATTTCCTGCATGGCAAAATTAGGGCTACATTGATTTACTGACGTGTAAAATGTAATATTATTCTTCATTTGCTTTGAAGAAAAACAAGTTTTCAATTCACCATTCATGTTTTGTAATCAGGGTAATAATTTAAATTGAAAGTAATGCTTATTTACATCACTTGTTTAATCTTAACCAATCTAACATTTTCAGTGGAGCTATATAAAAGACAAAGCACTGAAACAGTTAAAGTCCACCAGTGATTTACCTCCTGCTTTGAAGAAACACAGTTTCTAATTTGTCTATTAGTGCTTGATTAATAATGAAGGCTATTGACTGACCATATTACCACAGAGAGATATGTTCCAGTCTGATGTGGGCTTGCCAAACTATAAGCATTATGGCAATAATACAGATACTACCACCAAAGGATGAGACTTGCAGTTAAACCATCACATTCTGGGCACAGAAATCCCTGGTTTTTTAGAAGTCCCCAGTTTCTGACTCTAGGGTCAGGCTAAGCTCCTGTTTTTGGACTCCATGATGCTCCCATTGAAGTCAATGACAAAACTCCTACTGACTTCAGCAGGAGTAGAGGGAAAACCTCGAGCCTGTTCTCATAATCATTGGCCTGATTTTATTCACACCAAGCAGTACCTTACTTCATTCTTAGTGAGATTAGTTGAAGGGTTCAGTACTACTCATTCTTAATAAGGATGGCAGAATCAAGGCCTAGAAATAACAATGTAAATAGACAAGTCAGGCCAAACCCTTGGTTTTACACACCCCTGACAAGCCAAAACCACAGATGGAATCAATCAGGCCCCAGTCCTGCAGTTCCAAAATATATGGGGTTCAGTCACACTACCAAAGTTCTCCACTCATTGAGATGCCTTAAGAGTATCACAATGTAGGATTCTCTTAGTGCTTAGATCCACCTCCGGGCTCTATGCCCCTCATGCCATGCAGATTATTGGCGATCCTGTACTAAACCCCTGGGGTTTGGGGGTGTTGTGCAAGTGAGCCATCTCAGTGGTGCATGTATGGACAAGGGAGTTGCAGAAAGTCACAAAAGAACCATGGTAGGCTACCTTGATACTGTTTTGTGAGGTTTACATCAAACTGCTGCATCAGCAGAGAGGACAGGTCAGCATGACATGCTGCACAGATGCAAATGGCACCATACACTGCATTGTTCTGTGGTTCTGTGGCTGACTGCGACACTGTTCAGTGATAGTAATAGAATAGTAACAGAAATAGATCTATCTCATCATGTGCCGACAGTGTCCGTCTGCTATGTACATTGGACAAACGTCTCAGACGCTTCGCCAAAGAATCAATGCACACAAAACGGATATCAGACAGTATCACAAAGAAAAAACAGTTTCTTGCCATTTCAACCAGAAAGGGCATTGTCTGAATGACTTGATTACCTGCATACTGCTTCAAAGACATTTTCACACCAGGCTTGAAAGAGAAACCTCTGAACTGTCATTCATGCTTAAATTTGACACTTTACGCCGGGGTCTTAACAAAGACGCTAATTACCTTACCCATTACAAAGATAGCTTCCCCAATTATCACCTCTAATATCATTAGCTCACAGACATTTACCCCCCCCCCTTCCTTATCCCCCCTCTGTTCTGAAAATTGATTTGTCCTTATTACATGTGTTCACTTTTTTTGATTGTATCCCTTTGGTATATATGGTCATGCCTATTTTCTTCCACAATTTGATCTGAGGAAGTGGGTCTGGCCCACGAAAGCTCATCACCTAATAAACCATCTTGTTAATCTTTAAAGTGCTACATAGTCCTGTTTTTTGTTTCAACTGTTTAGTGATAACTCTCCTGTCCCATAACTAGGAGAATTACTGTAAGGCAGGGATTCTACATAAAAAAATAAAAATAATGGACTAAATCTAATCCTGACCCAATAACATCCCTGGCCCAATTTCTTTAGATACATGTTAAATAAATATTCTACTTCAAGACAACTGTAGATTTATTTTACATCTCCTTCAGCAAATCATTAGCTAGAGATCTTAAGAAATTGCATTGCACTTTCATAGAACAGTACTTAGCATTTCTAAAATAAGAGTTCCACACACACCCCAAAGTAATCACAAAACTTCAGTCCTTACCCTCAAAAAATAAAGAGGTGATTTAACTGGAGAATGGGTGGGTGACAGATTTAAACTCCTGATCTGAAAAAAGTTAACAAGTGAATAGAATGTATATTGGCTTTTGAGTGCCTCTAAGGGCAGTCCACACATTTACTCAATAAGATATGAAGGCATGTCTGCTTTTAGCACTGAACAGTGCTTTTTTTTTTTTAAAGACATTTCTTCTTCTTCACTTTACATTGCTACATGAGTCAGAGAAAACTGACATCCAGAAACACAATATAGTTGACTCTAAATCAGACCTATAGGCATGTCCACAGCCACCAGCAGTGAAGCCAGACAAAGAGCTGGGGAGGAGGCCAGCTGGGAAGAGAAGCTGTCAGTTAGATGCCACTTCTGAAAAAAAAAAAAATCATTCTGGAGCTAGGCATATGAATGCTTCCATTGCCAAGTAAGTAATGGAATAATATGTGTGTAAATGCCAGTGGGCTTGGGAAGCACTTCCATCAGTTCTTAAAAGTAAAAGCTAAATCCAGAAGAGCTTATCACTGGGTATATGCATTCCTGGACATTCTGTGAGTCATAACAATGAAATGACAAATTTGGGGTCCTATAGATCTGACTGGGGGGGGTTCCACATCCATTATGCATAAGTTTGTTTGTTGGACCCCAAATTACAGCACTGAACAGGGACACAATACATATCGTATGATAGGGAATCATATGGGCTGGCTACGTTCCATTCCATTTTCACCCTATAGGAGAAAAAATCCAAGGCTCAGTCCATGTGCCAGGGGACATTGTAAAGCATTCTATTTACAGACATGGACATTCCTCTTGGAAAAATTCTGGTGAAGCCAACGGCAAATCTACCAGCTCCAGATGGACCAGGTTTTGGGGGCTCTAAACTTGAGAGGTTAAAAATGAGTTGCTACCAGTAGGTCCAGCATTTCCACAAACCCAGGAGGAGAGCCATTTCACTATGCCTCATTAACTACCATCCTGAAGGGGGTGCACACAGAGGTAACTTCAGCAAAGTTCCCCCTTCCCAGAGCTACCTTCATTGGGGGGAGGGTCTGCCCTTCTGTGAAAGAAGCAGTGGTTCTAGCCCCCAAAACATTTGGGGCTTTGTGAATTCACACTGAGCACTCGTCAACACCTGAAACACTACAGCACTTTCCTCAAAGAATTCTGCACTCTACAGCAGGGATTAGATTAACTACATCACACAGAAGAGTCGATTTTCCACACCCCAATCAATTTAACTGGGCTACCTTAACTTTTTAGTGCCAGCCAAGCCACTGGCTCCTAAAAGAATAACAACTCCACATCATTCTCCACTGCAACTGGGGCTACCTGAGGTTCTTCAACCATGGAGACATGCCAAGAAAGGGTATCGCAGTGAGGGGATTTGCTCTGAGTGCCAGAAGAAGCAATGTACATCTCTGCCAGGACCTGCATTCCGCCACGCACAAAACCCTTGAAGACTAAAGCAAGGCGGTGCTGCAGAAACCTGGTAGACTTGGGATCCACCCATGAATCTAGGGAAAATTATTCTTTTCTATCTCCCTGAGATGTGCTAAACACCCAGGCCTCAGTGGGACTTGTCCTCAGCATCTCTCAGGATAATGGCAGGAATCTGAAGTAGCACCACAGACTCAAGAGACACTTTACTTATACATTGGTGTAAATGAGATCACAATTTGGTCTGCCGTGATCAGTGGGACACTGCCCAAATTTCCCAAGTCTAAAGAATAAGTGGAAGGGTATTAAACTATAGAAGATCAGACCCCATCGATGTAGCGAATGATCCTCTGTTGCTGTGGTTGATTGCAGGGGAGGGATTAAGAAAAGAAAAAAAACAGCTCTTAGATAGTGTGAGATGTGGTCTCAGTTTTTCAAAATTAGGATGTGTTTTTTGGAGAAAGAACATAAGAAAATAAGAACAGTCATTCTGGGTCAGACCAACGGTCCAGCTAGCTCCGTATCTTGTCATCTGACAGTGGCCAATGTTAGGTGCACCAGAGGGAGTGAACAGAACAGGTAATCATCAAATGATCACTCCCCTGTCACCCATTCCCAGCCTCCCAAATAGAGGCTAGGGATACAATCTCTACCCATCCTGACTAATAGCTATTGATGAACCTAACCTCCATTAATTTATCTCGATCTTTTACAAACCCTGTTAAATTCCTGGACTTCACATCCTCTGGTAAGGAGTTCCACAGTGTGTGAAGAAATACTTTCTTCTGTTAGTTTTAAACTTGCTGCCTATAATTTCATTTGGTGACTCCTAGTTCTTGAGTTATGGGAACAATTAATTTTAACTTTTCCTTATTTACTTTATCCACACCAGCCATGATTTTATAGACTTGTACCTAGGGTTGCCAGGTGTCCGGTTTTGAACTGGACCGTCCAGTATTTGAGCTTTCTGTCCAGGAAAGAAATTGAGAAAATACCGGACATATAAGTGTCCGGTATTTTCTAATTAAGTAAGTTTTATTATTATCAGGAGTATCAGTATGTAGTTGCATACTGCCTGGCTGGTAGACACGCTCACATTGCGTGAGCGTGTCTACTAGACATTGCATGAGCGTGTCTACCAGCCAGGCAGTACGCAGCTATGCAGTAGAGAGGAGGGGGGCGGGGCCGGGGCAGGCTGGAATCCCTGGGGCCTGACTCACTAGTACGCTCTGCTGGGACCGTGCGCGGGACGGGCAGCACCCTGGGATCTGTGTGCACCTGGGTCACCCCCCCTGGCCAGCCCCACTTCCTTTGACCCCCTCCCAGCCAGCCCTGCTTCCCGCCAGCCGGTTCTCTCCTGGCCAGCCCCGCTCCCCCAACCCTCCCCCCCCCCCATCTGAGATCAATTTTTTTTTTAAGACATCTGGTAACCCTACTTGTACCATATGCTCCCCCTTTATTCTCCTCTTTTCTAATCTGAAAAGTCCCAGTCTTTTTAATCTCTCCTCATACGGCAGCCATTCCAAACCCCTAATCTTTTTTGTTTACCTTTTCTGAACATTTTCCAATGGCAAGATATCTTTTTTGGAATGAGGTGACCACATCTGCACACAGTATTCAAGATGTGGGCATACCCTGGATTTATAAAGAGGCAACAAGAGGCTCCCTGCCACTCCCCTGCATCCAGACCAATCGAGACCTGGAGACAGGGTAGTGCACAAAGTCCCCTCCCCCCACCAGGGACGCACGGCACCAGAGCGAACTGCCAGCCGTTCAAAACAGCCGGCAGTTCTCTCGAAGCGCTGCATGCCCTTGGCGGGGCAAGGGCAGGGAAGGGGGGGCTAAGACTTCATGTGCTCCCCGGCTCCAAGGCCAATCAAGGTCAAGGTCTCCTGACCCTGCTTCTTCCACCCAAGGCCCCGCCCTTTCTGGGACGGCCCACAACCTCTTCAGAAATTCCTGAAGTGGCCCCCCTTCAAAAATTATCGCCCACCCCTGCTTTACAGGAACCATGTTGACTTTTTCCAAACAAATTATGTTCATCTATTTGTCTGATAATTCTGTTCTTAACTATAGTTTCAACCAATTTGCCCGGTGCTGAGGTTAGACTTCCAGCCTGTAATTGCCAGCGCCCTTTTTAAAAATTGGTGTCACATTAGCTATCCTCCAATCATTAGGTACAGAAGATGATTTAAAGGATAGGTTACTAACCACAGTTAGTAATTCTGCAATTTCAGAACTCTTGGGTGAGTGCCATCTGGTTCTGGTGACTTGTCAGTGTTTAGTTTATCAGTTTATTCTAAAACCTCCTCTAAAGACACATCAATCTGAGAGAGTTCCCAGATTAAACACCAAAAAAAGAAAGGCTCAGGTTTGGGAATGTCCCTTATGTCCTCAGCCATGATGACCGATACAAAACATTCATTTAGTTTATCCGCAATGACCTTACAGGATGGGGGTTCAATTTTCGGTGCCTGACTGGAGACACTTTGACAAGGCTTGATTTCCAGAAAGCAATGAGCACCCACCAAATGAAGCACCCAGAAATGCACAAGCACATGAAAGTGCATGAGCACAATGGTGGGATCTTTAGTGCAAAGTATATCTTCTTCTGTTTGTAAAATGTACAGTTGCCAAGCAAAACCAGGGTTTAAAGGACATGGTTCCTTTCATTACAAGGTTACTTGCTCCAATAGTTTGTTGCTCTGCTATGCTCTTGCATAGATCACATGTATCTTTTGTTACCAGACATGCAAAAAATAAAATATTACTGAGAATTGAGTATGTGAAAATTATAACAAATGCTTTCCACCCCCCAGCCCTCTTCACAAAAAATTATTTGAGGAATAGTCTGAACTGAAACCAGAATTGCTTTATTTTGCTTTAATATCAAATGATTGCTTGCTTTTAGGCTGATAAATTTTGGATCATTACAGTATTTAAGAGGGTGGAGGGAAAACAGAGTTAATTGTTACCACTTGTACTTGATTCATCTCTTCTCCATCTGGCCTGTCAAAGATTTTTTTTCCTTTGGAAATGCGCATTGTTGAAATGCCCTCTACTAAAACTTCAGAACTGAAACTACTGGAATACAGGAAGCTAAAAGAGACAGAAGACAGTTCTGCTCAATCTGGTTATGTTTACACTACAACTGGGGACCGTGCCCCCAAGACATACACTCACTCGCTAAAAGCAATGGTGTGTGGACAATGCAGCATAGACGTGACAGTCTAGCTGTCCGAGTACAAGCCTGCCTGCCCCTCTGGGACCGAGTTCAGGTAATCAGTCCAGGATGACACATCCAAGCTGCTATTTTTACCATGCTAGCTGGAGTGGAGCTAGTGCGTGTCAGCCTATCCAGGCTGGAAGGCATGATCTCAAAAGCAGTGTATACATATTTCTCTGAGTCTTCTGCAACCTACTTCTGTTTGTAACCACTAAGGGGAAAATACCCACATTTCATACATCACCTTTCATACATCACCTTATAGTTAACATCATTGACTTAGATGAGGAAAACTGTGATTGTTCAATAAATCTTTTTCCTTAGCTAACTGAATACTGTAATTTCTTTACAATTGAGCAGGCCCATCAAAAATGGATTATAAGTGGCTGTGGGTTTTGGTGTAAATTTTATTTTGTTGGCGAGGTTGGGGACTGGGTGGCTCATTTTTCTGTAAATGTATCTATTTATAATTTCTGTATAGTACTTTGTTTTCTTTGGCAGGTGGGCCTTTAGTAAATATTGGGCCTGATTCACTACTCTGTTTTACCATTGTGACTCCATTGACTTCAACACTGGTGTAACAGAGCAGTGAATCATGCCTATTATCATCATCATTAAATGTTAAAGGAAGAACACAAGTAAGACACATGAGAAAATTATACAGCAGATTAGGGATGTGATAATATAGTCAATTAACCAATTAACCAATAAGCAAAAGCTTATAGGTTAATGCTATAAACTACATGCATTCCCCCACTCCCCACCAGTAATTTTTTTAGCAGGCTGGCCAGCAGCTGGTCCACGAAGGGAGCTGGTTTTTAAACTGGCTCCCCTTGCAGACCCGCTCCCGCTTGTCAACCCATGCTGCTTCCTCTGATAAAGAGACAGTAGTGTGGAGCAGCAGCAGGTTCCTGGAGAGTAGGGCTGGAGCATACTGGCTGCCAGCCCCACTCCCAGGGACTATAGAATAGTCAAGTAACTGATAAGAATTCATGAGGTCAATCAACTATTCAATTAACCGATATTTAACATCCCTACACCAGATAAGAATGAAACCAAGTTCAGTTTCTGCAGCATATGTGTATATATATTTATATATATATATATATATATATATATATTTATATATAAACTCCTACAATAGGAAAGTAATGTCCAGTAGAAACTAATTATAAACAAGTGTGAAAATGAGCAGCAAAGATGACTGAAAAACAACAATTCTGAGCAAAATATTAAAATCTGAAAGCTGTTGCATTTTATAGGAGCCAAAATAGCATCACCCTTTTTTTTTTCATAAACCTTTCCAGGATCTGTTTTATCCTTATTTAACTGATGTCTTCACAAAAAACACTCCTGAAATGTTTAATTGTCTGAAACTAACTTCTTCTTACTACAAACCAAGATTTTGTGAAATGAAAAACTTCTAAAATGTTTTAAAGGAAAATTTCAAGAAAGGTGTCTCAGGAAGCATCTCAAAAACGTATTTTGATAATTAAATAATTGTTTGCAAAATATTTCATTCTTAAAAAGGGCATTTTTGACTCTCAAAAAAATCTTTTTGTGTGAAAAGTTTTGACAAGCTTTACAGATATTTTATTTTCAGAGTCCAAACTGAAAAACACAAGCTGCAAAAATTATTTTAAAAGCAACTAATGGTAGTAATTATCTTTCTATTTAATATCTGGAAAGCTAACTTAGTAGAAAAGGATTTCATATTTTAAAAAAATATTACTTGGAGACTGATTGTATCTCTTTACATTTCCTGATGACAGTATTACTCGACCTTCTCTCATACAGAGCCTAAAGTATTACTATTATATTCTGTTCTGATTCCTCTGCCACACCTATCACTATGGCATTTGCGTGCCTTTCACTTGTGCTGCTGAACAACTACTACTAATTCATTAGGAGGAAAAAACAGGCTTACAGGCCACGGGTGGAAAAGTCTGTGCCTTTTATTCCTTCTTTGTGGAATGGGAACACAAACCAGACAGGATGCTACTTGCAGTAACATGACTCCCTGAAGAATAAATATCCAAACAGAGAACTGCAAAGTCAATCCAATAAACACCCAAGCACCAACAGTTCAAGCAGCTACACGTCTGTTTTCCTGGACTCCCCTGCCTTTTACTTTTGTCCGGGAAAAGCAGACATCTGCCCATTGAAGGTGCAGCCCTTATGGCCAACACACATTCTTTCTGCAGGGGAAGAGGCTGACAGCTTGTAAGTTAAAAAAAGGGTGTAGCTATGCAGTCACGCTGCAGTTTGATAAGGTTTACTATTTAAAGTTAGACAACAGCAGCATTATTGGGAAGGCCACAGGAAAATAGAACCTGTCGCCTGACATAGGAAAGGAAAACGATCCTGCAAAGGAAAATGAGGGTTATTTGGAAGAAAGAGGCTAGGAAAAGGAGTAAATATTGTGTATGCCCCCCCTATTGCTACCTCCTCCTTTCAAAAGAATAAACTACACAGCATTATCAAAGAGCAAAGGGCAGGAACTCAATGGACATCTAATTAATGATAAAGTGAATGGCCCTGCTTCTCTTCTAAGCTCCACAAGCACAAGTTCCTGATCCAAAGCCCACTGAAGGTAATGGGAAGGCATCCACTCAGTGGGATTTGGAATAAGCTCTGCATCAGAAGTAACATCAGTGAAGTCAATAGAGAAACACTAGTGTAAAGCTGCTGCGAGAGAAAAATCAGAATTCTTTCACAAGAAACATAACCCATGTTTACACCTCACAATGGGGAAAAAGCTGCTTAAATCAGCATACATTTAATTTTGGACCTGAGCCAATGCCCATTGAGTCAATGGAAAGACTCCTGTCCATTCCAATGAGCGTAGGATCAGGTCCTTCCAGGGAAAATGGAAAGTTTGTGGGTGGATATTTTATTTCTAGTATCAAAATACATAACTTTATATTTTTTCTTACTCTTTTTTTTAAAAGAATTGAAACTGATCTCTGGCTTGAGTTGTAGCACTTGGCAAAAAGGAGATGGCTTCTGCTGTCCCTCAGGAGCATCGTAAGGCTGCCAGTCATACTGGCCTGACCTCAATGTCTGTCACCATTTTCAAGGCGATTATTATTTGGCCACACCAAAAAAAACCCTGCTTCAGGCTCCAACTTGGCAAGTAAGATACCAGTCTGGAAGTGATTTTGTGTTTTTTAAAACTTGGGGGTGGAAATCTGTCACATTTTGATTACCAGCAAATGGACGCAAATTGCAGTTGGTGGATTCGGGCAATAATTTGATTCTTAAAATTCAGCTTTGAAATAAATTGTAAAAGAAACTTCTCAGACAAATGAGATCCAGCCAGTATAAGTAGTTGGTACTTACATACAAAGGTCACAGAGAAGTATAAATAATATACAAAGACAGACAGACTTCAACATATGCACTCCCATTAATTTAAAATATAAACCACAAAGTCTTATATTGGACTACATCGTACCATCAGATCTGTAAGCAGAACTCATTATTGTTACAATCTGGCCCACGACTTCTAAAAAAATTCACAAAATGATCAAACCCTGATGTACATATTCTGTTCCAGCTTTCTTCCAACTGACTTTAATGGGACGACTCGCATGAGTAAGGATTTTCTGGGACTGCGCCCATCGTCCCTAATGCCATCTGATCACTTTTGCTATTTAAAAAGACAAAAATGATTATTACTGTTGCAGTGTCTAAGTATTCCCAATATAGGTTTTGTTTTTCCTTTAAAATTTTATAACCACTTTGAATTAATGGACTTTTAAAAAGAAGTGGCACCCAGACTGCCTTAACTAACACTCCTCTAGCTAGATATATACAGGATAGACAGATACATTCTCCTTCAGAAGTCATTAAGGTCTGTCAGGTCAATGACCCATCAACTAAGAAGTCTCAGGTAAGCCATGACCCAACAGAGCATCAAAGCTCCTTCAAAGCAGTCACCCGGTTATGCAGTAAACAATACCCTGTGTCAACAGTCCATAATTACGTATTTACCCAATGGCCGTTAGGGACAATCAAGTTAATAATTCACTTTTTCAACATAGTGTGATTATATGGTTACAGAGAAGTTCCAAATAATTTTGCTCATTTTCATATCCCTATATGATGAATTGTTTCCTATTTTTCTTTCTGGTAGTCCCTCTCCCCCATTTTTTCCTTTTTATTCTTTTCTTCTCTTCTAACAGCAACAGTACTGGCTCTGCATACCAGGAAGAGGCCAAAAAAGCATAAAAATGCATGTTAAAATTATGCAAACAGCTAACTACAACAGGCTTCAATCGAGAGGCAGTATGGTTTAGTGGCTAGCGTTTGGATGTGTATGAAAAAGATGTGGGTTCTAATTCTGACTCTGCCATTCACCTGTTATGTGACATTGGGCAAGGCTCGTTACTCTTCCTTCTTTTGTCCTCTTAGAACACAGGCTCTTCAGAAGGAGGATTATCTATTACAGCCTCCAGCACAAACCTGATCACAGTTAGGACCTCTAACTGCTACTATAATACAAATAATTGTAAGAAAACAGATCTCTCATTGACGTCAAGGGGAGGACTACATAAATTGATCATAAAATTAAATGGACTACATTTTGGGCCAGAAGTAAAAAGGGGTAACCACAGCCATGTCAAAGCTCTTGTTTCTCATACACAGCAAACTGCATGCTACAAGCGCAAATGGACAAGATGTCCTGGAGTGTGCATACAAGGGCCCATTTGCATTCACCAGTGTAGATGCACAGTGGCAGCCCCAAGTAAATTTGGTGCTATGGGTTTGAGTTAACTCACGAAAACAGGATACATATTCTTGTTGTCATGCCGCTCCCTCACTCACAGTGGTTTTGCCCAGAGGTACAAAGCCATATATGATGACACCTAAGAACATGCAATGTCACCTCAGCAACATCTCAGCACAACACAGAGGGAAAGACAGATCTAGATGTCTAGTCTTTGCTTCTAAAGGGTTATGTCCCATATTCCATATCCCCTTGTTTCTAAAGGGTTACATCCCAACCTTTACATTATTTTGTTTTGAAATTGCTAATGTTATTTTATTTTAAATAACCCATATACTATCTATGTAACAAAGTATCTTCTACAAACACAGAATCAGCATCGTCACATAATTTTGTATTACTGAGCATAACTACTGATGCTTTACGACCCAATTAAATTCTATGAGAAATTGCTAATGCAATAGATGGGGCACTCTCAGAAAAATCAAACTGCGATGACATTTTGAAACCACTCAATCTCTGATCCCTGGGAGAGGCACTGGATGGAATATTCATACCACTGTTAGAGTGACTTGGAGTAAGCACATTGGAGTAAATCAAGTAGCGTCCATCCCTGATTGCCTTTATTTATGTTTTGTAGATAATGCACTGCAATACTTTCCATGTCATTCTCTATTTCTCTAACATCATCCAAGATTCTGTTAAATAAGTATAAGTTATTTCAAGTATGAATAGACTTTTTGTATTACATACTTAAAGCACAGAGTTGCATGGCACACTAAATTTTGTTAGTCAACATTACAGAACAAATTTATCCCTAGTGTATTATGTTAATGGAGTTACACCTGCAATTAATTTAGCCCAAAACACTCACTCAGAAAGCAGATGGAATATTGCTGCTTGTACTACCTGATTGCAAGGCAAGGCTTGCATGGTGGTCTTGGCCAGGACACTATTGTCCTTCGGCATCTGCTAGTACTGGAAGCCAAAACTAAGGAGAGTGCCCATTGCATCTATAGTATAGTAGTTGCCACTTCTGGGGACAGGGTGCTGAATGTCTGAGCATTCCACAACTGTGGCTATGTCTACATAGCAAATGAAGGTCTGATTGTAGCAGAGTCAAATATAGCCACGTAGCTTTGAGATACTTAGTGCGGATAACACTAGTAGCATAACTGTGGCAGTGTGGACTTTGGCATGAGCAAGTTCCCCAGTGCGAACCTGCCAGGGACACTGGATACACACTTGGGATGCTAGCCCATGCTGAAATTCATGCTAAACATGTCTTCACTGCTATTGTTCCCCACACTTGCTAGGATAAAGCTAACATGGGTGTACGCCCATGCTACATCTTCCCTTGCCTGGAATGCCTCTGACAGGTGCCGCGCAGTGTTCCACTGTGGCTGCAAAAGTCACAGTGTCACCTGGTTTGGAGAGATGTGTATTGTGACCTGAACTGACAAGGGTGACATACAGTGGGGAGAAATAGAGACACAAGTCCTGGTGCTGCTCAAACAACCTGTGTAGCTCAATTTACCCACAGAAATGAGTAGTCCTGTGGCACCTTAGCCCTGGTCTACACTAGGGAGTTATTTTGAAATAACCCCCTTATTTTGAAATAATAAATGAAACATCCACACTACCAAGCCCATTATTTTGAAATAACGGGCCGGTTATTTCAAAATCTATGCTCCTGCTTTCCTTGGGGAATTAGCTTATTTTGAAATAGTTATTTTGGAAGTTATTATTTCAAAAAATAAGTTATTTCTAAATCATTTTCTAGTGTAGACATGCCCTTAGAGACTAACCAAAATATTAAGAATAATGAGCCTTTGTGGGTAAAACCCACTTCATCAGATGGAGTGGAAATAACATAAACCAAGAGATATATATAACAGCAGAAGTACCTGTTAATCGCTGGACCCATGTTACTGAGGCTAATTAAGTGGGCTGCGCATGTCCCATACATAGCTTTTGATGTGGAAATGCAGATGTTAAAGGCAGGAGAAACTGGTCAATGTTCTCAGTGCCAATGTTTTACAGTAAAATGCTCACCTTAGAATAATGTTGATTTAATTGTTTCAGACTAGATTAGGCTTGCTTCTGTAGATCATCATTCTAATTAAGGGTCAGCATCAGGATTTAGGGCATAAAGCCGTTATTCTTTGGGACCCTCCCCATCTTCTCAATCTCTTCTGCACTATATTCCCAAACAAATCCCCTCAATACCTCCTTCACTCTCATAATGCTCCTGCTTTGCTTCAGTTTCCTTCCTCACCAATCAGTTCATTCAGGCAACAATTGCCTCCACTAATCCAGGTATACTCTGGCATCCTCTGACAAACTGGGACATCTTGGCCAGCAGTTTGCAGGACCCCATAATTTCTCTCCCCAGACCAGCTATTAGGAAGGCAAAGCTTTATTATGTCCCTCAACAAGTTCTATGTCACTAAAGAAACTGCAATTAGAATGGGCGCTGCACCTGACCCTTACAGAACCTGGCTTTGTACTTTCACAACAGAGCATTAGGATAGTTGTTAATTTTTTTTCTTTGAAAATAGGACAAAAGATATCAAGTTCTATGGTCTTGTTTGAACTACTCTGCCTCCTCTTTGTAATATAAGAATCCTTGAAGTTGCAAATGATATAATATTCAGAATACCTGGGTTTGGGGAATGTGAGAATGAAGGGATTTCTATAGCTTTACTGCATTTTCACGGCACACAGAGTATTTACCATATATTCAGCTGAGGAACACAAAAGGGGCATTTGAAAATTCAGTGCTTCAGGAGTTTAAAGTCACAGAAAGGAAGATAAAGAGAAAAATTTCTTATTTACAGATTTGCAGATGAAATCCAATGAAAACACACCAAAAATGCTTCTTTATGTCAGTAAGGCTGATTCAAATTCCTGGCTTGCAAGGTCTCCTCTATCTGAGTATTATGTGACCCCAATAACATTCAGTGTTCCAAGGTTAAGATCTGTTTCCTTACAACGGTGCAGAAAGCTGTTGTTTCACTTGTGGCTGCAGAATTCAGCTTTGAAGGACAAGTTAGTACCACTCTACATTTAACTGGCTGCAGTTCATCTGATTATACAGTGCCTTGCTTTCTGGAATATGTAATCATCTCTTTCTGATGACATTTTAAATATCCAACTAGATAAATAATTGCGGCAATAATTGATAGCTGAGTCAAACTGGAAGATTATTGATTGGCACAGTACCCACAGAAACAAATGTTCCTCTTTCAAACACTACAGTTGAGGATGCTTTAAATTTAACTTTTGCAGATAAATGGTAATAGTCTGATTTACTGATCAAGCAACTGTAGTACAATATGCATTTTGGGATTTGATTACTTTGAGAAATTTTTAAAAGAAAAAGTAGGCATCGAGATGTGTATTTTATTTCAATAATTACAAGGATATGGATAAGTTGTGAATAGAAACACATGCAGAGAGGTCCCAAAGAATTGTTCATTAACTCTCTCCCTTCCTGAAGGGTATTTATCTGCTCTTTATTGCTCCTTACACAGGAATCTAGCCTGCCATCTTTCTGCATGTCTTTCTCATTACCAGTGATGGGAGTTACATAACCACGTCAGCAGCAAGTTCTCCCCATTGCTTTCTACACAGCTATCCCAGCGTCCACAGTGGAGCCAGTTTAAATATTTATCCTCTTAGCAGACTATGAATAAAGTTGAAAGGAGAAGCTCAGACTCTCCAGGCCTGACTGAGCCTGAGCTCCCTTAAATTGGTGTAAATCAGGAGCAATGCCACTGCTGAAGTAAATGGAGTTACACCACTGTAAAAGCAGAGCAAATGAGATCAGAATCCAGCAGATCTACAGATACCGAATTTTTGAGGGTTAAAAGAAAATCTATATCTCAGATTTTGCAAGACAGGTGCCTGAGTCTACTTTTCTTTTTTTATTTTAATTGCAGAATGACATCAGCTCTGCAGCCCTTCAAATGTACACTGCGGGGTAGAGGGATGGAGTGAATCTGTGAAATGTACTGATTGAGAAGAATCATGACTAACCAACATGGATGCTCATATGTGAGAAATGACGAGTAAATGAGCTGCCTAAGAGAAGTGGAGCCATTGTGAGGCAAAGCCTGAAATTAGGAAAAAGCACCAGAATATTTGAGTAGGGAACAAAGAATATAAATTCAGAGTGCAAGAGATGAAAAATGCACTGGAACATTGTGAACGGAGCCATTAGGAGCTGATTTAGTCTCATAGCTACTGTTAAAAATCAGAAGCTTGTTAGATGTAATGATTATCTGCGCTTTGACACTTAAGGCATATGAGGGGGCTTGTCAAGTGGCTTTACTCTAATTTAGAGATCCTCAGTTAATTAGAAAGCCCTCAGATTTTCTGCAAATGCAGGTCACTATCGACAGCTCATGCTTTTGATGCTTTCCGTGTGACAGTTGTTGGACTGACCTTCCACGAGCTGGCAGGGTTGTCCAGACTTTTACAGTGTCAGGGAATTCAATCCCGACTGCCAGCTTAAGCAAGAAGTTACAAGTAAGGTTACTGTACTCCTATACTCAGTTTCCTCGCATGAAACAAAAGCTGATGAAATCGGCATTCGCATCCCGCTATAAATAGCATTAATTTCAATTTTTTTCTTAGTGGGTGTCACATTTAGCCCAAACCTCATGGTACTCGTTTATTTAAAAATCTCACCAAGCAGCACTCATGAGAAAGGGAAGTGTTTTACGGAGACTGACTCGCTAGCATTGAAACTGCAGCAATTGTGGAACAGAAACCTTTTTTTGATTTTTGCTTCCTGATTTCTACAGCAGGTATCAGAGGCTGCACCTGCACCGAGATTGAGTCCATGTTTTTTATTGCAGACCACATTTGCAGAGGGGGGAGGTCATAAATCAGACACATAAAAGGCTTGGCGGACTAATTTCTTAGCCCAGGAGTGAAGTGTTGTTGGGTTTCTCTAAGTGCAGAAACAACTGGTAAGTTCAGTGTTAAATTATACACACAAGTAAACGAAAGCTAAGGGGCCAGTCCTGGTTCCACTGAAAGCAATAAGAGCTTCAGATTTCTTTATTTGTTCTTTGTGCATGCATGCACACATGTATGCATGCATGCTGGCTGCTTGGATCTTTAGATAACGAAATCTGTCATGTGACTCATCTAGGGCACAATCTAATTGTTACTGTAAACTTAGTAAAATAGAAAAGGCCTGTAACTCAGAAAATAATCTATTGCTCATGCACAGTGATCACTGTGGCCTTGTTCTGCTCCTCTTGGGCCCAATTCACTGTTCTCATGAGTTCATGCAAAGCGAGTGTCAAGCAGAGTGGTAGCATATCGTGTCCACCTTGCATAAATGACCACACAAGGTGCAGGGTGACGGTGAATTAGGCTCACTTTTGTGAGTGGGTGTGACATTGGGCCCTAAAGCAGCTCTTCCTATTGCAGCCTTTATGAAGGATCAGCCTTGATGAAGCTGTCTAAATACTTTCAAGATGAAGCAAAGACATATTTGTAGAAATTGTATTTACATAAACGAGCAGAAAAGCTCCAAAGCGTGCCTCACTGCTGACCACAGAGTGAGTCTGGGGAGTTGCTCCTTGCCCAGTTAGATAATCACACCTTGTCAGGAAAGGGGTTGCTTGGACACAAACCAACACAAAGTTCTCCCACAGCACCTGCTGGCCGTCAATACGCCACTCCCTCTGGGGCCCAACAAGGCAGAGTTCCTTGTTCATGCAGGTACTTGAGGGGTTTTTTTTACAACTCTTTCAATGTGCATCTTTATAGCATACACGAGCAGTGACTGTTTTGACTCTTAGACACAAGTGCGGAGAGACTGAAATGCAAAGCTGGAGGAAACCTTTCTTAACAACAACAAATTTAAAACCTCTCTATGGAAATACAAGAAATAAAGCTGAAAGTCATGGTACAACTCCCATGGCTGTGTGACATGCGATAGTCACAAGATGAAATCAGTGGCAGACACTAGAAAATTGACCTTCGGGGACACTGCAGCATTAGCAGAGAAATGGATGAGATGATCTAATAGATATTTCCACCACTGATATAATTCGGCAATGATTTCACATAGATCTCTACATTACCCCAGCCTTTAGAAATAAATGTGTTGTCTGATCTTTCCCCTTTTAACTCAAATGTCATATATACATACGTACATGAATATATTGCAAGCTGGACCCGCTCCTGCTGTTCTCATAGCCAAAACTTTTGTTTTGATGTACAGATAGATTTAACTGGTTTTAGTGGCAATAATTTTTACAACCCAATCCAAATATCCTGTTCCTAGCAGGTTTGGCAAGCAGAAAAAACATCTTGCAGAAGATCCAAAATGTATTCACTTAGTAGCCAAATGAAGCAGAGAGGTGTAACCTACACACCCAGGCTCCCTGCAGCCCACAGGGATTTTCTCCAAGGGACAATAGGCTGAGATCTCTCCCATGAGGCTGTTGTTACATGAAAACAGCTTTAAAATACACTGATGGCGCCAGAGAACCTCTCTGGAAGAGACTATTGAAGAGATGTGCTTAATCAGCATATCCTCTGGCTGCACTGGTCATGCCCCCTCTCCAGTCAGTGACTCCCTTTTAGGTCTTACTTGTTTTCAGTGCCCTCTCCCTGCACCTCAGCAGATGGTATCTTGCAGGCATTTTGCCAAAGAGCATCTTCTATCAGAGGCTATGGTGAATGAAGTCGGAATACATCACTACCAACTCTGGCCCTGGTAGTTCATGGAAGTGTCTATTTTCCTAGGGCATGTCTACATAGCAGGGATAAACACAAAATAAGCTCCACAACTTGACCTATGTCAATTGCGTAGCTTAAGTCGAAATAGCTTATTTCAACTTCTGGCGCTGTCTACACAGCACTTATTTCGAAATAGAGCACTCTTCCCCTGTCTTTCCTTACTCTTCATACAGTGAGGTTTACAGAAGTCAAAGTAAGAAGCCCATTATTTCAAATTTATTTTGAAATAACGGGCTTGCTGTGTAGACACGAACTACATTATATGGGAATAACTGACATTATTCCAAAATGACGCTGCTGTGTAGACATTCCCTATTGACTAAAAGACATTTTTCCATGTGGATATGTTTGGGGAGGAGTGTTAATCAATGGAGTTACACCATGGATGATTACAGCCCATTAGTTTGAAAAACTTCTCTATGGTGGGAAACAAAGTTTTGGCTATCATGAGGCCAGGAAAATAGGTACATACCATTCCCAAAAGCTCAGGTTCTGGGCACATGCGCATAACCCTCAGAGGAATACAATAGGGGCCATCACTTGAAGAAGAAATAGAGGACTGGTGTTAGGCATGGGTTAAGATTTTACTAGTGCGGAAGAATAAAATGAAAATAAGGACTTTTTAAGCATCTGATATAGATTGTAGAGAGCCCCATTTTTTTACCAGGATAAGCATTTTGTTATAGGAAAAATCCAGTTGACTAGAATTCCTTGAGGGGGTCCAGAAACCTGTGGACATGGGGGAATTCAGTCGACAGAGTGTACTTAGATTTTCAAAAAGCCTTTGAAAAGGTCTGTGACCAAAGGATTTTAAGCAAAATAAGTTGTCATGGGATAACAGGGAAGGGCCTTTCATGGACTGGTAACTAGTTAAAAGATAGGAAACAACAGCTAGGGATAAATGGGCAGTTTTCAGAATGGAGTGAAATAAATGGTGGTGTCCCCCAGGGGGTCTGTACTGCTGTACCAGTGCTGTCTAGCATATTCATGAATCCCAACTATACATATAAAATGAGGGGAATTAAATTAGCTGTTACCACTCAAGAGAGAAATCTTGGAGTGAATGTGGACGTTCTCATCCACTCAATGTGCAGCAGCAGTCAAAAATGCTAACAGAATGTAGGGATTCATTAGTAAAGGGACAGATCATAAGACAGAAAATATCATTTTGTTTCTATATAAATCCGTGGCATGCCTCCACATCTTGAATACTGCATGCAAATGTGGTCACCCGATCTCAAAAAAGATATATTGGAACTGGAAAAGGTTCAGAAAAGAGCAACAAGAAAATTATGTGTCTGGGACAGCTTCCATATGAGGAGAGATTTTTCAGCTTTGAAAAGAGACAACTAAGTCCAGATATGATAGAGGTCTATAAAATCATGACTGGAGTGGAGAAAGTAAATAAGGAAAAGTTATTTACTCCTTCTCATAACTTAATAACTAGGGTTCAACAAATGAAATTGATAGGCAGCAAGTTTAAAACAAACAAAATGAAATATTTTTTCACATAATGCATTGTCAACATGTGGAACTCCTTGTCAGAGGATGCTGTGAAAGCCAACACTAAACAGGGTTCAAAAAAGAATTAGATAATTTCATGGCAGACAGGTCCATCAATGGCTATTAGCCAAGATAGGTAGGGATGGTTCCTAGCCGCCGTTTGCCGGAAGCAGGAAATGGGTGACAGGGGATGGAATACTTGATGATTCCCTGCAGGGTTAATTCCCTCTGGGGCACCTGGCACTTGCCACTGTCAGAAGACAGGATACAGGGCTAGAGGGACTTTTGGTCTAAGCCAGTATGGCCATTCTTATTAGTAGCCAGCGGTTAGATACTAGTAATAGGTAGCACCAGAAAACAAAAATATAGATTAATTGTACAATCTTTCATGTTATCCAACTGGCCCACGTTACAACACTCCAGTGGTATGTCTACACTGCAACACTATTTTGGGATACTGGAGTATCCTGAAATAGCTATCCTGCGTCTTCACCGGCAAGTCCATTATTTCAAAATATAAGTGCTCACAATTCCGACGTCCCTGTAAACCTCGTTCCATGAGGAGTAAGGGACGTTTTGGAATAGCGGGTTATTTTGAAATTAAGCTATTGCGTATCTTATTTCGAGCTACGGTGCAGTGTAGATGCACCCCAACAGAGCAACTTGAAGATGAAGGCGCTACTAAGTGAGAGTAAGGGGATCAGAATCTGCATCTCACACCTAGGGAACCTAGGAAACGCAGCTGGAGGACTAAGAGAGTGCCATCTCCTTCCACCAGCTTCACAGAAGGCTCTCCTTGGCTTCCCCCAGGGGCTCCAAGTCCTTCAGGAGCTGTACTGCACAAAAGACCACAGAGCATCGGGCTGTCTAGTGACAGTACAGAGGCAAAAGTCCATAGGTATCCCTGGAATCAGCAGATTGGGCAGGGCTGAGCCTCTGCTACATGCATGAGGAGAGAATATCCAAGAAAGCGTACCAGGGAGGATTGTTGCTAATTTCAAACATGGTAAGAAATGTTAAAAGAGAAAACCCTATGTCCCTCAGAACACTGGGACACCTCTATTTGACATACCAATTAGCTGTTCCTGTCCTAGGTGTATATTCTGCACCAAAAAAAGACAAAGTGAGTCAGGGGGTTTTTTTGGCCTCCTTTTGACACTTCATTCATTCTCTACCACCTTCATGTCTTACAGCAGATGCCATCTAGGTTGATGCCTCCCAGGCTCCTCCCACACAACCACAGAGAAGCATCCCCACACAGGACATCAACTGATAAAGCCCCTACACACAGTTTATTCACAGCACTCTCCACACTGCACATGTTCCATTCACAACACTCCTCAGACACTCATGCCCCAGGCATCTCGCTCACACACACATTCACAAACACTATTTATTCACAACCCCTACATGCCTCCCCACCCTCAACTCCTTACTCACTCCTGTCTCACCAAAACACACAACCCCTTCTAGGCCACTCCCACTGAATGAAGAATGGAGGGAGAGGGATTCTTTCTGCAACTATCTGGAGGGACTGTAACCTGCCATGCCAGGCCTTGAACAGGGGGAAGCCAGGGCTGTCCTAGAGTGAGGGAAGCGTTCACACCTCTCTCCATGTCACTGCCCATTGCTGGATCCTCTGTGAGCTAATGGTGAAAGGCAGCCTGCTTTCCATCCAAAAGCACAGCTCGCTTAAGGACAATGCAAGGCCCCATCTGAAAACCAGGTGTGGGACAAATGCTTTGTACCCCCACTTCCCACCCCGTCCTGGGAGCTGCCTTGATAAACAGGGACAGTCCACTAACTTCAGTGGAATTCCACCCACTCAGTGCCTCTGAAGCTGGAAGTCTTGTCTGGTGCTTAAGATGGAGAAGGTCACTAATGTAATGTGCAGGAAAAAAAAAGAGTATAAGCCTAATACTCTGTTTCTGTGGAAACTGGAGAGCTGTCTTCCCTGATGGAGAATACATTCCCACGGGTAACATTGCTGTCTGGGAATAGCCTTGTGAGGATCAGTATGAGAGGCATCACTACACAATCAGATCAGAGAAAAATGAGAAAACCCTGGCCCCCCAATGAAGTCAATAACTTCACCACGGCCAGCATTTTAGGAATACTTCAGGTTATTAATTGTTACTATTCTTTATTTGCATGACAGTAGTGCTTAGAAGCCCTGTCAAGGATCAGGGCCCCACTTATTTATGTCTAAATAAGAAAATAACAGTTCCTGTACCTGAAAGCTTACAATCAATGTTATTCCTATAAACCTTATCATATGGACTGCCACAATAAACAAGCAATCCCTCCACATACCATTTCGCTTCTCCCCAAGTGTAAGAGAAATGAACACTTCTAAAAGGAGATGGCTTAGTTTCAATTCCACCATTTGCCTATCAAGTGCTGCGCCCACAGGTTTTGAAAAACTACAGTATAACATCTGTGGTTCATTTGTGGTGCCCAATATTATTTCTGTAATAATAATAATAAATTAATAACAATATTAATACTGAGAATTTGCATCTCAGAGTACCTTGCATCCAAGGACCTCAAAGTACTTTATAAATGACCTTTAATTAAGCCTCAAAATAGCTATGTGAGCTAGGTGAGCAGTGCTCTCGACATTCTGTAGATGTGAAAAAAAAAACAGACACATTAGGGGCATGTCTACACTGCACCCGTAGTTCGAAATAAGCTATGCGTATCTTATTTTGAGTCAATTTCGAAATAACCCCTTATTCCATAACGTCCCTTACTCCTCGTGGAATGAGGTTTACAGGGATGTCAGAATAGCGACCCTGTTATATTTCAAAATAACGGGCTTGCTATTTCGCAATAGCTATTTCAGGGTATCCTGAAATAGCCCTGCAGTGTAGACACAGCCTAAGTGATTTATCCAAGATCACACAGTGACTCACTGGCAGGGCTGGGATTAGAACACGGAAGTCTTAACACCTAGTCCCCCGCCACAAACCCTGATCTTGCTTCCACGGCATTCAATAGAAAAACGCCTACTGGCTTCAATGCTCCAAAAGCACGACAACCTGCACCATCCCAAATTTTCCTTAGAAAAAATATGAAATGGTAATTTTTCAACAAGCATTTTTCTACATGCTGATGCTTAAACTGAGCTTGCCACTCATTCTCCACTGCCTGCACCTTAGCTGGTCTATTTACATATGAGGAAAATAGTGATGTAATCTTACTAGCTTGTCAGATAGAGTCTTACAGGTGAAATGACTGCACAAGGTACATAGCAGAGGAGACTCAGGCCTGAAGAGTAAAGCAATCAAGCCCATCAAATTAAGCCCAGAAAACAGTTATCCCATGGCTGTTTAAAAATAATTTTGTACTTCTTGTTTGGTATGTGTCCTGGAGAACATAAAAATTGTGTGTGTTTCAGTACAGGATGCAACAGAAACTTAGTCATCATTATGATTTTACCTGAATGATTTCTCTGAAAATACACCATGGGAAGGAGAGGGAGGGAACTGTGTGTTTGGTGTACTTGGAATTGCCATCAGGTTCACCTAGATTCTTTTCTTATGTCCTTGGCAATCCAGTTAAAATTTGACAGTGTTTAAAGACGACAGTGCTCGAGGTAATGGGACAATGCCATAACAGGATTACAGGAAATGTGAAAGAAAGGACATACGTATGTAATGTCATTTAGGTAATGTAATCTATGAACACTTTTTGCTTCATT
Source organism: Pelochelys cantorii (assembly GCA_032595735.1). Taxonomy (NCBI): domain Eukaryota; kingdom Metazoa; phylum Chordata; order Testudines; family Trionychidae; genus Pelochelys; species Pelochelys cantorii. The sequence goes on from CM064328.1 coordinate 181,008,638, forward strand.
TTTTGCTGACAAAGAAGTCAGTATCACTTATACAATTCCTTTTAAACTATGTTATGACCACAAATAGTTTATTTCTCCAGATGAAAGAAATCCTAAATATACTGTTGCAAATATTTTGTCAAACTTTCCAGGAGGGAATTAAACATGGTTTTAAGAGAATTTTTAAGAGAACCAGAGCATCAAATAAAAAACAGTTACTTTGAAAGAAAGAAACACAAAATGATACAAACCCAGGAAGGGAAGTCACAGAGGTAGAGCAGCTGAATTAAAAGAAGCCTCAAACATATTTCTAATTTAACTAAAGTATTTGGATTTTAAAGATCCTTCTTATTAATTTCTACTATATTATTTCCTTTCCAAAGCTCAATGCACCCTCTTTGCATCAGTATTCCTTTTTAGTAGTATCACAGCTGCCCCTGTCCGCCACTAAAACAGCTTCCTCATTGTCCTACACCAGAAGTTTTGTTGTGTGCCAAGTGACTGACCACAAACAAAAGCTTATTTGACCAACACTTGTTCCAAAAGAAAACACCGGCTAGAGGAGGAAGTACTGCAAAGGAGGCTGAATTGATGTTCTGACAATTTCAAATCCAAACAGAGGAGCGTTCTCCTCTGGAACTTGCATTCTTGCCAAACAATGGTGTCTGATCTCCCTATTCACTGCATGCTTTGTACCACGTCAAAAAAAAATTCTCTTAAAACCATGTTTATTATCTAGTCCAATAAGTGGAACAGAGGCTGTTAAATAGAGCTGGTAACAATCTAGTGTATGGTATCTGCATTGTTTTAGGACTTGACTGCAGTCAGTCAGTGTTGTTTATTTGGTGGTGAACACCATTCCCCCAAATTCTAACCTAATTGCATAGAACTGCAATGGAGAGCACATGGGGCCAAATTCTGCTCTCAGTTACACATGTCAGTGAAATTACTCAAGATTCACTGAAAAGGATCTGGCCCACCCTATGTGTATAGAGGGTAGGGAGCAGTTTCAAAACAGAATTCATGTTACTTCAAAATGGAAACCTTTGTGGATTCAAAAAATAAACACATTTCCCAGAAGAGTCAAAACAGAAGCAAACAGGTTAGTTCCTATCAATGTAAAAAGCAGAAGCCTTTGCTGGATTCAGAAATAGCTTGTTGGACTAAATTGATTGGTAGGTAATATAGTGTTTGATTAATTCTGTACTAATCAGTTGGTGTTGCTACTGTACAACATATAAGATTAACAAGGACAATTCAGGGAAAATTGAGAGAATACTATGAACCAAAGAGACCTAAAATATAATTCATAAAAGGTAGGCCAGTATCTTCCTTTCTGAATAAAATGTTTCTTTTAACCTTTCCAGCTTTCCCTCAAATAGCTCCTTTTCCCTCTACCTGACTGAAGTAACTGATAGGAAAAAGAAGAGTCTTTACCATGTTTATGTGTCAGTGTGTTGGTGTGCCTGTATGAGATATTAGCATGTTAAGTTACTGATTAGAAGAAACACCCTCCTTTAGACAGACGGTACACACCCTTGATAAGTACGGTTGAAAACCAGACATATATTGCAGCTAATATATATTGTATGTGAGCCTGATAAACTTACCCGTTAATAAACAGACACTGACATTTTCACTATTTTCAGTAAGGTGACAGCTGCAGTGTTTAGGCAATGCCCTTAACAACAGCCTGTGTTTTAAATGGGTAGCTACCAGGCAGCACTGCATATTGCTAGAGCTGACAGGGTAGTTTGATAGTGTCAGAATGTATAAGGCAATCCCACAGAAAGTGTCATTTTTAAAAAATTCCAGAACAGGAATGATCGCACTGATTTCCCTCTCCCTTTAGTAAACAGGTCAATTGCACCAAAATAACTTTCTCAACCACAGAAAACTAAGATTGTAGTAAAGTGCAACACATTATCTGTATATGGATCCGGTACTAGTGACTGTGGAGGTCTAATAGGCATTCAGCGGAGCAAAAGCAAAATATGTTGGAGTCAGACTGCTTCCAGCGACTGCATTAACAGGATTTGAAGTGCGTGCTGTCTAATTATTCACAGCAAAATGAAGGGCTAATTTCCCCGTGCAAGTACAATAATCTAGCTTCCAAGTTGCTAGACAAAGTAACTGGCTTATTTTCAAAAAAAGAATTGCTTGTCTCTTATTTAAAGAAAATGGATATGCTGTTTTCTTCCATTTGTTCATTATAGGCTTTCCACTGACTTCAATGTGAGCAAGTCTGAGCCCTAAATGTATCAAAGTATTTAAAATTCACTTTTAGGAGTTTCTGGTGGAACTTACTTGTAATAAACTTGGATATAAATTCCTTATGAAATGAGCATACTTAGTACTTATAAAGCACTTCACACAATGAACTAATCAAACCTCCCAAGGTCACTTGCAGTCAAGGCAATTTTAGGGTCCCCTTTTTACCGATGGGGAAAATGCAGCATGGAATCAGTGGCAGAACCAGTCTTAGAACCGAGGAGTTCTTGATTCCCAGGCATAGAAGAGAAGAAGACATGACTGCACTGGGAAAAGCATTGTGATTAGAGGACAATTTTCTAAACTTTATTTCATGTTTCATTGCCAATGCTGCCAATGGTATTCAATATACAATGTAGTGTCAAAAATTCAAGCAAGGTTTGCGTACAAATGGAGCAAACTCTCCCGCACAATACTAAGCCATGCTTATAAAATAGGCTTGTTCCCTCATGCATATGCATGGCATGCTGGGATTCTGGTGAGCTTCACAAAGCACTAAGGGTACATCTACACATCTACACAGCAGGGCTAAAGTTGAATTAAGCTACGCAACTTCAGCTTCATCAATTGTGTAGCTTAAGTCAAAATAGCTTAATTCGGCTTTTGGCACTGTCTATAGAGCAGGAAGTTGAAGGAAGAACACTTCCTTTAAGGTGGGTTCTGGAGTGGTTATGGGGCCAGGGCATTCATCTGGGGAGGTGGTGGGTTTGAGTCCCACTCTCCTACTTGCCCCACCCTGGGAGTGACTAGACAGCTAACCCAGGATAAGGGACCCTCTTGAAGGTAGGGAGGTGGTGTGGGTGTCCTCCAGCTTCACATTATTTTGAAATAAAAGCTTGTCATGTAGACAAGCACTATGTTATTTCAGAATAATGTCAGTTATTCCAAAATAATGTTGCTGTGTAGACGTACCCTAAGAAGCAGGCTAGAGCAGTGATGGACATCCTGCAGACCAGGGACCACATGTGGCCCATCAGGGCTCTATGTGTGGTCCATAAGACATTTTGTTTACTATTGCCCACATGCAGGGTTGTCAGATTCCGCTGATTTCCGTCTGCATAATTTTTTTTCCTACCAGTATTACTAAAGTGACACACATGTAAAGCAAGGGCACATGAAATGAGATGTGTGCTGATTGGACGCAGAGGGAGCGCATGGTTCTCGCAGTCAGTGTTGTGTGCAATCAAAGCACCCCTACAATTCAGTCACCACACCCCACAGATTCTAGGTATGCATGCGCCATTAGCAAAACTACCTTGTCTGGGGAGACTGTCTTGATTATGACAATCTTGAGGCTCACTGAGCTGAAAGAGGGCCACTCAAGTGGCCCACTCACTAGCTTAGGTTGCCCGTCACTGAGATAGAGAGATACCAAAGTCAATGTAGCTATGACAATTTATACCAGCTGAGGATCTCTCCCCAATATGCCTGATCCTATGAGGCTGTGCAAACTTCTCATTCCTAGTATCAGCCGTGTTAGTCTGAATCTGCAAAAGCGGCGAGGAGTCCTGTGGCACCTTATGGACTAACCGAAGTGTTGGAGCATAAGCTTTCGTGGGCAAAGACCCACTTCGTCAGATGCGTGGCACCTTATGGACTAACCGAAGTGTTGGAGCATAAGCTTTCGTGGGCAAAGACCCACTTCGTCAGATGCATGCATCTGACGAAGTGGGTCTTTGCCCACGAAAGCTTATGCTCCAACACTTCGGTTAGTCCATAAGGTGCCACAGGACTCCTCGCCGCTTCTCATTCCTAGCCACTTCAGCAGGAGCTGCAGCTGCTCGCCTGTAGCATTTCACCTAGCAGTACAGGAACAAGTATGATCAATATACTTGTGCCACCATAATCCTGCATTTTAAGGTAGCCATGAACCCCTGCTTCCCCTCACCATCTTTTCTAAAGCTGGACTCCTTCAAGAACCTGATGCTGCAGATTGATGCTCCAGTTTTATAGTCACAACTTTTTCAATTAGGCACTTTATACAGGGAAGTACCCAGCTTTACTTCACACTCAGAGGCTGACTGACAGTCCAACTCTGTTACTGCAGATGGCTAAGGACACAATAACTGCAAGAGATAGCATGCCGGGCCAAATCCTGTAAACTCCGGTTAGAAGGCACATGGTCCCCACATTCAGCAAATGTAACCAGACATGGGCTGCAAACAGAGTACATTTTTGGTTTACATCTATCAGGTGCATCAAAAACACAAAGTTTTGATAAGGCAGTGTAGTATCTGAAAATTACCAATGGAAATGATTGTTTCCTGCCATACACACATCCCCACTCCCATTTGCAGCACAGCCAGACATATGTGTGCAGTGATTTCGGTTAGTTATATTCCTGGCATGGCCCCAAAGTGAAAAGTCAATCCGTATAATTTGCACCTCTAACACAGTCTCTTAAAACTCTGTACAAATGATAGTTAAACCCCACAACATCAAGTGAGGGATATGTAGCAATTACTTTGCCCACCAATAAAATGTTGCTACCTTTAGGGTGGAACATCGCAGGAGCTCAATGGTGAACATTTTAGGGAAGAATTAGGTAGTTTCAGGTAGAATAATGTATCCAATTAAAATTACAAGAAAAGGTTAGCTACTCATTTTAGAATATGACCAGGATAACAACTTGTCTGCCCTTACTAGACATGCTATGAGATTATATTGTTATTATTATCATCATCATGATCATCATAGCATCTAGGAGCCCCTGCCTGGAACCCCTGCTAGCCCCATTATGTCAGCCATTGTACAAACAAATGGCTGACATCACAGAACAAAAAAACTGTCCCTGCTAATTACCATAAATTGTCAGGACCTTGGTTTTATACCTTAGCTGAAAGATGGCATTTCCAGTCACACATTGCTGGGGCAGAACTGATTCAGAGAAGATCACCATCTTTTTGACTCACCATCACCACTTCTTCCACCGGACTCCCGCTCAAGTGAGGACCCTGCTAACTCCTGTTTAGTTTGTAATAGCTGATGGGAATCCCAGCACTGGGTGGCATGGCAAGAAACGCCCCTGGTTTCAGAACTCGCAGTTTATAAATGAATCCCGCTCAGTGGGCTATCTCCTCAAGAGTGCAGGCTGTTCTGAGCTCTTTAGAATTTAGAGCTATGGCCAATGAACCTGAAATCTAGGACACCGCTCTATCAGGCCAAAAGTGAGATAAGTGCAATACGTATTTAAATTACATTTTCAAAAATATTAAATATTGATTTTTTATTAGAAGGAAATTCTATGGAAGTCCTACATTTGTATATAATGGGATCTATCCTCCTATGAACAAAAAAAGTCCTAATCAGAAATTAGGGCATTGGCTTTTTGGAGCAGATATTCACAAAGCACATCAACTGCTCTCGCACATACATTAAAAAAAAGTGTCTGCCTCCAAACTTCCATAAGGAAAGTCCTGAATCTCTGGCTCTGTGGTTTTTACAGTGTCCTGCTTAAACACAACATTACATTAGAAATTTTGAGTACTTTTATCAGTTTCACACTTTACAGTGATGTGTGTAATCTGAAATACAAATACTGTGAAAACATTAAAAGAGCTAGACCTATGCCCCTTGTACCCATCTCCTCAATACAAATTTTTGAAAGGAATAAAGTAATTTAAAAGTTGCTGTGCAGGATATTCACATGTTGTATAATTCTTGATGAAGTTGTCATGGCATGGATACACACAACACTCAAGAGGAAAGATTTAAACACAACAATACCTAATGGAAAAATTTGGAAAACATTTAGTTTATGGTAAATGTTGACGTTCTATTGATTTCCTTTTTGTGTATTTATCATTATGGTTTTGATTACTTGGAAAACAGGATATTTATCCTTCACAGTTTATCTGCTTTTGCTGCTATTCCACACCCAGTGCCAAAGGTCTGGTCTGATCTCATCCTAGTATAAATTACAAGCAACTTTACTTCAGTCAGTTGTTTTACACTTGTATAAAACTGATACATATGAGATGAGAATCAAACTCACAGGACCAGATACTGCTCTCAATTACATAGCTGAAAATCTGGACTAACTCAGTGGATTTCAATGAAGTTACTCAGTACTAACATTTGTACCTGCAAGCAGAGTCTCACCCACACCTTTCTGTGACATGACAATTAATTGCTGTGGTAACATTTTTGATGCCACAGACAGCATTTTAATTTGAAGTGAGGAATAAAAAGCTGGATCAAAGCTTTACTTAAGATTTAAAAAGGCTCTGAAACCTGGAGTCAGGCAAAGCTTACACTGTGCCTTATTCTTCTCCCTTTTACATTTGTGTAAAATCAGGAGAAACTCAGCTGGACTCAATGGCCTCACACCAGTGCTAGGATGCTGTAAAGGAAAAGAATCAGGGACAACAGGAGTTTTGCATTTCATGATCTGGACTGCTGTAAATATTCCTAACTAGCCAATTAGCCCGTCATAAGATGGGATTTTCAGGTCTCTCCTCCACTTTGGTCTTCTCTCCTGAGCCTCCGGTCTCTCGCTCCGTCTCTCTCTTTCTCTTTCCTCCTCCTCCTACTGCCTCCCCCCCTCTCTCTCAGCTCTCCTCCGCCTTCTGCCTCTCTTGCCTTCTGCCTCTCTCTCCGTCTCTTTCTTTCTCTTCTCCCCCTCCTGCCTCTCACTTTCCCTTTCTCTTCTCCTCCTCCTCCTGCCTCTCTCTCCGCTCCGTCTCTCCCCGCCCTCCTCCCCTTCCCACCATGGCGCTCGGCTGAGTGCTGCGCCGCTCAGCCAGGCCGCCGTGGGGGAGCAAGCGGCGCAAGCAGCCATTTGGGCTCCCCCACGGCGGCCCGGCTGAGCACGCAGCACTCAGCTAAGCGCCACGGTGGGAGGGGAAGGGGGCGGGGCGGTGACATACATGGCCCCGCCCCCTGGCTGTATACATCACCACCCCACCCCCCTTCCCCTCCCGCCATGGAGCTCGGCTGAGTTCTGCGCCGCTCAGCTGGGCTGCGGCAGGGGAGCAAGTGGCGGCAAGCGGCTACAGCGTTACAGATTCACAGACATTGGGCTACTATATATATCCTAATGAGAGAGGGCCAGATCATTCTCTCCTGTGGAAAACCCCTCAAAATGGGCCTCTCAGGGAGAAAAATCTCTCCCCCCCCCCTTCTCCTATTGGAGGAGAGGTTGAAAAGGGCACTCCCCAAACCTAGTGGATCCTTAAGAGGGCTCAGTGTGTAGATCTTTTGCTTCTGCACTAGGTCTAGTCCCCTTACCTTACTAAGACTTTCCCCTTACCCCTTAAGCTCCTTAGCAATAGCTGTTTGGTGGGACCAACTGGAAGAATAACAGCCCTCAGAATACTCAGCTCTAGGTGTTCAAAAATCACAAGTTAGGGACAAAAATATTGTGAAATTGGCTTAAAAAATCATGATTAAAAATCCTTTTGGATTCTTGTTATTTGCCTTCTGAGTTTTCAGCCTTTAGGCTGCACCTGAATCACGTTTTCAAGCTTTATTCTGCAACCATGAAGGCTAGAAACTTTTTTTAAGAAAAAAAGAAAGCTGAGATTCTCATGTAATCCCATGATTCTAGAAACTGGGGCTTCAAGTAAAATATCACGATAAAATCATAAGAGTTGGCAATGTGGACCTCAAGTATGTATTAGCTTTTTGAATTGACATCCACAGGGTCAGAGTGGAGATGATCTGTAGGCTATGCCCTTCCCCAAAACTGTCCAGACTTGACCTTTCCCAAAGCACGTATCCTGACAGGACAGGGAGATTGTTTTAACACCACCTAGTATATCCTTGTGTTGGAAAGACACGGTAATATTCTGTTAAGGGGCCTGATCAAACCCAGTCTGCATTTGGTTTTTTGATCAGGCCTTTGCTAAGAGTTTACATGATGGGTCAGATCTCAGGATAACAAGACAATAGGAAGTGGGATCAAGTGGAATTTGCAACATATAATAAAAACACTCTTCCAACAGCATTAAGAAACATGCCTACCAGAAACCCTGGAAATCTGACAGCTTTTTGTGTTGTAATAATGCAGTTCAAAAGACTATCTGAATTGTATAAATATTTGTACAGACACTTATCACTGTAACAATGAGATACCAAGTCCCTCTAAATCAGCTGATTTGCTTAAAGTCTTGCCTCAGTTTGTGGAAGCCTGTTAAATGAAATTATGCAAACCCAACCTAATGATCTATACAGTATAACATAAAGCTTGTCTTTCTGTAAATAGACTAAGTCCTCTAACATCCTTACACCTCTAGGTAGCTGTCAGCAAAATAAAATTAAAATTGGAATCAAATTTCCAAGCCTACTAAAAGAACATGTTCAGGAAGTACATCTTAGTCCGGAATTAATTAATTATTATTAATACAATGAATGCTTGCTAGGAAATGTTTGTACTTTGCAGTTGTAATTAAATATTCTCACTCATGCAGCTCTCAGCCTTCATAAATTAGTACTGTGTTTTACAGCCCAGATTTTTTTTTTAAATAAGAAAATATATTCAGATTATATTTTACATTTTTTCCTGGCCTGGAAAGAGGAAGAAAGACTTTTTAATATTCATACACATTTTTCTTACTACATAAATCCAAGCATTTTTCAGTCTATGTTGTGCACCGTTTTCTAAAAGTAGTAAGTCATTTTTGTTCCAGAAGATGAAGTTTGCCCCAGGTGCATCTTCAAAGTGCTAACTGCCAGATCCCACCATTCTGACTTGCATTAGGAAGCACCTTATTCTAACAATAGCACCCCTGATTTCACTGAAGCTTTGGGCCAGACTGTAAACCCCTTAAACATGCTGGTGCATAGTTGGTCACACAAGTAGCCTCCTCTGAAATCAGTGGGGCTACTTATTCGTAAGTAGCTACATGATTAAGGGGGTTTCAAATCTGGTCCAGTGTAAGGATTGCCATATCTAGCCCTAACTGGGCATCCTCTTACTCAACAACTAATCCCATAAACTTCAGTAAGACTAGTCATAGAGTAAGGTGCTATCCAGTATAAGGGAGGGTATCAGAATCAGTCTCTCACTTTTACAACACCTCTGTGAAATAGATAAAATAAATAGATATCATGTTCACCCGGTTACGAAGGGAGGGATTGTTACAGAAAGTCATTAAGGTTGAGATCCTATCATTCTTACATTGAGCAGTCTCATTGAAATCAAAAGGGCTGCTCATGCAATAAGGTGCTTCTCAATATGAGTAGGAGGACCAGAATCTGGCCCCCAGTGGCAACAAACAAATTCATTGGCAGAGCCAAGATCAGAAAGCCAGCATTTCCTAGCTCCTAATCCTGTGACCTAACCACTAGACAATGTGGCTTTTCTTCCCACCTGCCTGCTCCCGTGGGAAAAAGCCATGACATACTCAGATTCACAGGTTTGTTTTTTAATTCTTAGTTTTATTATCAGATGGACACACATGATAATCTCTTTTGTGTCATCTGGGTTCATAGTTAATTTAGCTCATATCTCATTTCAGCAGGAAACATCTTAACTTTGGGGATGTATAAAATAATCATGCTTGCCCCAGCAGTCAGTTGTTCAAACTGCTGAAAATTAAGAATATTACATACAAAGTACATTAAGCAATTTCATATCCTCCCAGGATCTTCCTAGTCTGTCAAACTCCTCATGACTAAGAAGTCAAGTTGCTTCATTATTATATAGGAAATATGCCCCTATACCTGCAGGCCTTTTAATGGGACTAATTGGGAAATAGATCTTGCCCCACACTGATAACACTGATGAAATAACGTTTGGATGAACATTCCTTAGTCAACTCCTGTATAAATGCTTCTATGCTCTAATCTTCATGTCTTTGATGTCATTGTGGTTTCCAATAAGGATACACAAACCTGATCTGTATAATACCGATTGCTGATCATGGTCCATTTGCAATGCTGTTGCTCACAGGGTACAGCTAGACTGAGGGGGGTTTTCAGGATATCTCCGGTATCCTGAAAAAAATCCGCCACATCCAGGGAACGCGTTTCCTCTTCCTCTTTTTTTTTTTGCAGAAGAGCAAACACGCTCTTTTGGAAGTCCCTGTATTCCTCGTTCTACGAGGAAGAAGAGGGCTTCCGAAAGAGGGTTTTTTTCCGACATTTAGCCCAGTCTAGGTGGGCCAAATGTCAGAAAAGCCTCTTCTGACAAAAGAACCGGAAAAAGGTATGCAAAATGCAGAGTGCATTTTGCATACCTTTTTCCAACAAAAACTTGTAGTCTAGCCATATCCACAGTGAAGTGAATGGGACCAACTGTGGAGTAAGGTGTTATTCAACGTAAAGAGCATTGTCCGTGTCAGGTGCCAACTGGTATTTTTATTCATAATCCTGCACCCTTCTCTCAAATTAGTAACCAAAATAGTTTTCAGCGTATGACTGATCATTTTTAAATAATCAATACGCACTGAGTATGCAGTGTTCATACCAAAAAGCTATTAGATATACTGTTAACCTAAGCCATTGAAATAATCCTTCATCACTGGGGTGAAACTTCACAACCTCATATAGATCACTGGATCCATTCCATCTTCTTTACTTATACATTTGAGAGAGGTTAGGCTCCTGAGCCCAACAAGCTGGAACTATTCCCAAGTCCCAGGAATCCCATAGCTGAGTAACAAGTATCCTGCATTATGGTGATCACTTGGCAGCAGCTGCAACAACTTTAGAGACTTTCCTTTTAACACTTGATTTCCAGAGCTCGTACCATTCTGAAAAATTCTCCTTTGCAGCAGAAACTCTCCTTGGCTGGTTTCAGGCCAGGGTGACATTTTTATAAAGACCAAGAGAAATCAGTATTTTTAAAACTGCATGGAAATTTGGGAGGGGGGAATTTTCAACTGATTTATTAGACTTTTACTCACCAATTACTCAGAAATGACTGAACAATAACTCTCCATAGTTTGCATGTAAATCACACAGACTGGGGTGCAGGAACATTGATAGATATGACAAAAAATAATAAAATTCAAAATGCTATAAGTAATTGAAAAAAATCCTTCTGCACAAGCTTGATAGGCACCTGCTAAGATTTTTGTAGTACAGTGCAATGGGGCACTACCCCACACAGTTAGGTCCAGCAGAATGCACAGCTTCCCTGCATGGCTAGCAAGGGTGTCAGGAGCTAGTTTAGGACAGAGACGGTCCAATTTCTTTTCTAAAGAAATTAAGAGTTTTTGGATGCTCAAAATGTGCAACTCGGCAATGGTGAAAGCCAGTTTGTGGTGGGCAGCCCAATCATCCTGGTCCTAATGAAGTAAATAAGAGAGAGGGGGATTGTGGAAAGTGGTTCTGAGTGGGTTTGAGGTTCCCACTGTGCAAGCATAAAAGGAGTGGGGAGTGCTTGGAAATATCCATCCCATGCACCAAATTGCTGGTAAACTGGTTGCTGGAGCCTACAGAGTCTGTCCAGAAGCTGGCATTAGCGCCATGTTCTGTACAGTAATGGAAGATGTACGTTTTATTGTAGTGTATAATAATAGTGATACTTGCATTTTTCCCATGAGGATGTTGTAATGATAGCTGAGTGGCTGGTTCTCTATGAATCTCAGTGTTCTCCCTGTTTTTCTGCTTCACTTTTGTATAGTTATGTTCAAAGCAATAAGGCTTTTAAACATTCGGAAGCTGGATTTTTAAAGACAAAAAGAAGACATTCAGCATTCTGAACCCTTTCAATTGTTTCAAACGTGGGAATGAGGTAGGGTCAGAAATTTATTTTATGGTAGCACAATGGAAATGAGAACTCTTTCTTTCGAGGCACAGAAGTGATCACTTAAAACTGCAGGCAGCTATCAGCTCTTATCTTCACACAGTTGTTCCTCGCCATGTATTCTGGAACAAGTGTGCCTGGCTCCTATTTAGCTTAATGCAAGGAGCTAAACTGCAACAAAGCACTTTTGTTTTCTGTAATAAGAGCATCCAAACATGAAGTTGGTCAGCAACAGCTATCATACTTTAAAATCACTTTAATCCACATTAAATTTCAAGTGTAGACAAACCCTAAGGCACAGGAGAGAGAAAACACAATTCACATGGCTAAATTAACAGCACTGTGGCACCAAAATGCGAACAGCAGACTTCCAAAGTTTGACACCAACTGCCCAACAACACACAGAGCTAGAGACACTGACAACTTTCCCAGCTCTCAAACATACTGATTGCATTCCTTCTGTACTGTCTAACCCCTGCTGCTCATGGTAACAAGGAATGTGACATCCCATGTGTTCTTATGAGCCTTTTCTACACTTGGAGCTAGCCCTGAGTCCAGCCATGGGTGTAGCACCAGTGCAAACCCCCCATGTAGACATGGTAAGCCACAACTTGTACCAGTAATACTTGCCTCTGCTTGACACTGGGATAGGGTCCACTGGTTCAAACTTCCTTCGTTACAGGAGGGGTTTGCACTGGTACAGCTGTCATTCCAAGTGTATACAGGGCCATGGAGTCAAATCCCGACTCCTGAATAAACACTTAGGCTACGTCTACATGGCAGCCTTTTGTCGGCAGAGTCAATGCAAATGAAGTGCTCATTAGCATTTGTCACGCTGTCATTTGCATATTCTCTACCAATGCTTTTTGCGGAAGAGATTTTTGCGCAAAAACAAGCAGTGTAGTCAGGGCCATTTTGTGCAAAAACCCCATTAGTGCAAGATCCTGTATACCTCCTTTTTTGAGGCATAAGGGATCTTGCGCAAAAGGGGGGTTTTGTGCAAAATGGCCCTGTCTGCACTGCTTGTTTTTGTGCAAAAACCTCCTTTGCAAAAAGCATTGGCAGAGAATATGCAAATGATAGCGTGACAAATGATAATGAGCACTTCATTTGCATTATTTCTGCTGACAAAGGCTGCAGTATAGACCTGGCCTAAGGGAAAACTCCATGGCCAACTACTGCAGCCTCACATCACTAGTAGTTCTCACTGCTGCCCCCAGCAGGATGGGGATGATGAATATGTAATGTATAGTAACCCCTGTCCTACGCAGATACTAAGACATGGGAGTCCCTCTGAAGTTGTGCTTTGGGGCACAGAGACAGCACAGATCCTCTCAAGAAGGATTCTCATACCTTGCTCCTACAACAGATCACAGTGATGCCACTATAGTTCAGGACCTCCATTGGATGCACAGGATTCAGGAGCAGCAGCTATCATGATTTGCCCTGGAAAGCTTATGACTTGGTTTGGAAGAGAAGGTGATGATCATTTGATTATTTGAGACACCCCAATAAAAGAAACATCCCCTGTAATCCTCTTTCAAATGTAAATATATAAAGGGTGTTTAGTCTCAGCAATGGAATGGAAACATCCCGAGCATCACAACTTCTCTTTCTCCTTGTTTGTGCCTCCAGAGCACAAGAACTGGTAGGGATCTCCTTACAAATAGCCTATATTCCAGCCTACCTGCAGGAGGCACAGGGCTTGATTGTTGTTGGGCTTTTAATCGTGTTTTCAGAAAGACCTTAAAGGTGTAATTCAACATCAGACGCAATTGTGCCACAGGGCAGGAGCTCTTTTCAGCTTAGATTTGACTCTCAGGATTCCCAGGATACAAAAGAGGTGCCCAGTGAAATATCTTTCTGGTGAGAGACAATGCCCAGTCCTAATTTTAAATGGCTCCTTCCTAAAGAAAACAATCCTGTTCTCTGGAAAGATGAATGGAAGAGCAGCATGCAAATACAAAGATGAATGGAGGAGCATAGTGCAAATACGTAATCTCCTAAAGTTCCCTGTGGCCTCCTTTTCCTTTCTAAATTACTACTCCATCCTTCCCCGTATCTGGTTACAAAGTAGCGCAGGGCACCAATCGGGACACAAGAATGTTAAATGAGCTGCAACTTCCCTCTGCTTACTCTTATCTAGCTTTGTGCTGTGATAACAATCAACCTATGACCTCCCGCTTCTTTTATTTATATTAATATTTTCTTTGAAAACTAAACTGTCGTGCTCAGTTCTCCAGGTCTTAAAATAAAATACAAATAATGCAGCCCTGCTTTCAATAGATGTTCGGCCTTGGTTGAAGATTATTCCGCCTCCCCTTTTTGTTAATATTTTGCTTGGAATTCAGTGTATCCAGAAGCTATGGTACAACTGTGTGTAATAGCAAAACCAAACAACATGAAAAGAACAGTTTCTTCAGTTCTTTCCTAACTCACTCCATTGCTTTAATTCTTGGGCACTGTATTTCACACTGAAGCATTTTTCCTTTCTCTTCAGATAATACATTATTTTAAGATATTTACACCAAGGATTAATTCTACATCTTTAGCAGGTGGCTCACAGCCCCCACTCCTCTTACACTCCACATGGTCACACACACACAAACAAACACACCCTGCAAAAGTATATAGCACATCTTCAAAGTTTCCTTTTCCACCTACACTGCAGGTCCCCAGATGTCTTGCACGGATAATACCAACCAGAAGGAATACAGCGCTTTGTTAGGGCTCACAGGTGAAATCCGGAGAAGCAGCTGTCAGCATGGGGAATCACTCATCAGGTACAGAACCAAGAGGGATTGGTTTCAGCTGGACAAACATTTATCCCCATCAGCTAATGTGAAACTTTCTGCCCTTCTGTGCAGTGCCAGCTCACACACTCACTCCACCCCTTATCTTTCCATCAACACTCCATACAGGTGGTTGTTTTGCTCCCTAGGCTGCACCTAGCCTGTACAAACAGTCTCTTCACATAGGCAGTGGGTGTAGGCTGACTCTTTGTGCCCAGAGTGCATGAGGTCAGGCTATGCAACTGCTTAACTCTAAAGGCTACACATAATTCTGCATGAAATGATTCAGGATTGCCAGTTAAGAAGTTAGCAACAACAGCTGGGGCAGCAACTCCACCCCGCCCCCCCAAAAAAAACAGTCGCCAAAAACAACCTGAACAATATTTGTACACAAGTAAACTCCAAGTAGCCTGCCAAACCTACTTGAATCCTTTGCAAAAATGGCTGCAGCACCAAAGCCTGGGTGGAATTACAATTGTTATGGGCAGCAGGGGAAGCAAGATGGCATCAGCAGACAATGCATTGTTCAGTAAGGAACTAATCAAGTTCAGTGGGCTTTGGATCGAGTCCTAAAGCCTTGACAGTGAAACTGTTCCTAATGAGTTTCACAGCCTTGGTATTTTAGACCCTAATACACCAAACTTTAGTGGGCACTGTTGTTGGGATTGTTGTTGTTGTTGTTTTTATTGGAACCTCTTGTAATGGAATATTTTGCTTCTTTGATGTTATTATTTATTACTTATATGGGAGCTGTCACCTGGTGATCAGGCCCCTCTGTGAGACACTGCACAAAACATAAAGAGACTGTTTGCCTCAAACCACTTACAATATAAGCATTAGACAAGGCAACAGACCAACAGGCGTATGAGGAACACAAGGCAACAATGAAATTATTATGAGACTTTGTTCTTCATACCTTTGGCCCGAACCCAAGACACTGTTGTCTAGGCTATCTGGAGTGTAATAACCTTTGCTTTAAAACTAAGGGGCATATGCTGCCCTGCAGTAACCACATTCCCCTGGAATAATATACTGGCAACTTCATACATCTCGCTCTCTCCATGTATTATGTTATTGTTATTCAGAGTACTAATGATCAAGGTATACTGATGGCCTTGCTAGGCACCCACTAAATTGCCAAGATAGTGTTTAGCACTGATGAAAGAATGCCCCCATTTCTCCTTCAGAAACACTTGATATATTTCCATTTTTCTGTCAGCAGATTCAAATAACAATTTGAATGCCAAGATTTATACATGGACACTTATAAATGTATCTCATTATAGCCTTTGCAAAACTACATTTCAGCCTAAACATTCAATTAATGTAATTAAATTGCTACCTGATGGTATTATCTCATTTAACTTGGGTTCTGTAGCATTGAAAAGCATGTGCCTTTTAACATTACGACTGGCAAGACATGTGATAAACGGAGCTATAAACATGTTGGCTCAACCAAGCTGTTTAAAAATAAATTAGCAAACTATAAAAATAAACAGTAACATACATATGTACTCAATTATGAACTAACTCTAATTTTTGTTCTGAAATACTGTCTTTGACCTTAGTCATAAACAAGCAGTATTAAAAAAACATAATATCTCAACAGAAAGAAGGGCAGAGATTAAATGCTCATGGAGCGCAACAGAATGCAAAATAATGGATAAAAAGAAGAGATGAAAGAAAAGAAAAAAAAACACTTTTTCATTAAGTGTACAAAAGTTTACAGAAACCTACATGACTGCAGTGTTTATGTTGATGAAAGCTGCTTACATTAGAGCAAAATAGTTAAAATCCAATTAAGTGCTTTTGCCTTTTTTTTATATTTAAAGCCACGTGAGAGTTAGCAATAATAATAATAATAATTAATTTGCAGCTCTTTCAATAGCATGATTTTGCAACAGAACATAATATCTATACTGCAGGACTATATGAAGACCTCTGGCTACCCAGATAAAAACTCTGCTACCGCCTTGTCAGATTTAGCCCATTATGAAACTCGTGAAAATGTCTTCTGAATCTCACCAAACAAGGGGTGGGGAAAACAAACAGGCTGTTAAAACTTAGGGCACTACACAGGACATGTTTTTCACACTAATCCAGTGCTCCCATGACAGCATACGATGGGATAATTACAATGGATAAGAAAGAAAGAAAGAAAGAATATTTCATATACACCCCAAGATTTCTAAAGCTTTCAATTCATATGATCATCCATGTTTGTTCGTATCTGGTAACGCTCCTAACTGATCAGAACAGATGCACACACATACAGAAAGAAATCACAATAAGCCTGAAATTCTCTAATGTTAGGTATTTGATGCCCTTTATTTCACAAACAAAAGTAGTTGAGCAACAGCTATGTAACCTGAAGAACAAAACTCAAAATGATGATTGCCTGAGGGCTGTCTACCAAAAAGTTATATAAATAAAAAATAGGAGGAAACTCATGTTCATCTACACAGTCTTAGAATGCAGAAAAAGGCCTGATCGGCATGAGGAGTTTGAAGAGAGGCTTCATTACACAGTACACCACCCCAGGCCAACTTCTCTACAGTGGTGAGACACGTAGACCCAGCAGTGCAGTCAATAACTACATAGAATCTGACATTTACACAAACAAGAAGGGCTGCAAGTTGCTGTGAGACAAACGTCCATAACACACATTTTTTAAAGGAATGCAACAGTAAGGTTATGTAACAGCCAGTAAAGGCACACATTTCTAGAGGACCTTTATTTTCACAGCAATGGCATGCTGACGCTCATATGTAACTTCTTTGGGCATTTTATGATGCCCAAAGGAAAATAGAGAGAAAAGACTATGTCCAGTCTTCCTGCTGCACACAAAAACTATAAAGTCCAAGTGGTTCGGGAGCCATTCCTAGTCTTTTGCATTTTCTCATGGCCTTTTTTGACACATGATTTCACGTTCAACCTGACCCAATTAGCTGTGCATGGACTTTTCTGTACTGTCCTCAAGGCCATTAATGAATCTGAAAGGATTTTCTCTAATTTATGGTAGATGTCGAGTATTTTTAAGACTCAAAAGAAACAAAAGAAAACCAGCATCCTCGATCACTAAAGGGCATGTATTAATCTGATATGCTAACACAGTCTTTTCACAGGCTTCCTGAGTCTTTTCACTGCAGCCTTTTAATACAAATTTATTTATCAATTTATTGTTGAAAAATGCCAGATTGACAGCCCTGGAGACCAAAGCCCTTAATCTATCCACCGAACAGGGCTGCAGAAATACAACCTTCTCTATTGTCCCATGAGCATGACTGAGTCCTGAGCAAGAGGGAATGTCTCCTATGAAGCAATGCCTGCTGGAATGTGGACATCTATTCACTAGAACTGGATTCTGAGCAGCATCTCATTTTCCTTAGGCTACAGTATCCAAAAGCCACTATTGGAAGGGGATAATATTCTGTCACCACCCTGTTAGTCTGGATTCAAACCACTGGCCTCTAGGGGTGCGTCTACACTGCACTCTTTCCTTGAAATAAGCTATGCAATTTGCGCTATGCAAATTGCGTAGCTTATTTTGAGGTAATTTTTAAATAGCTTATTTCTAAATTTGGCACTGTCTACACACTAGCCAATCAATTCTGGCTGAATGTAGTCATGTCATTACTGCAATATTCACCATTTGAAGAAATAAAGGCATGTTTGTGAAAATAAACACTGGAGGGTTAGACAAGAGGTTATCACTGACCCCAGCAAGATATTTATCCTTCACATTGCCTCTTGCCTCTAATTATCAGTATTCAGCAAAATGGTAACCAGTGAAGCATCAATGGAAACCATAGTTGATCTCAGTATTTTGATAGATCCACGATTTATCAGCAAGAATTCTCCCCCCCTTCTCATGCTCTCGTTTGATTTTCCCATGAGCTACACACTTACATATGCCACATTCACATCCTGCTGTGCACCATGTATGTCATCAACATCTTTTTCGGAACGAGATACATGGCACACGCTTGAAGCAGAGCATATGAAAACCAATGGCAAACTAATGTAATCCCATGAACCACTCCTGTTCAATACTCTCCTCTGGATGTGCATCTGTCTCTCTTTTTCACTCTTTTTTGTGATAACTGATGCCAGCAAGGAATGTGAATTAAAAGCACAAGCGAGTTTGAAAACCAATGCCATTTTCTGTGCCTCTCCTCTGTTCTGTTACCAATAAAATGCTTAAAGATATTATTCATGCAGACATAAAGTGTTAATGGTTACCAGTTAATGTGTTTCAGAGTGTTAATATTTTGCTGCAATTCCAACAGTTCTCTTTTAGTTATTTTAAGTTAACAGCACTTTAATCTGGGTTGAAATTGAAAGCCTGAAGAGTTGCAGTCTACATAAACTGCACTATTCGTGACAACCATTTCTCTACATGTTGCTCCACTTCATGTACACCATCTTCTCTCAGTCAAGCTATTTCCCAAGCCATAATAAGTAGGAAATGCAGAAGCATAGAAGTAGCATGTAAAGTAGTGTAAGACATTACTGGGAAAGTATCATTAATTTTTTTCTTGGCCCTGTGTGCATAATAGGGGCAGGAGGAGGACAGCAATAAATGAGTGAGTGACAAAATTCCAAAGTACAAGACACTTTTAACAGCACAAATCAGAAAATTCAATAGCTGTTCCCATCTAACCGAAGAGATGAATTTGTAGGGCAGAGCCTCAGCGGGTGTGAATAATTCCATTGAAGCCCAGCTGATTTACACCAGAAGTGTTACTCTGCATTTTAGTTGTACATCTCCTGTTGACTTTACTGGACTTTGTACAACTAAAATCTGATGCCGCCCTGAATATTTACTGCAACTTGTGCAGCTGGCCCAGAGATTCATGTCTCACAAAGAAAGTCAGTCATGTTTTCATCTTTTAAAAATTGCGTTGGACCTAATTCTCTACTACTTTATATGGATGCAAATCAGGAGTAATTTGACTAAAATCAAGGGAGTTACACCAGGAATAAAAAATAGTAATGTCAAAGAGAAAACAAGTCCTTTGTGAGTAGAACCAGTTCAAAAAAGGACCAGTGCAATCTTCTCATCTTCTGCAGAAAGGGAAAAGAGCAGAAGCTCTGATCTCCAGAGCTAACTGATCAGGTTCTGCAGAGATTTTACACCACTTGAAGCATGTTATAGCCTGGTCCATGTAGAATCATTCCATCTTTTCAGCTTTGCAATTGTGTGTCATCCCAAAGGAAGAGAGTGAGCAGACATTACTACAGTACATTGCAGCCAGGTTGAGAAGCAAACTTTATCTAATGTAATCATTAACTAAATACTACCTCCCGAGCTACATGCCAATTACCAGTAGGAAGAGGCATAACCAATGGCAGATAAGGGATATTCAACTCCAACTTTTTGCTTTCTTTTTAATCCACTCCTCACACCATTTAAGGAGTAATACACTTTTGCTATATGCCAGCCCAGTTTTGTATTCTGTAGGTTGTTTCTTCCAGCTAGAAGATTTTCCAAAAAGAAAATGAGAACTTGACCAACAGAACGAATTCCCATCAACGCTATGGCACAGAAGTGCTCTGCCTCACAGTGTGAGTGATTTAAAGGGACTAGATTCAGGAGTCTTGTTCCCTGGGCAAGGGCACAGTAAGTACAAAGGGGACATACCCTGCATGAGCATACAGAACTGATCTGCAGGTGAGCCAACCCATCATTAGCAACTTGTATATCTAAACTGGTCACAAACTTGCTTCTATTGGGTGAAGCTATTGTCTCCAGAAGCAATAGGGAAAGACAGCCAGTGGCATAGGGGATGGCAAACTCTACAGCTGCCATGCTAGCCCCCTTCTACTTGCTCCTGCTTGTCACCTGGGTGGTTCCCACAGCCTTGAGCCCTGACTTTGCCTTCCTCATTGACCTGACTGTTCCCTAAAGCTTTTTACTCCTCAGCTTGGCTCCTTGCCAGTGGCTTCCCCCTATCCTGTATCTCAGTAGACAAGGGGTCTGACCCACATGTGTCAACTCGCCAACAACGACTGGAAAATGAAACACACATTTCTTACCATGTGCTCACATATTGGCAATACCCACATTTTTATTGGAATCCACCAGTGCACCCCCAAAGCTTTCAGTTTAAGGAGAAAGTGTTGGCTTAGCCTCTCAGGGCAGGTAACTCATGTCAGAGGTAATGTAAGTCCCAGTAAGACTCCATAGTTGTGGGGGGTTTATTTGAAGTGAGTCACTTCATCACATCCTTGGGCCTTGGCTTATCAACTGACTAGGATGACAGGAGAAAGCAAATCCTGAATGTGCAGACACTTCCAAATCCAAACACATTTGAAAGAATGAGCCGCAAGAGAATGGGGTAAGCTTTTTTTCAAAGGCGTGTAAGGTAAGAGGAAGTGGAGTTTCCTGATAAAGGAGAATGAGGATTTCCCTGCTCAGATATCAAAGGATTCAGACCAAGAAAACAAGGAGGAAAATTAACCTAATGACACATCAGTCTGAGCCACTGCAAGGAAGACCCATACTCTCTCTTCTAAACATTGACTTTTCACAGTCTGTCTTCTTAAGTAGGAGGTAAAGGTGCACTGTCTGAACATCTTTCCCACCATGCTCCATAAGGCTGGTGTAGACAAGATGTACCTTGGGTTAGATGGCTTAGTGAAAGTCTTGGCTTCCCCACTTTGCCTACTTTAGAAGGAATCAGGTTGGTATCTATTACCATTACCTTTACCATCACACCTCTGAATCCCAGCCTAAGCAAACCCGTATGATGCTGCAATCTATGGTTTATGCAGCAGAATTATTATCATCACAGCTTTCCTTCCCTTCCCCAAACCTCTTCTCTGCCTCTGTCCTTGCCTTGATGGCCCCTCCATTATTTCCTACCCTCAAGGCCCCACCGCACAGCTCGTTACCCTCTGCATGGGGCTCACCGGCATTGCTTCGCCAGCTGGTAGAGTTGCTGCTTGGAAGGTGATGAGCAGGGAAGTGTGCCGAGCAGCTCCTGCAGGGAAAAGGGCTTCCAGGGAGCCACTCATCTCCCAGTGCCATGTTCGTTCTCCAACACACGCGCGTGTGACTGAATCAATGCCTCACCTGAGGTAGTGCTCCATCGTTATGCCTGTGATACAGCCCTGGCCATGATCTCACATGTCTTATCACGGTCGTGCCTGTGTCGTCATCCATTCAGTCTCACTACTTTAGAGCAGAAGAAGAGACAAGGAAGCAGCAAAACTGTCAAGAGACATTCTAAATGTGATCCATTTTAATGTTTTGCCATTTAAAAAGTTTGCTTTGCTATAGCTGCTGGATCCTGCAGACTTGTCTGACAACTGTGTAGTATACTGACATTTTCTTGGTTCTCCAGAAAAGCAGTAAAATGGTGACTATTCCTACATATCAATGAGGCAGGAGCTACATACATCCTAATGCTAAGCTTGTGATCATTCACTCTTCCGTAGGGACAAACTGAAACACTTCCCAGTGCTTTAATACTTTTCATAGCAACCTACATTCTCTTCATTATTACACCCCTTCACCCTGGTACACAGAAGGGATGTGCTTAAATGCATTTGGTTCATGATGAAGGATCCAATATACTACCCAAGTCCACTTATACGGATAGTCAAATTGCACGGCTACATTCAGCACATCCGACCTATACTGATTACACATCTTTGTTTTTTAGAATATCAGTAAAGGGTGTGTAACCCTAGCATCTGATACAAGGTTACACTGATAAAAACAAGAGCAGAATAGGGTCCGCTAACTAATGAGCAACCCGGCTGTCATCTTTATTTGAGCAACATATTTACATTGCCAGTCTGATTTTACAAGGCAGTGCTACATTTTGGATCTAAATGCCCCCTTGATGTCATGTCGGCCTACTGCAGCCTCACTTTTTGTTATCCTGATTTATAAGCATCATTGACATGGATCAGAAGATGAACTGGCTTCCAATCGCAAATCTTAATTATTCTTAGCAAATGACTTGTTGTTGTAGCTTTCTAACTAGCTAATTAATTCTGCCCCTACATTTTGGTCATTCATCTAGTCTTTGTAATGGTGCTCCTAATGCTGATACTTTGGGGAAAGTCTAAAATGTTCTAACCCTTGCACAGCCCCGGGGGAGGGAAAAGACCAAGAATAAATGCTAGATCTTCACATTGCAAAAGAAGGTTAATCAATCTCACTCTGCTCACAGCTCTGAGCTGTGGGTTGTTGGGGTTTTTTTCTTCCTTTATAAGAAAATCTATTTAAATTAAATATACAATCACTGGTGGAGCCAGAATTGTGACTCCCCATGTCTGAACATCTCCAACGAATTTAGTGGAGTTGTACCAGTATCATTGACAGCATAACAACACCTAGAGATGCTAAAATGAAACTTTTCAATAATGGGATGAGATTATGACATCCAGATAAGAATTTTAAAAATTGACAAAATGCAAGTTACATATCTCAATTAAGTGGATGAGGGGCAGATTTGTAATTTAGGGCCTAATCCAAAACCTAATGAAGTCAATGGAAAGACTTTCATCGACTTTAATGGATCTTGGATCAAACCCTGCATCATTTAAATACATGCCCACTAGGGCTACATCTACATAGTAGTGTTATTTCGGAATAAATAACGTTATTCCAAAATAATACAGTCCGCGTCTACACTACAAGCAGTTATTTTGACATAATGTCAAAACAATGGCAGGCTAAAGGACTTCTTACTCTGACTCCTGTAACCCTCATTTTCCGAGGAGCAAGGGAAGTCGGAGGAAGAGTGCTCTTTCTCAGACTTCCTGCTGTGTAGACAGCACCAAAAGCCAAAATAAACTATTTCGACTTTAGTTATGCAATTAATATAGCTCAAGTTGCGTAACTTATTTCAACCTTAGCCCTGCTATGAAGACGTGCCCTGGAAGAGGAAGAACCAAAAGCAGAATTTATAACCCCAGTGAAGCCAATGGGGAGTTATTACCAATGAAGAATAAGAATACAGAACTATCACAAGAAACTATTACTGCTACTGTGTAAGGTGTCTACAAAAAAGCAGCATGAATAATAGCCAAAAAAGGGGGAAATAATAAGGATTATAAAAGAACATATGAAACTAACATGTGGCAAACTAGCATCAACATAGTTAATGAATGTTACAGTGTTTTGCACCACATGGGTGTTATGCCTTGAAATATGTTCATGCAGCTAAAGCCACAACATCAGACTTTAAAGCCGTGAGAGCTGCAGATTAGAAACATGTTGGAACGTTTACACCGCACCGTGCCAAAAATGTGTCTCTAACCTGTAGGTAGAAGTGGGTGTGGAGCTGCTTATGGAAAGATCATTGTGCTCACACAGCAGAGGATAAGGTCTTCTCTCTTTGTTTCTTACTTGTGAAAAAAATACTGACTGAAAGATGGCTGAGGTACCACTAAATCTCTCCAAATTAAAAAAAAAATACAACTGGACAAGAAAGTTAAACGAGAATCACTTGAATCCTTTCTGACTTGTAAAGACTTTAGTCAGCTTGTCACATAGGACTATAAACTACCCACCTCAGTGCTCGCTTGGGCAGGGGTTTGCAGATTCTTTCACTAACTTAAAGTCACATCATGTGTGGTAGTGAATCACTTTGAGTAGATACAAAAATGTACACAAAGCATAAAAGACTTTCATTTCGAAAGTTCAATTTCCATTTCACTAGACTCAAGGGTGTGTTTGAGTAGCTTTGTTGTAAGATTTTGTTAAAGTACGTTCTAACTTGTTCTCTGCAAAGTTTTGCAGTAGTTCCTGATATTGATAGTCAATTACTTTGTTCAAATGGTTCGGACAATGGTAAGGGTTTTTTTCTGTTAGTACTGCTAATCCAGGAAAGGCAAAGCAGGGCCAAATCAATGGTATACATTTTGAAACACCGTAATTCATAGCCATACTGTCTCAGTTTTTCTGACTCCTCTGCATTGCACATCCGTCACTCTCTTGTAAGGAAATAACTCGCACTATCAACAATGTTTGTTTTTAATAAACCATTTGCTGTAAGGCCCAAATTGTGTAACCTTTACTTACATGGATAAGCAATTACTCACCAAAATAGTCTTATTAAAGCCAATAGTTCTACTCAGGTGAATAAGTATTATTCTCATATCCTTACTCACATTGAGTCATCTATTACTCTGTGAGTAGCCCCTCTGAAATAAACGGGACTACTAGCATTGCTGAGATTGATACTACTCAACCTGAGCAACAGTATGATGAGTCTGATCCTAAGTCTTTATGTTACATTATAACGACTATTCTAAAAATTACTAAGTGCTTCAACAAATGAGTAACAAAATGATTTCTATAGCACTGTCAAAAACACAGTTATGAAAATAATAAAATTCCAAGGACTGACCATTCTCTCCATTTTTAACCCTTTTAAAATTCTCTTATTTGTTTTGCTAATTTAAGGATTTGCTTCATTTTTTCCACCAGCTACAAGGTGTGAATTATGAAGACAGTATTTGGACATATAAACTGGTTTGTTTGCATATTGACGTACTAGTGACTAGTGTAAATTCTAGAGTCCCAGTGTCATAAATCAGGGGTTTGGGATGCTTTTTAAACATTCAAGGCTTCTATGCTTCTAAAAGCAAAGCAAATAAACAGACATCTAGGTTGCTATTCTCAACAGCACTCAGCATTGGAGTTTTACTGTTGATTCTGTGGCAGCAGAGTTAGGCCAAGACTGAGCTCTTTTGAAAAATCTCACTCCATCTTTCAGAGCCACAAAATGCTATCACGGCACAGGTTTTTCAAACAAAGTTAACCAACTTTTTGTTTGTTTTGTTTTGTCTAGATGATTAAAAATTGTGTGAGGAATATTTTCCTCTTCTATGCTTGTGTTAAACTTCTATTGGCAATGAAGGTATGGGGGTGCATCAGCTCACAGTAATGATTCATTACGGTATCGTTCATCGAAGCCTGTGAAAGTGCTGCTCCATTATTAAAAATCTGACCCAGACGACTTTATGTCCATTTTACAGATGAGCAAACCGAGGAACCATGAAACTGAAGGCCAAATGCTAAATGCAAGCCTCACCCTGACTTCACTGATTTGTGACTTACCCTTGGTCACACAAGAAATCTGTAAAAGAGGCAGGAACAGAGCCTGCAGACAGATTCTCTTAAAGCCACTCTGTGTGGTCTTAATCTGCCCAGAGTTTCTGGGTGAAGAATTCCCCCTACACAGGAGGAATTCCCTGATGGCGCCTCATATGCCAGTTCTACCACCCCTCTTATATAAGGACGTCAGAGCAGGCTGGGAGCATGCCAGGGCTGAGAGCGTGTTGCTGAGTGGAGTTCTGCTACACACAATCCTCTAGCAGCATACAGGACCTCACCCTCCCAACACCAGCGGCTTAAAGTTATGATCCCTCTCTCCCTAACTGCATAGCCCTTAAACAAAGAGCTGCAGCTAGCTCCTCTTATGTCCAAACACAGCCTGAATCAAAAAATCAGAACTCAAACATCTTGCTATGCCCAGTTCCTGGCATTAAGACCATATCTCCTTCCCATAGACAGACAACCTATAAATAATTGTTCATATACAGCCCTCTGAAATGCACAGCACTTAATACAGCAAATTAAAAGTGTAGGCATGGTGTCTTGTGATAGAGAAATAACATTGCTGGCTATGATGTTACACCAATCTAAGGTAAGGAAAGGCAATATACAGCCGGAGTGCTGACTGCAGTTAACAGAAAACAGGAGGTGTGGTTTGGTGGAAAAGGGAGGAGTCAAGAGGAAGCATGCTGCATGATACCATTCCAAAACAGATCCACTTTCAAAACCAGGTCACTAGTCAAGGATATCCTAGGCAGCAATTATTTGTTCGTGGCTATGTCCATAGTAGGAACAAATTAAAATGCTTCCTCAATCAGTGCACTGCCTTCTTGTGCGGTAGGATTTCTGTCTCTGAGACACACGCTTGTGTACTGAATGGCCCCCTTCCACGTGAGAAGGCATGCACATCATAGGACACGGAGCACCTGTAGACTGCATCTCTGACACGGTCTCTGCTATTTTTCAGTCTCGGCCTGTGCCTTTACAACCACAGCCATGGGCAGATACGACAAGTTTTTCCTTTGTGTACTTCCAGGGTGAACTGTCCTATAACTTGTGCTAATGATATTTCACATAGCAAAGCTGCAGATTTTTGTCCTTCTGAACTTTTTCCCTTATGAGAAGTGCCACATGCACTTACAAGTACAGATGTATAGAGGTAACATAACATTTGTATGTCTGGCAGCTTCACCCTATTTTTGGATGTGTTCAGAAGCTGTGTCCCTCCACTGCTGGGCTGCCCCTTGCACTCCTGCTTGGTGAAGTCCACAATGTCAAGTTCTGGCCCATCATTGGTATGATTCCTCCTAATCAGGAGGGCAAGGTGCCAGCTGCCCTGGAACAGTGTCATCCTGCTAAAGAGAAAAATATCTCTTGACATTAACAGCCTTGCCAGTTATTGGCCAGTCTCTAACCTTTTCCCTCTTGAGGAAGGTTATTGAGAAAGTGGTTTTGGAACAGCTCCCATTGCATCTTGATCTTGCAAGGTGTCTTTGATCCCTGTCAATCCTGTTATAAACATGGAGGCAGGATTACCAT
This sequence comes from Pelochelys cantorii, assembly GCA_032595735.1. Classification (NCBI taxonomy): domain Eukaryota; kingdom Metazoa; phylum Chordata; order Testudines; family Trionychidae; genus Pelochelys; species Pelochelys cantorii. The sequence continues at coordinate 181,035,993 of CM064328.1, forward strand.
CTATGTCTGACAATGTCCTTCCAAGCAGCGGATGGCAGTAAGATGCCCCACTCGTGTCTTTTTTTTTTTCCATCTCCTGCAGCCCCAGAGTTCCTATTTCTCTGACGTGGACCTTGCCTCAGTAATTCATGTTTTTAAAATCTCATCTTCAATGCATTCTAGTTGGAGCTACACTTGAAAAGCAACTGGTGCAAAATCCACTGGCTCAGCTTCGGATTCAGTGAACCATTCTGAGCAGAGGACGGCGCTCTGAACCAAGTACCTGCTCATTTCTGGGCTTAGTGTGAAGTGCTGGTGATGATTTATAACAGGGGTGGGGAATCTCAGGCCGACCCCCAGCTTGCCTGGATCCAGCCCCCAGGCTCAGGGCTCCCCTCCAGCATTGGGAAGCCTGGGCTGGCACTCCACCACCCCCACCTCCCGCCACCTCCCCGATGGGCTGGAGCACACAAAATCTACTAGCCTGGACCCTCCTAGGCTCTGGTGTGCATTGGGAATGTGGGGAGTGTCTTTCTGCTTCGCAGTCAGGGGACACATCAGTGAGGGTTTGTTTTGGTTTTTCACTTGTGTGCGACCCCTGACTGATTTTTCTGTTGGTCAGCGGTCCTCAACCCAAAAAAGGTTCCTCACCCCGAGCTATAAGGACCCACGTGGTCCGGGACTAAACAATTTGAGCAATCACCTCTGTTCTTTAAGATGTTTATAAAATAGTGGATTGTCCCTGCTAGTCTGGGCCCAGCAGCAGAATGTTCTTAATGGTTGGCTGGTTCTGAGTGTGGTGTACTGTCCCATGTAGTGGCACATAGGCTAAGTCTATACTGCAAGTCTCTTGTGGAAGAGCAAATGCAAATGGAGCACTCATTTGCATATGCAGTGCTCTCATTTGCATTTCCTCTTCCTTTCCCTTTTGTGCAAGAGGTTTTTGCACAAAAAAGCGCTGTGTAGATGGCGCCTTTTTGCACAAAAAACCCCTTTTGCGCAAGAGCTGTTCTTCCTCATTTTTTTGAGGAAGAACGGCTCTTGCACAAAAGGGTTTTTTTGCGCAAAAAGGCATCGTTTACACAGCGCTTTTTTGCACAAAAGGGAAAGGAAGAGGAAATGCAAATGAGGGTGCTGCATATGCAAATGAGCGCTCCATTTGCATTTGCTCTTCCGCAAGAGGCTTGCAGTATAGATGTAGCCTTAGAGAGGAAGCATGAGTATGCATTCCCGCCTTAGTTGAGCACCAGCTAGCTTCTAGATCAAGCTGTAGAGGCTCATGCACTAAGCTCCAGAGGTCGAAGGTTCAGTTCCACCTCTTGGCATTACAATAGCACTGATTTCGCCAACCAGCCATTTCCAAACACTGTCCAAAAAACTCTCTATCAGAACTCTTTGATCAACAGGGAGGTAACACAGCAGTTTGATCAGGACAATAGCACATGTTCTCTGCCTCCACTGAGAGTAGCTTGTCAGGTAATCTCACATATAGTCACCTGCATATTCAGAACCTCCAAACATTCGGAGGGGAGGGATATCCATCATGGCACCCTGTACTTGTTGGTGCCAGATTATGTTTCCAAAGCAGCTGCTCCTTTTGTCTACTTTCAGCAAAGCCAAACCTTACTAAAATTTAATTTAATCTGCTGTAAACCCAAGTGTCAGGCACTTAGATGGCAGCTAAAAGCGCCACTCTCAGATAACTGAGTGACACTAGCTAATAATAGCCTATGCATTAAGAGAGCAAGAGCGGACATTTTGTGTAACCAAAGAGGAACCTGTGTATGGGAATGGATCAGTGTGGCCAGTCTCAGCTTCTTAGGCAGCAGATACAGCACACAGACCAAGCCCACCCGGTCTCTTATGTGATTAGCTGCATTAATGCCACCAGTGACCTCTCTTTCAAGCTAGGAGGCAACAATAGTCCTGGCTTTTGTTAACAGGAGAGCAAAATGCCACCTTTTATAGCTCTGCAATCATAGCTGTCTTCCCTTTTCATCTTCCAGAGGCTGTGCACTAGACCTTCCTTACTAGGAATGTTGCTTAACCCTTCACTAGCCTGCCTTTCATGTGGGGTTTTCTCCCCTTTAAGAAATTATCTTTCTTCAGTGTCTGTTCATTTGCACTGAAAATACCAAACAATCCTTTTCTGGTGGATATTCTGCAGATGACTTGTATTTTTTTTTTTAAATCTTCTTTGCTATTAGACATTTTCCTCGTGGAAAAAGTAGTCAAAAGATGCTACAGGTTAAACCTCTCTCATCTAACCCTCAGGACCTAATTGGTCCTGAACCAGAGAATTTCATGAATCACGGGAGGTCAATATTGTCTAGCAGCATTACCAACACTTCTAAGAACCCAGTAAACAATGGAAGACATTTAGGGGTAAAGCAGAGCTAAATAACAGCACAGAGCACTGAGAGCCAAGACTAATGGCTGTAAACAAACTTTATGGGACTGCAGGAAACTTGGCCACACCTGTGATTAGTGTGGACATTCAGCTAGCTAAAATCATGCGGGATCATGGAAGTTGCCAGACCAGAGAGTGCCGGACTAGAGAGGTTCATCCTGTAGTCTACTTCAACACACCATCTTATCAGCATCTACATTCAACTCCTCCCCTACAACCACACGCCAACATGACTTGGAACAGCCTCCCTGAAAGCTCATGATTCTATATATTTTGGTTAGTCTCTAAGGTGCCACAGGGTTACTTATTGTCCCTGAAAAAGATCAATCTGCTGATTATTAGGAATGAGCTGGTTTACTTTGGATAACTTTTTTTTTATTGTACTTCTAAATCTTAAGAAGTACAATAAAAACATGTCAAATGCTTTCAAAAACTGTGCTCTCCGAAGCTGTTCTAGTTCAACAACTGAACCAATATAAATGACAAATGCAATGAAATGTCTTGTCAGAAGAGAAGCTTGGGACATTGTACTAACATGTACTTGCTGTAAATCTCTTCATAAAAAAAAAAAGAGGCAGATTGTTCAGAGGGGCTGTGCCTCTGCGGCTCACGTTTACTTCAAACTGGGGTGCTGGTTGCTCACTGATCAAGCTCCCAGGGCTACGTCTACACAGCAACATTATTTTAAAATAACTAGTGTTATCTTGAAATAACTTACTCTGCATCTACACAGCCGGCAGTTATTTCAAAATAATGTCGAAATACTGTCAAGCTGGAGGATTTCTACTCCGACTCCTGTAACCCTCATTGTATCAGGAGTAAGGGAAGTCAGAGGAAGAGTGTTCTATTTCGAAATAAGTGCTGTGTAGATGCTCCCAATTTCGAAATAAGCTATTTCGAAAAAGAAACGCAATTGATGTAGTTCAATCCACACAGCTTATTTTGAGTTAAGCCCTGCTGTGTAGACGCACCCCAAGCGTCTTGAGGTCAAAACAGCAGGATTGTCCCTCACTGCAATAATCTCACTCTTATCAAGGTGTATAACCACCTAGCTGGTATTTTCCTTTCAAGTACTGTAAGAAAGTACTCTCCTGTAACTGGACAGTTCTGTACAGAATTCATTCACAGAGTATGTCTTCGATATGCAGCTGACTGGATGTGTCAGTTATGTTCCAAATGGGTTTTCACAGGTCAAGGTTCTGTAGGCAGCAAGAGCAAATACTATTTTTAGCTGGGATAAGGTCACAATGCTTTTAGAGACAGTGAGGTCTACAATAAAACCTATTGATCAGTCTCTGGAACTAGTGCTCCAGAGAGACGTGTAGATTGAAACAAGAATTGCCTAGCTGTTTTCTCTATAGACTCACTGGGTAAAAGCTTGTTGGACTTAATATCTTTCAGGAGATAAAATAAGTGAGAGGTAACTGTGTACAAATTGCTGTCGTCCATTTAACCAGATGCACGGGGGGAGAGAAAGAGGGGTCCACAGGAGAAATAAATAACAAGAGCTAAGCATACTTCTGTGCAGAGCACAGGAATACTACTATTCAGCAGCAACAAGTGCAGCAGCCACTGAGCTACCAGGGTAAATGCACTGCATGTATGAAGAAGAGAACACTGATTCATCAGTGCACTGTTCGCTCTCTACCTTTCATATTACTGTGGCTACAGGCTAAATTACAGCCATCAGATTTGCAATAGCATCCCTCAGTATAAGGCACGATTGGCTGAATGGGTGGTTTTGGTCAAATAAATTGCAGTCTGTGTTATCCTTGGGAATATTTTAATGGAGGAGAAAATACAATCAGGAAAAGGTAGGCAAAGCTGGCATTTACATTTTCTATGATTATTTTCACTATAGCTCTCTCTCCAAATTAAGGCATTGCCTCATGAAGACAATGTTGATTTTAAGAGAGTAAAAAAGTATTTTACATATCTATCTCTTACTAAGAATTCCAATGATGAGACGCATCCAAATGTCATGCAGGAGCTGGGGTGATTTTAAAAAACACAGACCAATATTGCAGTCAGGGATATTACATAATTGGATGAAGGTTCATGTATTTGCCAAGGTTTTCACACCAAATCCAAAATAATTTATCTGGGTCAAATAAGAGCTTTAAGCAAAGCACTGAAGTAATGGACTATAAACTTTAGCCATAGATCTGAAAACTTCAAGTGAATTATGTCCCTCTCCATTATGAGAAGCTCTTTATTGTTCTGGAAATTTGTGACTACAGGAAATAATGTGAAAATGTAGGGTATCTTCATTTATCATCTGTTCTGCTCTCACAGCCTATCTTGCAAACAAAATATGCCATGGTAAACATAAACCATATATCACATTGTGACATAACTGACCCCATTAGTACGCCAAGGCTGTCCTATCGGAAGCACCCCTACAACACTTCTACAATACAATAGCTGATACATTTGCATGATACAATGAATATAAAAATAAATAAATAAATAAATAATGAAAAGAGGGAGAAAATATTGGGCTATAAAATTTTAAGATTCTGGTTTGCTTCCTATTTAGAAAATTCTCTATAGACAAGAATTTAATCTATGTTGAACTGTTCATATAACAGCATATACTATAAAAGAAATAAAGCATTTACGTGTTCACGGCATAGTCTGTCCCTTATCTGATTACCAGTCTGTACAGTATTTTAACTTTATTCATAACAGATATGATAGAATGCAAAATTCTGAAACAGACGATTATCTCTATATGTGGATTATGAAGGGATCACAATAAAAAAGCATTATGTCTCAAAGCAGCCCAATAACAGTGAGGCAAGGATAAAAAGAGATATCCCAATTCATTCAAAAATATATATATTACCTTCAGAAAAGCTAAGAGAATTTTGCCTTTATTTAGGAGATAGGATTCTGCTTAGTTTTGTTTTAAGATTCTTTTCTACTAGCAACACTTCACATCTTTTCTTTTGGCTGAAAATGTAAGAGAAAGTTAAAGGTAAATGCAGTTCTAATTTATCAGGGACAAAGTTACCTGAGAATTGGGGACATTTCTGAAAACACTCTTTTTTAAAAAAAGAAAAAAGAAGACCTAGTTAAGAAAAGCTCCAAAGAAAAGAAAAATTATTTGCTGTAGGAGTTGAGTGAATATATTCAGTTAAAAGAAACCACTTTGATAATTATATTGATAGTGCAGAAGAATTTTTTTCTAGAAACTATAAATTATTATCAAATATAAGTGAATGTGCACTTGGTAATAGACTCTATGGATGAAATCCTGGCTCTAGAGAGGTCAATGGCAAAATCACCATTGACTTCAGTGGAGCCATAATTTCATCCCATGTAAGTGGGTGGGAGGGTGCATACATGTATGTACAATTCTTAGAGACAGACTTCAGTTCCATCTGTGCTTGATCCAATGCCCGCTGAAGTCACTTACCGTTTTCCGTTGATTTCAATGGGCATTGGATCAGGCCAGTGTGTCTTTGTTACACATAAATAACAATAATGGGTGGGATCTGGCTCTCTCTTACATGGGTGTGCAGTAACTACTACCCTTAGTGAAGTCACTCTGGATTTACACTAAGGTAACTCAGAGGTGACAATTCTTTTTCTGTGTTTATGCTCTTGTCTTTTCCTGCTCGCTGCATTGATAGATGAGAATCATCCCTGATAAGCATGCTAGCAGGCAATTCATGTGCCTGTGCAGTGAGGGGGAGAGAATCAGGCGCCTCCACGCCCGGTTGGCTGGCCTGCCTAAGGGCTAGGCAGAATTCCAATTCCTGCATTCAAAAGAGTCCAGCTACTGCTCCTCCCTACTTCCCTGGGGCACAAGGCTCCCCAAAGAAAATGGGGAAGGGCTCCCTGTCCCTTGTGCCAGCCTTTCAGAATGCTCCTGTACTCTTTCTGGGGCACCATCCTATACAATGGACAACGTATCATTTGCACAATGTAGTCCTCAGACCGGGATCCTGCAGTCCACAGACTGACAAAACTCCCATGGATTTTCAACAGGCGTCAGCAAGCAGGGAGCATAAGGAAGTGGGGCATGAATGAGGTATGGAGGAGCAATGGGGGCCAAAGGATGTTCTGTAGCCCAGAAGGCCATGGAAAAGGCAGCAAGTGCTAGATAAAATATTATTAGACCTTAAACCCACCTTGAGCCTGTTAATATAATCCCAGCAAATAAGATGTAGCAATCATTCATTCTTTCAGTATAATCAAACTCTCAATTTAAGCTGCGGTCCCCAGTTAAAAGTAGAGAAAAATCTTATGAGAAAAAAAGCATTCTTCGTGTGTGTGTGTGTGTGTGTGTGTAATTATATAATTTTTACTCCCATTATAAATATTTGATCTTTTTAAACACAGAATTCTGTTTCAAATTGGGTTGTTGACTGTGCGTTTGGGGGAGGGATGGGCCAGTGCAAGGCATAGCACTTTCCATTGTAGATTTTCTTAAGGCAGAATGCTGTTTGCAGACAACATACCAAATGGTTGTGTTAACAGGTGTGCAAAGACACGAGAAAAAAAAACAACCAGCCACTGTTATTGTCCAAGTGAAGGATTTGTTACTTGCTGTGTAGTATTTAATATTAAATCTAACAAGTTCAAAATGCTGGCAGACACTGGATCTCTGTATTTGTTTCATTATAAAAGTCATAATCATGTTGGTATATGGCGCTTTTAACATGAGCATTGTTGCACATGTTGGAATACAGCATTATCTATTGTATAATATTGGGTCTGACATTGCAAACCTTACTCACATGAGTAACCCTTACTCATGTATGTACTTCCACTGAGGTCAGTGGGATTACCACAATAATAATGATTATTGTCAAACAAAATCTATGCAGGATCAGGCCTTTTCAATTGCAAAACATTCAAATTTATTATTTTTGTCTTTTCAGTTTCTTTTTAAATTACCATTCAGTATCTGAAGTCATAACATGGATAGCTAAAAACATTTGTGCGGATATGTCTTCCATGAACAAGTGGCTCATATTTGTTCTTTATTATTTAGGAAATGCACATTAATTACTGCAGATTTTCTCCTATACATCTACTGTATCTCAGATAGAGATGGTGAGAAGGGTCTGCAGAATAAAAATGTATGGAGTAATTAAATGGATATTTATAATTAGAACTTAATAATTTGCATCAGGGACAAACGAGCTCTGATTTCAATCTGTAGTGCATTTAGATTAGCCTGAAGATAATGTAATTTGATATTTTATAGTCCTCCTCTCGGATTATGAAACAATAGAGTGTCTTTAACACTGCCGTGTTAGTGACAGGAGTGTGTTAAGAACGAGCTGCAATGAAAATGTTTGACAATGTGAAAGCAGCCATAAATTACATGACAACTGTGTAAAAGTCATGATGAAACAAATAAAGGGCTGACCTATAATGCATCTGATTCATTGTAGCATACAGAACTCTCTACTCTAATCTCTGTACAGCAAACTCATTCTTATGTGTGGAACTACTTAGCACCGAGAAAACTGTAGATTATCACTAGTCAACAACATTGATTTTTAGTCAACATTTCAATCAGTTGGAAGCAGAACTACTACAGAGTTCCTCCAGAAGCCTTTTAGGGAGGCTATGGCTCCTCTGTATTCTTTTCGGTGACTGCACTGTTAAATCTCCATCGTTTCTACAGTACAGTATTTTTTGTAGAATCTGTAAATGCAGATACTTATCTAAAAGTCACAGGGTCATCTTCAACTTACCTTCATCATAAGGGTGAACTGACCCCAATGTGGGAGAGAAGTCAGCTACACCACTTAAGTCTCAGTGTGGGTTGCCTAACACGGGATGAATTTCATCCTTAATGAACGTAAATTAAATGTCCAAAATATAAGTATCTGATCCACACAAATGGGTGGCAGATAGAGTGGCCTAACAGGCAGACCTATGCGACCTTATGTGCCGCAGTAGAAACCCCAGGCCAAAATGCTGGCATGAAGAGACAGCTGTCATCAAGCAAGGGAAATGACTACCAAACGCGCTAATATTCTTGTCTGGTAACCCAAAATCCTCATTCAGGAGTGTGAACAGTCAGTAATCACTACTCTAGTCCACAGAGTGCAGTAGCATTTATACAGGGACAACCCTGCAGTCCTACAATCTTTTAAAAGGCTAGAAAGCCTGAATTCCGTCCTCTAATTATCTGAAGTCAGACTCAGTTAAAGCTCCAAAGCAGGGCTGCTCCTGTTTTCAAGGGGAAAACAAACATGAGTCGTAAGATTGAAAATTTTATTATTTTATCATTTTTCCACCTCAGCTTCCCGGCAATGGCTGGGAGGAGAGAAGAGCAGAGGCGGCAAGGTGATTACGGCATTGGACTGGGATTCAGGAGACCTACGCTCGTTTCCTAGTTCTTCCACAAGCTAAATGTAGGACCTTGGACGAGTCACTTAATCTTTGTCCCACCATGCTTCATCTGCAAAATGGGAGATAATACTACTTCCCTGCCTCACAGGCGTGTTGAGAGGATGCATTCATTCATTAAGGCCCGTTAGATGGTCACATGCTAATGTGATGGACGCTATATAAGTACCTAGATAGCCAGATAACAAGCAGGCATTCCACAGGATAAATTAACCACGTGCACAGTCAAATGATAGGCAGAGATAAAGGGGTGTACAGTAGCTGGGAGTTTATGACAAAGTCAATTATGGTTTGACATGCAACTCCAAGATCAAGATAAGAATCCATTTTACAGAGATCGCCAGTTCCTGACTGAGTGCACAGATGTAGGGCATATTACCTCAGAGCTGAGAACTTCTTCACTGGTTTTGCACTTGTCTTCCATTAAATTGAATTAAATACACAACATCTAATTAAACTTTCAAGGGAAAACATGGAAGGTGGGAGAATAGACCTGAGTTTCCATCCCACGAAAAGACGAATTTCAGGGAATGCTGGAGGAACTAGGGTTTTGGACAGCATTCCCTGAGCATTTGGGCAGCAGTCCAAGAGAGATTCAAATGCCACCCAGTTGATTAGCAGAGAGCCTACAGCCAGCAGTATGTGTTTCTACTGGTGATGCACATTCATACATGCCTCTGTACACATAACAAAATGCATTCTGAATATGGATGGAAAAAAGTTAAGAGGGAACCTTGGTTCTGGACCCTGCATTTAGCCCTGTGTCCCCTGAGGCACCTTTGGAGAGTCACGTGATACAGGGATCCACAAATGACTAGCAGTCCTACTATTTATGCGAATGAAAGGCCAATCTGATGTACTGATGGGAGACTGCCAAAGGCACAAAGGACAGTTCGGCACCTCACTCCCAATATAGTCCTAACAGCCTTCCACGCCTGTGAAAATTTCTCCCAAAAGGTATGTATACACTGCCATAAAAGACCCCTTGCACGGTTGTGGCTGGCCCATGTCAGCTGACTCAGGCTCACAGTGCTATAAAACTGCAGTATCAACATTCAGGAGCACAGCATGGAGCCCAAGCTATAAAACCCCACTAAGAGGGTGGGTCACAGAGCACAGGCTCCAGCCTGAGCCTGACTGTCCACACTGCTATTTTTAGCCACACAGCCCTCTGGAGCCCCACAACCACAAGTGAGCTGACGCAGGCTCTGAGACTCAGTGCTGTGGGGATTTTTTACCACAGTACAGACATACCTGTAGTGGCTTAGGGAGTCTACGTTTTCCTTGTTATTCCATTTCTTTAACATTTGAAATAAATCTAGTGTAAGATTAATGGAAAACGAAGCACTGAAACCTTCTTTTGAGGAATTTCTTGTTTGACCAGAATACATGTTATTCAAATAAGCTGAAGCGAAATTCAGTTAAGCTTCTGTTTGTTGCAGCACGATGAGACCAGCCTGTTAAAAAGCAAAAATGTCAGGATGTTATAGACTGAGCCTCCTGCCAAGACTGGTAAGTAGCTGCATTACTGTCAGAAGCAGACATCATAATCAAAAGTAAAAACCAATTTGGATTCCTATATATATCAAGATCTGTACACAAAGACTCCTCAGTTTACAACTGACCCTAGTTTTTTACAATGGCTAGATCAACCCCAAGATACAAATACCCCTTCACTTTCTGATGTGGACGTTAGCTTTGGCAGCTTGCATGTCAGTGCAAAGCTGTTGCCATAAACACCTGGCAAAGTCCTAGCTCACCCCTAACAAGTAAATTTTTTGAGTTAGTAAAATACCTTTGTTTTCTTCACTCTCATCACCCACATGGAAAGAGAAGGCAAACAGATTTGGGGCTTTGGCTGGTAAACTGTAGTGACAGCTGTACACGACTGAAGACATACAAGATACGTCTCCATGCCATTTTTGCACATTTAAGAAAAGCAGGAGTGGTTAAATCAGTCCAGTTCTCTAAGGCGGACATAGTTATTCTAGTGAAAAGATGTTTAACCAAAAAAGCTGTAGAAGTTTAAACAGCTTTATATCAGTATACCTCTTTCTAAACTAGGAGCCTGGACCGATTTAACTAAATTTTTTTTTTATCACTCTGGTTAAATCAGTGTAAATCCAATGTGTAGACAGCAAGCAAACACACATGATGAGGAACAGGATTTCATCCATGGAATTATCCACTACAGTATTATCTTCAGATCTTCTCCTGATTTTGTCTTCCTCAGCTATATACATATTACTTCACAGATGCTTTTAAACAGTGAATTTAACTTCCACAATTTATGAAATCCCTTCCATTCTCTGTCAGACACACAAACACACACATACCCCTACTACTCTCACACTCTTGCTCAGTTTAATTTGCCTCTTAGAACACCAAAACCCTTTTTGTCCTGGGCCCTCAGGTTACTGGCATTATTACAACTCTTTTTTCCCAGTAGCAAGCCAGGAAAGATGATAGAACCTGTCTGCGTGGCCAAAAGACTGGTCTCAACTGGTTCAGAGGAAAAAAAATTGAGCTGTCTCTCTTTTTTTCTTCTTCTTCTTGCCTTTAGCCAAAAGACCTGGGAGCATTTGATGTACAGTCAGCAGGTATAAAAAAAATTATTGAAAAGGCTTGACTGCTCTTGGGCTATGACACTCTCTCATCAAAATCTGGATTTCTGCCAAGTTCATCTGTTAATGGACAGCCCCAACCAGGGCCTGCCCCTCCCCCAACTTTTCCTTTTCCCCTCCCTCAGTCTTCTCTGTTCTCCTACCTCTTTCTAGCTCCTTAAAAACTAGACATCGATTATGTCTGTGCTTTTCCCTTTCTATTCAAGATAAACAAAGTGCTTCAAGTTCAGGGCACACCCTGGGACCCTGGACAAAGCAATCTATCATTCTGTCTGCTAAACCAGTCTGGCCACACTAAGACTGAAGAGACTAATGCTTCCAGTGTACAATTTTCCCTTTGTGCTGCTTCCCTATTACTACTAACCTCTTTTCTTTGCCACCTTCTCAGGAGCAGATGTCCTTGACCACTTTGCCTAAACCCCTCCTGACAGAGACTTTTTTTTTTGTAGAAAGCAACCACAAAAATTGAAGAAAGGAACATTGCTTCTGTCTCTCCCTCCCCGTTCCCTTCGCTGCCTCCTATTTCCCTCCCCACAACCACTAAAGAAATTAAGCCCAAAGCGACTTTTCCTTTCTCGCTAAAGAGGGTTTTCTTTCTTTTCTTTTTTTTTAAGTGAATTCAGGTTTAAATCATATCCATTAATTCATTCTGACTTGCAATTAAATGCAAATACATTTTTACAGCCGGCACAGAGTGTATTAATTTTAACAGCAAATGATGAAATAAGAATACAGTCCCTCCAAAAGCTAATAATGAATGAATCACACTGTAAATAATATTAACGGGCGCATTCATTAATACTTGTAAAACGCTTTGAGATCTTTGAGGGGAAAAAGAGATAGATGCAGACAGAGGGCCAGTTACATACTGTTCCCAAATGCCAATGCAGTGATCCAAATATACCACTGGTAAAACAAAGTGTGTATATCCACTAGGAGCTACATCCTGCATGTTACTCAGAATTCCCCTCCAAGTTCACAAGATTTTGGGTGCACAAGGAACGCAGCATGGGGTTCTAAGGGCCCAAATCTGCTAAGTCTTGAACATCACCTGCAGGACACTGAATGCACACAACTGCCATGGAAGGACGCACACTGCACCTCCCAAGATTAGGCCCTATGCTGACAAACATGGGTTTGTCAACCTAACACCGAGACCTACTGTAATGTAAGTCAATCAGAATTCTGAAACTCAGGCCAATAGGAGGACCCTACTTGCTTCTCTAAAATCAGAAAAGTAAGAGAAATTAATAGGAAACAACAAAATCTAGTTTCTAACAGGTAATGTGTCTGTTTTGTAATGGTCCTTGCTGCCCACTTAGCTCATAGCCTCCCCAGGTCCACAAAACATTCCATTTGCCTGTCAGCACTAACATCCTCTGCAATGTTTATTAACCAACATAGGGAAAAGTAAGATTTTTCTAGATCCTTTGTTTCATTGGGACAGCTGTGCACCATTCCCACCCCCTCCCACCCATCCTCTCCTAAAGAAATAATTAAATCCAATTAGGACCGGAAAATAATTTACATTTTGGTTCAATGGCACACGGTGGAGGGGGGAATCACAAAATATGTTGCTTAAGATTTCACTCCTTTACAAGTTATTTGCCTAATTTTCTATTTTGAACTATTAAAAATTCATTTTTATTCTTTCAACGTCTGTGTATTAGCTTTGGAGTTTTGGGAGTTATTAGTTTTGGAGCACATAAATTATACCTAGAGAGAAAACTTACTACAATTCACCATTCTTTTAGCAGTTCTTAAAACAAGCCCCCTCTGCTACATCATTCCATATGTTACGATTCTGTTCCTTCAATAGTTGCTCAGTGAAGTGGGTTCCATTGCAGTGGTTTACTGATTTACAGAATCTTGGTATGTGAATGGCAAAAATTCCTTGGCATAAGCATATGTTTGCTGATCAAATTTCAGATCATGTGTTGTTCATTATTATGACTTGCTTGAAAACAGCTTGCTACAGTTATGTAGGTTTGCATTAGATCCTTTTTCCTCTTTAAATACTTTGAAAACAGCAATTTTGGGGGGAGAAGAAGAAAATACAAAATGCTTTTGCTTCTCTGCATTGCCCCAAAAATGTATTTTTAAAAGATGTATAGTAAGGATTACAATCCTCAAGTATTGGGGAGGTAAGAGGAGAAGAAGAGAGACAGAGATTAACAAATCAGATTTAACAAATCCAATTTAACATCAGCATTTTAAAGTGAAATATTTTCCCTTTACTTCTTATGGAATTAGTTATGTATTTGATATTTGTGCTGTTTCAGAAACACCTAACCATAAACCCAGGATAGATTCATATTGAATTGAAATCTGTATGTCATCCACGCTGAAACAGAAAAAATCTGCTTACATTTACCAGTCACTATGTTTCGATGTATTACTGTATTTTAGCACAGGATGGCAAACCCATGCTACGTATTTTAACTCTCCCAATGTAATCCTTTCTTTTCTTTGAGGAATTTTGTCAGTGCTCACCTTTCTATGATTAGAGAAATGCATATGACAATATTTGAGAATAAAATAAGGTTTACAACAATTCAACTATTTTACTGTATTTACTGCATTTTACTATTTTACCTGCATTGTAAGACTGCTTCTATGTACAGAGATTTGGTTAAAAGCACAACAGTGACCTACCACCATATATATGATGCTGGGGGAAGGTACTACTTTGATTTTATTTAAATTAAGCAATCTGGCCACTCTTCTCACTGCCCCGGAACAAAGTATGAACATTTACTTTTTTGCCATTTTCATATAGTAAATTATCCATTAGATTTCATCATATCTTACTAAAGCAATTACATCAAGAAAATGATAGTGCGTGTGGAATCAATTATGCATGCACTTGGCCAAAGACCAAAGGCTATGAAGTCGGAGAGGGCAGAATCGTTGAACACACACAAATAAAAAGCCCCTCGATCTCACAGATGGACCCCATCAGTTCATCTTACTGCCTAAAAAGTTCATGCACTTAATAATTTATTTGTGTTCTGGATACTGTTTCCCAGCTGAATATTAACAGCTTTGAACTGAAGCATGCTTTTAGCATGGTACGGATGGAAGCCATAGAAGGGCAGCACTGGGTCTCCTCTGAGGTTAAAATTATACTTATGTTTCTTACATAATGGTCATTTTCCATCTCCATTTATTTTCTTTCATTAAACATTCCCTTTAATCAGGATATCGGTTTCAGAATTCTGATTCAGCTTGTTAACCAGTGACAAACCCATAAACCAAAGTTGAGCCCCAGTTATGATACACAGACTGTTCAATAGATAAAACAAACACAAAGACCTAATTCTGCAACCAGTTTTTCACCATGGCTAGATTATTCCCTCTGGATAGCATGTTTTACAGAGCCCCTTCTGTATTCTGCATTTTTCCTAAACATTCTCCACACCGACTCCAGGGGAAAGTATCCTCAGCCTGAATTTTGACAAGAAAGGAGAGGCATTTGACTGTTAATACCTTATCTGTCCAGTAGAATCAGAGCACAAGCAGGAGAGGAGGAAAAGATGCCTGCTTGTGATTAGGCAATTGGAAGGCATGAGCCAAGCAAAAAGTTCTAAGAACATGATTTACTTTTCTAAGTGAAGACCAGTGCTTAACTTGTGCCAGGGATTGCCGGGGCGGAGCCTGGCATCTATAGGCTTGGCAGTTTGTGCCCCTGGCACCTCTGGGCTTGCTTCATCAGTTATGAATATAAAAATTGCTTGAGCCCTGGCACCTAATTGCTTGAGCCCCGGCACCTCTTTCATTTTAAATTAAACACCGGTGAAGACAGCATGAGTGTTTAGGAAAAATGCAGGATGCAGAAGGGGCTCTGTAAAACATGCTATCCAAAGGGAATAATCTAGCCATGGTGACAAACTGTTTACTGCTTTAAGATTTTCAATCCAAACAACCAAAGAGCTAATGAGAAATACATTTTCTTCCCACTACTGGGCCTGACCCTGCAGTCCTTATTCACATAAGCCTCTGGATAAATTCAACAGCAATTTTGGATAAGTAAAGACAAGAGGATCAGGTCCAGACTGCATGTCTTAAAGAAGTCCTGTAGTTTTAAGAAATACCTAAGTGTTGAAGTATTCCATTTTACTATTTATCAGATTGCTAGCAGCTAAACCTCTAAGTTTTGCCAAGATAACTCTGAATCGCTGAAAAAAATATATATATAGCTATATTTATATAAATATTTTAAAAAATTAAAGGAATGTCTCCCCCAAATGGGAACAATTTTATTCTCCTCTTCCAACAAACTGTACTTAACATTAAAAGAGAACTGATAAAAACATATTTAATTACTCAAGGTTAGACTTCTAATTCCTCAATTCACTAAAGGAAACTTGGCAAGAAGATGCATCATTTTGCTGCTTTCTACTAGACGCATCTGAGGGAGAAGAGCCACTGAGGCAGCTAATACACAAAACATGATCAAAAGTGATTAACAACAGCTTCATATGCAAATTGCATTAATGAAGGAGTGCAAAGTCATCATGTAAATTAAATATGTCAAATCTCTTGGTGAACTTTCAATCTTGAGAAGAAAAAACACTGCTTTAATTTTTTTACATCATCAATTTTCCAAGATTGAAAATCTAAGAATCTTGGTGCTATAAAACAATTTTCACCTTTTTTTTCTCCTTCAGCAGCCTGACAGGCTGGCCTGATGTGTGCCGAATGCACATGTTAATAGGCCAATCAAAAATGCAAAACAATTCGCAATTACTGCAAGGACCTAATGGTCATTAGAATTTACAACTAGGTAATGAACTAAAGTCTGCCCACACCATGCATATTCATAAAGCAATTTAGCCTTTGAAGATTAAAGAAGTGCTTAAAATTCAAATGAGCTTTAGCAAATTATCAGTAAGATTCATCCAAAAACCAAAAGGGTTTTTCTTCCTATGATTTCCTTTTTTTAAAATGCAAAATTGTTATATCTTCCAGACTGAGCTTAAACTAAACACAGGGCTCCAAGTCAAGCCAAGGGGGCTATACAGACAAACAGAGGCAGAAAACATTGTTATGGACCTTGTTCATAAAACTAAGCCCTTAAGAGCCAAGCCTATCTCTAAACATGGTAATTTATCAAAAGCACCACAGACTTGCTCATAGGCAGTATTGTGTGCTGCTCTCAGAGAGAGCAGATTAACAAGATTTCTGCCACCCTCCCAAAAAGCCTCTTACCCTTAAGTCACATCTTCCATGTAAACATCATATGTATTATCAAAACATTTTCATCGAAATGCATTGGCATTAATTTTTTGATGCATTATAAGAAGGCAAAGGAAAAAATCATGTGTAATGAAGGAACTTGGTTCTTTTCAGATGTGTGAAAATCCAGTCGATCTGGCACTCACAGTCAGAATGGATCACACAGATGTCAGCTGACATTCAGAAAGTTTGTTCTGCTGTTAGTCAACATTGTGGGAACTGAGATTATCATGTATTAGACTGCAAAATCAGAAAAAACGCCTCTCTCTTAGGGCCCGATCCTGAAAACATTTACTTTGAAGAGTAGCGCTTACTATTATGAGTAACCCTATAGAAGTCAATGGGAGTGCTCACAACAGTAAATGATACTGATGGTTGTAAGTGTAATTCACAAATTTCAGCCTTTAATTCTCTACTTGCTCCTAAAAAGCACCATGTATCATTTAAAGTAGTCAGCTGTTTTAAGGAAAATGTTTCATGAATGAAGCGGGGATTGTGTCTTTTGCCTCCAAGGTGAACTGACTTTGAAGGATTATAGAACATTCAAATAATTTATACTCCCAGCCCTTCTACTCCCCCTAGACTGTTTTCCATAACTAATCTTACCTGCAACCTTTTAGAACAAAAAGATAAATGCAGTTATTCCTGTTCCTTTGGTTCTCTCCTCCATGTGTCCTGTTCACTAACTCTTTACATTTTAATGTTTATTAGAAAGAATAGAACTCAGTACAGCGTGAAAGCCACATCAACAAACATCTGTATCAGCCACAGGTCTTCAGTTTTGACCAATTCTCTTTGACACTAGCATTATTTTACATGAGTAGAGTTCAATGAGGGTTGATATGGGATGTGACAACATAAATCAGAATTAGATTAAAAACAAAAGTTTAGAAACTAACGCTATGTTGCCAGGCAAATGACTTCAGAAGGCTAAATATCTCAAAACTTCCTTCAAGTCTGTTCCCCTATTAGTTTTTTTTCTCTGCTTTTAGAGCAGCTACAGCATACACGAGCAAAAACACATGTAAGGACTCTAAATTTTCCTAAAAATAAAGCAATTAACTTATTGCCAGAATTCAGCAAGCAATCGTGACAGACTACCCTGAACAGAAAGCAGAAGTCATGATCCCTGACCCTCGACCAACACAAAAGAGGCAGCACTAGCACAATACCTGCTGTCAGCAACTGAATTATTTTTATACAGGAATTTTTATCTCTATTGTACAAACAAGTATGTGTCTGTGCTGACTTGTTAAGCAATCCACTTGTATGTAGAATAAGATTTTTTTTCCTGCTACCAGTCACACTGCTCTAAGATCAGAAGAAATACATACTCTTTGAAGATCCTCAAATGTTTTAGTTAAAAGGACAGCAGTTGTTTTCAGAGATCCAAGACTATCTTCATCAGAATTTAATTTTTCCTTATTGATTTTTTTCTAACATAATACAAATTTAACATAGAACGATATATAGTTTATTACAAAATATTACAGCCTTTAAAGAAATTCTCGGGAGGTAATGTTCTTTTATTCTTTTTTTAATGCAAATAACAATTTTGCAGAGAAAGAGGAAATGACATTACTGGGTTTTTAACAAAACAATTTTTAAATAATATTACTGATAAATAAATGGTCTACAACCATTGAGTACACCCAAGCAACAAATGTATCATATACATTGTATGAACTGGCTAAAGTGCAATGATCATTATTTTTTCTCCAAGAAAATTGTTTTTCTTCAGTGGCCAGCACACAACAAATCCAACATGGCAATGTCTGATATACCAGCTTTGTATAACTAGGTTACATTTTATATGATGGCAAATTAAGTGCTATAATTTTTCCTGGTGTTTTTTTGGGGGGAAAGGAAGAGGGCAATTTGGTTTGCGGTTTTTTGAAGGATTTTTTTTTATTTGGGGGTTTGGGGTTTTTTTTGTTTTGTTTTGTTTTGTTTTTTTGTTTTTGGTGGGTTGTTTTGCATTTTGTGCTTTAATCCCCTACTACATCAACTGAGCAAATGATGTACGTGAAATTTGATTCTTTGTTTCCTCATGGGTAATGTGTTAGAACTTGAGTTTATTAAAAGAAGAGTACATTAGATTGATAGATCGATCGATAGATCGATAGATAGATAGAGCCAAAGTTCTTCAGGTTCCTGTTTTTTAACTGTAAGTTTATTCTTTATGTGATTAGAGTTTTAATCAGAAAAGTGGTTTTAAATAAAGCTAAGATCAAATTGTAAGTGTGATTGTATGTATGTTAAGAACAAGAAGGATGCAAACAAAAACTCATTGTTTTCGACTGACCATATCTCCCCAGATAACCCTTCATCAAGTACATGTTCAGTATTCCATTGTGAATTCAATTCAGACCTAAATAACATACTAACAACACCTACTTATAAAGGCACAGTTTAGTAGTGAAGTTCCTTCCCTCCCATTCACCCTCAAGTTATTTCACAGAAAGATTAACCTAGATCACTTCCCTGATGCTAATTTACTTATTACTGTTTGTGTTAATGTGTCTACCACACTAACCTTGGTATTTTATCTGTTTTGTAAAACACAAAAACCTGATTGCCGGCTGGTTTATATGCACCCATCCAATATGGAAAGGTGTTGTTTTACAGCAACCTGTTCAAGTAAAACTTCCAATAGAATTGCATCAGACAAGCTCACATGGGTCTCCAGAGGGAGCAGAGAGAAGAAACACTTCTGCGTGCTATCTGCAAACCTAGAACTCAACAGCTTTTTGGCAGCCAATTTGTTTCAAGTGTTTTGTTTCAGGAAACATGTATTTTTCTTTGTATGTTTCAGGATTTACTAGAACTGGTTCTGACAGCTGTTGATTTTGTTAAATGAACACATTATTAAAAATCCTCTAACATCCCCAAGCTGAGAAATATACATTTTAATGGCATTTAAATTGTGAACCTGTGAGAATGTGCAAATGAAACCTGTATGAATACTGACTCAGTTACTCTGGATTAAAAGCCTGGCTGGATTTTACAGTAGGGGGTAGAGGAGATTGCAGCTGACTGCATATGTTGATTATATTTCATTTGTTTCAATCAAGTATAGACAGAGAAATGTTAAAAAGGAAAGCCAAAAAAAAGCAATCTCAAGTACTAAAATTAAATGGGTGCTAATTCTTTGAAAAACATGTGAATGTTTATTGAATATGTGAATTATTGACATATCTCCAAATAATTCCATGGTATGTTGTATATGCAATCTTTATGTACTTTTGGGGAGGGTATTTTTTGTTTGTTTTGTTTTGTTTTTGAGGAGCAGGTGATGGAGAAAATCAGCTATATGAAATGAGGTGGAAAAGAAGTGGATGTTTTCATTTTGCCTGAAATAAAAAAAAACAAGAATGGAATCTGTGGCATATCGAACATTTTTCCACTGCTGTCATTCACACTAGACCATCTAAGTTGTATACAATTCCCCAGACTAGCTGCATATTAAGCTTGCTGTGTACAGCTTTAGTATAGTGTTGTACTGTGGGAACATTAATATTCCTGTGTTGCCTCTGACAGGACATTTACATGCGCCCATCTGAGCTCACACCTGAGAGCTGCTCCAAGGTACAGAAACTGTGCTCCTATTGTAAAGGCAAATGAAGAACACAAATTCCCTGCTGGGATCAGGGCTGCCCTCACCACACCCCACACCTCAAAGCTTTCCCTTGCCAACTTAACTCAATGCCATCTCAGAATGACGAATGAGCTGAGGCACAGCCACCAAGTTACTAACCCTCTAAGAGCAGCAAAAGCCTCTCTGAAATATTTTTTTTAAATGCACAGTCAGTGCAGCTGGCCAGAAAGCTTGGGAAACAAACTCCAATGAACCCAATACAGAACACATTGCATACTAACACTGATTAGAGATATGGGATGATGTTTATAAGGCTTCAAAATGGGTATGGAATAAAGCAGACTGGCTTTAATAATGAAGGTACTTTTTATTTCAGATTTGCCTTTGGTCTCTGTGAATGTGAAAAGCTGCAATCTTAAGCCCTACTCCTCCAAGCATTTATGCACATATGTAGCTTTATGCATATGCGCCCTGACTTCAGTGAGACCATTCACTGGTCATAAAATTAAACTCCAAGTACTTTCAGAATTAGGACCTCAAAGGCCAAGTTACCTTTAGTAGATATTCATTTTGTGATGGAAAACAATTAGGGCAGCAACAATACAGTTTGTGGACAAACGGATTAGCCTATTGTTTTAAAAACATGTAAATCACAACAATAAATTTACTGAAATAAATCACAATGGACCCGATCCTGCTCCTATTCAGGTCCAATGTCAGATTAAATATGTTTATTTCCTCTGGGGGAAAAACATTGAATTTTATGGCCATGTTATAAATAACAATACAGGTCTTAATCTATTAAATTATATTATCTGGACATATTTTATGAACTTCTGTAATACCCCTCCAATTGACACACACAATAAAAACCTTCTGGGTGAAAAACTATATTGAAAATGTGCCCCGAGTTAAAAAATAAAAACCCCTTGTAATAACAGCACTGCTGGCATAACTATGACCCAAATGAAAGCTGAACAAGCAGAAAGGTACTAAAGATCCTTAGTGATTAGATCCCATGCTAAAAAAGTGGCAGTGGCCAGGCAATGTCCAGTTTGATGTTAAATGCCTTTTATTGCACAAAGCTGGTACCACTAAATATAAAAGCAGACTGGAGATTGGGGTGAATTTTGTAAAAAAAAATTCTTTATCTAATAAAGGGTGCAAGCAGACAAACAAATGAAGATTTGTCTTAATTCTCTTTATTACTTGAATTGAATAAAAAGGAAATTCAAATTCTCAGGGTTGCATGTACAAAATTGTGCAATGCTAAAAGGTTTTCTTCTCTTTTAAATTTCCTTTATAAAATTAAGGAAATCTTTAGAAAAGAATCTACTTCTTCCCCTTGTAATCTGACATTAGGGTCTTCTACTTCCCACTTTCTCCCCACCTCTCCATCCCAACTCCCATATTTCAACCTTTACTGTTTAGTCTGGCTACATAGGGTGTATGTTTATTAAGTATATTATTTTCAAAGCTTGTAGCGTCTAATGTTAATCTGCACCTTTTTCATATCTATGCTAAACTTAATGCTTGCTAGGCTGACTCTTCTACCACAAATATTTTGTATCCAGCTATATTTCAGTCCGTGGTGAGCTTCACAATTAAACGTCACATATAATAGAAGAAAGAATGCAAAACATATTTCTAATCCTCTAAACTAAAAGATACGATTTACCGGAGACAAGAAATTGGGCCATTTAAGCACCTTTTATGCCTCCCTGGAATAATCATGCCAAATCAGAAGGAAACTTTCTACACTCTGCTTCTGTTCTTAAAATGAACACATATTTGTATTTCCAATAAAAGGCTATTTTTACATTTACTGTCTGTAACAGCAGGGAATAGAAAAACTAACACAATCTCCACCTCATACAAAGGATGATATTGATATCACATGGCTGCTTCTTCAAAACTGTTATTTATAAAAAGGCAACAAGGAAAATGCACAATTGAATCGTTTATGTGTCATTGAAAAAGTAACATCTGAACAACTTTTGGATAGTCTATGTTTTTAACATTTTTAACCTCCTAGAAGTAATTTTTTCCACCATACAGGCCACTGTGTTTAATTAAGCTTTCAAAAGTCCTCTGACAATGCCAACAATTGAAAGACACTTCTGTAGCTCAATCATGCAATCATTGTGACAGTTCTATTTACAATTTGTCTTAAAGAGAGTTTCTCTGACATTGTACTTTGACAAAACATCCAAGCTGCCAGTTCACAACCTTTCTCTGTCTTATTTACAAATATAGCTTGTATGCAGGACTGAGAATCTCATGAGTCTTCGGACAGTGACCACACAAATTTTCCATCTTACAACTATTTTGTCCGGCTCATTACTATCTGCTATGAAGCTTTGTATTGAACAATTAGTGTGAGAATTTTAGCCATTTCAGTGTATTTGACTTTAGCCATTTTAGTGTATTCTGTCTCATTGTTTAGATGCAATACTAACTATTCAGTTGAGCAGTCAATGATTTGTGTCTAGAATGAATGAATAAATAAATAAATAACATAATTTCTGTATCACAAAATTACAATAGTAATTGCTAATAGTGTACCAAGAGGATTTCTGTGGCATATAGACAAATCAAATAATTCTATTCTGATAATTCTAATAGTTAAATGTACTTGGTCCATCAGTTAGTATCACACTATGTTCATTTTCCATTTGATTATTCAGTTGAAAGATATTTCTTACATTGGTTTTCCTTATATTGGATTTGTATATAACTGATGATTGGAGAAAATGGGATTCAGGCACTCAAATGGAACCCTCTCTATTTGTATATACAGCATACAAAAATATATAATCATATTTATAAATGGGAATATATGTAACATTCCACTGAGATAAATCTGAAGCATAGTAGTAGTAGCCTTTTCACACACACACACACACACACACACACACCCCAAAAAAAATAATCTTTCATTAATCCTGCCACTTTATATATTCAACAAGAATTA
Organism: Pelochelys cantorii; assembly: GCA_032595735.1. Taxonomy (NCBI): domain Eukaryota; kingdom Metazoa; phylum Chordata; order Testudines; family Trionychidae; genus Pelochelys; species Pelochelys cantorii. Next base: position 181,059,194 of record CM064328.1, read on the forward strand.
AAACCTAACACCAATAGACTATAAATATTTATTTTTCCTTTTCAGGAAGTGAACAGCAGTTTTATATTCACTGATATCTTGATACTTCAGTTAATATTTGCCTCCATTGTAAAATATGAGACTGGATAACTAAATCCTTGCCGAAGCACTCCCTGCAAATCACAGACTGCTGGTATCTGGTGGTGAGTGTCTGACATACATATTGATGAAAGTCGCCTCATTGGACCCACACAACATATCCTATTAATTTTCATTAAATTTATGACATTTCTGCCATAGCGCTGGATCGTCATTCAAAATTGTATATCAAGCCAAAGACAGACAGACACACACACACACACGCACACACACACACACACAGAACAGATATGTATACATGTGTGCATTTATATTTTATGTATATCCCTGCATATTGTACAGGCACATACATACTATTCTAAACATTCCTTTTATATGAACAATGGTTAGGGTGAAGAGTGGCCTAGAGACAGTTAAAATATACATAATTTCACTGTAAATATGAGTGACTGCTTTATTTCTTGTATTTGGGTGCAGTGATCCCTAAGCATTACTTATCTTAGGAAGATGGTCTTTTATTGTAATACACCACATTACTCTCTGCAAAATGACACACAAAGCAGGTACTGTAAATACATCTAACAGAACACTACAGTAACCTCTTTCTGAAGAATACTTAAGTGGCTGCATTTTTACATTGTTTATTAAATGTATTTTCTGGATATTTATCATGACGAATCAGTTCAACTGGCTCCTGTATTTTGTTCCTAGTTTTAATTACATATTCACATATCTTTTGCATTCTTATGATTGTTTCCTTTCTACTCTTGGTAGTAAAGCAGATATAATATATTGGAATTAGTAAATGCCATTCTGAGGTTCACTTCAGAGACCCCCAAAATACCTGAACTCCACAACTTATTCAGTGACCCTGACAGTTAATTTCACTGCTGGACATTGGGACTTTATTGGTGTTATAATTCGTTACTTTATGATATGACAAAATTGTCTCTCATTTAACTAATTCCAGTGTGGAAACATTATATTAAATAAAAATTAAAGGAATAGTATAAGAGCTCATAATTATCCATGCATGAAAGCTTTACCTCACCTGAGTCACATCACTTGCACACCCACTGGAGAGCTTCTATATATTTCCTCTGAAAACAATTAGAGGCTGATCTTACATTCCTTGCATACTCAAAACTCCCATTGATTCCAGCTGGAGCTTTGAATGTGCAAGAAATATAGACATTATTGAACTTCTAGTATGTGTCAGTTTTAAACATATCTCTCTGCACAGGAGACACGAAAATAACTGGAGCTGGATCTTGTGGTCCTTTCATACAAGAGTAATCTTTACTTCTGTGGGTAGTCCAATTGACTTTCTTGGAACTACTCCTCTGAGTAAAGACTATCTGCAGAAGTATGGACTATGTGCATGTGAAAAGGTTTGCAGGATCAGGTCCCCATTTTTTTAATGTCTATTGTGTATTGTGCATACCCCTGAATTCAGTCCTTAGCTTACTGAACCATTCAGAAGAACAAGAGACTGTTAAAAACATATTATTCTTCTAATTAGCAACACCATTACATCGTTCAGGGCCAAATTCTGCCCACTTAATGCATGCTAGGAGTCTAATTAATGGTAGCCACCCTACTTATATGAGTCAAGCAGGCAAGATTTGGCTCACAAGGTCCAACAACAGTAATAGTAGAATTCTAAACTAAAACAAAGAATTCTAAACTCCTCATACTGAATGGCTTATTTGAGACCATGGCAAGAAGAGTGGTTTTAATTCTTGCTTGACAGATACTGTGTTTTGTCTTTTAAACAGAGCAGTTCAATATGTAAATATGATGTTACATCACACAAGTGTTACTCCATATTTGGTGATTTAGCATGGCTTCAGATCTCTGAAGACTACAAATCCCTTCCGCTAGACTCTTGCTTCATTAATCATGCCCTACACTTCTGTTCATTTTCCTTCAAATCACAGACAGCACATGGAAATGGTCACTGCTATATACTACTCTGGAAAAAAACTCTTTAACCTACATGTCACAGAAGTTGAATGTGCTGGAAAATTTAAGCCATCTTTCAAAAGGCAGCTTGCCACTAAGCTGACCATATGAAAGCGTGGGGGGGTGCGCGCACACACATGTGCGCACACACGCACACACTTACTGCAAAGCTTTCAAAAAACATAAATGTCACATTAGATTTTAATGAATGGTTGGAGGAAAAAAAAATCACACTGAATCCTGCAGTGCCTACTGACCAATTAGGGTTTAACTTTCTGGCCAAAGTAAGTCAAAGATGAGATCTAGTATATCATGTCATTATGTATAGTACTTTTGCTAATACTAAACTACCCTTTAGGCTATTAAAATACAGGTATAAGTGATGTCTTATCCTAACTAATATTTCCATTAAACTAGATCAGGCATTGGTTGATTTTAATATGCTACTGTACTGCATATTTATGATTATATTTTATGCATAATTTAATGTGATTTGCAATACGAAGCAATGGGTGGTGTTCATATTTGCTGTAAGGAGTTTAGAAACTAACTATGTCTTGCTAGCTTTCCAGTATTTCTCTGATTTTCTTTTTCATATTATGTTTAATTATTTTAACCTTAGCCACTGAGACATTCATATATTCAGTATCTTTCCAGTTAAAAAAAATTATCCCTGGGAATGATACTATTTACTTTTTTTAAAATTACATTTCATATAGTTTGTTGTGCAAAACAGAATTCGGTCTTGGACATTTGCACGGGTGACATGTGGTTGTGTAAACCGCAAACAAAATCAAGATACATCTGTCAAAACCACATCAGAGACAAGAGAGAGCACAGAGAAGCATTTATCATTTGGCTGAGGAGGCAGGCTGGAGACAGCGGCCTTTCCTGTCAAACCAACCTTTTGAAATTTCCAACATGCCCTTAAACTTTTCGAATAAGCATGTCTGTGCGCTTCAGCAACTGCCCTCTCTACTCTGGCCTGGCCAGTCGAAAATGGCATCTTAAAGTCAAGGTCGGTGGTGTCACTTTGCCATGGGGCTGTGTTTAATTACAGTCCATACGCTGACAGCCAATATGGATCCAAGGCTAGCTGATGCTCATTTAACTCTTTCACCCCTGAGTTAACAAAAGACTAAAGCTAGTTCCTGTACAACACAGCAGGGTAACATACACATATATTAGGCAACACAGTAGAAGACAACTACTATATACAGTTAAGAAAACAAAATCCAAGCAAACCCTGTTGAAAATACACAGTCAGGTTAGATAGGATTGTCCCGGTGATGCTAAAATTACTCCACCGCTTGAAAATATTTTTGTATAATTAATCTGAACCGAAATGCAGCGTATTGAACATATTGGCTGTCATGGTAAATAGAACAGAAAGACAGACACAGCACTTCCCAACTGTGAGTATTACTACAGTTTGACTGAACATGGAAATAAACTTGTAAATGCTTCTCCTTGCTTCCATTTACCTGCTATATGTTCCTGTTTAGGGCAGATTCCTCTAGATGACGTTGATAAACAATCGTCATCCTCTGGTGTGACCTGGATGCCAACCTCCACAGGATTGGATGCTTTTTTCAGCTCACTTGGTGAGGGTGAAGGTGGCTTATCCACAGCCTTCTCTAAGCAAAGACTGCCATTGCATTGTTTCCGTTTGTGCTCAATAAAAATAAGAATGTCCCCCAATGGGAAGTTCATCTGACACTGGCCACAAGTAAGGAGGTCATGATCCCCTTCTGGAGCTCCCAACGTGCCATGCTCTGGTTCATCATCAGTAAGAATGGCTTCAAGAGGTTCGGCTGCAGTTTAAGAAACAAAAGGAGAATCATTAGAGCTCTTGTGACAAGAAGGGGAAGGTGGGGAGAGAGAAAAACATGTTGTTAAGCTCCCTGTTCAGGGATGCCATACTGTGTTTTGAATATTTATAGGACGCAAAAATTAAACTGTGTTACATGAACAGATAGCATGTTATCAGACCAGCAAGAAGCAAGTGTAGTTATTGGTGTTGATAGCAAATATGTTTTGAGAAAGCAGCTGTAATAGGCAGAACTATAGGAATGGAAACAGCAATCTTATCTACATTCCTGGATTTAGACAAAGTTCTAATCTGAATAAACAATTTAATTGTAAAAATTGAAATAACAGCCGTCAAAAGAATTATTGTGAGACAACTGTGGTATCATGAAGAAAAGCCAGCACTCTACTTTGTTGCCAGAGGTATTATTTATGTTTATGGGGGGAGAGAGAGAGAGTTTTTGTGTGTGTGTGTGTGTGTGTGTGTGTGTGTGTGTGTAGAGAGAGAGAGAGAGAGAGAGAGAGAGAGAGAGAGAGGTGTGTGTGTGTGTGTGAGAGAGAGAGAGAGAGAGAGAGTAATGTCTGACTTTGTTATGGAATAGTTATATATCCATCACCATGGCATACGTTTTGAAATGCTCTACTGTGAGTTAGGTATGTGTGCGTGTATGTATGCAAATATATGAACATACACATTAAAAGCCACATAGGTTGTGCATATGCACACACACACACACACACACACACACACACACTGGAGCTACATAAGCCTGTACTGTGTGTATATGTACGTTTACATTTTTATATTATATATTCAGTTTAAAAATGAAAACGTGAACAAACCATAGGAAAAAAGACAAAATTAATAAATAAGGAGTCTAAATACTTATACTTTTCAGCTTAACCGCCCCCCAGAAATTAAAGAAATAAGAAATTCACTGGCATTTCTACTCACACACACGAACTAAACAAGATACTTTCAAGTACTTAAGAAAATAAGCCAATTAGGTTTTTTGTTTTGTTTTTTTTAATTCTGAAGAAAGGAGGACCTAAATTATTCTAAATATGTTAGCAATTGTGGTCTTCATCATATAAAAATCAGTATGGTCAACTGAATGCCACATTTCATAACAACAGTGAAAACATCTTTCTTTAAACTTGAAATACCTTCCTTAATGTTGTCAAAGTTGACTAATTTTCTGAATGAGCTCCAAAAAGCTTCATTATGAGACTATTTCTGCACGCACAGTGGTCAGTGGATTGTATAACAAGGCAGACATGCCTTTCTTTTCTGTTTGCTTTTTTAACTTTGCACTGAAATATCTTGGCAATATGTATACAGCATTCATCACTATAACCTTGCAAGAAAAAAACACCCCTGTGTGTTGGTATTTCTCTACCTATGCAACATAATACAAATACTAACAAATAACAAAAATGAGCCGACATTACAAAATATAAAATGCCTCAAAATGTTGCCAGTTAATGAAAGTGAGACCCACTACAACTCTTAAACAGTTAATCAATCTGACCTTCTTTAGTGAGCTGCCAATTTCACATTTAATGAACTTAAAGCCACAGAGAATCAAAAAATAGATTTTAATTTGACTGCAGAATATTGGAACAGATTTTGATAAAGTGCAAAAATCCAGTGAACTCAGGTTAAATGTATTTCAACCCTACCTAAGCTGAATTTTGAGGAGGAAGATCTGGAGTAGCTCCCAGTTGTGCTGTGTAAAATAATATTGAAAGAGCACCTTACGTACCTTAGCTCCAACTAGGACACACTGATACATTCCATAATTTCTTGCCCCTAATGCTACTCCTAATTTAACATAAGGTCAACTACAGGAATATGAAGGTTATATTCACATTAATAAAAACAATATTTTAATCATTTGGGTTTTCTGCTAAACTTACTGACCAAAAGATAACACACAACATGCATTTACACTTTTCTGACATAGAAAAGGAAATGGGAATGTTTGTGAAATCTCTAAGTGTTTGCATTTGCACAGAGTAATTGAATATGGAAGTCATTCCAACAGATCCTTTCTACTTGTATCAAATAAAGATATTTTTTGTGTTAAAGAGTAATTGTAATTTCTGGATTACTAACTCAAAGTAGCAAAACATTTATAAAAATGAATATTCTCCTTATAACTGCTTTGATTGGAACTTTGAATAATTGTTCAGTTACAATCTTTTTCCTTAGCCTGGTTCGCTTCTGAAATTGTCAATATTATTCAGCAATGAAAGAGAATATTATGCTCAGATACCAGACAGTTAAAAGTAATGCTAAACAAAAATAGACTTTGCTAAAGACTATACTGACTGGGATGATTTACAATCAAAACCAGGAAATGAAGTGGTAATTCAGAGGTTGCTGATTACACCTCCACATTTCACCTAATTAATTTTATAGGAGGCAAAGTTCTCGAAAATAACAAGATGATCAAATGTACAGATATAAAACCTGTAACCTCAACATTTTCTATGCTCTTAATGTAAATTATTGCTAATTAACAAGAATTATATACTAATGTATGAAATACCTCTGGCACCCTGTTCATTACAAAACATTTGGCTCTTGATGCTCTGAGAGACAGCAAAATGGCTTTTATTATTTCTGCTGTTTTCAAAAAAATCAGGTGCACAAAGAAAATATGAAAATTCAGTTCACCTGGTCTTGCCACTGATTCGCAGTATATATCTTTTAATTCTGAGGAAATCAAAACCTCTTTCCCGGGTGTCTAATCATTCCTTTATATTTTTAATGCAAATTGCCCTTCCATAAACATGTATTTCAAGCCTCTCTGCAGCCCTTCATATTCCCCACCAACATCCACCAAAATTACACCACTTTCTTTATCAAGTTAAATGAATTTCTGTCTCAAAAGAAGTGTGAGGAGAGGCAATGGAAGAAAAAGAACCAGTTTTGTGTTGAAAAGGGGGAGCGTGGTGGGGGGCGGCGGGGGGGGAATGTATCAGTATGGATACAGCAAGACAGAGACGTCTATATACCCCGGCAGCAGACAGGGCTGCGTCAAGCTGAGAAGACAAAAAAGAAAATCAGGGGAGAAAGAGCGAGAGAGTGACTGTCTAGTCCAAGTTTGCCTTCAAGTGTATCCTGTGATTGTCTCACGGTCTAAGGAAACAAATGATGCCTAATGATGTGGGCTAGTGGCCGGTGTTTTAAAGCAGACAGAAAGCGGGAGCCCGGGGAAGAGAGGGAAGCAAGGAAGAGAGGGGGAAAGCGAACTTGGAAAGGGCTGAGCGGCACCCGAGCAGGCAGCACAATGGGAGCAGCGTGGATCGGAAGCCTGGTGCGAACACGTGCGAGCCAGCAAGGTGCCTTCTCCTCTTTCGGCTGGGGCCGAGCCGGCTACCGCTTCTCCGCCCCAACCCCCCCGCTCACGAGGATTGCCTTTCCCTCGGATGGGCCGGTAGCGGGAGTTTGCGGGGGGGGGGGGGCAAACAAAAGCAGATGTGTCCAAGTCAGCAAAACAAACACAAAGTCACAGAAGAGAGGGTGCCACTCGGCTCTCCTCCCCCCTTCCCAACAGGGTTGGGGGGGGACTTTTTGAGAGGGGGATCGTTTGATTTCCATGTGCCACGGCCCCCTGCAAAGCTACGACTAGACTGAAGGGATCCCAGGCAGCCCAGCGCCGCCGGGGAAGGCTTCCAAGCCCCCCGGGGACTTCCCCGGTCTGATCTGCTGTCTGGTGCGGGAGGGGGAAAGAAGGGCCAACTAGTCCTGGCGGTCTTCCGAAATCGTTTTCGGGGACGGCGTTACCACAAACATTAGGGAGAGAAAATGGGTCTTTTGTCCAGCCGGGCTCTAGCGGCGGCGTCCGGGTTTCCTCGCCAGCCATCAAACAAGGCGCAATTAAGAACAAAGAAGGGGGGGGGGGGGGGAGAGAATGAAAAAAGGGGGGAAAGAGAGAGAAAAAAAACCCGCCCTCCCTTCTTCCTAAACGAAAATGCTGAGAATTAAAGACGTGGTGAAACTGATCAGGTTCAAGTTCGTTGGGGCTTTTTTGATCTTGTTCTGCCTCCTAGCGACTGAAACTCACATGCGACGCTATCTTGAACCAATTTTTTTTTAAATCCAACTCCAGCATATCTCCCCCTTTAAACTCCCCCCCTCCGATCTCACAGGGAGAAATATACCAAATGGCAATTACACTGCCAGCAAAAAATTTTAATAACTTAAATATGTATCTGTATATTACATACGGAGTGGCCCAGCCAGGGGGGAGCCCAGCACGACTGGGGAAGGATTTGGGGATGTAAATCTAATCTTTCAATTATTCTGTGACAAGTGAGTCTAACGCGCGCGCACCAACTCTAAGGATCAATGCACTCTGGCAGATTTTTTTTCAAAAGTAACACAGGCTATTACTAGTGTCTACACTAGTGCAGGGAGCTCGTGGAGGCGAGGGGGGGAGGGTCCTGCAACCTGTTCTGGAAGAGATAGCATCTCCAGAAGTGTAACAGTTACGTTGCAATACAGAACACAACATTTTGCATTTCAAAAAGCCCTTAGAATGGGGCTAAATTACTGAAACAATGAGGGGTGGAGGGAAGAGAACCTGAAGGCGTCTTACTTTAAAGAAAACTTTACGAATGCAAATATTTTGGCTTTCCCTTCCTTTACGGGAGCTGTTTTAGCCAAAGCGTTAACATTTTCCTACGGACTATGTGCAACTCTTGCTCCAAATAGCTATGTCTCTGAATGGAGAAAATGCATTGTAAACTTTTACAGACAGAGAGCGAGAAAGGGGGGGGAGGGTTTGTTTGCAGGCAGAGAAATTGCACTGCAATAGACGAGGGGCGGAAAAACACATAGAACACTGGGGGGGGGGGGGGGATAAAATACAAGCGTGCATCTTTTTTGCTTCCCCGCCTAAAAAATATATTTTCTTGTCTCCCCCTTCCCGCTCCAGATCCAAGTTCTCTTTTGTTGTGTATGCAGCGAGCTTGCTTATCTTTTATCCAGCTTTTGTGTGTTGTTGGCGGACGGGGAGAATGAAAGAAGAGGGGGAGGATTTAAATATTTTTCAACAAATTTTCCCCGGGAGCGTCATTTTTCTTTAATTTGATCGTGCTCGTGATGCTCGCTGCTCGAGTTCGGGGGGTTTGTTTTTCGTTGTGTGTGTGTGTATGTGTGTGTGTGTGTGTGTGCTTCGCTTGGGTTTGCTCTTGTCTCTGCTTGTTGGCAGGAGGCACCCCGCACACGCGGCGCTTGTAAACATTCAGACACGAGATTTTTCCCAATCAAAATCCACTTCCACTTTTTTTGAAAATCTTCCAAAAAATAGTAAGCGAGAGAGAGCGAGAGGAGGGAATTCCTCCTGCCTCTCGCTCGCTCGCTCGCTCCGCTCCGCGCCGCCGAGCCAAGCAGCCCAAGTTTGCAGGCAGGAGTTGGGGGGAGAGGGAGGCGGGGAGGAGAGGGGGGAAGGCTGGCAGGAGTCGGTTGGCTGGGGGAAGGTCCGACTGCGGCGGAGCCCCAGGGAAAGGCAACCATGGCTCCGGACGGCACAGCAGCCGCTCCTGCCCCCTATGCCCTTTAGCCGCGGAGGGGAAAGAGCCATTCCCCACGCCTGGCAGCGGAAACAAAGAGGGGCGCATTGCCCGACACCCCGTGCGCCACCAGGAGAGAAGGGGGAGCTGAAAAGGGGGTGTCGGCTAAAACCACGCGCCCCTGGACTTTCTCTTCACTCCACTTGGCTACACTCTCTTGTCTGTCTGTCCGTGCGCCAGTCCGTCTCTCCTGCCGGGATTTCTTTGCACTCCACTCCCCCTCCCCCGACCCCCCAGCCCCGCCACAACAAATTCTGCACCTCGCTGCAAACTAGGCGAATGGCTGTTTCCCCAAGTCCGAATGGGCACGATTTAAAAATACAAACCAAAGCCACAGGAGGAGGGAGGGAGGGGGTGGGTGTGTGGCAAAAGCAAAGAAGGAAGAGCGAGCGAGCGAGGGGCATGCTCCAGGAGCAAAGAAAAGAAAAGTGAGCGAGGTGATTTAATTAGAGAGGGGGGAAAATCCAAGCCCGGGGTGAGAGCCTTTCCACCCCTCTCGCCCGCCTTTCTCCGCAATGAAACAACCCGCGCGAAGGAGGCACGGAATCAAAGGCACGTTGCGCTTTGGGTTACTTACGCGAAAATTCCCGCTTGCTTAAGTGCTGGGGTTTGCCTTGCTTGCGGCGAGACATGGTGGGCTGCTGGCTGCGGTGGCTTGTGAGCCGCTCGGTTCACATCGGGAGAGCCGGGTGAGAAAGGAAGGAGACTCCAGAGAAAATATCTTCATCAATGTCTTTTGACATCCAAAATAAATTAGAAATAATACAAAGATGGCGCAGGGAAGATGAATTGTGGGATAGCAGTCATGGCTTTTTTTTTTTTTTTTTTGTGCAAGAAAAAAAAAGAGAGAGAGAGAGGGAGAGAGAGAGAGGGAAGGAGAGAGATGAAAAAAATGGCAAAAGCCCCCCTGAGCTGCAAGTTCAAGTGCGGACGTGACGTCCCCGCGAACTTGAACGTCAGGCGCCTGGATGGACAGAGACATACAAAACATGGGCAGGGCAAGCGGGAGAGAGGGGGAGGAGGGAAGAGGAAGGCAACACCAATGGACACTCATCAGGGGCTGGACATGAAAAGGAGAGCAGGACAAGCCAATGGACAGTGATCGCAGGGGGGAAAGGGGAGGGGGGAGGGAGGCCGGGCGCCAGACACCGGGCGCACGCTGCTTGGCTGAGTTGGGGCGGAGAGGGCTGGGCGCGCCGGGCACTAGTGGCCGCAGAGGAGGGAAGTAAGAGCAGAAACGCCAGAGTGGCCAGGCTGGGAGGGGGAAATAATCAATCAATAAAAGCAGCCTCCTCCCCCTTCGCTTCTGCCCCTCGCCAGCCTGAGGCTTGCCTAGGTAACCTGCGACAGGATGCTCCCAGGAGGGTGAGGGAAGGCAGGTAGTGTGGGAGCCCACCCGGGAGGCAAAGCCATGGCCCTACAAACTTTACCACGCCGCCCAAGCCAAGCCGCCCGGGAGACGCGCAGGCTGCGCCTGGCAGGCACAGGGTCTGCCAGCCAGCACAAAGGGCGGGAAGGGGAAGGGCTGGAAGGAGAAAAGTTGGGCGCTTGGAGCAGCGCGGGGAGAGGAGGCGAGAGCCAGGCTCCTGCCTGGCAGGCTGGAGCGGGGAGCAAGGGGAAGCGTTTCCGAGGCAGAGGCTGAAAAGCGGCAGAAGCAGAGAAGGCAGAAGGAAGGAGGTGGAACTTCATACTGCCCCCCCCCCAAAAAAAAACCCCCAAATTAATGACACAACTGGCCCGGGCAGTCTGCAAGCCACGCAGCGCTCTGAGCTGGAAAGAGAACTGCCAGTGTCCGCTCAAACTAACGGGGGCGCGGAAAGCAATGCGAGGGGGACAAGCCAGAGCTCCCTGCCAGGCAGGGGCGAGCCAAGCGGAGCACAGGGCTGGAACTGGAGGAGCGGGGTGCAGCAGCGTTGGTGGTCACTTACCGGGGGGGACATATTCCCCACTCCTGGCCCGGGACGGGATCGGGCTGCACTAAGGCTAAGCGGGAGGGGAGGAAGAGAGCATTTGTGGCAATTGTCCCGCAGATCAAACAAAACAAACGCGTGGGGCAGAGAGAGGTGGCGGACCCGGCCTTCGAGCGCACCCGCTAGCCGCCCCAGACAAGGAGAAAGCAGAGAGAGAGAGGGACCGAGAGAAGCGAGGGGCAAAGCCAAGAGGGGAGAAGTGGCTGCAGCGCAGGAAGGGGAATGAAGCAGCCTCTTGCTGTGACTGTAAGAGAGATTTTAACACGCCAAACTGTCCTCATGACGTTACCCGGAGAGAGCGGGGCGGGGGGGATGGAAATCTTCCCGTTTGCTCGCAGAAGCAGCGGGGAAGGCAAGTGGCCCGGGCTGTCGGGGAACACCCAGCCGCTTCCGATCCGAGAGCTCCTTTAGCTTGTGTGCGAAGCGCACGCGTTTGGGCTTGGAACGCCCTTTGGGGAGAACCGAGAGGGGACCTGTTGGAAATGAGACCCTGTCTCTTTAATGGGCACACACACACACACACACACACACACACACACACACACACACACACACACACGAGCTGCTGTCACGGATCTATTTCTTTTGGGGGGGTACAGCAATAGCGCGCGCTTCCACCCACCCTACGAGCTGAAGTTTATTCCCAAACATCCCTTCAAGCCTCAACTTCTTCCAGTATTCACACCTCTTCCCCCGGCTGGCTAGACTAGGCGCGGAGTGGGGGAAAGTGGGGCAGGGAGGGTGGGAGTGTTAGTGCTGGTGCCGGTGCCAGACGGCTTCAAAGGGACTACAGGTGAACCCGTCTAATTGGACGTAGCGGAGATCTCTTTCCTGTCTTGATGCGCAATAGCCTCCTCCCGAGGCACTGAACTACCGCCAGATCTGGTTTGTTATTGCACTTCCCAGCATTGCACTCAAGACAAGAGGTGTCTGCTGTGCACCGTGCCCTGCGTTGTTGGGTTTTTTGGGTTTGGTTTTTTTTGTAATACAGACACAGATGTACCCACACATCCCCCCACACACACGCGCGCGCACTCATTCTCTCTCTTACTACAGTTCTATGCTCCAGCTTCATTGTGGAGCTACCCACAGCGACTTGCGATTCAACTGCTAGTCCTGCTGTCACACTCTGCCTGCCCCAGGTGCGCTGACTCCGTAAAGTTTTACCCGCCTATTCAAAGGGCGCAGTGGAGTGAGTGCTTTTCAGAGGGGGGCGTTCACCGCTATGGAGGGGGTCTTCCTAGTGTAAAAAAATTAATGATTTCCCAACGCCTGGGAAGAGGCAGGATCCCTTTGCAGTAAGGCTCTGTAACCACGTACCTGACACGATTTCCTCTTTTGCATGGGCTCTGCCGAGCAGGTCAGCATCTGGCTTATGCCACTCTCTCTGTTTTTTATCTTCCTCTTAGTTAGCCAGCCTCCTTGGAGCTATAAATGAATCTAATTTCTCTGCTTTTTGGAGGAGGTGGAGCGGGGAGAGGACGGGCGGAAAGCATGGATGTATTCTGCATGACTTTTTAAATAAAAATTATTTCAGGGGACAATAGCAAACTGCCTCTGCCTTTTGGGACCACGCTGCATTGAAGGGGGCACCCAAGCTCTGCATCTGCACATACGTGCCTTTCCAGAATGTACATAAAAAAGCGGGTACTTGCAGATACGTATAAGATGTGATTTATAGATAAGAGCGTGTATACAGCTCTTCAAGGTGGCTGCAGTGTAAAAAGTAATGACTTTATTACCCCTGAAAGGTTCTGTGGTTCATACTTAACAGTCTTCTGAATTACAATTCATTACGCAGTTGTGCGCTCTCGAAAGCCATCCTACCAGCAGAACACCTCTCTGTGGTTATTTCCAATAAATAACCGGCAACATTGTATTGATTTTCTTTTAAAAATCATCGGAAATTAAGCACTTAGTTATAACTAGATCTGTTTTATTATTGAACTATGCTTGAGATTCCAGAGGTGACTTCCTAAACCACATCTTAAAACATACATTAAAAAGTCAATTTTACAGATGCTCTAGTGAGTGGCAGCTAGACGGTTTCCACCATTAGCATAGATTTAATTTCAGCATCCTAAAATCCTCCATTTAAATGGAAAGTCGTTCCTTTAAAACAATGTTTCATCTTGCGTGGATGAGTATTAATATTAGCATTTGATCACAACTGCGCTTCTTTCTCTTTTCTCCCTCTCTCTTTGCGTTGCCATGTGGTTTCAGAAAGGTAACTAATCTCAGGAAAGAAAAGAAGTCAGGAGACTTTTTTAAAAATATCTCATCGCAGATTAATGATTCAGGCGGACTTGGAGGGGGTAGGAGGAGTGAAAGGGGTAGTTTAACCAGCACACGTGGGTACCACATAACTATATTTACAATCCCTGATGTGATGCTTGGTGGGTAATCAATTATGACAGTGTTAAAATATTTTCTGGCAGTCCAGTTAACTGCGTTTGGGGTTTACTGATTCCATTTATGCCTTGTAATTATGGTGCACGGGCTCTCCTTAAACCCTTTTGGAGTAATGTGTGTAAACTCTTAACTAATAGATTTTTTTTGAACGCAAGGACTTTTCTCGGCACTTCCTGCAATATATATTCTGTCTCTGATGGCTGTATTTAATGGCCAAGTCCTGGTTTATGCTTTATAATCTGTTGACAAGTTTTCTAACAGACTTTCTGAAATAATGCACATATATTCAGGTCGGTTAGAAACTCCACAGTATTTTTAGAGTCGAGCAGATCTATATCCTAATGCACTGAGAGAGAGTGTAAATCATAGAGGATTTCATAGCCCTTTCAGTAGTTTTCTGTATGAAGTATGAGCAGCGTGGCCTCCAGACGTAACCTTTTAGAAAAAAAGACAGTGCTTTTATTTTATGGTGTAAAGTGCTTTTAGCTTCAGGGCTCGAACGTGAATGTGGTCAACAAACAGCTCCTGCCAGGGATCTTAGTACAGTCGCCGCACGAGTGCTGGGGAATTGTCTGAATCAGTGATCGGGATTCAGGCTGGAAAGGGTTAAAGGTCCACTTCTATGGAAATGACAAGATTAGAATACGTCGGGCACTGGCTGTCTTTAGAGCCAATACCTTTATCGACTTAAAAGACATAAATAAGCACATATACTCTGCTCCTGCCTATTGAGTCCGGGGACCAGATTTTTTGGATATCTGTAATCCCCTTTCCAAGGTGCATCGCCACCATCTACATGTGACCTACTTAGTCTGTGATCTGTAGCTAGTCCTGAAAGACTAGTACATTCAAAAACAAAAACAGAAAACCCACCACCATAAAATCCAGCATGTCACAATAACTTAAGGGTCTAGCACCTAAACCCTACCAAAGCAAAGTTGTTCACATTCAGGTTAAATGGCAAATGGACACAGAGGATCTAACCCCAAATATAGTATCTAACCCAGTTTTAGGCAGATTTGACTGAGTCTCTCTCCAAAGGAGGGGGAGGGGAGCCTTTGGTAATGCTGTGTATTTTATCATGCCATTGAAGTTTCATTGAACTGAACTGAAACATTGAAATCCCACCCTTAATTCATCCCGCTGTACCCTTCGTTTTTGCAGCAAATGTAGTAAGGTCACCCATGTATTCCCCCTCCTTCCCGCCCAAGCACAGAAGGCTGGGCAATGAAACGAAAGGGGTTTTTATGGGCCTGGTTCAATGCTGAACACTCTGGCTAGAATCCTTCATACCATTTCAATGCATGTTTACTTTTGAGAGACAAGGCGGGTGAGATAATATCTTTTATTGGACCAGCTTCTCTACTGCCTCATCCACCTTGTCTCTCTACTATCCTGGAATCCACAGGGCTACAACTACACCACTTAACTTTAAGCAGGTAAGTAGTCCCACAATGGTGAAGTTGAATGCAGTGAGACAGTTTCTGTGCTTAAAGAAGATAGGCATTTGCTTAAATACTTTATAGGATCAGAGCACCTTTTAGAATTGAGACTGTTCATCTTTGTCTATTTAGGGACTCACTTTAGGGCTTTCAGTAAAGTCATTGTAAAAAACCCCCTTACACAAAACCACGCCCCATTTTAATTAATAGTAAGGGTTATAATGTAGTTTTGTTTGCTTGTTTGGTGATATGCATTAGAAAGGACATGGGAGCAAAGAGACTGTACCCTGTCTATAGCTCCTTTGCAATGTTATTGTTATGTACAGTACTCTATCTAACCAACATTTCTAAAGTGCTTGTATTTGGGTACTTAAAGCATTTTAGCCTTTTTTGCATCTGTTGTAAAGCACTATGTACTATGACTGTGGTGAGCCAATTAAGGAATGAAGCAAGTGAACATGGTACTTTACAACTGTGAAAAATGTTAAGGTGATATTTGCATTAGAAATGTTGAGAGATTAGAGAGGAGCAAAGTCCTCCTCCCCCCCCCAAAAAAAAACCAAAACAAAACAAAACTAGGCAGTAACACTCCTCCCTATTGTTTTGTTTGTTTTATGTTATAATTTGTAAGACTCAGCTAGGGCTATTTAATAAAGGGAGCTTCTTCTGTGAAGTAGGACTAGGTTTCAGGGAATCTGACTTCTGTTGCTGGTTTTGTTGCTAACTTACTGTCCAGTCTCAGTTGGAGTCTCTAGGTGCTATAATTAATAATGTTTATTCTATATCTACAAAATAAAGACTTATTAAATAAATAGCACTTCACACACACACACACACACACACCCCACCACTTTTCCTAAGAGCTTTGTCTGTAGTCCTGATTCTGCAACTTCTGTCTACGCACCACAGGCTTTCATGGACAGGTGTTCAATGTTGCAGGATCAGGACCTAAAGGTGTGAAAGAATATAGTCAGGTTAATAAACAATTATCTTTATCCTGTTTTCTTTGTACCCATTACATGGGAAACTAGGGTGCACAGTGTATGCAGCAGCAGTTGGCCCTAAGAGTCCCGTGCAAATATTACTGGTTTTAGGCTTCACACAAATTATTACAACCTATATATGGTATGAGACAGTTCTGCTAACATCATGTTAGGTCATGGATCAAATACAATGTCAAGGAGCCATTACAAAATGACACCAAGCTCCTCTTGCATTCAGCAATTTTGCATAAATAGACATAGTTGTACACTTTATAACAGGATAAAGTAAAAGCTATTTCTCTGGGCCTTATTGATCTGTAGGTTATTCAGGCAACATGCAATGTAAGTGGAACACCTATAGTACAAAACTATTTTTTCAGTGAAGTCAATAGAACTGTAAATTCTAGGACTATTATTAATATTATCTTTCCACAGTAAGAAACACTGATGTATTGTTTTACAAAAAAGTTACAACTTAGCTTCTGATCCTGCAAAAGTTTGCTAGAATGCAGTAGTAAGTCTTTGCAGAATTAAAATGTTCTGTACTAATTGTTAGGCTGTAAGATCTTCCTTGTAAACTCCTCAAACCAGGACCCTGGATGAAATCCTGGCTCCAATGAAATCAATGGAAATTTTGCCATTAAGATCATTGGGGTCAGGATTTCAGCACATGTTCCTATTTGTACAGCATCTAGCACACTTGAGCCCTGGTCTTGATCCTCTGAGCACTATTGAAAAATTGTTCAATAGCAGTTAATAATAAATCAAGCCTTTTAAAATTACATAACTTTGCTTTAAAACTTTAGAAAAGTTTGTGTGGGTGTGTGCATATGTACACACGTGTGCAGGTGAGGCACCAATGATGATAAAGACAGAAGAAATGCTATTAAAATTCCTTTTTTAAAATCAAACATTTGGTTTTATCTATAGCATGATTTTATTCTGTGCCGCTCCAGCCCTTTAAGATAAAATTCAGATATTAGTAAATGTATTGTACAAAAATGATTATAAAAGATTTGAAAATCAGATCCGCTTTGGCATTTTGTATACCAGCTTTCAATTCAACATTATTTAAAACAAATGGGAGTTTAAACCCTCTTAAAATTTGGTTTTATAATGGAAATGCTGACAGACTCTTAATCAGAGCACCACTGCCAGCTACTGTCATAATGAAATAGCTGAGTTTTCATTACTATAGAAGCACATTACTAAGGTCTGCCAGTGTTTCTATTATAACCCCCAACTTTAAGAGGTTATAATTTGGCAATTTAAAATTGCAGTGAGCTGAAACTTAGACTACAAACTGTCAGGACATACATGAAATTGTTTTACAAATAATTTGGTTACCGGGTTTTTGGTTTACAGAGCATCACAAAATGATTTGTAATGTTTTTTTCCCCTTTTACCCACACTTAGGCTATGGATTTGTTTTCTAACAGAAATTTCAAAGGCAGTAATTGGTACTTTGTTTGATGTGGGACCTTTGTTATGCTGAAAATTTGTACTGGCCTAAGAGTAGAGGTATAAGTTAAAACCCTGACACCATCAAAGGGGTTATTGTGCATGCATACATGCATTTATACATTCAGATGTACATATAGAAGGAGGGAACAAATGTGAAAGAGAAATGTTAGTTATATCTATCCCAAAAGAGAGACTTCTAAGCATGCTGGATAAAGAATGTAAGTGACTTGGATAAAAGGAATGAAATCTCATAAAACTTATCCACTTTGTACATCAGTTACATTGTGCTATATTCCACGGATAGCATCTCTCAGACCAATTTCTAACATAGTGCCAAAGAGGGCAGGCACACACTGAGCCAACAATCTGAAATACATTTTTGGCACAATACAGTTTTTTGAGTAGGTCAAACTGATATCTATGCACATGGCAAGAATAGCTAGGACCAGGGATATATCCCAGACAGCTGCTGGTCACTTTGTTTATCTATATTAACATTTCCCCAGAATCTTTTGATCTTCTTGTATTCCCTGAACATTTGGAAGTAAGTCCCAGATATACGTTGGCATTAGGACAATCATGATGTGCTCAGCCCAGTACCTTTTCGGCATTTTGAAACATTTTTGTAATGATTGAGGTATTTTACTTTGAACATTGAATATATACATACATTCAACCTACTGCTTTTTGTTATAAGGAGTTTTACTATGAATTACTCGCAGTAATATTTTTATTTTTCATTTATAAAACTGTCTCTCCTAGGGTGATTTTTATCTTAGTAATTTCAAATCACATCAAGCTTACACTCTACCTACAGATGGCTAGTTATGGTGAAGTTATGTGATAAAACCAACTGACAATGAAACTATATACGGACAAGGACTGACAGACCAAGATAAGATTTAAAAAAAAAAAAAAAAAGATGAGCTGAAAAACTTTTAACAACTACATCCTGTTTCAGAGCCAGACTGTGCAACTCTTCATTGCACAGATCCTCTGTTGGAGATTCCCCTAAAAATTACAAAATATGAGCAGTTCTGATGGAGGAACATTCCTATGGATTTTGGTGGAAGTCTTGCCTCCCCCCCCCCCCATCAAGAGTTCAACTGTAGCTTTGGGGGTCTACATTTGTAGCATTTCCAATGTATACATAATTCTAAAATTAAATATTATAAAGTCAGTTCCACCTTTGCTTGCCTGCCAAGAGGTGTGATCAAGATGATGGGCCTCTTGACTTGCTCATACAACTCCACTTGGCACCAGCTCCACTATTGATCAAGAAGAGTATATGGCCCTATCTTTTTGCCATAGCATAACTACTAAGAGCTTGATTCTGAATTCATTGCGTACTCAGGCCTCAATTCAGCCATGTTCCCAAGCACATACTTAACATGGAGAATAGCTAATCTACCCAAGTATTTTTCGCCATTAGGTTTCTGATTTTGGTTGCTAAATGGGTGGATTTTCCTAGCTAGCACGCAATATAGAATTATTACAAACTAGTACAAAGAAATCTTGCCTAATATATCAGCCAAACCAGAGCCATCGCAGGTGCCCAAACTGCACCCAACATGGAAATAAACAGTAAGCAAACTTGATCCTTAAGCCTGGCATGGTACACCTTGTAACTTTAAGAACAGGCAGTAGTAGGAAGCCAACAATGCCTAACACTTGACTCCCACATTTCTGGTAAAAACTGGACTTTGTTTACTATTTGCAATCACATGATCTGGGTCAATATGACAAAAATGAGACCCCAGCAGGGTGAGTAACCACTGACTACAATGGTTATACTGTTATACCTAGTGCTCCATATATGCACTTACTCGTGCTAGAGCATAGTTGTAGCTGAGATCTATTTACTGCCAGGTCCATGCCGTGCTGGGTCAACAGAACTCTACTGTTTTTTCTCTTTTACTCATCTGGTGCTGGTGGAGTACCAGAGTCAACAGGAGCGTGATCGGCAGTTGATTTAGAGGGTCTTCACTAGACAAGCTAGATTGATCATCACAGCATCAATCCACCCCATAGTGGAGACATCCTTGTGTATCTTTGCACAGCTATGTTTAGGTGGCAGGCTAAGACAAAGATGGGACAGGAAAGGATTCCTTCTTCCTCTAAGCCTCTATTCTCTGTGTGGAAACAGTCTACATGGGCTTGGTACAGCATGACAAGCAGTTTTGGCTTCAATAAGAAAAAACAACAACCCAGCCTTAAGCATGTGCATATTTTAATGCACACAAGCAGTACATACATACTTCAAATTAAGCATGTGCTGGATTGGGCCTTATATCTACATTAAGGGACTTAAATTAATATTAATATGTCTTTATTATTGATTTTTAGAGCTTAGTATTTCAACAATTTAAAAAAAACATTGTTTTAAAATGGGGAGCCTTCATATGACTTTTCAGAGTTAATCTTTAAGGCTGTGGTTAGCTTATACAGTGGGAGAAGAAAAACACATTTTTTCCAGAGTTTAACATGTGCTGTGCCAAGATCTAGACCAAAAAGAGAGAATCAGTTATAGCTATGAGTTGAGACCTTTCGTCTGAATTAAAAGTTTGAAAAAATAGCTGCAAAGATATTATTCATACTATGTAATATTTTTCTGTGCAATGTTAACATCAGCTGTTTTTCTGTCAAAAGTTGCATGTGAAATAATAGAATGCTTGCAATAATAATTTTAATGTGCACTCTAAATAGTCAGAATAAAGTCAGAATAAAGTGTGGCTATACAGCCTAATGTTGCACAGAAAGATGTGGCAGCAAAGTATAGTATGATTGGTGATAAATAATATAAGAGCATCTTTCCTTGAGCAGTTTGGACAGCTATGTCACCATTTCTTATTGATAGTACATATAATTTTTACAATATAGACAAATTCTGGTTGCAGTGAAAAGGATTCTACAGCCATTAGTCTGAATAAAATTGTATTTGATTCAAATAATACAAAAGTTTACTACATAATATTACACAAAAAGCTGGTGTACAGTGAGAATAATGTGGTTAACAGTGTTACTTGCATGCTATTGTTCTGTGAATAATTGTATCCTAGCATTTAAAAAAGCAAAGTCAATTAAATACAAAAACTACACTAATTATAATATTAAATTATACTAAATTTAGGTTTCATCATACTAAAACAAGTAAATTCACAGTTAAGGCTGTCACTCTAGTTTTAGCTGGCTGCATTATATATCCATGTCTCTTTTTTGCGGCTGCGGATACAAAATTTTGTATCTGCACAGGGCTCTACATATGGCCCAGTAAAATCACCCAATACTTTAAAGCCCCTTGAAAAAGACAATAATTATGGCACCTTACCACAAGGAGGTGAGTTGACTTAAAGACCTAATGGACACGTAATTAATCAATCATTGAAAACTTAAGATGCTTGAACCTACGCAGCAATGGATGTTGTTTCTATAAAAAAGGCCAAAAGTGTCTGAGAAACAAGTTGTATCTAAGACATCCTTAGTACTGAAAGCCAATAAAAAATGAAACTATTCTCTATTGAGACCTAATTAGCTTTTATATTCAAAGCAGTGCTGCATATTTGTATTGTTGCTTATGAGTGGGACTAAAACAACATATGTACCATGGTACTATACTTTTAAAGTGTCTGTTGAATGTGTTTTTCATTCTCCAAAACTGCCTCCTCCTTAGATGCATATATTCAGCAAATATGGAAAGGCTAATTATTTTCCCCTCAAATGACAAGTGCTTCTCTACAACAATTTTCATAGCATCAGGGACCGTGGGTCTTCAGCACTGTAACTTTAAAAATACTCCCTTGGAATCCTAAGATGAAAAAACATTTGGTAAATAAATTCCATGCTATGCACTGTACATGGAATAGTCTTGTATCAGAGACACTGTTCATGTATGATACTGTTTCATTCTCTTAAAGGAGGATATATATTTTTCAGTTACCTTTCCTGACTGTAAAGCAATCACAGAAAACTACAGGAGGTACCATAAATATGCAAATTACTGAGAGATAACTGGTTTCAGTGGTTACGCCTTCAAGTAGTAGAAAACGTGAATGCGCTGGAGCTCTTCGTTCCAAGTAATTTGTATGTTTGTGGTGCCCCCTGCTGCACTCACAAGTTGTCCAGGAAAAGGAGAGCAAAATCTTGAAGCATTTGAACATGGGTAAATATACATATATTACAGCAACGTCCACTAGCATGCTATAGTTAAAGGTCTGCCAGTATTTCCATTATCAGCTCTCTTTTTCAGAGGTTTAGACTCAGCTATGAATATCTGCTCTGGGCAAAACCTTAGCAAGGTTTTAGCAGGGGAATGATTGATTTATTTATCCTTTTTAAAAATAATTTTCTTACAAATAACTGGATTTTCTTCCTCTCTTTGTTGTTTGTTCATATATATTATATTTCTTTATTACAAAGGGTAGTATTTCACCTTCCACACCAGATACTCAAAAAGCTGAAATCAGTTTGATATCACCTTTTTCCAATTATAAATCTGTTCAATATATCTATATCTTGATGTACTCATCTTAAAGGCTCTCGTAGATTAAAATAAGGACCAAATCACTCTTTTTCTATGTTATGTACCTTCTCATAAAATCTGGCTATATTTGTGTATATAACTGTAATCTCATTACCATGAAAACAAAATATAAACCCCTGTCTTTTCTAACTCAGATTTTGACTGGTTAATTGTAGTTATTTGCTCCTGTACTGAAGTGACATTTAAATCAAATATATAATTCATCTTTTAAAATTTACTAACATACAGTTGATGATTTAGAAGTTAAAAACAAGGAAGAGAAAAAAATCTTATGACTTTCAGATGCTTTTCTACCCTCGGTTATTACCTTACAAATGGCTTTGATTGTCAAAGTGAATTTTTGCAGGCCATTAGTCCAGAAGGTGGACTAAGTATTCTAGTATTTTTTTAAAAATCTAAATGATATAACTAAGTTATAAGAATTACGAATTGGCTACAGTTGATGGGCACTAACTTTATTACAAATATCTCTATTTACACTGTGGTGATTCCATATCACAGAATAACATGATACAATTAAGGCCCATGACAGTCTATTGAATATGCATTTTAAAAATTGCCTGGAAATTTATTCCCCTGACAGAATCTAATAGTTCAGAGGGAGATCTTTCTCTATAAAATAATAAACATTGTTATAGACCAGTCTATTATGTCACTGTTCACAAGTGTCTATGACATTTGTTTTATGTTTTTTAATGCTAAAGCAAAGCAAGACAGAGAGAGAATTTAAACCACAAAAACTACATGTAATTCAGATCCTTAACTTCCAAGCCACAAAGGCAAAAAACTGGTATTCTATACTTAAGGAGGCTCCCATTATGCTTCAGGGTAGCAGAAGTCTCAGAACTATGTGTGATGCTATTCAGTAACATTGCAACAGATAGGCACTAGATGAGTGAATTAAGAGTGACAACCTGGAATTCCAGGCTTACCTCTGAGACTTTCCTTGTCTCTGTGGGTTTAAGCCTGATATTCAAGGCTATTTTAGAATGGATAGCTAGATAGCTAGATAGATTTTTCTGTGTGTTGGAGTGGTAATAACAGCATTATCCATGTAAAATGAATTGAACTATAGATAAGACTACTAATAGTAATAATTATTACTATTACTTTCTATTACTGAAAACTTCAAATAAGTCTCCTGAACTATATTTGAGGGATTTCTTTCCCATGCTAACTCCAGGGTTGATTGCTGGAAAGGGTTGACTGTTAGAGAAAGAAAACTAGTACAGTACACAGCAGTTGGGAATCGAAGCCCCTCTTTACCAGAACCCCTGCCATATAAATACTGTCACTCACCTTCCAGACACTCAGTACAACCATTCAATCTATTGAATCAAGAGACTGTTTGATCTTATCTGCATCTGTGAGCTGACTGTCAACCTGCTTAGGCTGCATATTAAATCATCTATAGTAGCTGTATCAAGCTGGGATGATCTGTTAATTCTAAATTTATTAACCCTTGGAGTGCAGTTATCATGTTTAATCTAGTGTAGCCAGCATTTATTTTACAAGACTAAATCCTTCTTTAAGATATGGCTGTGCTGTAGGTTAAGGAATCATTAATGTGTAAGACACCATTATAATTGGAAAAAAACTCATTTTGATCTTGAAATGCCACTGCCATCACTACAGTTCCAAACAGACTTGGGTATCTTTGCTTCAACATCAATGTTGTGTTCCCCTATGAAATTATCTTGTGGAGAGTGTTGTCTAAAGACAATTACAGGGGAGAAGAATGGCCTCCTTCAACATTTGGATTGTGCTTGTCCCATCAGGATGATGGTTGAATAATCAAAGGACCACACCAGAATGTTGTGCACAAAGGCTGACCTGAGGGACTGGCAGTGTTACCAAACACCAGCCATCCTAGCTAACTCACGCTTCTGCCACCCAGATCAGAATTCAAAGCTGTGCAGTAACCATTAGGTCTCCTCTTCAGACTCTTGTATGACTCACTAGCAATGTAGTTCCATATATTAAAAAAGCTGCATATGTTAATCTGATTGTTATACACACACATCTCTCCCTGTCTCTCTCTATCTATTATACTGGCACGTTGCTGATGTTATCACCATATTCACAGCTTTTATTTCAAGCCCAAACTGCTCGGCATGCTTCCTTTTTTGGTAATCACGTGCCCGAGATCTCTCTAATGTAGCCTAATAACAATTTTAGCATTCAGATGAAGCGATTTCATTCTGTGACTGCCTTTTCTATTAGATTTGATTTTGAGAAGCCCCAGTGGGTGCCTCCGAGGCAGAGATCTATCTGTGAGGCTGCAACCGATTCAATAGCAGCCTGAGCTAACCTTGACCTTTCCCTAGACCCTGCTCCATCTGGTGCCAGCCTGTTCCCCCCCCCCCCTCCTCCTCCTCCTTGCTTCATAGTCCACATTGATCAAGGCAGAATCGAGCGCCTGGTCTCCCTCCAAGGGCTGGGCAGTCTCGGGAAAGGCAGCACATTTCAATCTATGGAAATGATCAAATCTCTTATGCAATCAGAATCCTACATAGAGGCTTGTGATTTGATATTTTATTCGCCTCCCAAGATTCCCCCCTACGCCGCCTTACACCCCCCTCCTCCCAGCAGGAATTTAAAAGCTATAAAACAACGGCTTTCCCCAACACCTGGAAATTATCAACCCTGCTACTTACACAGATTGAACGCTTCACAATTTGATTTTATTTGTGTTTTCTTTTTTCAACTCGCTGGGATTTTTTTAAATCTAAGATTTAAAAAAAAAATGTGTAAAAAGCCTTAGCCAAGCAGCTTTCCTTTTCCTTTCCCTTACATCGAACACACACAAACACAAGCATCAAAACCCATCTGAATATTCTGTGTAGAGCTCCATTTCTCTGCATACAGTTTTAAGACAATTTTGCGTCTTCTTTAGAGTAGTTGAAAAGAAAGAGACAAGAAACTGGGTGTGATAGTTTGAATTGATCTTCCTGTAAAGCCACTTCACTCTATTCCCCACCTCTCCGAGAGTTCACGGCTATTTTATTTTCTAAATCACATATTACATTGATCGTCCTTTCTCCAGCATACACCCTTGCTTCCCCCCCCCCGCTTGTTGTCTTGATCAGGGCTGGGAGGTGTTTGAGTCTGGAAGGGGGGGTCACGTGGGCAGCCAGTGGACAGCAGCAGCCGCTCAAAGGAAATTGACTGACTGGCCGCTTGGGCGCATTTCAATATATGGAAATGACCAGAGGCTTCTGCAATAAATCAGCACTCAACACTTTGTCATTTTTCTAGTTCTGCTTCATTTTCTTATTTTCTTCTTCACGCCGTAGCTTGATTTCTCCATTCCACACCCCGCCCTGCCTTTTGCCTGGCTCCCCTTTCACTGGAAACATCCTGCCGACTCCCCCTTACTCCCCGACCCCCGCTTTCTTCTGAAAATAAAATAAAACTCGTGGAGGGCTTTAGTTGGTCTGATGTGAGTGGCTGGATTTCTTTGATATTACCCCTTTGCATCAGGAATTACTGCCTTATATTATCAGGTAGCTAGTCAATTCCACAGGGAAAGGGGGGGGGCCGGCCCTCCCCTTCGTACAAATGCTTATTGAAGAGTTTACCCTGGGAAAAAAAACTTGAATCTACGAGCCCCGGTTGGTATCTTGTGCAGGGGATGTTTGGCCGAACGCACCACACATTTAATCGGAGAATTTGTCCTGCACGTTGAAGCTTTTTTTTTAAGTGGGGGGGGGGGGGACGGAGGCTTCCCTGAACCTGGGGCTTATTCTCCAGAAGTTCCTATTTCGTGGTGCCACACGACAGAAAGGGGGGGGGCACAGTCACTCTCTGTGTAACTTCTCTAAAGCAAACGAAGCAGCGTCTCCAGCCATGGGGTGTTTTGTTTTTGGAAACGGCGTTATTTCCCCCCTCCTGTATTGCATGTGATGGGAGCGGTTTTAATGTTTCATCTTGGCTTCTGGGTCTTCCTCCTTTTTGCTCCTGGCTTTGTGAACAATAGGCATGCAGAGGGGCAGTGGTCATCACTCCATAAAGCTCTGAACCTAATTAATTGTATTAAAGGGAGGCTCTGTTTCTGCAATATGACAGCTTGTGGAACTAACCCTTTCCGTGCCGTGACGATGGGTGGGAAACTTACACGTGAGCGAAATTCAGCCCTGGTGGAAGCAAATGTACTCATTTACCCCTGGACTAAATTTGGCTCGTCCTCGCCAACTGGAGCTCACTCCCTCTAAAAACACGTCATTTTTTATCTTCTTGGCGCATTGTTTTTTGTAACCAAGAGAAACTGGGTGTGGTTCTTTTCCCTCTCTATTTGTCCTGTGCATACTTCGGAGTGTAGCAGACAAATCCAGGACACCTTTTAATGATAACTGGGACTTTAATTACAAAACAACTAGACTTCATATCAAATCAGATCAAAAGGTGTCCCAGAATTTCAGTTGCACTGGAGCAGTGATTATTATGTTATGTAAGTTGGTAGACATAAAAGTATGTATTTTCCTTACTATTCTCCTACCTGAAAATTACATTATTAAATATAATACAACTTCCTCAACATCAAAGAAAAAATTGTAACAGGAGTAACCATGTTCAGCTATCTTTGTTTGTTTGCCAGGCACTTTTCCATTGCAAAATACTTTTTAATAACATCCACAGTGGATTTTACAGTTATATACATTGTGTACCATGTCTTAATATTCCTGGATCCCTTAATTAACAGGACAATATTTATTTCATTTACAATTCCTGGATCACTTAATTAACTGGACAATGTTTATTTAATTTACAATTACTAACTATATAGAAATTCTTCTGAGGAAACAATCACATTGTTCAGCTCAAATTATTAGGTTTCATATTTTACATATCAGAAATATATAATCTCACAGACATATATGCCACATACAGCAGGATCATTTCTATAATAATTGCTCATCCAGGTTTTGGGTGTGCAAGCAATGGAGAAATGAAATGGGCTCCAGATAGATGAAAAAAGTGTCTTGAGAATATGTTTCTTTTTGTTTTGAGGAATTTGTTTTGATTAAGGTCTATAGATAGTAAAAAAAAAGGCACAAACTGCGAATTACACTGAATGTAATTTTTTATCACTTTAGTATTACACTTTCTCTCTGCAATGTTACAAAGATTTAGAACATTTTCAAAACTTTCAGATCTAAGCTGTCTTGTGCAGTCTAAGGTTTGTCTGGAAGACCTGCCAGCACATGCCAGCTAAAAATGAGTGTCAATTAATAATAATAACAAAAAAACCTCTCCTTATTTCTACACTCATGCAATTTAACAGGTTTTGAGAAAACCACTGAAGCAGTGGTGAGAATTTTCCAATATATGCAGAACTAACAGTTTTCATTGTAAAACACCACAGTTTCCCAAAATAGAACTGACTATTTCTTAACTTCCCTTGATGCCAACCTATGCTTATTATTATACACTTAAAATAAAGAACATTCATTTTTTACAAAAACACATTTTGTTCTACCACGTAAGCAGCCAACTGAAACACAATCTTAAATCTGGACCATTTCAGTTGCTGTGCTATGTGTACTCCAAAATTAGAACTATTGTTAGATACGTAATTTATGAGTATTTTTAACAAAATATTTTCAACTACATCAGACAGCTCACTAATATATGCTTGCCCTAAGACTACAACAGCATCCATAAGCTCTTATTTTTCTGATCTACATGGGAAATCATGTAACCTCTGCAGAAATTTCTAAGTGTGGTTTTTTTAAGCATATTGTACTGGTTAATTATATGTGAAGTGGCTCAAAAAACCCAGTTTGAGATATGAATTGCCATCTGTTGAAATGAGGGAAAACCAGAAAGTAAGTGAACATCTTTTCTCACCTTTTTTAATTAGTATCATGAACAACATTCTAGAATATTTTAAACTTTTAGCTTTATTATATATATATTTTGTATAGATCTAATCTTTGGTCAGTGCTTTGATTACATACTTAAATACATAATTATTTTTCTTTAATTTCCTACATATGTCTTCTTATAAAACTCCATTCCATTAGATAGTGCATCCTATTTAATTTCAGAAACTGAGGATCAGATCCTGTTTGTGAGCTGAAAGTCAATTCACCTCTGTACTGAGAGCTTATGCACCATTTAAAACCTCAAAATAAGGTTAAAGTGGGACTGAAGTAATGCATAGACCTTGTATTGGCTCTATGCACAGTGGTGAATAATACTAATATCTAGGTCTTCCATAGTACTTATCAGTAAATATCAAAGCACTTTACAAAGGAAGTCAGTGTCATTATCCACATTTTTACAGATGAGTAAACAGAGGCACAGAGCAGGGGAGTGACTATCCCAAGATCTCCTATCAGGCAAGCAATGGATCCAGAAATAGAATCCAGGACTACTCAGTCCCAATCAGTGCTCGATCCACTAGACTACGCTGCCTGAATGAATGTCACATAGCTGGTGTACCTATAAACTGCAAATGACCTCAGTGAGCATTTTGGATGAGTGCACAAAGAAATCTAGAACCAAAGGCCTGTGGTTATACTAGTATTTATAGTATACTATAAATATTAGTGCTTTGTTTTCTGCTATGGCCTATATATATACCATACGATGTATCCTACCAGAGACATAAGAGTAATCTGCAGTAGACCACAGCCAGTAGAATACTATCCATACAGGCAATTGCCTCTCACACTTACCTGGGTTTGCCCCACTAGTGCTAGTCATAAAAAAAAGCAAAATTAATATCTTTCTATTTGGCTGTACTTTCTTTCTACTATTCCCAAGCCCCACTCACCTAGTAACCCAAGAGCTTTTGAACTCATTTATTTTCTGTTTCCTGGCCACCAGCGGCTCTGGTGATGTGTCCCAAACACTTTGTGCCTGCCAGTTATAGAAAGAAAAGCAAGCAGGACCTTCTGGGCCCAGAGTGTGACAGGGCCATTGTTAGTAGAAAAGGAAAATAAACAGGCTCTGGACACAAATCAGGCAATCTGGACACTGAGGACACAAATCAGGCGATCAAGACTTGGATGGGAAGCAATTCAATTTGTAGGGAGCAGGAGCTCAGAGGCAGTGCAAAGGCAAGAGGGGGGTGAAAATACTTTGAAGAAGGTGAGTATGGCTCATGACGGTTCATTCTCACAACCAGATCACACCTGAGGTATTTTCTCCTTCTGATTCTCATGTGTTTAGTGGTGTTACTGGAGAGTGACACTGAGCCTCACTCAGGGGAGACTGCTATAGTTTATACTCTCTTTAGCTGTGCTCATATCCCTGATGCTTTCACTCTTTAACATTTACTTCCCATTTGCATCATTAACAAAAATTAAAAGGGGGAAACGGTTTTATTTTGGGAGCTAATTCTCTTGGTCCCTTATAGCTGGGACAAAGAGAAGAAGGGATCTAAAATTACACAATTTACAAATGCAAATGTCATAAAAATGGGCTCCTTTCTGCCTTCCTACTTACCTGTGTTTGCCCCACTAGTACTAGGCCTGCACAGTCCTATCAGGACTGTGAAGTAACAATAAATACCTCGAGAGTGATATGCAGCATATGAGAACTCACTGGGATGGCTGTATCACAGTGTACACCTACACATTCTTCACCTCACATACACCTCGCACCATAGTATTAAGAGTCAAATCACCTGTCCTCCATAGTGAATAAAAATGAAATATATTCATGGAATTTTGAATACTGCAGCCTGACAGCATATGCCATTTCTTACATATGATATGACTGAATGATCAAAAAGTAGCAGCACATTTTTGTGGCAAAAGATTCTTCTGTTTCAAAGGGCATAATGCATACCTTGGGATGAGGTAAACCTGAACCTTAAGCTAGTTCTTAAGGCCCTAGGAGTGCACTATGAAACAAATCTGCCTGAAAGAACTTACTGGATTCTGAGAAACATTCTTATGAGGCTTAAAGATTTTTGTTTTACTTTTTGAGTTTAGCAATGTGAAGGGAAAAAGATGAGCTATAGGACATAGCATTGTATTTTGAATGATCTTTTCCTAATTCAGAAACTGCTACAATATTATCCTACCAGAGCTTACAAGTATTATCACAATAAGAATTTGTCAGTAGTTCCATTCTAAAGCCTCTAACTTAAAAACACTTGGCTATAAAAGTAACACTAGGCTGACTGTTAAAAGGGCAGTTTTAGTTCATTGGGGGTGGGCTGCAAAGTGATCACTAATGTTCTTTTTTAAATTGCAGGAATGTAATACCAAATGGAAGTTTACTGTCATGAGATGCTTTTTTCCCCCTTTGTGCTCTTACAATTTAAAAAATGGCATGCTTTTTTTCCCTCCAAAATGATTTTTTGAAGTTTGTTGGTCCACAATGGAAACTAATGATTTCTGTGATTATGTGTGAGGGGTGGGGAGGAGGGACAATTAAAACAGTGAATTGATTTATTTAAGACACACAGGGATGCTGCAGATACACAATCACTTTATTCAGCAAAAATTCCATGCAAAGTATGTCAAGTCAGGACTAAAGCTGGCACTAGCAATGCAGGTGCACATCCCCTCCCAGATCATTTCAAACTGTGATCTGTGAACCACTGGCAGACCATGGAACACTGACACGTAGTCTGAGAGACTCTGATTCCATTATAGTAATAAAGCATTCATCAACACTGAAGCAATACTTCCAGGTGGAGGTGGCTGTGACGCAGGCCAAGACACATAGGGTACATCTACACATCACACCAAAATAACATAGTCCATGTCTACACAGCACACCATTATTTCGACCTAATGTCAAAATAATGTCGAGCTGGAGGACTTCTTACTCCAACTCCTGTAACTCTCATTTTATGAGGAATAAGGAAAGTTGGAGGAAGGGAAGTTGGAGGACTTCCTGCTGTGTAGACAGCGCCAAAAGTCAAAATAAGCTATTTCGACTTAAGCTACACAATTGATGTAGCTCAAGTTGAGTAGCTTATTTTGGCTTTAGCCCTGCTCTGTAGACGTGCCCATAGACTTAGAATCATAGAATAGAATCATAGAATACTAGGACTGGAAGGGACCTCGAGAGGTCATCGAGTCCAGTCCCCTGCCCTCATGGCAGGACGAAATACTGTCTAGACCATCCCTGATAGACATTTATCTGACCTACACTTAAATATCTCCAGAGATGGAGATTCCACAACCTCCCTGGGCAATTTATTCCAGTGTTTGACTACCCTGACAGTTAGGAACTTTTTCCTAATGTCCAACCTAAACCTCCCTTGTTGCAGTTTAAGCCCATTGCTTCTTGTTCTATCCTCAGAGGCCAAGATGAACAAGTTTTCTCCCTCCTCCTTATGACACCCTTTTAGATACCTGAAAACTTCCAGAGAAGAAATTATGAACCAAGCAGCTGAACACATCACATTAAAATGAGGGTGGCTTCCAGCATGTCCTAATACTATTTTTTCATATAAACAAGTACTGTTGTTGTAACAGATGGAAGGTAAGTATAAGAGGCAAAAGTGTGTGTGGTCCACAGCATAAGTCTGAGAACCACAGCGCAAATGTGAGTGTGTGCCTAAGCAGGGTGGTTGATGTTACAAGATGGGCAGAAAAGTGTACAAGCTGGATATTTTGGTGTCTACGCATGGCTACTATACTGACATGGTGATGGAGTACAACATCTCTTTATACATACACCCTGAGCAGTCCTCCTCTCCTAACTGACAGGAAAGATTGTACTGGTTCCAAGGGGTCCACTACAGATGCCAATGCTTGAATTAGAAACACTTTTGAAAGTCTCTTGTGTATGGATTCAAGTTATAGACCACAATTGCTCGAAAAAAGAGCAAGGTACCATTTTAAAGGAAAAACTGTGTTTTAAAAGGTCACTAAAAGCATGATCCAAAGTATACTGAAGAGAACAAGAGATCAAGTCTTTCTTGATCAGAAGGCTCTGGATCAAGCTGAAACAGGACTATTTATGGGATGTAGAGGCTTTTCTCTCTAAGGCCACATCTGCACTTGCCACACCAGAGAGCGATCTTCTGGCATTTGATTTAGCGGGTCTAGTAAAGACCCGCTAAATCAAACACTAAAGGTGCCCCCTCTCAGTTGTGAGGAATAAGGGAAACCAACGGGAGCATTTGCATTCATTCATCTCCCACTGTGAAGACGGCACTAAGCTTGACTTAAGGTATGTTGATTCCAGCTGCTTTATGTAGTTGGAGTTGCGTACCTTAAGCCAACCTTCCAGGACTAGTATAGACCTGGCATATGTCTGCCAGATTAAAGGCAAGACCAAACAAAAGCCTGGTGTTTGAAAAACCCCAAGCTTTGGGAATTTCCCTGTTATTACACACATTTGAATATATGCAAACCTTAAAGAAATTCACTTTGGACCTTGAATTTCTTTGTCCAAATCAGTAGTAAATATTGTTGGCATCTGATGGGATGACTATTGGATATTCTGTGCAAGATGGCCCGAGGATGTCAGTCCAATACACAGCCAAGAGAAGCCCGCTTTCTGGTAGCCTCCTGCGATGGCAATCTCAGGGAGGAGGTATCTCTCATTTCACAGCTGATCCCTCCAAGTCAGGCAGGAAACATGGCAGGGTGGACAAATGTGATTTCCTGCTGCCTTTGCAAAGAGATGACATTATTCTCCAGGACTGTCCATCTGGCACCATTCACAAAAATTCGCACACACGAAAAATAGCGAAGGAAGAGTAATATGGGCTTTTAGAAATTCTGTAACCACACCAGATAATTTCTGTAAACAGTATGTTCCATGCAAGGAAAATGAATTCATGACCCAGCTTCCTTAGCCACCAGAAGCTGGGACCTCTGCAGAGATAACATGTTGATCTCACAGAGGTAAGAAATTCCTGTGATTCCCTCTGACTGATCCAGAGGAGGCAACAATGGCTTCCAGTGAAAGAAGTAACCTGGTCCCTTTTTAATAGAAAGAAAAGTTGGTCTCACAGAGTCTTTTAGAAGGTACATGGGAGAGGGAGGGTTTGTGAAGGACAAAGAAAGAAGGAGTCATACCTGAAAGTTAAAGGCTTGATTAGATAGGCCCAAATTTTGAAATTTCTACTATCCTGTGAGTGTCATCATAGGTGAGTGTGCATCAGGTATATTAAGAAAAACATTATGCTTGTGCAAGCATGTGCAAGGCAGGTGTGGGGAACTGGTACTTTTTACAGTGTGGGTTGCAGGAATACAGAGTGAGGGAAGAATGTGTGATTTCTCACTTCTCCATGCTTTTACAATGCTTGGCGAGTATTTTGTTACACTAACTTTAAAAAATGTGACATTGAAACAGCACCAAAAGACAAACACTATCTCAGATTTGTGAGCGCATATCACACACATGGGCAATGGCTGATGCATGGGGGGAAAAGTCTATATCACTTGAGATCAGAATTGGGGCTTTAGGAGTCTGGCTAAAAAAAGAAAAAGCCAAAAAAAAAAAAAACCAACCCAGAGTTAAATGTGGAACTCCATCCTTAAACTATTCCATTTTGTTTCCATACTGTTGTTAGTGTGGTTCTCTACTTTCAGTCTTAGCAATTCAGATTACAAAATGGTTGAGATTTATTGGACCAACTTTTGTTGGTGAGAGAGCCGTGGTGCTGGAACAATATTTAGGGTGGTGGTTCTGAGCTGTGTCTCCCCGCTTACATCTCACCTCACCCCTCACTGTCCCAGGCTGGGGCCAGAAGCAGAGCCCAGGCATGGGGCCAGCATCTGGGACCAATGGCTAGGACCCTGGGGCCTGCAACCAGGATCTCAGGCGGCAGCAGGCCTGGCAGCCAGGACCCCATTCGTGGGTGGAGACACCAGATGCAAAACCTTTGCAACACTCTCACACCCGTATTTCCCACACCTATGCGAGACAGACAGTTTTCACACTTACACGTCTACACTAGTGAACGTACAGCAGCATAGCTATACCGATGCCACTGCACCTTATAGGATCCCTTGTGCAGCCACTTTGTGCCATGATAAAACCACCGAGGTGGTAGCACCACTTACACCAGCCAAACCTGTGTGGCTCAGAGGATGTTTTTTTCAGACTCTTGAGAGAGACAAGTTTTGCTGACCTAAGTGGTAGTGCAGACATGGCCACAGAGCTGTTCTAAGTATGGGAAAGTGTCACAGCTAAATACAAGGTGAAATGGGTTGTTTAGTTAACACATATTTCAAGGGACCACTCAAGATTAAGTGGCCCATTAACACTTCTGTGGTGATAGGGAAGAAATGAGGAGTGAGAGGAGGTGTAGACAGGTAGTTGTTAGTGGGTTGCAGACAAGCCCACGGACAGGTAGAGCAAAGGCGATTCAAAGGGATCCGGGGCTCCTGGATTCTGCTGCTGCTACTGTGGCAGCAGTGGCAGCTGGAGTCCCAGGTCCTTTAAATTGCTGCCAAAACCCTAGAGGGCACACTCCAGATGGTGGTGGAAGGAGGTGGTGTAGCCTGAGGCCCTGCCCCTTAGAGGAGCATGGAACCATCCCTCCACACCTTGCCCAGAAGCCCGGCAAGTTTGTTGGCTCGCCTGGTATATACCATAAATCCAGTGTCTCTATTCAGTCCATGATTTTAAAGTGTCTAGCAAAGTTCTGAATTTAAGCTGCCAGCCTTCTCTTTTGAAAGTGTTGTGCAGGTTTCCTTTGAGGGTGAGGATGGACAGATCAGATATAGAATGGATCACTGTGTGAAATGTGTTCACCCACAGGTGATACGGTGTTTTTGTCTTTTATCATTTTCTTGTGTGAGTTCAGTTGAGAGTAGTGTCAAGCCTACATAAAATGAGTTATAGTATATAGACTTGCAGTCTAAACTCAGAATTTTCTGGCTTGGATTTTATTAATTTACCCCCCCCCCCCATACACACACAAAAACATGCACACCTTTTTAAAAATGCACTTTTTGTGTTAATATGACATTATTACTGAAAAGTGATGTATATAAACTGTGCCTCTGAGGTATATTTACAGTACCTCACAGGGAGAACACCTTGGTTTCCTCTTTAGCAACATCCTTTAATTATTTGACACCATTTTATACCTTTTATAAAAACTTGCATCTGAAACCAAGAATGAGTTAATTCATACCTTGTGTCTAGTTCAAATCTATCACATGAACACAAATGACGATCACTCTTTTTCTGGAATTCAAGTGAATCTTCCACTGAACTTATAGGCATTTTTGTCCATGAAAGCAAATGTCATCCACCGAGTGTCACCAAATCAATAAGATAATTTTTTTCTTGAAAGTTCTAAGCATTCACTCACTACATTTCTTTAATTGCTGCATTCAGTTTAATAAACCAGATTTCTACTTACACTGAAAGGAATATTCAGAAAAGTTTTGCATGTGGCAAAAGGAATAAGAGAATGATGGCTAGACACCACATTGCATATGTATTGCGCCTGGACAATTATTTTGAAAAAACTCTTTGCTTATAAAAAGAGATTTTTACAAGACATGGGCAACAAATAAAGAAGTCTACAAACCTCAGTTTTGTCATTTCCCCTCATTTTGGAGAAGGTGTATGCGTTGAGGGTTTTTCCTTCATTTACATCCTACTTGTTGCCAGGGAGGAGAGGGGGAGAAATCGCATTTCAAAGGTCACAGAATAAATTTTATATACGACATGCTCCAATAATAAGAAATTAGCAGTAGGGATATATTACCGACCACCTGACCAGGACAGTGATACTGACATTGAAATGCTGAGGGAGATTAGAGAGGCTACCAAAATAAAGAACTCTATAATAATGGGGGATTTTAATTATCCCCATATTGACTGGGTACATGTCACCTCAGGAAGAGAAGCAGAGATAAAATTTCTCAATGGCCTAAGTGACTGCTTCTTGGAGCAGCTGGTGCAGGAACCCACAAGGGGAGAGGCAATTCTCGATTTAGTCCTGAGTGGAGCACAGGATCAGGTCCAGGAAATAACCGTTACAGGACCACTTGGGAATAGTGACCATAATATAATAACATTCAACATTCCTGTGGTGGGTAGAACACCTCAGCAGTCCAGCACCCTGGCATTTGATTTCAAAAAGGGGAATTACACAAAAATGAGGAGGCTAGTTAAACAGAAATTAAAAGGCACAGTGACTAGAGCCAAATCCCTGCAAGCTGCATGGAAACTTTTTAAAGACACCATAATAGAGGCCCAACTTAAATGTATACCCCAAATTAAAAAACATAGCAAGAGACCTAAAAAAGTGTCACCGTGGCTTAACCACCATGTAAAAGAAGCACTGAGGGACAAAAAGGCATCTTTTAAGAAGTGGAAGTCCAATCCTAGTGAGATAAATAGAAAGGAACATAAACACTGTCAAATCAAGTGTAAAAATGTAATAAGAAAAGCAAAAAAAGATTTTGAGGAACAGCTAGCCAAAAACTCAAAAAGAAATAACAAAATGTTTTTTAAGTACATTAGAAGCAGGAAGCCTGCTAAAAAACCTGTGGGTCCCCTAGACGATCGAACTATAAAAGGCGCAATCAAGGACGATAAAGCCATTGCGGAGAAACTAAATGATTTCTTTGCTTCAGTCTTCACGGCTGAGGACGTTGGGGAGATTCCCAAATCTGCACCGTCCTTTGTGGGTGATGAATCTGAGGAACTGTCCTGGATTGAAGTGTCATTAGAGGAGGTTTTGGAACAAATAGAAAAACTTAATGTTAACAAATCTCCGGGACCAGATGGCATTCATCCAAGGGTTCCAAAAGAACTCAAATGGGAAATTGCTGAACTATTATCTGTGGTTTGTAACCTATCCCTTAAATCGGCTTCTGTACCTAATGACTGGAAGGTAGCTAACGTGACACCAATATTTAAAAAGGGCTCCAGAGGCGATCCGGGCAATTACAGACCGGTAAGTCTAACTTCAGTACCGGGCAAATTAGTCAAAACAATAGTAAAGAATAAAATTGTCAGGCACGTAGAACAACATAATTTGTTGGACAAAAGTCAACATGGTTTCTGTAAAGGGAAATCATGTCTTACTAATCTATTAGAGTTCTTTGAAGGGGTTAACAAACATGCGGACAAGGGGGATCCAGTAGATATAGTATACTTAGATTTTCAGAAAGCCTTTGACAAGGTCCCTCACCAAAGGCTCTTGTGTAAATTACATGGCCATGGGATAAGAGGGAAGGTCCTTTCTTGGATTGAGAACTGGTTAAAAGACAGGAAACAAAGGGTAGGAATAAATGGTAAATTTTCAGAATGGAGAGGGGTAACTAGTGGTGTCCCCCAAGGGTCGGTCCTAGGACCAATCCTGTTCAACTTATTCATAAATGATCTGGAGAAAGGGGTAAGCAGTGAGGTGGTAAAGTTTGCAGATGATACCAAACTGTTTAGGATAGTCAAGACAGAAGCAGACTGTGAGGGACTCCAAGAAGATCTCTCCAAACTGAGTGATTGGGCAACAAAATGGCAAATGAAATTTAATGTGGATAAGTGTAAAGTAATGCACATTGGGAAAAATAACCCCAACTATACGTACAGTATGATGGGGGCTAATTTGGCTACGACAAATCAGGAAAGAGATCTTGGAGTTATCGTGGACAGTTCTCTGAAAACTTCCACGCAGTGTGCAGCGGCGGTCAAAAAGGCAAATAGGATGCTAGGAATTATTAAGAAAGGGATAGAAAATAAGATCCAGAATATCTTACTGCCCTTTATAAAACTATGGTATGCCCACATCTTGAATACTGTGTACAGATGTGGTCTCCTCACCTCAAAAAAGATATTTTGGCCTTGGAAAGGGTTCAGAAAAGGGCAACTAAAATGATTAGGGGTTTGGAACGGGTCCCATATGAGGAGAGGTTAAAGCGACTGGGACTTTTCAGTTTAGAAAAGAGGAGACTGAGGGGGGATATGATAGAGGTATATAGAATCATGAGTGGTGTGGAGAGGGCCGATAAAGAAAAGTTATTTATTAGTTCCCTAAATAGAAGAACTAGAGGACACCAAATGAAATTAATGGGTAGCAGGTTTAAAACTAATAAAAGAAAGTTCTTCTTCACACAGCGTGTAGTCAGCCTCTGGAACTCCTTGCCAGAGGAGGCTGTGAAGGCTAGGACTATAACAGAGTTTAAAGAGAAGCTAGATAATTTCATGGAGGTTAGGTCCATAAAAGGCTATTAGCCAGGGGATAAAATGGTGTCCTTGGCCTCTGTTTGTCAGAGGCTGGAGAGGGATGGCAGGAGACAAATCGCTTGATCATTGTCTTCGGTCCACCCTCTCTGGGGCACCTGGTGCTGGCCACTGTCGGCAGACAGGATACTGGGCTCGATGGACCTTTGGTCTGACCCAGTACGGCCATTCTTATGTTCTTATGAGTTTACGAAGTTGAATACTCATCAGCAATTGTAACACTGAGAAACTCCTGCTTTTACCAGCACTTACAGGCACCATCAGACAGTGGAGATCTGTAGGTAACAATTACTCCAGAGACAGCAGTGACTGTAAGTAAACACTTTAGATAGAAGGCCTAGACCTGGAAAGTATTTCAATTTGTTTGTAGCCAGTCATGAA
This sequence comes from Pelochelys cantorii, assembly GCA_032595735.1. Classification (NCBI taxonomy): domain Eukaryota; kingdom Metazoa; phylum Chordata; order Testudines; family Trionychidae; genus Pelochelys; species Pelochelys cantorii. Next base: position 181,097,958 of record CM064328.1, read on the forward strand.
CACACAATCACCTATTGAAAGTGTCTGGCTTCAAGTGCAGACAGATGGAGAGCACAGAGGTTAGTACAGCCAGGCCTTGGATTGACCTTTGCAGAGAGAATTAAATCAGTCTGACCTCGTTGTGAGGCCTAAATTATAACCATAGAACCCCAAATAATTAATCTTTAATACACCGCTACTCTCTTTTTATCAGCTTTCTTACCTTGGGGATATTTTGCTCACTAAGTACTAATGTTAAATTGGAGCTATTTATGTTTGCAGTTGTGACCTTAGTGGTCATCTTGTCGTATTTTTTGTGAAGAACATGTGAAAAACATATCTGCAAAACCGAGGTTTTCGTTTGCCTTAACCATGAAATAAAAACTGGATAGAAAAAAAAGCCCACTTCAACAAAGAGCACAGACTACAACATTTATTATATCATACTAAGCTTTACAACTAACTAAAGCCACATCACACCTGTTTTTGGGAAACTGAACAGTGGCAGGTTAACTACGTTTTTGAAGGTTTAGAAACAGAAACATCATAAGTCTTTAATTTCAGGATTCTGGGAGATTTTTTTTAATACAGACACGACAAGGAGGATGCATATCCTAATTGTCCCTTCCTACTTCACAAGGGTACGGGAGGATAAATCCATTAAAGATTCTGAGGCGTTCTCATACTATGGTAGTAAGGGATTATACAATACATTTTGGCTACGTCTACACTGCAGGCTTTTTGTGCAAGAACAGTTGTTCTTGTGCAAAAGCTTGCGGAGTGTCTACACTGCATGTGCGTTCTTGCGCAAGTAAATTTACAGTAAGGCGTTGGAACACAGGGCTTCTTGCGCAAGAGTTTATTGCTTTCCCCATGAGGAATAAGCCCTCTTGCGCAAGAAGGCAGTGTGGACGGGCAACAGGGGTTTCTTGCGCAAGAAACCCCTATGGCTAAAATGGCCATCAGAGCATCCTTGCGCAAAAGAGCGTCAACATTGCCATGGACACCCTTGTGCAAAAGCACATCTCTTGAGTAAAAGCACATGGAAGTGTGGACGTGCAAAACAGTTCTTGCACAAAAAGCCTGCAGTGCAGACATAGCCTTTTTCAAATGCCAGCCTGAGATATATATGCATAACCTGATGTCCTCTGTTTATTCTCAAAACAGGTGTAACATGGGCAGCAGCAACACAAGCTTCCCTAATCTGGCCCACCAACATGAATCAGTTCTGGCTAAAAGAGTCCGTCAGAGTCTAGTAAGTCACCCCCTGTTGGGGTCCCTGCTGATACCATTGATAGGAGTGTCAATCACACAGCTCCTTTTGTGATGGAGAAATCTGTCCTCTAGAAACAGGACTCAGCCCACCAAACACATTTCACATCAGCCACTGCACAGTTATCCGAAAGTAATACCATATAAAAATGGTAAGCTAGGCCTGGATTGTCCCATCCCCCTACTTATATCCAGAGCCATCCTTTCCCACATGCAGAATACGCAACAGCATAGGGCACCGAAAAATTTGGGGCACCACTGGGTCTTAATATTCACCCATCCGCCTCTCCCTATCCCTGTTCTGTGGCCCTGCTTCCTCCAAAGAGGGTCTAGTTAACTTAAAAGTGAAAAAGCCTGCCAGAGCTATTAGCAGAACACTGACCCTGTAAAAGAGCCATTCAAGTGGTAATGAAACCCCTTAACCGGCATTTGCCAACCCCAGGTACATACTGTCAGTTTCTGAATTTACTGTGTTAATCAACAGGGCCTTAGTTTAAAATTTGCTTTAAAAATATTTAATGAGTGTTTTTCTGAAGATTATAAAATCTAACAAATTGTCATTCCCCTAACCCAGGCTGCCATTGGGCATAGGGGCAGCAATTTAATAATTCTGTGGAGGGCCTCACAAGGCCTAGAGACATGCCTGCATCTATCCTTCCACCTGGGAAAACCCATGATACAGGCAGCTGGGGGAGAAAACCATGATGTTTCCTTTACCTATTCTAAAGGAAGTGGTACAGAGTTCAGCCCCCATGGCCTGCCTATGGATGCCTCAAGTTCTGTGCAAACATGGAGGATGTGTTAGAGACATACAGGGGGCCCTCGGGATGCACATGCCAGCAGCCATGCAGCTCATGTGCCTGGAAGCCACTCTAGCCCCACTGCGCTGTTGGTGGTGCCAGTGGGGGCTGTTTAAATTCACTCAGGGGTGGCAAGTGGGGCTGGCCAAGAGACCTAGCCTAGAACTTCGGTGGCACTGGGCCCTGGACCAGGAATATTCCTGATTCCCAGGCAACGTGGGCCCATAGAACTCACTGCCTATGGTACAGGTTTGTTTTCCCAGCACAGAATATGCTCTGCTGGAAAGCTCTCTCTAAGGGTATGTCTACACCCTATGCCACTTTTAGTGACAAGGCTGTCTCAACATAGCCCTGTTGCTAAAAGTCAGCGTGTGTGAACGCTGTTTGTCGGCACTTTTGCCGACAAAATACTAACTCCCCCAATGAGGAGGTTTCGCTTTGTTGGCAGCAGAGCACTCCTGCCAACAAAGCAGCATTCACACGTGCACTTGCCCTGGCAAAACTCTGTCATTCAAGCAAGTTTTATTCAGTTTCTTGCAGATTCCTCTGGTAGTTGTAAGTGACAATGCCATCCTACTTCCCTCTGGCAGTGTCATGGGGATCCTGTGAAAAGGGGGAAGCGGGGGAGGGGACACAGGAGGAACTTCCCATTCTGCAAAGGCAGGAATAAACCCAAACACCATGGAGCCCTTCTCACAAGAGATTTAGGAGAATGGTTCCTCTCAAGAGACAAAAAGCTGTGTCCCATGAATACTGCAAGGTCCCAGAAAAGAAGATTTGACTTAAACAACAGTGTGGGAAGTAATTAGCACACATGGCAGTCTGTTAATACAGGTGTGTGATAGTCAAAAGATCTGATTCTGTGAGCTGACTTCTGCAGTAGCTTTTTTCCCCAGGGACCGTAGCTTTGCCTACCACTGGGTGTTTGTCTGGATGTGGATTTACAGGTTATGCTACAGTCAGGCCCACTGGTTTTCAACTCATATCAACATTCACTTGTCAGTACATGCCTGACCAAGTTGCAGTCCAGATTAGGAAACATTTGTTTATGCCCAAAATCCCAAACACATCTTTCAAGTTCTGTTCCCAATGCTGAGCTTCATGCCACTCCAACTCACACTGCTTCCTGGTACAAACCTGATCAGAAGCAGCACGAAATGTCATCTGGATGGCCCCTGGGAGGATGGACCCAAAAACAACAGCCAAAAAAGAGCAGCCTTTTGATTAAACCTTCAATTGCCAAAAACACACATACACACGAAACATTGCAAGTTAGAAATTCTAAGTCTGTGTCTTGTTCACACTGACGTCAATAGGTCTCTTGCCATTGGCTTCAATAGCAGCAGAAGCCGGCTCTTTGAACCCTATTCTTATCTCATTCCTGTTTTACACTGATGTAATGCCATTGACTTCTGTGCTGTTACTCTGGATTTATGCCAGTGTATCAGAGCAGAATCAGGCCCCATATTTACAGCCCAGGAGCAGTTGATCTGTTAGTTAGGTAACAAGCATTTTCAAATAGTCTAAATAAACCCTGTGCTCCCTCATGAGTTTTCTGGACTGGAAGGAGCTAATTGTAGCCTGCCCAACCCTGAGGGGTAGGAAACATGCAGCTATGAATGAACCAGACACACCAGCCATGGGCTCCACGGGAAACCATGTCCAGCTCCATGCAGAAGAATGAGTCTGGGGCTTTTGGATGGGGGATGATCATAAAGGAAACATTCCCCATGATACACCTCTATAGAAATATACACAGAGGAGCTGACAGCCTCCATGGGCCGCTGGGCACTGTGGGGAGAGCCAGCTCTGCCCTCCTGGAAGGGGTGGGGTCAGAGCAACCAGCCCTGCATGCTCCTTGAAGCACAGCACCACCCAGCCCTCAGAGCCACAGGGAGCATACAGTGCTCCATCGGCGATTTAAAAGGCCTGGCGTTCCAGCTACTGCTGCAGTAGCAGCGGTGGTGGACTGGAGTCCTGGAACGCTTTGAATCATTGGGCCCCAAGGCAATTGTCCTCTCTGACCACCCCCCCATTGATGGGCCTGTTCATACACTTAAAATGTATACCTAAATATATCCTCCACTCCCTTTGGCAAATCTACACTGCAAAAGTTGCCAATTTGCCTCTGACACAGGATGGGGCCAGAAAATTAGTTTGTGTTAATAGTGCTAAGGCCAATGTAATGTTATTAGCCAGATTTCTTTTGAAAACAAGGCATGAAATGAGCTAGCAAGAGCTTGTATGGTTTATGGGTGGGTGGTTTTTTGGTTCATTTGTTGCTTGTTTTTGCTTCAGAGAATCGATACAGGGACTGCTGTATTTTCTGTGTCCTGAACTGGCAACCCCACTCATGTACTCCCACTTTTTCCTGCCCCCACATTCAAACCCAGAGTTGAAGATGTGTATAATAAATGGGGGGGGGGGGAGTGTCAATAATGCATTTCAAAGATTACCCAGTCAATTACTGAGAGGGTATTTGGGAAGTGATAAAAATAAAAAGAAAGAGTCACACATTGCATGCTAGGGCACATCCAATTCAAGCAGTGAGTTAGAATTCTCTCTATGGCATACACTGTGCATACATGTAGTCTGCAAGCCCACAGCAATTCAAGATAATATTCTGGTCAGTCAGTGTGGCCCCCAAATGTACAGCAGTTTAAGACCAGGATTGGGAGAGGCAGACATCTGCAGAAATTAGAAAGGCATTCCAGGGCTATTATTTAACATTCTACATATGTGAGATACAGAATGAAAGAATGAGAATTATCTTGAAATCCCTGCTAAATCATGCCCTGCTTTCTCAAGGCAATCTCAAGCTTTAGTAGTTCAGACAGATTCTCTAGCTGACAATTAATATTAATGGGTAGATTTCACAATGTGGCATTATCACACTGTGAGATGGGTGGGCATACCATCTGGGTTTTGGCAGGTATTAGATGTAATCAAAGGGATTACTTGGCTCAGGGAGAAATAGAAAACCTTGGGTTTGTTTAGTCTCTTTCTTCTTTTGTTTGGCTGCAGCTCTAGGTGTGCTTAACTATTTTCCCCTTGTTCTTTATTTCTTATGATGAGCATTTCTGAGTTTATATGGGAAATGAGAGGCATATACCAGTCCAATTGCATTAGTTTGATTCTGGAGTAATTAGTCTGTTGTCCTCTCCCTTTTTCTCTTTGTCCATATTGTTTCAGAATTGATGTTCAATGTGTTGAGAGTCCCATTTCTAAATGCTTTGGGAGGTTAAATAGCATAATTAAACTCCAAACACACTGAAGAGAAAATAAAAAAGCTTCCAAGCTTAACTGAATTGGGATTATGGAAAGATTGGGTTGCACATGCACATACAAACAGATGTAGGTAAATCAGAATAATTATTTTTACTCCTTTTTGCAAAGCAAAGTGTGTCTCAATAAAACTTTCTAGGTGGGGAGAAATCACACACACACAGCAGCAAAATATATAGGTGAGGATCAGCAGTTCAATTAGAAGGTTAAAATTTAAATTTTGCAAGAACTCCATCGATTTGGCAAACCCTTACTTTCTCCAGTCAGTACACTGGCTGATTGTAACTAAGTAATCCTCATCAATCTGCAGTAATGCAGGGCCATGTTTATTGCTGTAGTAGTTAAGTTGTTGTTAATTTTACACTAAACGGTTGTTATGATGATGAATGAGAAGCTGGGGCTGCCACCCAGGGGACTTCAGCCCATGCAGCCAGGAAAAGGAGGTGAAAAGGGTGGAAACCAAGGAGGCAGCTCAGCAACTTTGTTGTAGGGTCTAAAATAAATAAACCCTACTTCGTAGGGTCTAAAATACATAAATAGCAAACAGTTGAGATGACTTGTTTTGGGGATGAGCAGTGCTATGTAATATCAATGCAGTTGTTATATACCATTGCTGGAACTGGGTAGTGGTGGAGACACAAAGACAGAGTAGTTCCACACCACACCCCAGATTGACCTAGGAGATTATGCTCTTTAGGCACAAAGGGGTTAAGGTAGTTTCTGCTTGGAAGACCCCATACTTTTGATTCCTTTGGATGGAAGGTTAACCACTGTTGTAGGATGCTACTGGTAGGTGCCAAATCCTAAAACTGGCTCCAAGTCAAAGCTATGCACACCCAGGCAGTTTTTCCCCACTCACACTTCTCCCTTCTGTCCCAGCCCCCCATTTCTCTTCCTTCCCTTGGCCCTGTGCTCTTCTCTCCTTTAGCCATTGGCGCTGGAACTAGGAGTGCAGGGGGAAGCTCTGGTTCGAAGGGGGCTTTCATTATACACACAGTTTGGCTCGACAGACCTCAGCACCCCCCCTATAAAAACTGTTCCAGCCCCCCTGCTCTTAGCACCATTTCTCCCCCTGTGAGAGAGCTGGTGGCGGGGCGGAGCTGATCTGCGAGCTGAGCCTCCCCCTTCCCCCAGCTTCGCCCAGGCCCAGCTCGGCTGAGCGCGGGGAGCACGGAGCGAGGCGCGTGACAATGGCTAATGCCTTCCCCTGGGGAGGCCTGACCGCCTCGCCGGGCGAGGGAGGAGCAGGGCAAGCTGCCGCTTTGTTTCAGCGCCGCTGGCGTGGCGTCTGCAAGCAGTTGGCGCCATCGTGAGGCCAAACCCCAGTACTGCAGGCGCCAAACCTGTTGACCGCAAAACTGCTACTTTAAGAAACAAGGCAGGTGTAGAAAACCAGTTAGGTGTGTGTATGCGGGGAGGAGGGGATGGGGATAAACCCTGAAAGTGAAACAGAAAAGGGACAGGTTTTCAGAACAGCTGTGCTCCTGGGGCACTAGCATGCTGAAATCAGAGCTCTGACCTTTTGAAGGTTTAACCCACAAAAAAAAACAAAAAACAAAAACAAAACAAACCCCCCCAAAAATCAATGGGGGTGGGGAGGGGGTTCAATAATTTGGTGTGCAGCATCCATTTAAATACTACTCTGACCTTTGGGGAGTTTTCCTCTCATAACAAGGACAGCATCAGGAGGAGAGGGGGATCAATACTCTTAGTAGCAGAGTCAGCCCTAAGGCTTACCCACGTGGAAAAGTGTTTCTAATATAAGTTTTTCTGCTGGAATTATACTAGTGTAACTATGCTGAAACCATGCCACCACATCACTTTGTTTATGCTGACTTCATCTATTTCCCTCCTGAATCAGCAGCTCTGTGCTTTTTCTGGAGGTTTTATCCCATCGTGCAATATTTTGCTGCTATACTCAGTGTATTCTGAGGGGTTTCTTGCAGCCCATCATGGGATATTTACCAACCGGAATCTACTGAAAGTGTGGTACTTGGAGTCAAACTCCCATGATTCCTTTCCCAGGGTAACCAAGCCCTTAGGTAAGGCAAGCAGAGTTGGTCAGGGCCCAACAGTAGCTGTAGTGAATCAAAGACCAGTCCCATCGGGAAAAGCAAACAAAGCTCAAATTCCTATCACTGCGGAGTCGTTCTCCTTTGGGAGGCTCATCGGAGTTTCAGGGGTTGGGGTTCTGCACATGTGGAAGCTGTCACTGGGAACACCTGTATAGGGGCTCTGCACGAATTCCATTATCACTCTGGGTTTGTCTTAACAGATTACTCGGGGGCACAGAAGACTTTATGTGTTATGTGCAAGAATATTAAAGCTATCACTACAGTCTCCCATGCCAAATTACAAGATTGCTGGAATGAAAAATAATTGGGATTGTGGCAGGTTAAGTTGCATTTCCTTGCATCTCATAAGTATGGTTACGGGCATGAATGTACAATTTTCCCAGCCATTATCAGTTGTCTGGGTCAGGTGGCATTGCATTTCCATTTTGTGTCAGTCTCAAATTGATCAAGAAGAACAAAATGTGGCAATTCGAGCTGAGAGGCCCTGGGGGGCAGAGATAATGACAGAGTCCAGGATCTGCAGAGGTCCCCACCGGGTGTTCAAAGACCAGTTCCCAACTGGTGAAATTAGAGGCCAAAGTGAGAATCTGAGCATTCTTAGTTTACCATATATTTTCCCCCCTCCCCTCCATTCTCTCTCTCTCTCTCTCTCTCTCTCTCTCTCTCTGTATATTTGGAGAAGGATATTCTCTGTTTATCCATGGTACAAAGGAGACAGCAGCAGTGCAAGCTTCCCCCATGCAATCCAACCAATACAGTTCAACACTGACCCAGAGAGAGCCAATCTAGGGCTACGTCTACACTGGCCAGTCTTGCACAAGAACATATGCAAATGAGGCACGGCAATGAATATCACTGCACCTCATTTGCATACTTAATGAGCCGCTATTTTGCACAAGAAGGAGCAGTCTACACTGAAAATAAGCGTGCGAAATAAGTATGCAAATGAGGCAATATTCATCGCCACACCTCATTTGCATATGTTCTTGCGCAAGACTGGCCAGTGTAGACGTATCCCGAGTGAAGTAACAGCTTTTCCCTATTAAAGCCTCATCCTGTCCACTTCAGGTACCGAGAAAGAGTCCAGTGTGGTGATGGTTTTGTGGCTTGGACAGTGCACAGTTTCAGAGGTAACAAGTGTCAGTTCTTAGTACCTTGTTAAAATTGGCCTTTGAGCTTCCTGAAACCCCTAAATTCTGGTTCCCCTTAATTCAGGAGGAGCCAGGAGCAATCAGCTTTAGTTCTAAAAAGATACATCTTTTGCTCCCCCACCCCAACCCCAGCTCCTCACAAAACCAGCCTGGAAAACATACACTGGCCTCACGAGGATTGAAAAATCTGACTCTGGTTTGCCTGAAGATCACAATTGCCTGGCTTTTGGAGTTTATGAAAAGGTCCCTCATTACAAGGGAGTATCCAAGAACAGTTCACAACCATTAAAATTACCCGATAGCCCTATGGTCAAGTAAGCACCTTCTGAGCTAGCCGGATGGGTTCCAATGGTCAGCAGTCAGTGTGACCTCTGTCATTAGGAAGCACAGCTCAGTCAGTGCAGTCTAGTGGATAAGCTATAGAATTAAGAACAAAGGACTTCTACCTCTTAATCCTGGTTCTAATTCCAATCAGTGGTGGCCCGTCAATACAGGCGAACTAGGCGGTCGCCTAGGGCACCAAGATAAACGGCTGTTGAGGGCTTTGGAGGCAGGGGCGCTGATCGCGCGTTTTGCCTAGGGCGCCAGTTGCCGGCAGCTTGTCTAGGGCCGCTCCTGATTCCAAACCTCAGTGAGCTTGTTCAAGACAGTAATATATCTGCCTTAGCTTCCCTGTGGCTGGAGCAAGACTGTGGAAATTATTAGCAAAGGAAACAAAAATGATCATTAAGGTTCCCACTTTCCAAGTTAAATGCAACACTCGTTAGCCTGCTTGACACAAACATCTTTACATTCCGTAATTGTTGAGAATACCTACCTCCTGTATATCACTTCCGTTCCTGCTCTTAGGAAGCACACATCTACTTCAGTAACTGACAGAGTCAATGTAGGGGCACATCTATATTTACCAGATGATCAACGCTCTGGTGGTCGATCTTCAGGCATTCAATTTAGTGGGTCTAATATAGACCTGTAAATTGAATGCTAAAGGCAGCTCCCACCAGTACTCCTTCTGCAAGGAGTAAGGGAAGCCTACAAGAGTATTTGTTTCCATCAGCTTCCAGGCATGTGGACGATGGCAGGGCTTGGCTGAAGGCAAGCCAACTCCAGCTACACATTTTGCATAGCTGGAATTGCACACCATAAACTGACGTTCCAGGTCCAGTGTAGACCTGGCCTAAGAAACCAGAGATAGAAACAGTTCTGTTCCTGCCTCAGCCACTCATGTCCTGTGTGACTTCAGACAAGCCACTCAGGGCTTGATCCTATTCTTTTGCAGCCAATGGGAATTTTGTCACTCATTTCACAAGAGTCTCAGGTTCTACCTGCACGGTAGGTATTAAAATCCTTCTCTGCCTCACCTGGGGGTTGCCAGGCTAAATCCCTCAGTGTTTGTGAGGCACTCATACTCCGGGGAAGAGTGTCATAGAAAGCTTATATATGAAAAAATAAAGAAGTAGAAACCACCAGAATGCACGTACTCAACAGGTCCCAAGCTAGGGGTTTGGTGTCCCCCGAACCATCAACTTACCTGACAACCGTCCCTTTCAAACCTTTTTAAAAACATATTTGCAATCCTTCAGGACTCCAACCACGCACAGGCAGCTGGGCTCCAGTTCCACAGCAGGAAGCCGTGTGCATGCTGAGAGACACCTTTACAGAGATACACTCATACACACTTTCATGTTTACAGTGTCAGTTACATGTTTTTGTAACCCAAAGAAACATCTCACCTATCCTCTCCAGGGTCTCAGGCAAGCCCTATACAGAGAGATGTGATCTCAGTGAGCAGGAATCTCTTATGTTGGAAAAACTGTTGTGCAGGCAAAATGCAAAGGTTGGTTCTGACGGTTCTATAGGCCATCAGCAATCCACAGAGCAGTTCAGTTCCCCTTCCTATGTACTCTTCAAAATGTGAAATACTTTCAGAGCAATAGCTAAAATCCAGTCTGGGTACACAAGGCCCACAGGTCAGAAATGAACTAATGATGGAAGAAAAGCATCAGCATGTGTCAGACGGATTAAGAAACTCAGCCAGTCCCTTTTCCACCCTCTCCACCAGGGCTTATGCATTTTTAATACTCCCAGGGTAATGATGATATTATTTTTGATAGCCACACATTTGAAATGACCTATTATGTATTTTTATCCTTTGAAAGATGGAGTGAAATGTATTTTAAAATCCCAAACGCGGGCACCTTTTAGTGTGTGCCCAGTGTACAAATGCAAAGCCTCTAACACATGGGAAGGTTGATCATGTACACAAAATCATGTGGACTAAATTGCAACTATGAGGTGACTTTGTGCTTGTACACAGAGCCCACAGTACAAGATGAAAGTGCACCACTTCAGCAACAACACTGGAGGCACTATGCCTCACAGACACAGGTGTTGGTGGGGAATGATTGCAACCTAAGGCATTCCATTGCATGGTTCCATTTGTCCACTTTCTCTCAGGAGGAGCATCTAACATGCAGATCTTGCTCTCTCTTGAGCCCCAGAGCTGTTAATTATTATGAATTAGGAGCCCTAGGCATGGACCAGCTCTATAGATTAGAAGGATGCAGGGGAAGCTAAAATGGAGACTCTGTATTTGTCCTGCTGCACTTCCGGACATGATGAATCCCTAAAGAGAGCAGAGAGCTGCATTCCTTGCATTGCATTGTGCTAAGTGCTCAAAACAAAGATAGTCCCTACTGCACAGTGTTTACAATCTGCGTAGGAGTCCTAACACAGCCCAGCAAAGGAGGAGGTGGAGAATCCTTGCTTCTTTCCCTCTGCTTTAGGACTATCTGCCATCTAACCTATTGTAAACAGACAAGCAGTCCTTGCATTAATAATTAGTAAATAATAAAATAGTTGGAAACTAGTTCTTCAGTTGAACCGGGCAGGACTTTCTTCACTTTCCCTAGTTTGGTTCCCAACTCCAAAAGCAATGCAAGGAATGCATCTCACTGCACTGGGTAGGCACTCACCATGTCGAGAACTTCAGCAGGACAAATACAGAGTCTCCATCCTCACTGCCACTGCATCTTTCTAGTCTATTTAGCTATATGCTATCTACATTATTTTATTTTATTATCAAGAAGAGAGGCAGCATGAGCTAGTCATTAAATATAGTTAAGTGCTGAGTCAGCGTTCCTTCCCCAGGTTTGCTACTGACATGTTATATGACTATGGGCAATTTATTCAATCATGCAGTGCCTCAATTTTCTGATCAATAACATTATCATTCACATTGTTGTCCATGGCAGTTTACAGACATTGCTGTGCATTACATATGGTGCGGCGCACAGATGTATGAAGATAAAGGTCCCGATTCATGGCTACCATGTGATCATTTTGCAATAGACCCCAGTGCAAGATGTGTCAGTCTCTGGGAAAGGGAACATTCAGTATGTGTAGTGGGTGTTCATAGGCCTCAGTTGCTGCAAGGACCACAGAGCCATGACAAGAGGAGCATTAGTCAGGGCATCCTTCATGGCCCTATGGACCTGTTTCTGGGCCAAACTGACCAGTGGCAGCCTCAAGAGAGGAAAATACAACCTGCCCCCTTTGGTCCCTACACTGGGCTCTGCACTGGAATTGGGGCCTAGGTAATGCCCGAGTCTCCAGTCCAAATTAGACACGAAGATACAAAGTAAGGGGGAAAGGGATGTACTATCAAACTAAAGTTACTAAGCGGTTATGCTTGGCACACATCTTGTTATGGGGGCGAGGGGATAATAATGCCCCTCGACCTGACATCAGTATTGGGAGTCTTAATTCAAATGGATGCTTATAAAGCGCATCAACATCTGCAGCTGGAAAGCCTTCCAGACGTGCATAACATCTGTATTATTAAAACATGTGTGCTTGGAAACCAAAGGGCCTAATTCTCCATTGTCTGTCAACTTGGGTCATTGTTTTTACACCGGAGCAGCTAAGAATGGCAGAGCCTTCCAACCACTTTGGACTAGTATAAGTAGCTAATACAGAAGGTGCCAGGCCTCAGAGAATCCGACCCAGTGTGTGTTATTCAGGCTATCTGCCAGTCATCAGTGTTCCTCCCAGGGCTATTTTATGTTTCCTTTCAATAGCATCGAAGCCATGGAACAAGACATAGCAGTATAGCCCCATCACATACTTTCATCTATAGCACAGACACGCAAACAAGAAGGAAAGAGCAGCTAGTAAGTGACCTCTCAGATTATTTAGAGAGGTCCCAGTGTACTTCTGTGCAATTTTCTTCTCACTTCACCGTTCCCTCTTTGTCTGAAATGGCAGGTAGCCTGCGCAGGAGTGGTGTGCAAATTGATTTGGAGCCGATCGATGACTTGGTGTTCGGCTCTGACCAGCTGCCGTGTCACTGATTGCCTCCAAATCGATTCACATACCATTCCTGCTCAGCACACCTGCCATTTCAGATGGAGATGGAACAATGAAGTGAGAAGAAAATTATGTATTTGTTAGACACCCTAGCCCCCCTCTACCTCAGCAGAGGGACCTGGAGATCTTTAGCTGTTATTTGTAAAAAGAGCTCCAGTAGATAAATTAGCAGTAAAAACAGAGATCATAGACCTCAGTCATGTGATAAGAACTGCCTACATCAGAGCTCAGGGAACCAAAGCTGCTGCTTGCAATGGGTCTTCATAACAGAGGTGTAGAGACAGAAATCCGAAGCTGGATTCTCAGCTGGCTACACTAGGATTGCTCCATTGCTATCTAAGGAGTTAGGCTAATTTATAAAAGCCAAGAAATGGCCCGTATAGTATATAGAGTTCAAATCATCACTGCCTTGCGTCTCACGTAATCATTTACACCAGGGCTACTCAACTTTGGAAGCCCCGGGGGCCACAGTGATACTCACAGCACACTTCCGAGGGCTGCAACTTAAGTGTGGTTGCATATTCATGCAAATATATATGCAAATATATGCAAATAGCTTCTTTCACACTGATGGGTATGAATACAAAGATTAAGGCAAGACTACACAACACGCAGGCCCCATTTAAGTCAGTTCTGCTGATATTAATAAAATGCAATACTAACCCGATTTCCACCCATATGACAGCACTTTTAATGAGCAATGACAGTCCAGGAATTTAACTGTTGAAACGCATATCAACGGAAGACCATTATATTGACTACTTTTTTGTTTTGGCTCCCACCCGCGGGCTGCATGTTGAGCCCCGCATAAACCCAAACCGCACTGTGGGCTGCAAACAGACAAGCCCTGGGCCGCATGTGGCTCGCGTCTTGAGTAGCTCTGATTTATACCTCTGCAGAACAAGTGTACAGCCATTCCTGTGTTTACACTTACCTTGTAACACTGCTGCTGACAACTCAAGACAAAAGATTCAGGCCCCTGCTCTATATGCATATTGTCCAAGAGCCTATCTAATAGTAGTTCAGAATTGCAGAGATGTGCCACTGGGACTGCTTACATCTATCCAGACAGGGCAGATGAGTTGAAGAATCTGTTCACCCACCCGGACACTGGCCCTTCTGGAACAGAGTAATTTGGCCGGTGGAGCTCTCAGGGTCAAGCATGCATTGCTGCTGTGGGCTGGAGGATGACTGCACCTTTTTTTCCTCTGAAACTATGCAAGTACAGATCTCCTGGTCAGTTCCTCTTCTGCAAAATCATCTCTCAGGTCTGCAATGGCTAGCCTATACATTCCTCTTAGCCTTGGACCCAGCGTTCTCCTGATAGCATGGCTAGTGTTCTCCATGTCAGGGATTTGTTGAAGGCAGAGTTTGGTGTGGCTGCTATGCCTCTGCTCTCTGTCCTCCCAAGGTGGCTCCTGCAAATGCCATTCTGAGTCAGGAGAGGTCAAGGTTAACTCATCTCTCTTGCTTCAACTCTTTTGTCCTACTTCTGGTAGCTGCTGCTCAAATACTGAGTTGAGGAAGATGATATATATATAAAAAAATCCCTTCTCATTTCCAGGTCTTCTTCTTCTTTTTTTTTTTTTTTTCAAAATAGTAATAGTACATAGAATGTAATTCACTTTGTACATTTTCAAAGTACTGAGTAAAATTTTCAAAAGTATCTATCACTTAGGAGTCTAATCCCCATTTTCCAAAGTAATTTGGGAATAAATTAGGGAGTCTAAATCCCACTGCCTTCCAATAAGATTTAGGCTCATAACTGCCTTCAGCCTTTTGTAAATGGGACCGGGGAGGCTAACTCAGTTTGGTGCTTCTGAAAATTTTACATTAATGAATTTCCCACAACAAGCAAACATGAAGAACAATCTTTTCAGTTACATTCAGTAATTCTGTATGTCTCAATTTTCAGATTTCCAGTGTGAGATGTATTGTCTTTTATTATCAGGGGTATTGAAGATTTCTAGCAAGCTGCAGACCCCCAGCATCCATGAAAATTAGGCCTGACAGGCTATTTTTCCAAAGTGTTGAGTATCCACAATTGGGAGCTGTATTTTCCAAAAAAGCTCAGCTCCTATCTCAGCACTTTAATGATGTAGTCAGATTTTCAACATTGCCAGCAACCAATAGCTCCCACTGAAAACTGTATGTAGAGAGACATGGTGCTGAGCATTTTTGCAAATCCAGACACTTCTTTAGGAGCTAATGGGTTCTGCTGAATTTTTTGGAAAATTTAGCTGTTACATGTCTCAAGTTGGACACAGGCACTGACTCTGTGGGTGCTCGGGGCTGGAGCAGCCATGGGGAAAAATTAGCACCCGCCAGCAGCCAAGCTCTTTTCTCTGCCCCTCCCCCCCCCCGCTCCCAAGAACGTCTTGCCCTCCAGCAGCCCCACTAACCAATTGATCCCCTGCCCTCCCAGCACCTCCTACCTGCTGTTTCATGGCATTCAGGAAGCTCCAGGAAAGACGGGGAGGAGCAGTGATGGGGCACGCTTAGGGGAAGAGGTGGAATGGGGGCGGGGACTCAGGGAAAGGGGTGAAGTGGGGGTGGGGGCAAAGAGGACATCGATCAGCCCCCATCCAGCTAGGGGAGGAGTCAGCGCCCATGGTTGGACACCTCAAAAATGGAGATGGCCAACTTAGCGGATGCTTCTGAAAAAATCGACTGCCTGTGACTTGCCCAACTAAGCCATAGAGCAAGTCAGCAGTAAAGCTTGGATTAGACTGTCTGAATATTTGGCTTGAAGCCCTGCCTTCAGTCCCCTGGCCCATGTAAGACAGCTGGCTGGTGGGCTGCTACACTCCAAAAGGCATAGGAAAAGTTCACGCTGCAAACAAGCTGTTATTTATTGCTTTGGCTTTTGGTAGGTCTGCTTGCTGGTGTCATATTGGACAAGTCCCCTGTCAGCCCACGAGAGCATTAACGTCAGAAGTGCAGCCAGCAGTCAAGAGTGCCGATGGACAGACTCACTTCTGGGGAGTAACACAGACCTCAGTTCCTAGATGGAATGGCTGGTTTCAGTCTCTGTTTAGAAGATGGGGTTGGTTTATGCATGTGTTTAGAGGTCATTAGGGATTCCTCTTTGCCTTTTCCCATTGCTCTGATCATTTCACCCCACTCTTTAAATCCCTCCACCCCCTTCCTCCTGTTTCACAGCATCAGTTATAATTATAAGCTTCTTCCCCTCAGCTTCAAGGTCCATGACAGCCCTCCCCCGCCGTCTTATGCACACTTGTCTCTTATCATATCACCCCAGCCTCCTCAGCTCTGCCATTGATGCTAGCCTCGTCCTCACATTTATCAGCGTCTCACACAAATGTCCCACGCCTTTTTCTTCTTCACTACCCCATGTGTACGGAATGCCCTTCTTAAACTGATCTGTAAGGCCACTATTCTATCCTCTTTCATATTCTTCCCGCAGAACTATTTTTTTTCTGTGATGCCTGCTAGAAACTGGCCAATTAATAATAGACAGAATGTTGGTAAGATGAGGTGTGTTAATTGAATTTTTAAAATTGAAGGATAATAACAATAATCCCTAATGATCAACTCTTTCAAAAGATGAGCATTGGAGCTTAAATTCATTATTTTGTCAGACATTGAACATTATGGACTGAAGACACGCTGAATTTATGGCTTATTAGAACTTTCTGTAATGCTCTAACTCCCTCTTTTTGTCCTGTGACTGCAGAGCTGTTAACGGGCCACTCTACCTCAAATGGTCCCTTACAGCAGTGGTGCTCAACCTTTTTTCATTTGCGACCCCCAGAGCCGGGACAATTTTTGTTCAGCAAAAACAAACAAACAAAAAAACCCTCCGGGAACATTTTGTTGCGGCCCCTTTAATTTAAAGCGCCGGTCTGCTCCTCTTCCACTCCCCCCACATGTACGTCGGGTGCCGAGCCAGGAAAAGAAAATGCCGGCCGGCCGCTGCGACCCCCCAGGAAGACAGCCACACGTTGCACACTGCTGCCTTACAGTATGTGCTAGCTACTTATGCTAAGCAATCTGTTCCACCTTGTATTTAAGATGGTGCTCTGAGGCCAAGTCTATACTGGCACATTACTGCACTATAACCTTCTGACTCGGGGGGTGTGAAAACACCCTCCCCCTCCAAATGCAGCAAGTTACAGTGCTGTAAAGCACCAGTGTGAATGAACCAGGCTACAGTTATCGGTTAGCTACTCCCCTTGCAGAGGTGGTTTACATAGAACACTGGGAGAGCTTTCTCCCAGCACTTGTGCCATGGCCACATTTTCAGTTTAAAGCGCTGCCGTGGCTGCTCTTTAAACTGTTAAATGTTGACAAAGCCTGAGCACCCTTCGTAGACCTGAAGAGAGCAATGCGTGTAACTCAAAAGCTTGTCTTTCACACCAGGAGAGTAAACTTAAAAAACAACAAATAGTCTTGCAGCACCTTAGGCTACATCTAGACTGCAAGCCTCTTTCGAAACAGGCTTTTTTGAAAGATACTTTCAAAAAGCTTCTTTCGAAAAAGAGTGTCTAGACTACAACCAGTACTTTTGAAAAATCAAGCCGCTTTTTTGAAAGAGAGCACCCAGGCAGTCTGGACGCTCTCTTTCGAAAAAGCACAGTTTGTATTACATTGCGCCTTTTTTCGAAAGAGCACTTTTGAAAAAAGGCGTTCTTCCTCCTAAAACAAGGTTTTCCACAGTTGAAAAAACTGCTGCATTCTTTCGATTTACTTTCAAAAGAATGAGGCAGCAGTCTAGATGCAGGGGAAGATTTTTTCCAAAAAAGGTTACTTTTTTCGAAAAAACCCTGTAGTCTAGACCCACCCCGAGGCTACGTCTAGACTACAAGCCTCCTTCAAAAGAGGCTTTTTCGAAAAAGCCTCTTTCGAAAGAGAGCATCTAGACTACAAGCAGATTTTTCGAAAAAGCGAGCCGCTTTTTCGAAAGAGAGTCTACACGCTCTCTTTCGAAAAAGCACAGTTTGCATTCAATAGTGCCTTTTTTCAAAAGAGTACTTTCGAAAAAAAGTGTTATTCCTCGTAAAATGAGGTTTACCGCGATCGAAAAAACTGCTGCGTTCTTTCGATTTACTTTCGAAAGAACACGTCTGCAGTCTAGATGCAGGTAAAGATTTTTTGAAAAAAGGCTACTTTTTTCAAAAAATCCCTGTAGTCTAGACACACCCTTAGAGACTAACAAAAACAGGTCGATGGTAGCATGAGCTTTCGTGGGCACAACCTACTTCTTCAGATGAATGGAATTAAGGGGCCCAAGGGACAAATAAATAACAAAGAAAGAGAGGGGATGGGGAGGGAAGGAGAAGGAAAAAATATATTGTCAATTAGAGTGTCCATGGTAATGAGGCTGATAGAGTGGGTTCTAAGTACTCTATGTACCAGTGCTTGCCTTTTTATGTCATTAAGGCGTGGAATGTAGTGGGCCATCCAGTTAAGGTCTTTGTTTAAACCTTTATTGCAGGTGTCAAACTTGTAAGTGAAATCAAGTTCTGCAGTTTCTCTCATTGCCTTGTAATAATATATTGTCCAGCAGAGGTTGGTCCAATAAGAGATATTATCTCACCCACCTTGGCTCTATCATTTATTGAGATTCAGGTTTAAGGGTATTATATGTTAACGTAAAATGTATTTCATCCAGGCAGCTAAATAGATTTAGTTAAATTATAGCAATAGATGAGGTTAACTGGGAGCTGAGAGTTGCACATCTGGGAAGGGTACTATCTCCTCCAAATCTAAGGATGAGAAACAGGACCCTAATCCTGTGTTGAGGACAGCAGGATTACAGGTGTGCATACGTGACTGTTTATAAATTTGCCACTATTCCACTGACACACTATAGGGAAAGGTAGTATGTTGAGCACTGATGTAAATGCCAAATTAATATGCTAGTTTCTAACTGGGCACAAACATCTTGCATGCTTTTTACTAGCCTATGGATTTAGTTATCATGTGTGACAAATAACGTATTGGTTCAAGAATACTTTTGTTACACACTGCACAGAAGAGCCATTTATACCATGTGTTGTTTTTTGCTTCCGGTACTAGAAAGGAGATAGTCCCTCCAAAATGAAACAAAAGTACCTTTCTAAAGTTATTTGGAATTTCAACATTCCATCAGAAAATAGATCCCTTTTTAAATTATTAATCCCATCAAATAATATTGTTTTGAATTTACTTTGAATTCAGTTTAAAACAAAATTCAGAGTTTAAAAAAAGGTTCATTTTATACAACAAAAGAAAGAAAAGGATGAATGGGTTAGCAGGGCTTGTTAAACAGAAGGATCTATCTCCTAAGGGACATATGAGTTATCAACAGTGTCTCCCTACAGTCTGTTTGAATTTAGAGAGGAGAGCACATGGGCTGGCAACTTTCAGAATCACCACCACTGTCTTGCACAATCCTGCTACCTTCAGAAGGAAGGAACAGTCTGCTAATAACTGCTACCGCAAAAATACCTGCTGCCTCTATCTCCTATCAGTCCTGGGGGGATTCAGCAATTTTACTATGGATCCAAATTCAACAATTGCAGAATTCCCCCAGGACTATGGACCTGTGCATCATGTAATATGTAGATTTATAATGTAATGGGACATCAAAAAGAAATTCCTATGCAGTTGTAAATTTGTTGTGAAGACAGAGTAAAACAGCGCTCTTTGTAATGTAGAAGACTCCTCTACAGAAGGGGAAGGAATCATGTGAGGACTTTCATGCAGCATGTTGAAAGCCAGCATGCACCAGAAATCAGTTTTCTGAGCAAAAAAAAGGAAGACATTATAGTTCTAATATTAGAGTGAAACTGAGTTTTTATTTATTAATTTTAAATAATAAAATTGTATAATACAGAACTCTCTATCATGCCTCTGTGTTTATCACACATCTATTTCTCTCTATTAGGCTAGGTCTTTGCAGAAAAATTGTACTGCTTTAATGAACCAGTATCGTTGTATGGATATCAGTTTAGTTATCCTGTTGGAAATAAGTTATACTGGTATAGGGTACCTCCATCTAAGTATAGCTGCATCCACAGA
This sequence comes from Pelochelys cantorii, assembly GCA_032595735.1. Classification (NCBI taxonomy): domain Eukaryota; kingdom Metazoa; phylum Chordata; order Testudines; family Trionychidae; genus Pelochelys; species Pelochelys cantorii. The sequence goes on from CM064328.1 coordinate 181,117,914, forward strand.
AGGGCTTATATCTATTTAACAATTTTGGTAGAAACTCACACCACTAAATAAATAAAAAAAATTAAAACAGTACAAAAACCCTGTAGATCAGGCCTCAGAGATGATAAAATAGTTAGAAAAAATAATTTGCTCAATGAATGTAGCTCTTTTCTGCTGGTAGAATGCCACTGGGCAATTACAATTTCCTTGAATGTATCATTATTCAACTTTAACGATTTTTTTAAGATATTTTTCTTCCTCCATGAATGGATCATGATCAGTTTCCTTCAGGTACTTGATACTCTTATATACTGTTACTACATAATATTTACATTATGCTTTCCACTTAAAAAAAATACAAACTATGTTTAGGAATTGTTCAATATTTATTGGTAGCTCTGACTGGTTACATAAGTCACATGGTATTCTTCTATCCCCTCAATGAATTAAAGAAATTGATAGGTCCTGAATGATGTCAATCCATTGCTTGTAGATATGTATGTGTTTAAGTACATTGTTGAGTTGACACCCATATGAACAAGCAAGCATTATTACACATATGGCTATTTTGTCTGTGTATCTTTTCTTATCACAATAGTATTTGAGAGCCTATGTAACTGCCTACAGGCAGAACCAAACCTGGGCCCTCTGGAGCTTAGTGTATGAGTCTCTATAGCTTCAGTTATAAAGCCACAAACATATGTAATGAAACTGTTGGCTCATTAATGGTTACTGTTCTCATCCTTCTGAATGACTTGGAGGGAAAAGAGTTGGACCACATGACATTTTGGACATATTAGGTCAGCCAAGACTACAAAGGGAAGTGACCTCTCAGAAGCACAGAGAATTAGAAAGAGGGAGATCTTGTGTCTTGAGCAGTATGCTGAAGGCAGTAGACTGGAAGCTGGCCATGAAAGGGAGACAGGCAGCAGGACCCAATAGATGGTTTCTAATCAATCCAGGGCAGCTCGAGCTAGGAGAAGCAGTTCTTAAAGAGCTCCCGAGTCTGATCTGGAGTTGGAGAGCTAGCAGCACAAGTAATATTCTATCTGACTAAAGCCTGTACACAAGATAAGCTGCCTTATCAATCACAAGGTGGAAAGGGACCTTACATGATGTCCAGGTGATGTCCAGACAACTGGAGATAGAGTAAGACTAGGCCCGAGGGACCCACGATCTGTAGCTTCTCAACTATTTAAAAAAAATATGTTTCCAGTTCTCATAAATGTGAAGAAAAGCTTGTAAACCTGAGCAAAGTGTAAAGCAATGCAGTGATGTCTACCTGAGTCATAGACAGCCTGAAGGAAAGACTGAGAGGTGAAAACTCCTACACCTACTATGGATTGTTTCCACCTATGCCTAACAAGGATTCTTTAAACATCATCATTTAAGAATTTCTTTGTCGATCATTTGAGCAGATGGAATGGGAAAGCAGTGACTCACTTCAGAGGATGGAATTTGGGATTTGCTTTAGAGAAAGAACTAGAGAGAAGGGGAAAAAATAATAAAGGCAGAGAATAGGGAAAGAAGCAGAGAAAGGTGGATGGGGAAAGAAATGCAACAAAGGGTGGAAAATGCAGTGACCTAAAAGGTGGTATATCTTCCTACTGAATGCAACAGAGAGGCATTGAACAAATAGTAAATATCTAAAAACTTAGTTGCTTCTTAAAGGCCATAACTCACTCTTGATTTTTGTGAACCCCTTCCATTGACATCAGTGGCAGTTCCTTCAGACTGAGGGGAGAAAAGAGTCCTGAGTTTATACCCTGCAACACACAATAAGTAAAAATGGAAGTTGATCTTCTTCAGTGAATGAGCTTCACACAACTCACTTAGAGGGATCTTGGAGTTACTAAACCTATCATCAGACTGCTGCTTGGGTAAAGTTTGGAAATTTTCTGTACCTTTCTCTCTAATTGTTAACTACCAAGACTTGTAGCCAGGGTATTTGCACCCTTTCTTTTCTGCCAATGCTAGTAAAGAATTCTCCTTCATTTATTAAATGTGGGTGAATGTTTAGTGGAAACCCACCAACAGCTAAAGCCTGTGCCGTTTAGCGTATGGAGTGTCTACGGTACAGGTCTCTGAACTCATGGGCACATATGTTACATCTAAAAGGAGCTGGTGTATCACAGCACTGGAATTGAATTTGAGCTGCTAGTCTGGGTTAAGAACATACTTTTCTGTTAAGACTGACTGAGGACAGGGGTGGGGAAGGAGAGGGACTGTCAGATGTGTATTCAAGAATCATTAGTATGGATCTTTCTATTAAGTTATGCCACTTTTACATTATTTCATAATTAGACAGTATTGAGAAGGTTTTGCTACTTTTAGTAATCAAGTTAAAAAGCCAAAAAAAAAAAAAAATTCAAGTGAAACATGGAATTTACAATCTAAAAATACAGGATTTAGAAAGTGAGAAATGTAGCTATTTTTGCTGTTCATGACATTTTATGACTAAAATGAGTTAATGTGCTTCATCATTTGCATCATAAATCATTCTTAAACATTCAGGGGTCTACACATGCTCCAACTTCAGACTGAAGAAAGACTGTTTCATATCTTCATTACTAAGGAGAAGGACCTCTAGAAGCTCAAAGTTGCTTAGGCCAATTAGGGGAAACAGAAAATTATGATGCTTAGTTTTCCAGAATGCCTATCCACCAAAAATTCATTGAGCTTCTTGGTGAAATTATCAAGGAATTGGGGTTGAAATTGTGTTTAAATGGGATTTATAACTTTACTCTCGGGGTCGTTTAACCCTAAAAGTACTCTGACAACTAGCAATACCTCTGTCCAGAAGAAGGTATGGCAATCATATATAGTACTAATACTTGGTTATTTTAAGGCCATTTCCACCTTAGGGTCTCAAAGAACTTTATAAACATTAATGAATTAAACTTTGTAACATTATTCCCAGCTTACAGAAAGCTACACAGTGTGTCTAACATCACAAAGCATCTCTGTGTTAAAGCTGAAAAAATGACCCTGATTTCTTGATTCCTGTTCCTATCCTGCTTCTTTCCATGGTGCAGCAGTGTTAATGTGAACACCAGAGTCTGACAAAAGCTGAGCTACAAGAGGGGCGGGGGCTGATCAGTCTGGATTTGCAGGGGCAGCCACAAGATGTAGGTCAGATCCCCACTCCTTAGGAATCCAGGGAGGCAGCAGGGCAGGAAAGGACACAGGAAAATCTAACAGCACAGGGTAAAGATCAAACTGTTTGTGACAGGTAGGTCTGGGGAAGGGAAACTCTGAAAGACTTTGTGATTCTTGTTTAAAAGCCCATAGAACTGGGAGAACAAATCCTATCATTTCAGCCACTTCACACCTTAAAAAACACATCCACGTGTGGCTCCCTTCAGAGACTGCTCTAACATACCCTCCACTGCAACAGCTCCTGGGCAGCTGTGATGTAGTGATCACTCAGAGCTTAAGGTGCTTGCAAGAGCTCTGCTTTATTCTTTTGTCTGGTTGGCACTGGCTGTGCTGCTGAACACATCAACAAGAGCTTCACAGCACCCCACACAGACTTTTCTTTCTGGGAAGCTTAGCCTTAGTGACACAGCCGCCATTCCACAGCATGCTCCAGTCACGCTCCTTTCCTTCCTCCCACACTCACTTCAGTTGTGGGGCAGGTGGGACATATAACCTCGGTATATGGGGTAGCCCCTCGTGGCCCAGTCCACGACCTCTCTGTGCCAAATTCTAATATATCAGTTGTAACATTCAGGATAGAATCCAGACCTTCTGTATATCCATCTCAGTGGCTAAGGAACCTTCAGATTGCATGTCTCATTTAGCTGGACTTTACTCATGAGTGCTTTATTTGTATTGCCCATTTTTTCGGCCTAATCTTTCTGGATTGTCTTATATTTCTTACAAAGTTCACTCAATGTACGGAAGAAGCTGCTGGAACAGATTCTTCTTTGTGTGTGTCTCTGCTAACCTTCTTCTCCTTCACCATTTTCCCTCAACTTCTTTCTATTCATGGTTGCACAGTGCTGCCTCCAAAGCACCAATCCACCAGCATAGTATGGCCCCAGCAGAGATAATCAGTAGCAGTGACTACAGCTAGAATGGGTGGTAACAATTATAATCCAGCTTTATAGATGGACAGTTGTATAAACCAAATATATCACAACTGTACTAAAGAACTGACTGTACCTACCTGTGATAAAGTGAACCCATTAACTCTTGTGGTTACAGCACTGGTCAGTAATGAGGTAAGCGTTATCTCATGGAAATAAAATTCCAGTATCTTCATGCAAGGCACCTTAATACACACTGTTCCTTATAATTCTCCTTTCAAATAGGACATTTCATTTTATTTTTCAAAGGTAGTAGTAATAAGTAATAAGACTTTCATCAATGTATAATCTATGTTTTCCAGCACTGTCTATACTCAGGGATCTCTATTACTGCAGAAAACATATCTATTTTTACCTCTCATTTCAGGACAGGTGTAGCTGTCACTTAAATAACTTTAATTAAGATGGATCCATTGTGATTTCAGTGTAGTTTTTGTCTGAGCTTCATACATTTATCATAGACTGCCTTAACAATACTTAACGAGTTAAATCTGCACTTTCTGCGAGTGTATGCAATTAATTTCCAGTTTATGAAAGGTAATGGAAAATGAAATATTGTTGCTTTTTTAATGCAGAGGCAGGTGTAATGAATGGGCTCTGGCACACAGTAGTCAAAGTATGTTAACCTGCATCTGGAAATCTTGCCTCCCACCCTACCCCACTCCCCTAACAAGTTTTAGAACTCAGGATAATTCACGTCTTCCTTTTTGTCTTGCTGATATGGCAACAGCAGTGAAGTGGGAGGGGACTTGTGCTTGTGTAACCACGACCAGGTGGATTTGAACCTGGGATCTCGGAAGTTTAGTGTAGGAGTGGTTCACTCTTCGATAAAAAGAGAAACAGCATAATTCAAACCTTGAATGTAATAAGATAGAGGGTAGGCCCTTCTTGCCACTTTTGTTCACCATCAGCTGGACGTGTCCCTGCACACCAGTGGTCACAGAAGGCCACATCTAGAGAATTCTTTTGCAGAGGGGAGGAGTTAAAGATGGGTCCTTTCCTACAGATTTTTCTCTCTCAGTGCTCCCAGGAAGGAACCAGGTTCTCAACAGAAGTCTGACTGTCAAAAGCTCACGTAATAGCCCCGGCTGTAGATGAGATCACCAGCAGCTCCAACTTCCTCCATCATCCGCCCATTAGGTGAGAGGAGTATGCTTATATCCTATCCTTCTTTCCAACATACCTTGCTGTGGAGGCCTACAAATCCCAATAACCCCTTGAACTATATTTCCAGGGAATCCTTCCGAATGAGAGAAGAGCCTTGTACTATCCACATCAGGGCTCCAGGACTGGGCTTTAGACAGATTCAGAAGGTAGGCCTCTCTCTCCAACTACTGACTGCCACCCTGGGATATTTCATCAACTCAGGGGCTGTCTCTTGTGCCCCTGGGCTCTGTTTCTGAAATATAACCCCTGGCACAGGGTAGTATGGCTCCAGGGACTTCTCTCTTCACTCTTAGGCTTAGACTACACTGCAGGGTTTTTGCACAAGAAGCCTTTTGTGGAAGACTTCTTGCGCAAAAACTTCTTGCGCAAAAGCGCGTCCGGACCTCAAAGCACATCGCAAAAGTGCAAGAGAGCGTCCACACTGCATGGACAGTCTTGCACAAGAAAGTTCTGATGGCCATTCATAGAATGGCCATCAGAGCACCTGTGCTTTTTCCGATCGGGGTTTCTTGCACAAAAACCCCCCTGGAACGTCCACACCTGCCTTTTTGCACAAGAGCTGTAGTGCAAAAAGGAGTTATTCTTTGTCGGGGAGGAATAACTCTATTGGCAAAAGTCCTCTGTTCTGTCAATTTTCTTGCGCAAAAATGCACTTGAGGTGTGGACGCTCCATCGGTTTTTGCGCAAAAATGGCCGTTTTTGCACAAAATCCTTGTAATGTAGTCATAGCCTTAAAGGGCTATTATATCCCTTTTAGAGTCCTCAACAAAGCTGCCAGCAAAGGATCTCCACTGCCTACTATGTCTCTGGATAGAAACCCCTTGCATTCCCAATTACCATCACTCAGTATAGGTGATCTGCTGGAGCATGGAGGTCAGAAATCTCCTTGTGCCTTGTATATGGGCAGTAAAGTCCCCTCCCTGGCAGCAAATTCCTGCTCATTCTGGTCTCACCACTGCAACTATATTGCCCATTATCAACAGCTCACATGGGGATGGGGAAGGAGAGGAGTCAATCCCTTTACCCCATCTTAAGGCAACCAGCTGTGTTATGATAAATGGCTTCTCAATGAGGGCCTTACCACATGTATAAGCTCATGTTTAGAAATTAAGAGAGCTCATCTTCAAGAAGTACTTGATGGGTATGTGGGTAGTACAAGATTGAATGTGGCTGAATATTTCACTGTCCTCAGTTTTTCTCTTCAGGCTCACATGATGGCTTCCCTGTGGACCAGCACAGCAAGGACTGAAGCAAGGACCTCTAGAGCTCAAATCCTGAGCAAAAGAGCCAAGTCTTAGATCGTCAGGGAACAGCTTTGAGGACTACCTCTGGAACACACCTTCACCAGTATGTTACGCTCGCACACAGCATATGGTGTCAGAAGTGAGTCCGCTCCTGCAGGTCTGTGAAATCAGAAACCAAGAGATGGGGGAAGAAGGGACACAATAATCGTGGCAGCATGATCCCTATCCTTGAGCAGATGGACACGAAAGGGGGGGTGTTTAGTACTTGGCTGTTCCTTAGAACTCAGTGGGGAAACTACAAAATTGCAACAGGAATGAATAAAAATGAAAGCAAAATAAGAGCAGCTACGCTATTTAGCTGTAATTGGCAAGGGCTGCTATGCGCTCCAGCAGCATCTGGCTAGGTCAGCAGCAGACCAGGAGGGCTCATGTAAAATCACAGAAGCGCTCCACAAGTGTGTGCAATCCACAAAAACATCACATACAAGAAGTATCTTTTCAACAAGTATAATCAGAATCTGAAGAAATAGTAGACCAGTATATTGCCAAGCAGTGAAAAGCGATTGATTCTTTAATATGAAATCTTAACAGATGTGCTAATTTGGGCCAGATTAGTAATAGGGATGAAAGATGCAGGAGCTCCAAGAAAAATGAGCTCCAGCCCACATTAACTACCAAGTGCTATGGACGTGCAACTCAGAGAACAAGCTCACACCAACTGCAGAGAATAAGTGGAGCAGACACAGAAATAATCACCAATAACACAAAAGAAGCATGAAAATACAAGTAAAAGCACACCACAATTAGTGCAAAGGGAAATGCAAAAGTTACAAAGCAGAGACAACAAACTAAATGTAACCTCTGGGTACTATAGAGGAAAACATGTTGACAGAAAATGACCCAGGTATGGGTCAAAATAGGTAGAGCTGGTAGCACCACCGGTTGTTAAGGTTGCCCAACGCTTCCCATTATAGTACCTTCTTTTTAGTTGTTTATAGTTTTTTCAAACCTCAGCTGTTTGGGCTGAAATTTTCCAAGGTAGGTATCTGACTCGCATTTAATTTGTCTGGAAAATTTAATAGAAAATCGACCAGCCATTTCTGAAAACAAGGCTATGGAAAACTCAGTTGTTTGGCCCAGATTCAAAAATTCTGACAACCTTTTCTTTGAAAAACTCTAGTGCCCTATTGCTTTGAAGTAGGACCTTGACATTTTGTAACCAGGTTACCAGAGATGTGTCTGTTGCTGTCCTCATGAAAATCCACCCACATTTGGACAAATTATAAGCCTTTGAAAAAAATCACAGTTCAGAAGAGACTTCCTAGAGGTTAAGCAGCTAAATATCCTAAAGATTCTATCTGCAATGGACATGTCCCAGCCTGAGCAAGACTTGCCTTAGAATCATAGAATATTAGAATTGGAAGGGACCTCGAGAGATCCTCAAGTCCAGTCACCTGCCCTCATGGCAGGACCAAGCACTGTCTAGATCACTCCTGATAGATGTCTGCTCTGAAATATCTCCAGTCATAGAGATTCCACAACCTCCCGAGGCAATTTATTCCAGTGTTTAACCACCATGGCAGCTAGGAAGTTTTTCCTAATGTCCAACCTAAACCTCCCTTGCTGCAGTTTAAGCCCATTGCTTCTTGTCCTATCATCAGAGGCCAAGGATAACAATTTTTCTTCCTGCTCCTTGTAATACCCTTTTACATACTTGAAAACTGCTATCATGTCCCCTCTCAGTCTTCTCTTTTCTAAACTAAACAAGCCCAGTTCTTTCAATCTTCCCGTCATCTAAATCATTTGATGAAGATATTGAACAGAGCCAGTCCCAAAAGAGACCCCTGTAGAGCCCCACTTGTTATGCCCTTCCAGCATGATTGTGAACTATTAATAACTGTTCTCTGAGAATGTTTTATCTAGCCAGTTTTGCAGCCACCTTATAGTAGTCCCATCTAGGTTGTATTTCCCTAGTTTATTGATAAGAAGATCATGCGAGACTGTATCACATGCTTTACTAAAGTCTAGGTATACCACATCCACCACTTCTCCCTTATCCACAAGACTTGTTATCCTATCAAAGAAAGCTACAAAATTGGTTTGACATGATTTATTCTTTACAAAACCATGCTGGCTGTTACCTATCACTTTATTATCTTCCAGTTGTTTGCAGATGGATTCCTTAATTACTTGTTCCATTATCTTCCCTGGCACAGAAGTTAAACTGACTGGTCTGTAGTTTCTTATTGTACTTATTTCCCTTTTCATAGATGGGCACTACATTTGCCCTTTTCCAGTCTTCTGTAATCTCTCCCGACTTCCATGACTTTTTAAAGATGTTAGCTACAGGCTCAGATCAGCTCTAGCAGCTCCTTGAGTATTCTAGGATGCATTTCATCAGGCCCTGGTGACTTGAAGACATCTAATTTTTCTAAGTAATTTTTAACTTGCTCTTTTTTTATTTTAACTTCTAAATCTTTCCCATTTCCACTAGCATTCACTATGTTAGGCACCCTGTCACCATCAATCTTCGTGACAAAAACTGAAACAAAGAAGTTGTTAAGCACCTCTGCCATTTCCAAGTTTCCTGTTATTGTTTCTCCCTCTTCACTGGTCTTCCTCTTGCTTCTTGCCTTTCAACTGGAGCTCTGGGTGCTGTAGGCTGTGACAGGGCATGTCTTGGCACCTGCACTGAGAACAAGGAGAATGTCTCCCCTTTGCTTTCAATGTCCTCCCTGCTGGGACCAGTGGAGAAGGAAGATGCCTGGTCCAAATGCAGAGGAAGATGAGATGACAAGCAGTGGGGAAGGCGATTGGGACAAGGAAAATGGGAGGAAAGCGGGAAGGCTGGGACTGGAGGCTGCCAGGAGATGGCAAGAAAAACTAGGAGCTGGGGATGGAACTGGCAAAGAGATTGAGAAAACTGAGAGTTGGAAGAAGTCTGGGATGGGTAGTACACAGGGGTGAACATTAGTTGATTAATCTAAACTTAATATCCTTAAGCGAATAGTCGATGCAATTTGCATTAACTATTCAATTAGTTAATAAGGGCACCTCCACATTTGAAATGTAGCAAGAGCCTTGCCGGCTCTTGCTACATTTCAAAGGCAGAAGCGCCGCGGGGAGCACAGAGGGGGACTCAAGTCCTCAGTGGGGGACTCCCCAAGTGCACTTTGCTTTTGTAATGTAGCAAGAGCCCCACTCTTGCTACATTTCAAAGGCGGAAGCACCACCAGTCCCCGCTGAGCCCTTGCCCACCCGCCCCACGGAGACAGTGCTGGGGGAGAACCAGCTTTTAAGCTGGCTCCCCCCAGCACTGGCTCCTGTTTCCCCCCCTCTGATCGACGCAGCAAGGGGCGGGGAGGAGAAAGCGACTAGTTCAGTCACTAGTCGACTATCCGATAAGCTTCTGCTTATCGGATAGTCGACTAGACACTTACATCCCTAGTGAACATAGGACTTGCTGAGCCAGGAAACTAGGACTGGGATGAGAAGCCTGAGGAGTAGAGACTGGGACAGGCTAGGTGAGACAAACTGGGTTGAGGAGCCAGGAGTAGGGGAAGAGGAAGTTGGAACAGGAACAAGTTGGAGGAGTCAGGGCAAAACGGATCACAATTGGGGTAAATGGGCAGAAGGGTTTGCGCTAACTAGAGCACACTCCCTTCCAGAATCTTGATTGGAACCCAAGATTCCTGAGTCTCACCATTCTACTGCTATCAGCAAACATCTGTGAAACTCATTGGGAAATATCCCTTCTCCCTCTGGAACCAATCCACAAAAGGGATGACAACCTCCCACTGATAGGAGTTACTCTATTAATTCACATGGTAAAGGTCTGTGTGGTGGATCGCAAGGTTCTAAACCTGCTGATGAACCATGTGGGTGTCAGTATGATGCAACCAAATACAAGGTTTGTGTTTATCAGGGTTTTTTAAAGAAAAAAATAACCTAGAAAATTACACATATAAAAACAACTTTAAAATAACTTTATTGAGATTACAAAGTACTCAAAAGTTAGGAAGTGGCAGAATTAAGGATGCCTGTGCAATTGAAATTTGGCTGCCTTGTTTGCATACATTATGGTACACTCTTTAATTACATTATTATATACTTTTTTCCCCCCACAGGACTCATGTCTCATCCAATACCCCAGAGGGATCTGCTCTGGGGATGAATCAGTGTTGTGTAGTAAAGAGGCTGTCGACTGTAAGATCCCTGCCTTATTTGTTGCAGAAGTAGGAAAGTGTGTAGGGCATGAGACAGGGGCTGGCAGAAAGAGAAAGGATGGTCTCCTGGTTAAGGCAGTTCAATGTTGTCCTGGAAAACTGGACCCTCTCTTTGCCTATGCCACAGAGTTTCCATGGGATGCTAAGCAAGTCATTTAAAGTTACAGCATTACAGAGGTGGTCACTAATTTGCATGTTCCTTGTTTTCTGGAACAGAGTTCTGATTTGCAGAACTGCTTGAGCACTTGCAACTGCACCTGACGTCTATGTGCTTTGTACATATAAAGGACTAACTACTCTGAAAAATCACGTCCCAGGCACCTCAAATTGAACATCCAAAATTATTGGATACTTTTGAACTTAATTTCTTTGTGCCTCACCTCCTCATCTGTAAAATGGGATTAATAGCCCCCCTCACCTCACGAGGGTGTTGCAAAGATAAATTCATTCATGCGTGTGAAGCATTCAGATACTATAGTGAGGAGTGCCATACAGCAGACACATACGCAAACCAAAGGCAGAGCAGACAATGCACAGTGTCCCTGCAGCAAAGCTGGTAAATACATTACCAAGACATTTTGAAGGACTGAGATAATTTCTAGGATTGTTGCATGTGAAAATGGATAAAACGGCCAGGACAGCACTTGCCCCACAGAGTACTCATTGCATTATGAGAAAAAAAAAAAAACTGGAGCAATAAGCAAATGGGAAAAGAAGGCTTCATTGATAATGTCACAGAGCCCACAAGCTGCATAAGCAGCATGGTAGCCAGGGAGAAGCCAGGCAAGCTGCACATTTTCATGGACTCAAGCAATTTAAAGGAAGCACTAAAAAGAGAGTGCCTACAGATGAAGAAATATTACCTGACTTGGCAAAAGCAAAAATATTCTCAGTACTTGATGCCAAAGACAGATATTGGCAAGTGCTTCTGGATATGAAAAGCAGCTACTTCTCCACATTCTGGACACCAGCAGGCAGCTACTGATGGTTGGGAATGCTGTTTGGACTCAAACCTGCAGTGGAAATATATCAATACTGCCAGATAGACATGCTAGCAGGACTGGAAGGGAACAGCATCATAGATGGTGACATTCTGGTGCACAGACACAGTGACAGCATGGCAGAAGCTTTGGCAGATCACAACCACAACCTCATCTGCCTGCTAGAAAGAGCCAAGGAAGTAAGTCTAAAAATAAATGAGAGATAGGGCTGGGAGAATTGCTCCTACAAAAGAGAAAGCTGGTAGCTTTTATGTCAAGGTTCCTATTACCAACAGAACAAAGAGATGCTCAAATTCAAAAGAAATGTCTTGCTGCTGTGTTTGCATGTGAAATATTTGACCAATATGTTCAAGGACGGGAAGCCATTCAGGTAGAAAGGGGCCATTAACTAACTGCTAAAAAGTATTTTTTAAAAGCCACTGCTTGCTAGGGGCCCCCAAATTGCCTTCAGCCAGGGATACTGAAACTGCAGTTATAATTTAGACATATGCTACAAGAAAGAGACTGAGATACACACAACTGACTTCTTATTCAGAGCAGGCTTGTAGCATGAAAAGATGGCAACTGAACAAGAATCAGACCCTCAACCTGAGAGAAATATGGAAAACACAGAAAGACAGAGAAAGCATCAACGATGCCAGTTATGTGCCAGTTTTAAGAAGCTGAGAAGAAACTATAAAAGACAGAAATGTACAAGTGTTCATCGCCATCTTTCTGCAAGGATGGCCCATCCATCAGTGGAGAAGCCGTACTCACTTCTCAAGAATATTGGCACTATTGAGGCAAACAGGGCATCCCAGACATCAGTCAAATCATAACATCCAGATCATAAATGACAGAAATTCTCTCAAGAATACATCAGAGCCTTTCTGAATGGAAGACTGTATCTGAAAAGCCAGAGACTCTGTATATTGACCAGATTTCAGAGACCTGGAAAGCAGTTGAGATACTTGTGTGTAAGCTAAGCAGCCAAAAAAGACAATTAAAATACTCAGCATTTCCAATAGACCATGGAGCAAAACAGAAATGGATCTTTTCATTCAAACCACACAAACTCCATCACTGTTACAGATAAAAACATCCTCTGGCAACTTATCCAGCAGGGTGTTGGGTTTGGGGTTTTTTTATACTGCTAAGGGGATTAGTCAGTTCTGGATAAATTCATGGAGGTTAGGTCCATCAATACTTCTTAGCCAGAATGGGTAGGAATTGTGTCCCTAGCCCGTTTGTCAGTGTCTGGAAATGGATGACAGGAGAAGGATCACTTGATGATTACCTGTTCTATTAATTCCCATGGGGACACCTAACATTGGCCACTATCGAAGGACAGGACACTAGGCTATATGGACCTTTGGTCTGACCCAGTATGGCCAGTCTTATGTTCTTATGCTGAAAGGGAAATTGCAACCTCTTCTGCACTTCAGTCTCAGACCCTGAACTTGAGGCAGCAAAACCCCAAATACCTTCCTGAGACCACTTCCTCTTTTGTGGTAAAAGCAAATTTCTGCTTCTCTCTTCTTCTCTCCTTCTCTGGGACAGAACATAAATAAAGTGGGCTGGAAACAGCCACAGGCTTTAAAATGCTTCCTCTTCTGCACAGGAGAAAGTAGAACCTTTAAACTAGCAGTAACAACACAATCTCAAAACAAACAGCGGACGTGTCTTTACTGGGACTTTTTTGTTTGTTTGTTTGCACTGCTGTAGATATGCTGATATAGCGCTACCAGTTCAAATGCCAGAGGATGTTGTAAAGACCAGGACTTCAAGGCTGTCTACACTGCAACACTATTTCAGGATACCGAAGTATCCCAAAATAGCTATCCCATGACTTAACAGTGAGGAAGTCGGACACTGGGAAGAATCACAAGGAGGAACGAGCAACAAAGGAAGACCCCTGATTCGGATGGAGAAGGCAGGGCAATCAACTGGTTATCTAAGGTGTTTGTACACAAATGCGAGAAGCCTGGGAAACAAACAGGAAGAATTAGAAGCCCTGGACCAGTTAAAGAACTATGATTTGATTGGAATAACAGAGACTTGGTGGGATGACTGGAGCACTGTCATGGAAGGGTATAAACTGTTCAGGAAGAACAGGCGGGGGAGAAAAGGAGGAGGAGTTGCATTGTATGTAAGAGAGCAGTATGATTGCTCGGAGCTCCAGTACTTAGAGGGAGAAAAGACTGTTGAGAGTCTATGGGTTAAATTTAGAGGTGGAAGCAACAGTGGTAATGTTGTGGTTGGTGTCTGCTATAGACTGCCGAATCACATGGATGACGTAGATGAAGCTTTCTTTGGATAACTGAGAGAAGCTTCCAGATCACAGGCCCTGGTTCTCATGGGGGACTTTAATCACCCTGACATCTGTTGGGAGACCAATACAGCAGTACACAGACAATCCAGGAAGTTTTTGGAGAATGTTGGGGATAACTTCTTTGTACAAGTGCTGAAGGAACCGACCAGGGGCCATGCGCAGCTTGACCTGCTGCTCACAAACAGGGAGGAACTAGTAGGGGAAGTAGAGGTGGGTGACAACCTGGGAAGCAGTGATCATGAGACGGTAGATTTCAGGATCCTGACCAAAGGAAGAAAGGAGAGTAGCAGAAGACACACCCTGGACTTCAGAAGGGCAGACTTTGACTCCCTCAGAGAACTGATAGGCAGGATTCCCTGGGATGCTTACATGAAGGGGAAAGGAGTTCAGAAGAACTGGCAGTATTTTAAAGAAGCCTTATTAAAGGCACAGGAAGAAACCATCCCAATGCACAGCAAGAAATGCAAATATGGTAGGCGACCAGATTGGCTTACCGGGGACATCCATGGTGAGCTTAAACACAAAAAGGAAGCTTACAAGAAGTGGAAACTTGGACTGATGACTAGGAAGGAGTATAAGTATATTGCTCGAGAATGCAGGGGAGTTATCAGGAAGGCGAAAGCGCAACTGGAATTGCAGCTGGCAAGGGATGTGAAGGATAACAAGAAAGGTTTCTACAGGCATGTTAGCAATAAGAGGGTGATCAGAGAGGGTGTGGGGCCCTTACTGGATGAGGGAGGTAACCTAGTGACAGATGATGTGGGAAAAAGCTGAAGTACTCAATGCTTTCTTTGCCTCTGTCTTCACGGACAAGGTCAGCTCCCAGACAAATGCACTAGGCAACGCAGTATGGGAAGGAGGTGGACAGCCCTTGGTGGGGAAAGAACAAGTTAAGAACTATTTAGAAAAGCTAAACATACACAAATCCATGGGCCCAGATTTAATGCATCCGAGGGTACTGAGGGAGTTGGCAAATGTCATTGTGGAGCCTTTGGCCATTATCTTTGAAAACTCGTGGAGATCAGGAGAGATCCCGCATGATTGGAAAAAGGCAAATGTAGTGCCCATCTTTTAAAAAGGGGAGAAGGACAATCCAAGGAACTACAGACCAGTCAGCCTTACCTCAGTCCCCAGAAAAATCATGGAGGGGATCCTCAAGGAATCCATTTTGAAGCATTTGGAAGAGGGGAAAGTGATCAGGAATAGTCAATACGGATTCACAAAGGGCAAGTTGTGCCTGACCAATCTGATTAGCTTCTATGATGAGGTAACTGGCTCTGTGGATATGGGAAAGTCAGTGGATGTGATATACCTTGACTTGAGCAAAGCTTTTGATACGGTCTCCCACAATATTCTTGCCAGCAAGTTAAGGGAGTATGGATTAGATAAATGGACTGTAAGATGGATAGAAAGCTGGCTAGACTGTCAGCCCCAATAGGTAGTGATCAACAGCTCGATGTCAGGTTGGCAGTCGGTTGCTAGCGGAGTGCCCCAAGGATCAGTTCTTGGACCAGTTTTGTTCAACATCTTTATTAATGACCTGGATGAGGGGATGGATTGCACCATGGGGGAGGTCTAAGTTGGATATTAGGAAAAACTATTTCACTAGGAGGGTGGTGAAGCACTGGAATGGGTTACCTAAGGAGGTGGTGGAATCTCCATCCCTAGAGGTGTTTAAGTCTCGGGTTGACAAAGCCCTGGCTGGGTTGATTTAGTTGGGATTGGTCCTGCTTTGGGCAGGGGGCTGGACTTGATGACCTCCTGAGGTCTCTTCCAGCTCTATAATTCTAAGCCTGTTATTTCAGGCTCACTATTCCAATGTCCCTGTAAATCTCATTCCATGAGGAGTAAGGGCTGTTTTGGAACAAACAGCAGGTTATTTCACTGAGTAAACAAATTATGAAATAAGCTATTTCAAAATAAGATCAAAGTAAGATAGGCAATTCATGTAGCTCAGATTGTGTATCTTATTTTGACCTATGGTGCAGTGTAGACGTAGCCTAACAGTTCAAAAAAGATCTAGATAAATTTATGGAGAATATAGGTCCATCAATCGCTATTAGCCAGGATGGACCTGGATAGTCTCCCTAGCTTCTGTTTGCCAGAAGCTGGAATGGGCAACAGGGAATGGATCACTTGATGATTACCTGTCCTGTTCATTCCCTCTGGGACACCTGGCATTGGCCACTGTCAGAAGACAGGACATTGGGCTAGATGGACCTTTGGTCTGACCCAGTATGGCCATTCTTATGTTCTTAAATGCTCACAAGAGATGTGGGTTACACTAACATGGCTTATCCCAGTAAACTCCCAGAGTTAATTGTAATAGGGCAAGGTGCATTTTACACCAATATAGTGTGTCTCCATTTATTACACCAGTGTACTTTCCCCTGGTTTAGACAACAGTTCAGTCTTTAAACTGAAAGACTTACACTGAAGTTAGGTGAGTCATCTTCCTGAGGAGCCAAGACACTGGGATGCTCAACTATTCTCAGCTCCTTGCTTCTTGAACATGATCTTGAGAAAATTGGCATCTTCCTTTCATGCATGCTTTGATCTGCAGCGAAACAGTTAACAATCTTGACATTTATATTCTGGATAGGCTTCAGAGTTAACAGCCGATTCAGATGAATGGGGCAGTTCACAGTGTGTTTCTCAGAACTTCAAGCTTCTTTGCTGCCATCACTGCGTCAATTTACCAGTTCACATTTTATACCTTCACAAGCATAAGGACTTAAGATACATGGAGTTTACTGGTAAAGAAGCCAACAGCCCATTAAAGAATGCTTGGATTCTGTATCACAAGATGGTGGCCAGCAGGGCAGCTCTGCTAGTGCACTAAGGCCCTGTATGAAAAAACCATATTATACTTTGCAACAGGGACCATCTTTCTGTTCTGCATTTGTACAATGCCCAGTACAATGGGATCTTAGGGAGGTCCTAAGAGCTATCACAATAAATACTTATTAAAAGTTATTCATATACACTAACCCTCTTTAGTTTTTTTTCCTTTCCAGCACTTTCTCTACATCTTACATTAAGTGGGTAGATGAATGAGTTGGCAAATTTACTTTTAAAAATAAGCCATTTTTTAATTATCAGGGTGCTAAAAGGTATGGAAATACTAAAACATCTGTTTTATCATTCATACAGCATCATAACAGTACATAGTGCTTTCCAGAGAAGTACAAAAAACATGTTCCTGACCCCAAGGATCTTACAGTTTAATTCAGACATGCCAGTGTAGGAGCTAAGTGACAGTGACTGGGATGAACAAAGCACACAAAAGTGACAGATCATTACCTATGCTTGTGCTGCATATACTTCTTTGGAGTTCCTTTTGTGGCAGTGGGCAGAGCGGTTGCATGCTCTGAAAACAGCTATTTTCAAGCTGGGATACTATATGCCTGGTTTCAGCCTCCTTTTTTTTTTTTTTTTTTTTTTTTAATTTAAGTCTCAAGTCAAAAACTTCCTACAAATAGCAGGATTGCAATGAAAAGATTGAGGGATTCTTAGCTCCAGCGGAACAAATCCTGCCAGTAAAATTCTTTGTCAGGTTATAAGGGCATTAGGGAGACGTAGGGGAAATATTTCATTAATTTTTATTTCCACAATTTGTGACACATTCATCTTCAGGACATGTGATAAGTTACACAAGGCACACAGTGGTCCACCCAAAATTAGTCATTTTGCAACTGACATGCAGCTGTGTTACCACCACAAATATCGAAGAGTGATGTTGCCAGAGTGTCAGTCGGTAATATAAAATCTGTTGAGCACAAACAAGAAAGGCAAGTAATCAAAGTGTTTACGTGACTTGAGTGAAGGGGGGGAAATGGCAATTTCATTTCAAATACATCTAGAGCTTTCTCATTAGGCCATGAAACTCACAGGTATGAATCATGAAAATAAATGTCCCTTGCCCTTAGGTGTAACACAGTTCTTACACAAGAGAAATGACCAATACAGCTCTTTCTCTCATCAAATTACTGAAGATGAAATGCATTTTAAAACAATTTCCTAGGTAGATTATACATTTAGCTACTTAAGAGGTGGCTTTTGGAAGGACTCCCATTTGTTATTTTGAAAAGCAATGCTAGTGACTGCCAATAATTAAGCACCGTCCTGTTCATGTCTTTGCTTAGTTTATAGGCTTTGGAGCTGAGGCTTCCATGGCTAATAGCCAGTCACCCTATTGTTAACTTGAACTTATCTTTGAAAAAATTCAGTTAACTACAAAATGAGTTAGCAGTAATGTCAGGTGGTATTTTTCAGAAAGATTTGGTTCTTTTTTATGCTGGTTTACGGGGGTGGGAGGAGGGCGGGGTGAAGTTAAGGAGGAAACACAAGGAGTTTATATCTATTATTTTGATTTGGTAATAAGGCTGAGAAACTAAAGTAAAGGCTTTGATCCTGAAAGCATTTCTAGACATATTCTCATATATATATGAGGTAACACCATTGAAATCATAAAGAAGTGGAAAGACATTTTTGATCCACCAGTTATATTATATATGGAGATATACCATCTCATAGAACTAGAAGGGACCTTGAGAGGTCATTGAATCCAGTCCCCTGCCCTCACAGCAGGACTAAGTACCATCCCTGACAGATTTGCCCTAGAACCCTAAATAGCCCTCTCAAGGATCAAAATCACAATACTGCATTTAGCAGGGCAATGCTCAAACCACTGAGCTATCCCTCCCCCCAGCTTCATGTTAACTGCTTCATTTGGAGTACTCTCCTGTGTAAAGCTAAATATTGTGTATTTGCTATATTGGGGCAACATGTAGTTCATGTACCAATTAATGTACCGGCACCAATTTCCACCACTGAAGTCAGTGGGACTCTATGTAGGCATAGCCTTCCACCCATGTCCTACATTATGCAGAAATGGTGCATTAGCTTGTCAAAATCATGTGAGCCAATCTTCTGAATTTATTGGCTACTGTCCCCATTTCAGGACTGCCAAACCACCAAACATTCAATCATGAGTCAGGCTTCCTGACAATCATGAGATATTTAAAAAAAAACTGATTTTAACAAAAATACATTTTAGATTTTTATTTGGCTCCTCACTTTTGCATCAGGGGACAAAATCTGGGCCTCTTAAAGTCAGTGGCAAGCTAAAATTGATTTCAATGGGGTCAGGATTTTTATTTTTAGCGTACATTTGTGGTATGTTTTTGAAGATTTTCTCCTCAAAAAGGGCTAGAAACATACTGGATGTGTCTAGACTGGTGCGATCTTGCGCCAGAGCTATGCAAATGAGGCTCAGCATGGAATATCGCCGAGCCTCATTTGCATAACTAACGAGCCGCCATTTTTGCGGAAGAGGCTCTTGCGCAAGATGGAGCTGTCTACACTGCCCCGTCTTGCGCAAGAAAAACCCTCTTGCGCAAAGCCGTTATGCTGATTATTTTCAGCATATTCCACGCTGAGCCTCATTTGCATAGCTCTGGTGCAAGATCGCGCCAGTCTAGACACAGCCACTGTGTTTGAAATGAACGCTGAGATTATCATGTAACTCCATGAATCCAGGAGCAGGACACCAAATATAGCAAGACTTGTAATGAAATCATATGAGTTGGCAACACAGTCAGTATGCAACTAATTTGATTATCATGTAATTTGGCTGAAGTATCATGTATAAAAGATATCACAAACGGTAGGAATCTTGCCTTTTTAAAATGGTTTCAAATATTTCTTAAATACATTAGACCAAGTTCTGCTTTCAGATACTCCATTTAAAAGGAGTAATTCCAAGGAAGTGAAGGTATTCAGATATGCACTGGTGTAACTCAAGAGGAGCTTTTGGCCTGCATGGCATAAATATGACAAGGTGGGTGTTTTAACAAAGACAATAAATTTGGGCCTGAAAATTTCAATCCATGGGTCTCTCTAAAACCAGAGTTTCCATATAAATGGGTTAATAAATATGGCAAAGTCTATAATTAGGTCTTACTTGTGGTCAAGTCAGTTTCAACAGTTCAACCACTCTGTACCAATGTCTTTAATTTTAACTCAAGCAAATAAAACTAGCTCCTTGCTACTTTGTGTCCTGATCCCATAAGCAAGCCAAGCTGGGTCAGCTCAGTACTTTGATGGGAGGCTGCCACGGAACATTTAGGGCTTGATCCAAAGGCCACAGAAGTGAAGAGGAGGCTCTTTTTTGACTGTAAGGCCTGGTCTATTCTAGACCAAGCAGGCCAGCTTAAGGTACAAAACTTCACTGACGCAAAATATGTATCTGGAGTTGGTTTATCTTAAGTTGAGCCATGACAGCATCCACACAACAGGAGGCTAATGGGATCACATGTTCCCGTCAGCTTCCCTTACTCCTTGCGGAAGGAGGGGTACCAGATGCTGGCAGGGGCTACCCTCAGCGTTCGATTTGGGGGTCTATACTAGACCCACTAAATCCAATGTTAGAAGATTGACCTCCAGAGCATCGATCTTCTCATAAGTATAAACATGCCCTAAAGGATTTTGGCTCAGGCCCCTAGCTGAGTGCTAAAGGTAGGGGAGTATTGATTAAGTAAATGGCACTCTTCTGTGCGGAAAAAAAAGGCCCAGCATGATGTACATGGAAATGATGATGATGAGGTCCAGATTGCTTGCAGGGATAACAAAATTAATGTATACATAAATCATATAAAGTTTACATATACTTTTCAAAAGATTAGCGATACTAATCCTAGCTAAAATCCAACTGGGGTGTTTATATTTTACTGTTTCCAAATTCTCCCTGTTGTCACACCTGAATCTCTTCCTGGCCTAAATTGTGGCATAGCATTGCTGTGCACGATTAAATAGTTGCTTTCTTTCAACTAGATATTGGGTAACGGGTTCATTCTATCCAGTTTGTAAAGTACTTTGGCATGGAACAGCACTATAGAAATGAAGACTCATAATTGAAAAACATAGCCGTAGTATCGTTCTGTATGGTTCTTTCAGCCATGTTGCACCAGCTGAAGGAAATGGTCAAGAAAAATTAATAGGGAAACAACGAAACATATAACCAAAATCCCCCATATTATAAAATTGTTCTGCTACGGATGCATGAAACTATATGATGAACTTTTAAGAGCAAACTGTAAGGGCAAGATGGATGATGAACTATAAAATAATTAATTCTAAAGCTAATTCATATGCCTGTGCATGATTAAAATCTAATGTTGCTATTCCTAAAGGATTCTTATTTTTGTTAATACTTTAACTCAGGACAAAAAATTTAAAAGACGTTAAAACTATTATCTGTTGCTAAATTACTTAGTATATGGAATGGAAATGTGATCACAGCACACAAATTCTTATAACAATAAACTATTCTGTTTTCCTTCCCCCTGACATTTACAAAATTCATTTGAAGGAGTAGGATATACCTTACAGAGATTAGTGATAAATCATGTATTTTTAATGAATATCAATAGGAGAAACCCCATGACATAGCCTACCATCTAATTTGATTAAACTGTGCTTAAGGCAACACTACCTCTCTGGCTAGGGAATAGCACTATAATGACTTTGTGAGCATTCTTGCAGGCTGCTTTAATGATTTAATGAACTGCCTCTATATTTAGTTCAATAGCCTTAAAATGATTAGTGTTTAAGAAAAATTAGCTCACTTTGATTTGATTCGAGTTGATGGTAAGTTTAAATAACCTAACCCTTCAAAACACAGTGGAAATTTTTTTCCCCTAGAATCATAGCCAGCTAACTGCTAGAAAACATGATGGCAATCATTAATAACAGTTCATTTATATTTAGCTACAGCACATGGAATGACATATTCATCCCACAAGATGGGCTGCAGTAACATATATTACATTGTATTTTATAATTTTCCTGTGTATTTTTCATGTGAAAAAGGAAGAAAAGAACAATCACTGTCTGCTAATATGGTGCAAAAAATATTTTTCATCCTTTAGCCTCACACACAGAATTTTAATTGGAGGTCCAAGCACATTTCCTCTTTCCAGTGATACCTATGAAGAAGCTTCCCAGTGAGGAAAAGGAGGGTCTTGAAAAGACGTTTCGTGCTTGACCTGTTAGGGAGGCCACTGTGCTATAAGAATACGCTTTGTTGACTGGCCACTCCAGCATGTAAAAAGACATCATCCCATGGAGGTGAAAAATTGAAAATATGTCAGTCAGCAAAATAGCCTTGTCATACAAGCCTATTTTATTTCAGTACCATTACTCCTGTTCCTATTACAGCTACTAGGCAGCGTGGCTGATTGGATAAAGCACTAGCCTAAGATCTAGATTCTATTCCAAGCTCTGCCAATGACAAGTCATAGAATTGCTCCGTGCCTTAGTTTCCCTGCCTGTAAAATCAGAATAATGATACTGACCTCCTTTATAAAGACCTTTCAGATCTCTATTATCTTATTATTACCACAAAAACACTAAAGAAATGAGAAGATCCAGCATATTTTCTAAGAGGTGGAGTCTTTTTCTTAAACTTAACCATAAAAAGTATCTTTAAAATCTAAGTTAATTTGTCTAACTCATGCAACAAGGTACACTCTTGTGGAAGTCATTCCCACTTGGGCTCCAACAGAACCTGTGAGAGGTAACTTCCACTGAAAAGCAAACCAGCTTTAGATCAGCTCACAGCCATGCTCCCGAAATGGGTGCTTTATGTGTGGTAACAAACCCCCTCATGGTGAGTGGGATGTTCCCCCCACAAATCTTTTCACATACAGCATGATATGTGTGCCTCAAGCTCAGAGGCAAACACAGATGACACTTCAGACTCAAGGCCTTACAGACTCCAGCCATTGGCGGCTTCACAATAAATACGCAAACATCTAATAATAAGAGAAGGGGCTTTATGAGAATTGTCAGTAACACAAATATGCCAATATTTTAGGTGCAAAGGGCCAAATTCACCACTAGCATAAATTCCTGTCAGTGTGGTTGTATCAGCTGGCACGAGCAGTGAATTTAAGCCAAAATCCTAGGTCCCAGTCTGGCTCCCCCTGAAGCCACTGACTGTAATGGGAATGTTTTCCATTGACTGTAATGGGAGCCTGACCAGATTCTTAGGTACAGTAACTTTTAATAAACCCCTGAGGGCAGGCAGTCACCTAGTATGATATTCGTGGATCAAATTACCATTGTTCCTCAGTTCTGGTATCCAAGATGTTTACCCTTTTCCCTTAGTTGATGCTTCCTGACTTCTCCATCGGTTTTGATCGTTCAGCCTAACATCCCTACTTGCAGCAGCTGGGTTGCCTTCCCCCAGCCCAGCTCTACATAAAACCGTCTCATGGTGGCTCTCATGGGCCTAGTCTACCCTGCCACAGGACAGTTCATCTGATTCCACAGAGTTCCTTTCCTCTTTCTGTGTGTTGCACCATCTCCTGGTCACTTCCCCAGACTTACAGGGGCTGCTCCATCTACCTATCCGGCCCTATAGCTTGGCCTCATCTTTGCAACTGAGTATCCAAACCACTGCCTCTGGTCACCTACTCATACAGTGTCTTTATTCTGTTCTCTCTGAACCACTTTTCCCTTTCACTAGAGACCACAGATAGCTTCCAGTTGCTCACTTGGATCCTTCCCCCTCCTTATCTGACTTGTAGGGACTGATCACCACCTTCTCTGGTGACAGGTTTGATTAATGTCAGGCTTATTTTTCACTCTGCAAGAATAACATATGCTTCAGAGCACATGTTGGAAACTGGAATGTCCATTCCACAAAAGCTCATGATACCGTCTACACGTTTTGTTAGTCTTTAAAATTGCATTATGTTAAATATAAACACAACATATATTATCATTAATATTTTACTAGAATATAAAAGTAAAAATGAAATGAATTAAAATGTAAAGTTGAAATTAAACATTTTTATCTTATCAAAATGAAACCAGAAAGTCAAAAGGATTTATTTTTTAGTTTCTCCCATCAAAAATGCCATTGAAATCAGCACATGCCTGTGACAATTTTGATTTTGACTAACTACATTTTCTGAAGGAAAACTATTTCATCAAAAATTTTTCAGCCAGCTCTAATGTGCCTGAAATGGTTATAATTAACAAAGTTTCTAAGTACCGCTTTGATCACAGCCAATCACGGTCTCTTCACCAGTCCTTGCCCTCTAGGTCATCCCAAAAGGATGGGGCATTCAATAATAAGCCAAAAGGTTCATGACCTTATCTGATATTTATCTCTAACAATTTCTGAGAGTTTCCTGTGAAGTTAAACTCATTCATTTCAATGGACAGTAGCATCCTTTGATAGATAAGAATTCACATGCAAAAAAATCATGAGAGAGGCTATGTACCACCAGCAATTTGGTAACTACAGCAGTTCATGAAGTAACAGTTCCAGTTCATCTCAGCAGCATGGTAATAAATACATGTAAGCTTTGATCCTGCCCAGCACAGGTGTAGAGTTGCATGCCACAGTGAAAAGGGATGAACAGGAAGAGTTTCAGAGGGGAGCCAGATCCTATGTTAATAAGAGCACTGGTGTATGGCCACCAAATTACCTCTAGTAACAGGAGGTTTAAAAGGAAAAATTGATACTAGCTGAGATTACTGAGGGTTGAACATAGCCCATAGTCTTCCAATAAGGAGAAACTATCAGAACACAAAAAAGGCTAATAACAATCAAAGCTAGCTCTGATGCTCATTTACAACTAACTTGGAATATGTTCTTAGTTAAACTGTCCCCATTACTCATTTTGTCCAGCAAATAATAAAATTTTCCTTTACTCTCTAGCATGCACTTTGACAAAGTTTAATGTTAGCATAAAAAGACTTTCAGGCCTCCCCTATATTTAAGCCCTTCCCTTTCTTTTCGGATTCTTGATTCATAATTCCACTAATATTATCATTGCTGCATTTGCCCTTAACATATTTACATAGAGCCTGTACCAGAGAGTCAGGCACATTATGTGAAGAAAAAGCATTTAATTCCCGTACTCATTTTTCCAGCTCATTTCACTCCCTTTCTCGTGTTTACACATCTAGAACTCCATTCTTATCTTCACTGCCACCACCACCTTCACAGTTACAACTACATCTAACTTGAAAAACGTTTTTTAGCTTAAGGTCTTTTCATTTATACAACCTTTCAAATCTTTTTTTTTGGGGGGGGCAGGGGCAAGTATCCTACTCTTAAACTCCAACTGCTGATCTTGTGGTTCCCTGCTCTTCCTCCCAGCACTTAGAAATACATGATTTTGGGGCACCTGTTTGCTCACGAATGCACCATAGTTTTCCAGGCTTACAGTGAAATCCTGCCTTTGAACTCATTTTTTCTCTCAATAGGTCGCTGCTGCAACGTGCAGCCATATAGCTCTCAAAGGCCTATATTTCAAGGGCTGACTGCAGTGCACCTACTCTGCGGAGAGACTTGATTAATGTAAGGCTTTATTTTTCAGTCAGCAAGAATTACATGTATCTAAAACATGGCTTCTACGTGCATGTCTGACCACAAAGAATCCAGTTCTTCTAGCAAGGGTCCAACAGTAGAAATCAAACCGTCTGGTATAGCTTGATAAAACGTACTTTTTAAAAATGCAGGGTTCTTGATAGCTCACTTTCTTTTGGCTGTCCATATGTTATCACAAAATTGTCTCCCTGTCAGGGACTGTGTGCACTCCACCCTTAGCAAGGGGATCAAGGAGTTTCTTGAAAATGCCCACCCTGTTCCAAGGGAGTATGTGGAGGGTGGGGCTTTGAGCAAGGCCTCACTAAGGAAGTACTTTAAGGGGAATCGGACTCTGCCCTGGGTATGGGCTCTGCCTACAGGGCCAAAGGGCACTGAGGAGGGAGACTCTGAGTTCACTATGCTCTGATCTCATGCGACTGTTGTAGTGTCCCCTGTAGAACAAGGTACAGTTGTGAATTAACCCCTTTGTGGGGCTGGAATAAAACTTTGCTACTCCTTTGTTGTAGCTCCCTTTTTTGTATGTAGGGGGGAACCCCAAGCCTCGGGGGCCAGATACAGGCAAGCCGGGGGCTGCATCTGGCCTGGGGGCCTTAGGTTCTCCATCTCTGCTCTGAAGGAATTCCAGAGGCATCTGGACTCTGGTCACCCAGCTCCCAAAGTCCCCTCTTCAGACATGACTAACTGTACGTCCATCAGACATATTAAAGAAGCACTAATTGTCATAAAGCAAAGATTCTCCCAGGCCTTGTTTACGGAGGTAGTGGCTGTTAGCCACGCGTGAAGCAGGACGCATCCACACTGCAGTGTGAAGCTACACACAGCAGTGAAAGGCTCTGGCAGAGGGGAGGCACACCAGTTGCTGTGGGCTTTCCCAGCTGCTTTCCTTTGCTGGAGCCTTTTCCTGTGGTGGGGAAAGGCTCTGGCTGGGGGCAGACAGCAGGAGACTCCACTGCTAATAACAACAGGGCAGCATTGGTTGGGCATGAAGAGAGCTGTGTAGGGTACATACTATAAGGCATGTCATTACCATCTAAGCTATGCCTCACGGCTTACCCTGCTATTTATACCTGTGCTAGTGGGGAATGTGGCATCAGTTCTCTACACCCTTCCCATTCACAATGGCACAGACCACCTCTCATCCCAATCACAATTGCATAACGTCCCTCTGGCAATTGCTTGCGGGTGCGGGGAGAAGTAACATTAGGAAAGTACTTAATGTAATTATAGCTGTCTTGTATCCAAAGTTGCATGGGGGCAGGGAGAGCCAGCTGCATAGAACCAATCAGCATTCCATGGTCTCTTCTGTGGACCACTGGCATCTACAGGCTGCTTGCCATAAGGCAACGCCCATGTGCATTTTGGGAGAGCGTTTATTGCAGTAGAGTGTATGTAAATTGGGCATCTGCATGTAAAACTAATTTAAAGCTATTTGTGCACATAAATGCCTGATTTGTGCACAGAGTTGTGACGTTTTCACATACCACAGTAGGTACCCAAATGGCTGCACAGATGTGCATGAACTTTCAGTTTCACTTTGCCCTCAGAACTTTTAGTCCCTTATGATTCATGATGTTTCAGATTGTTCAGGGATGGTTAAAGAATGAAACTGCTTCCACCAAAACACCTTTTGACTCTTTTTCTCCACTCCAGTTAAAGAGAGTTTTCCTTCATCTTTCCTTTCCTAACCCCATCAGATCCTTTTTCTTCCAGCTCCCACTTGAACTTGTGTCATCCTCTTGCTGCTAAGCTCCTGATTTTCCCTTCAAAAGAGCCAAACCAAACCTGTCACCAATTCCTGAGGCCAGCTTAAACAGAACAGAGACTAGTTCAGTCAGCCATGTGCTATATCTCCCCCTGCTGGGTTGCTTTAAGTTCACCAGTGAGCCGAGCCCCTTTGTCCTCAGGACCTAGAAACCAAGGATCTTGTCTTAATATACCACTTACTATTTTAAAGACTACTAGCCACTAGCCAGTTCTGTAACACATCCACAGGTTTTTTCCCAGATAACACATTTATCTTTTATGCTTTCTGGCATGGATATTAGTCTCCCTTTCTCTACAGGAGTCTAAATAAGTCTTCTTACAGCCAAAATAGCTTGTTTCATTCTGTTTCCTCTTTCTAGTAAAACATTCTGGAAAGTAATGGATGCAATAGTTCTTGTCTTACAGTTTTTGCCTTGCTACAATATTTACTTTAGGACTTTTTGATAGGGAAACAGAATTTTAAAGTAGCAAGATAAAACTTTTCCTAAGGATTACATTATTTATCTACTGGAGAACTGCTGAGTTATTCACAGAGTCAGTGGGTATTGATCAACATCAGGAAACTCAGCTGTAGGGATGTCTGAACAGATATTGCTGCCCAAGATCCTAAAAGAAAAAATGTGCTTAGTTTAAACCAGAGAGGAGTCTTCTGGGAGTGGCAGGTGGGGTCACTGTTTCTGGAAAGTGGGCAGGAGCTGATGTTTCTTGGAGAGTGGTAATTTTCCTGCTCCATATTTTGGCACTGTACCTAAAACAATACATGGCTTATGGACACCTAACGTAAGGCCAGCATAATTTCCACTATTAAACAATTACAACTGTTGGGGATTTCCTAATTCCAATTTAGGAGGCTGTGAAATTGCTTGTTTAAATTCATGAAGATCCAGGAATAAAAATGTAGATAAAAAAACCTGTAAAAATTACAGTGTACTGTACAGGTCAAAACTGTGGCTTTGTGTATTTCAGCGGAATTACAACAGGGCTGTCCTTGTATTATTATGTTTCCTGTTGCTTTTGAACAGATTTGCACAGACAGAAGGATCCAGAAATAGAGAAAAATAAGAGAAAACTTTATTCTTTCAATCCTGACCTATTTTGTTCAGGTCATCCTCAATTACTTTTTGTTGGCCAGACAAGCAAACCTGTTATTTGACGATGCACCATGATCCAAGATAATAAACTTTATCGTGCAGAGGTCATGAGAAAATGGCCAAGGGTATAGTTTGTTAACCTTCACCAGATAATTTTTCACAGTTATCATCTAAGCCCTGTAAAAGCACAAATAATATCTTATCTTGGAGCTCAGTTTATTATAAGGTGTGGGTGAGAATCCCTATAAAAGCACTTACTAAGTAACTGTTGCGTGTTCTTCTGCACAGAAAGTCAAATCAGTAAAACATCTTTTTGACACTGTACAACTCTGGAATAGAAAGACAGTCTCCAAATCTGGGTTAATTCTTTTTAAAGGGTCACTTCTATCTGTGTAGGTTATTCCCTTGTTGTAACAGACTTTTCAGTGGGGAGCCAATGGAAATTTCAGCTACTCGTGTCAATTTTTGTATCACTGAAGTTCATAATTCTGCTCTGTAGTGAGTTTGAAACAAGCTCTGTGCAGTTGTAGTATTTTGGGGCATGATAGCATTGCCAAAACAGCTTGAATTTGTCACTGACTATAGAATTCCTGGGTATACTGCTTACTTGATGCAGTGCTGCTGCAGAGACAGCCATGTCTTTCACCTATTTCTTGGTTAGACTTGGTGACGATAAATAATTAATTCTTAGAGTCTATGGCAATTGTTTTCATAGGTTCACGAAAATGATCAGCAACACCACTGCAAATATGGACAGCGATTCATACTTGGATGCTTAACTACCTGGCCTTCCCTAGGTGAGGAGATAGGAAACATGAAAAATCAGAATGGCAGTCAGGAGTAATAAAAAAAAGCCCCAAATATCAGGACTTATCCTGATTTTATAGGGAATATGGTGACCCTAATCCACAAACAACAAATCCACACTTCTTAACCAAACCAATACGTATGTCCCCAAATATGACATCAGTGTGGGTTGGGTGCTCAGTATTTTGCAGGAGACACTTGGGATCTCTCAATATCAAGCCTTAAAATACTTGTGAAATGTCACCCCTCCAAAGCAGTTAACTTTATACACCCCTTCGCTCCAAATCATCCTGTGGCTGGAGATGATCATTTCAGTCCTTAAGTGACACGTTTTCAAAATGACCCCAGGCCTGCTTTTAAACTTACATATAGTTTTGGGGCATCCACATATTTGTGAATCCAGAACACCTGGGTTTGTGCATGTTGATGAGGTTGGTACCCCTCTAACTACATAACCAAAGCATTCTTCACTTAGGGCCTCATCCAAAGCCCACTGATATCAACAAGAGTCTTTCCCTTGACATCCACAAGCTATGGATAAGACCAGCACATGGAAAATGGCAAGTGAAAAAGTAATTTAAATAAATACTGTGAATTTGAATTAATTACCTATCATCACAAAACCTAGACTGGCAGTAAGTGGAAAGCCATGGTGCTGCACAGTGCCGAGTTAACAGTATATCCAAGAACTCCAGACAATGGTAAATTCAAGCAATGCAGGGCACCTCAGTAATGCCAGCTACAGCTCAATAAAACAACTACAGAGAGACAGCTGCACTGTTTCAAACTCACTATCACTAACAGAACAGAGTCACATCATGAACTTCAATGATAAGAAAACTGATAAGACAACAGCTAAAATCACCAATAGCCCATCACTGCACAGGAAAGTGGGGGTCTCTCTAATACCCTGGGGACTGACACAGCCTCAACTGCACTGCATACAACAAGAGTGTAACACAGAGAGAAGTGACTGTTTAGAGAAAATTAACTTAGACTCGTGAAACTGCAGTTTGCCATAAGCAGAGAAGCCTAGATTGATTTAAAAGACAGACTAGAGATCTTTCAACAAAATTTACATCTGGGACCCATTCCCTGTTGCATTGCTTCTTGTGTAGTCATTCAGACCCGGATTTGGCCTAGCATCTAAGTATGCGCTTACCTTTAAGACATAAGTTGTTTCACAGAAGTGTACTTACCTGCTTAAAGGTAGGTTCCCAAGTGCTATACTGGATCAGGACTCAGCACCTACCAGAACTGTGCAAACTGCAGAAATGATACCTACATTAGGATACTAGAAAAAAGACTAGAGACTTATAAAAAGCAGCTGTGCAATAAAGAAGCTCTCAGATTGAATCAACCTGTTAAAGCATTTAAACTGATCTAGTTCTGTGCAACAAGCATAGATGTTTGCCTCAAAATAGGTCCATTTCACAATGCAAAAAAAAAAAACAAAAAAAAACACCTTATACTTATGGCCTTTATAGTGTTATATACCTTAATAGTATATGCCAGTAAATGTACTCTCAATATGAAAATATTTGTTATTTTTTCAATTGCTACTGAAGATACATTTGTATTTTTAAAAACTCAGTGCAATGAATTATCATTCGTCTTGAGACTCCACACTGATTCATACTGAAGTAAAACTGCACTCGAACCACACACCTGCATGTCATCTGACCCAAAACAAACTGGCAATCTTTGTATTTATATCCTGCTGCAGTCAACCTGAAGGAGCACCATCTGGAGAAAGGAAGTACAAAATAGTCATGAAATGGAGGATTTTTTTAATGCAGCAGTCAATAATCCTGAAAATGATCACACTAGGTGGAAAAAAAAGTAAGTCTTTAAGGCAATATCCTAGCACGCGTATGCTCATGCATGGAAAAGTCCTGACTCACCTCTGCATTTTCTACAGTAAATATGCCTACATGTACCATTGCGTATCTTTCATCTACTCATTTTTTTAAAATCGTTAATCTTAATTGTAATTCCTTTTCATTTGTCTGTGTTTTATTTCAATTCTATTGTAACTTCTGGTCTGGATAGATTACACTTAGTGGCCATTCTACTTTCAGGTTTTTGTTTTTTATAATCCTATGTTTTGTTTTTCCTTCTCATTTTGCCTCAACGCTCTTTTTAAGTTTTAATCTCTTGGACCTGATTCTCTACAGCTGTGCAACTTGGAGGACTATTTACAGCTGTGAAAACTGGGTAGAGAGTAACCCAATGCCATGGGGCTAACATTCTGATTTAGTAAAGGCTTGCAGCCACTTTTCATAGGTATAATAAATTACACAAGATGCAAGGCAATGGAGTACAGGCTGCACCTCCCTGATCCAGGAATCTCTGGTCCAACAACATCTGTGGACCAGCAGCACCATGGATGTTCCTGGCCAAGAGAGCCCCAGGCAAGAGGGCCAGCAACTGGAAACCTGGTGGGGCTGGTGATAGCAGAGCTCAGGCCACAGCAATCCAGCAGCCCGGAGGTCAGGACCAGGGAAGCTCAGTGGCTGGGGCAGACCAACTGCAGCAGTGGGGCTGGGGCTGGGGTTGGCCAGCAGGCAACTCAGCTGGGGCTGGTGGCAGGTGGGCCAGTCAAGGCTCGAAGGAGCCAGTGGCAGGGAGAGGCTGCGGGGACATTGTCAGGGCAAATTCCCTCATCTGGGACCCGAGGGTGCCGGACCAGGGAGGTCCAATCTGTATAAGGTTTTACTATTTTATTTAACATTTTAAACTATTTAAGGGTCAGATCTTCAGCTGCTGAATTGGTTGCCCCCTCGTTACATTTTACAACTTTGGCTGCTTTTCTTACCAACCCTCGTGTTCCACTTCACTTAATCAAATTTGTAAAACAACAGAATCTGGGTTGGGATAAAAGTGGCTTTTTTAAAAACTCGATGGTAACATTTTAAAATCTGAGTGTAGACAGGGAGAGTTGTAGTTTTAACACATTTTAGCTGAATGAGGTGAACTCCTATGAGAGGGAGAGAGAAATGAAAACATACATGCAAGAGAGCTCTATATGATCTCTGATAAGACTTTTAAGGAGAAATACAGTTAATATACTCATACTCCACTATACTATATCTACAGTACTGTTGGCTATAAATATGAATCATTTTACATGATTATCTGATCTACTCATATGGACAATCTCCAGTCAGCATTTTCTTCTCTAGCTAGAACCAAGAATTATACAAATACCTTGGTCCTACTCGTGCTCTCACTCCTGTAAATAAGGTGTGGCTCCAGTAAAGTCACCGAGATTACAGTGTAAGTCTCTTCTCAGAACAGACTCAGATTTCTTAGGTACAGTTACCATACAGTGGCAAGGAGGTGAGGGCAATTCATATAACTGATAGCGATACCCCACATGTTTTTCCTACGTCTTTCTCTCTAGGCAGCAGAAGGCTGGGATCACCACTCAAACCTGCACACGCTACAATGAAGCTATCAAGCTGATAAGGATGAATGCAAATTTGTAACCAAACCATTAAACTTTTTCATTAATTGATGCACTCTGGATAAACCTTACATCCTTTGTCCACAAAAGTAGAAATTAGATTAGTCCATGAACTGATTTTGATATTCCATCACTTCTATGTGCATTGGCTAAAGACTCTGTCCACTCAGGCAATTTCTAATAGATATCTAAGTGAAGACTCTAAATGTAATGGTTTATTTTATGGCCTATTTTTCATTTGTGTGTGTCAAGGCTTTTCCCCCACTCTGGCATGATAAATGCAGAATGGGGGTCTGCAAAGTACCCCAAAACCTTTTCTTTCCAGGCTTTGGTATAAAACTTCCCCCCAAAATCTTAAAAACCTAGATTTTGGGGATAAAAATCCGCTGCCACCACCCAAGTAATAATAAGAAAGCCAGGGAAGAGATCACTTGGGAAATCTCAGCTCTACAGAAAAACCAGGACACAAAAAAATTAACCAATACCAGGTTAATAAAAAAGAAAGAGAAAGAACTTTTATCACCACCACAATACTCCTGTTACAAGCATAATGACTAGATGGAAAAGTCACCAATTAATATACTCATGGGGGGATCCCCCATGGGCCAAAACTTAGTTACAAAGGAGAGAAAACCCCATTTTTAAATGCACAGACATCAGATTCCCATTCCCAAATCATAAAACAATAAAACCTAACGGATTTATCTAAACTTTACCCTACTTACAGATAGTGAAGAATCTTTTCTTGGAGAGAGAGACATGTCTGTCTCCCTCAGTATCTGGAGAGAAACTCCCCAGGAACAAAGGAGGGAAAAACCCAAAAATTCCTTTGTCCCAGTTTGAAATTCCTACCTACATTTCTATTGCCTGCCTGCTACCTGGCTTAGGTACAGTTAGCCCCTTAGTCCCCAGGCTGCTGGCTAACGCTCATGGTCATGACAGTCTGAAAAAGCCAAGATGCCCCATTTTTACAACTTTAAATGTTTTCCCTATCATACTAGGAGAGAGAGAGCAGTAACAGATTTTCCTTTTAAAAAATATTGTTCACTTAGCAAATATTCTGTTCCCCAGCAGATTAGCATTTAATCTGCAGGTTTCTTAAAACCATATGGAGAATTTTGCCAAGTAAGATGCACATAACGAGCAGATTGTCTAAAATTACTTGTGGCAGGTAACAAGGAAAGCGAAAACACTCTCTCAAATCAATGGAGAGACAAAAGATGTGTCCCATGGATTAATAGATAAGAGCCAATGGTGCTCTCTGGTGTATCTGTGTAAACTCTGTTCTTTGTTACACAGCTGGTTGTCTAAAATGGAGTTCGTAGGGTCAAATAAACATAGCCCCTGCTTCACCTATGCAAGGTGTGATGAAACATCTGAAGCAGCTACTGCAATATCTCGATCAAAGCTTGCGGCATTTGGACTGTTGATGAGAAAGACTGGAAGCTGTTGGTTACTTTGGGTCCAGAGATGAAGACACTTAAAAGCTGTTTTATGCCTCTGAAATTTTCAGACTATTGAACCTAGTTTATAATCACAATTGAATATATATACTGAATCTGAAGCCAATTTTGAACACAAAAATCTTTGCAAAGTTCAAATCCATTCAACTCCCCGCCAAAAAGCAGAATGTTTATGAGAAGCCTTGTAAAATTCCTTTTGGATTATTTGCATGTGGGCTGGCCTAGGTCCATAACTGTTTTTCCAGGCTTCAGAGGGGTAGCCAAGTTAGTCAGTAACAAGAAAAACTTTAAAAACAACAAATAGTCTAGTAGTACCTTAAAGATTAACAAAACACATAGATGGTATCATGAGTTTTTTGTGGGCACAACCCACTTCTTCAGATGACTGGAGTATTAGAAGTCCAGATCCAAGAATATATTAGGGAAGGGGATGGGAAGGGGGGAGAGTAAAGGAGAAAAGGTTGATGGTGGGGTGGAGGTTGCTGAAATCCCTGTGAAATTCTTCAAGGGTCTCTTTCCCATGGGTCCATATGATGAAGATGTCATCAGTGTAGCATAAATAGAGTAAGGGCGCTAGGGGGCGAGAGCTGAGGAAATGTTGTTCAAGATCAGCCATAAAGCGCTGGCATATTGTGGGGTCATGCAGGTGCCCATGGCTGTGCCGCTGACTTGAAGATACAAACTGTCTCTGAATCAGAAGTAGTTGTGGGTGAGGACAAAGTCACAGAGCTCTGTAATCAGGTATGCACTGGTGTCCTCGGGGATGATATTCCTGATAGCCTGTAATCCAGTGGTTCCCAAACTTTTCAGCATCATGCCCCCCTTCTTGATTTTTGAAAAAACCCTTATGCCCCCCCCACCAAAAAAAAAAGTAGCAAAACTTGTTGAGAAAAAAAAAAGGAACTGAGCGGGGCAGCAAAACTTGATGGCGGGGGAGGCTGAGTTGCCTCATGCCTCCCCTGGAATTTCTTCATGCCCCCCAGGGGGGCACGCCCCCCAGTTTGGGAACCCATGCTGTAATCCATCTTCATGTAGAATGTTGGTGTAAAGAGCTTCTACATCCATGGTGGCCAGGATGGTGTTTTCAGGAAGGTTACTGATGTTTTGTAATTTCCTCAGGAAGTCGGTGGTGTCTCGAAGATAGCTAGATGTGTTGGTAGTATAGGGTCTGAGGAGAGAGTCAATATAGCCAGATAATCCTGTTGTAAGTGTGCCAATGCTTGAGACGATGGGTCATCTGGGATTTCCAGCTTTGTGTATCTTGGGTAGCAGACAGAAAACTCCTGGACAGGGATTAGGGGAGGTGATAGTGTAAATTTGGTCCTGAGCAGCATCAGGGACACTATCTTCCACATCTTAATGACTCAACCAACCAACTAAACAATGGAGGTCCTAATTGTTCTGATCAGCCTCTTGTAACTACTTCAACAATCTACTCACTGTCTCTTTTTCTCTCTCTCTCTCTCTCTCTCTCTTCTCCTTTTCTCTCTTTTTTTCCTCTCCCCCCTTCCCTTATTTATTCTTGGATCTGGACTTCTAATACTCCAGTCATCTGAAGAAGTGGGTTGTGCCCACGAAAGCTCATGATACCATTTACATGTTTTGTTAGTCTTTAAGGTGCTACTTGACTATTCATTGTTTTTTAAGTTTTTCCTGTTTTTCCAGGGGAGACCATAGTATCTACAGTACTTTTGCCATCCCTTTCTGCGCCTACGATGCGTCCACCTTCTCTTCTAGGCCCATGCATTCATGGGCTAGTATAGCTTCCACTGTTCCACAGCCTGGCTTCAACCAACTTCATTTAAACAAGCCCATATGAGACTTACAGAACTTCAGCTTCGTTTTCCAGGTAAGACTCATGGCAGTTAGTATTTTTTTTAATTGAGAACCAAAAATTGTCCTAAATAATGAACACAAATTATAGCAACTTAGTGACTTTCATCCAAAAGAATCCCAGAGAGGTTTACAAAGTGATTACAAAGTAGTTTGTACAGAACCTGGGACCTAGCATCCTGAACCCTACTCAGAAGACCCTTGGTTCTGTTCACAATCCCAGAGCTACTGCTGTTCTGTACCCTTAGGCAAGTCAATTCATCTCTCTGTTCCAGTTTCTCCACTGTAAAATGAGGATAATTACCTTCCTTTGCAAACCACATTAAGATCTATGAATAAAAAGCAGTATCTCAGAACTATGTATTAACCACTTGTAGCAGTAGAGCACAGCAGTTGTATAACAATGGGCAACAACACTACACAAAAGCTTTATGGCAGGAAGTGCAGAATCCCTTGGCCACTTGAAATAAAGGGAATTTTAGGTAAACAGAATGGAATATCGGAAACTGGACTTTCATCATCCCTGCCATTTTTACTTCAGTTTTACACCTACTTGACCTCCATACACAGCTGTAATTCATCATTACTGATCCTGTTCACTGATCCTGAAGTTCTTACTCTACTCTTACTCAGTCTTACCTCAGGCAAAGTCAATGGGACTTTTGTCTGAATAACTAAGGAAGAATTGCGGGAGTTGGCCCATATTCATTCATTTTTATCTAGATCCTTAAGAGCCCACATCACATATTGCAACTACATACAGTCAGCCAGGGGAGACCTTCCCCAGCATAGGCCCACTCATTAGCACTCCATGGGAGGCATACTGAGTGCAGACCCAAGAGGTGGGTAGGAGGTGTGCAGCACTGTATACAACATGCTGGGGGCTTCTTCAGCTCCATGGAAGCCCAGAATTGGGAGGGTGCTTCCCACCCTATACTTTTTTATCTTAAATAAATGAAGCTTCCTTTTGCAGTGCCCAAGACAGCGTAAATTAACCTCACTGTTGCTTCCTGGCTTTTTAATTTCGAGTCAGGCAAGTGGGTTTCCTGGACCAGCCACTCCATCCACAATGTAGTTTTGAGCATTGTTATACTCAACAGGGTCACTATGACCTGTTGCAATCCTGCTACTACATTTTAAAAGAGTTGAAGGGGTATTTAGCCATACATGTCCCATTAAAGTCAAATTGTCTTGGATCAAAAAATCATTGTGTGTCTAATTACCCATGCAACTCCTGGAGAAATTTTCAGAGACTACATTTACATTATGTTCTCTCTTTTTCCTTAACGTAGCCAAAGATTTATCAACCCATTTCTTTCTTGAGCAAACTAACTTGTCGTGCAGAGTATTAGCTTGTCATTCACTATTAGCACTGGCCTTGACTATTTTTCAGTATTAGCACTGGCCTGACAATTTAAAAATTCTACCCTTCGCTGTGCTAGATATCTTGGCCTAGATCATCAGCTGATGTAAATCAGGGGTGGGGAACCCTTTTTGGGTCAGGGGCCGCTGACCCACAGAAAAATCAGTCGGGCCACACACAAGTGAAAAGGAAAAAAAAAAAACCCTCCAAACTCTCACTGATGTGGCCCCAACTGCACAGGAGAAAGACACTCCCCACATTCCCCTCACACACCAGAGCCTAGTGGACCCCAGGCTAGTAGATTTTGTGTTCTCCAGCTCCACAGAAGAACAGCGGGACAGTGGATCCCCAATGCTAGGTGGAGCCCTAAGACTCAGGGGCCAGATCCAGGCAAGCTGGGGGGTGTCACATCTGGCCCCTGGGCCTTAGATTCCCCACCAGGGTGTAAATTGTCAATGGAACTATGCTGATTTACAGCAGCCGAGGATCTGGCCCATAATTTCTAAGCAAGGAAGAGACCTAACAAAAAATAACCAGATTCTCTATCCTGTCTAACATTTATCCAAACAAAGTTTATTATAAGAGCCCACACTCAACAGAGCTGCTTCTTCCAAGTGCTGTATCATCATAAATATCAGGTGAAACCTGGTGACAGAAAATTAATTCAGACTCATTCCTGAAGGTATTTTCTGTGTTGTCATTGAAAGGAATCTCTGTCTGCTTAAATAGAGAAGTATGTGCGATTCTGTGAGCAAATTAAGATCCTGCAGTTAAGGGAGGTCACGTTTCCTAAAGGTTCTCTATCCATCTTCTAAGGTCAGATCTTATATGGCCCTCAGCATAACCTGAGAATTGCTGAGAGCTCTCCTTTGGAAATCTCAATTAAAGCAAATAAGCACTCAGCCCCTTTTAGGATTGGGTTCTAACATACTGATATGACATAGGGTAATCCATCAACCACAAAACCCAACTGCAGAGTTCATTATTTATTTAATTTACCTTAATTTGATTTAATATATGTTTATATATTTTCAAAAATGTCTCTTCCAATGCTCTAGAGCCCAGGTTCTCAAACACAGTGGGTGGAATGCCAGAGGGGTGTGTTTGTATGTGTGTCTGAAGCTTACTGGAAAAAAACCTTACTGTACATATTTTACCCACTCTCTCTCTCTCTCTCTATATATATATATATATTATTTTAGAGAGTTTGTGCATCTATATGTCTGTCTGCGAGTCTCTTTGTTCAAGAAGTCCACCTAAATGGTAAGAGCTAGGGCCACCAAGTCTGGTATGCAGCTTCCTCTAGGGGTCAGGGTTTGGTTATGCCAAGAAAATGGGAAGTGCCTGGAATGGGAATGTTTTCCACAACATGGAAAGGGAGGTAGCAGAGAGGTGGGACACTATACTGCACAGTGACCACTGGGGGCAGCCAGCGTGGGGGACAGCTATACTGCACAGTGACCACTGGGGGCAGCGAGCATGGGGAGATAGCTATACTGCAGAGTGACCACTGGGGGCAGCGAGCATGGGGAGATAGCTATACTGCAGCGTGACCACGGGGGATAGCCGTCCCAGCTGGAGACTGGGCTCTGCATACTCCCAGCTACTAGACTGGGTAAGTGGTTCCCCTGCTCCAAACAGTGCCAGAGTGGGGGCTTCCCCAAGTTGTGGAGGACCACCCCCAGGGGCCAGGAAGCACAACACAGCACCAATCCAGGAGATGCCCTCCCCCAAAGAAAGGTTAGGAACCGGGCCCCACCTCCAACAGGAGGAGCCACTGACACAGCACCACCACCCTCACCACCTTGGCCTCCCAGCATCCTGCCCTCACTCCTGCATCCACCCCCTTTGGGCCTGAAGCAGAAGCCTGAGTGTTTCAGCCATGGGCAGTGGAGCTCCGGTTACAGGCCTCCTCCCTGGGACGGAAGCCATGGCCAGCAGGGCTCAGGCTTCAGTACATATAGAGGGAGTATAGAACGAATCCTCATTGATTTCAGATCTAGCTATGAAGATATGGCACCAGGCTTCAGTCCTCCCTCCTAGGGTCATGTAGTAATTTTTGTTGTAAGAAGATGGGGGTCATGGTCATGGACAGTGGGTATCACAGGCAGGGGAAGGACTGCTTCTCAAACTGCCTTAGCCTGCTTCACTGTAGTCCCCCAGGATCCCTTCCCCAGCCCTCTCTTGCAGTGGCAGAGGCTGGGGGCTGGACCACGCCACCTCTACTCACAGCATTGAAGCTGGTGGCTTGCCTGGGACGGTACTTTCTGTAGGAGTCCAGCCAGCATGGCATGAGGAGGCTGGAGGGGCTGCACAGAGACCAGCAGTGGCCACAAGGGTGGTTGAGATCTTGGGTGGAAAGAGCGAGGCTATGGGGCTTGCCTCCCCAAGCTGTGGGGTCACCCACTGCCCATGGTCATGGTGCAGTGAAGTTTGAGGATTACTGGCTTATACCTATCTTCAATTCCTGGTTTTACAGGTCCTTCCCCCGGCCCCCACGCCACCCCCTTTGGTCTTCCTAGGCTATCCTTTCGCTCTTATAGTGGTTTGTATTTGTTCCTTTCCTTTCCTAATACGGCCATAAGAGGTTTTACCCTTCTCTTTCAGAAATAGTGTTCACATTTATACTTCGTATGTTTTCTGGTTTCCTAAAGTAGAGCTGTATTCAGAGATAATAATCACTTGATAGATTTAGAAAATTAATTTAAATTATTTTAGCCTTTTTAGAGCTCCAAGGACATTCACTGCTATGCTTCTCTGACCACTCTTTTCATTATTAAGAAGCTTAGGGATAAGAT
This sequence comes from Pelochelys cantorii, assembly GCA_032595735.1. Classification (NCBI taxonomy): domain Eukaryota; kingdom Metazoa; phylum Chordata; order Testudines; family Trionychidae; genus Pelochelys; species Pelochelys cantorii. The sequence continues at coordinate 181,157,931 of CM064328.1, forward strand.
TATTCTTTGACTTAGAGAATATTTTATTGGCAGCAAGTTCCAAGGAGATCGTTTCTTTTCATATTCAGCGTGTTTAGCATTCGCTAGCAGCTCTGGGATTTACCATGAACTCAGAAAAGTCTGTTCTCCTCTTTTGTCAGAGATTAGAAATTTTAGGTTTTTCTATAGACACAATGAATTGGTTTTTAGAAATCTCTTTATCATGAATGAACTCTGCTTTGCTGATATTAGACTCCTAATATTTTAAAATTTCTCAAGATCATCTAGTCAGTATCAAAAAGAATTGAATCAGTGGCTGTGCACGAGAAAATTTAAGCCTTATCTACTGACAGCCAGGAAATATTTCATTAAACTGGAAATCTGCAAAATAGCCATTGCACACAAGCATGCAGTCTGTATAGGTAAAGCCTGAATAGTTCCCATGTCTTCATATTTTTTTTCAAGGCCTATAAATCAGGTTAGGGCAGGGGTGGGCAAAATACCTCTCGCGGGCCAGATCTGGCCCAAGAATGCCCCTCCAAAGACCCTCAGGGCACGCACCAGCCACTGTTTTAAAAGCGGGGCTGCTCCATGTGACTCTCTGCTCTTAAGGGAGGGGGAGGCTTCGGGTGATCTCCCCACCCCCAAGCCCAATCGTCAGCTCCTATTGGCCGGAAACAGCCAGCAAATAGGAGCTAAAAGATTGGCCTGGGGAATGTGGGCAGCACAAGCCTCGCCCCCTCCCCAGAGTTGAGGGAGCAGGGGCTGCAGCAGGACTGGAGCCCAGCCTGCCTTGGGAGTGCTGCAGGACTGCTGGCTGGGAGATGCTTAGGTAAGCGCCTCCCAGCCAAAACCTGCCTCTGGCACCCTTGCCCCTCCTGCACCCCAACTCCCTCCCACAAGTCACCTTTCAAACCCTCTGAAAAAGCTTATAGGTTAATGCTATAGGGCTCATCTAGACTACGCTCAAGTGTCGAAAGAGGATATGCAAATTCCGCAGAGCTTTCAAAAGTGAAAGTAGTTTGAACGTGGCTTTTTTTGGCGAACCCCCCCCCTTTTTCAAAAAGCTGCTCTTCCTCAAAAAATTAGGTTTACGCAGCTTTTCGAAAAAGGGGCAGGAGGTTCACCAAAAAAGCCGCTTCCAAACTACTTTCACTTTCGAAAGCTCTGCTTTCAAAAGTGAGATCGGAAGAAGATATGCAAATTCCTGTGGAATCTGCATATCCTCTTTCGACACTTTAGCGTAGTCTAGATGAGCCCATAGACTGCACGCATTTCCCTCCCCCCACCCTGGCCAGTACATTTTTTGCAGGCTGGCCAGCAGCCCAGCTTAGTTCTGGCTCCCACCAGGTCCAGAACCTACCCCTGCAGCAGCTCTGCATTTAAAGTGTATTAGGAGCCAGGTGGGCAGCCCGCCTGGCTCAGTTCCGGCTCATGCTGGGTCCAGGAGCTTAGACCGCCCCCTTAGACAGGAGCTGCTGCCACCCCATGCTGCTGCCTCTTTATCAGAGGCAGCAGCACTGGGCGACAGGCAGCTGGTCCAGAAGGGGATCTAGTTTTTAAATTGGCTCCCCTCATGGACCAGCTCCTGCCTGGCACCCTGCACTGCTACCTCTGATACAGTGGCTGCCAGCCCCGCCCCTGGGGACTATAGAATAGTCAGCTAACCGATAAAAATTCATGAGGTTACTCGACTATTAAATTAACTGATATTTAACATCTCTACCTGGGCCACATCTTCACTAAATGGAAGATCAACGTTGCTGTGATCAAACTCAGAGGGTGCCCCTGTCAATGGCTGGTACTCCTCCTTTTGCGAGGAGTAAGGGAAGAGGACAGGAGTTGGCCTCCCGCAGTGGGGACAGCGGGGATACTTGAAACAGGGTACATCAACTCCAGCTACGTAATTACCATAGCTCGAGTTGTGTATCCCTGTTAGTGTAGACCTGGCCTTGGAAACATTTTAGTTTTTGAAATATCTTAGGAGTATATGTTTGGGTCCTCTTCAATAAAAAATCATTTCAGTAGAGAGCCACGTATTTTATTCTGAGAATCACTGCAACCAATGGTATTTAAACAAACAGCTACAAGATGTATTTTTTTATTATTTGTTTTTATTAGCACCCATTCCTATGTTTCACAGATGCCACTGCATACATTAAAAAGCAACTCAGTGATCTGTCAAGAGAAGGAAGCCATAGTTTGTCAAATAGAATACTGGTGTGGACAGGAGCCACATCCATTTGTAAATAAACAACGTTACTTTCCCCTATGCCATACATTCACCTATCGGAGACATGGGGATACACATCTCTTTTTATCCGCTCAGGCATAACTTCAGCATTATGTATTTTCAGTGTGTAGAAGTTTTCAGTTATCTTAAATTGACGTGCTCCTTTATTTTGTAGCCTATGTCCATGTGGCTCTTCTGCCAGAATTTTTTCTTAACTATGGTGCATATGGACCTACCTTTGTAAATTGCTTTAAGCCCTGTAAATGGTGGTTGTTTGCACAAGTTATGTAGCGAAGACAGACAGGTAGGTACAAAAAGCATGTGTTAAAGTATAACTTTTCAATCTTGTACCTGTCCCTAGCCTCACACAATAATAAAACATCCCCAAAGCTTGTCAGAGGAGAACATAATTAAAAACAACCTTGCACAAATTAATTAATACCATTCCCTAAATATCTGCAAAGAATGAAATACTACTGTATAAAATAGCAAGGTGAAAAGCTGCAAAAGACTCGCCTCTGAACAGTGAATTGAACTGTCCCGGGGGTGCAACCATATCTAGTTCTCATCGATTAAACAAGAGCTCCTTAAGAAAAACAGAGTTCTTCAAAGATGGAAACCTTATCTACTAACAAATTCATACTACATCCTGAAAGAGATTACTTGAAAAACAATAATACAATACACCAGAAAGCAATGTACAGGCATCTACACTGCAAACACTCACCCCCCTCTTTTTATTACATTATCACAAATAGCAAGTATATTAAGTGGAAGCTTTTAGATTAAATTGGAATAGTGTTACATAAAAGAAAAGGCCAAAATACATTATTTAACAACATGTGGATGGAACAGAACAGGACAAATCTAAATGTGACTGACACAGGCATGATTGGAATGTGTTGAGTTATATCACCTAAATTCTGTGGACCCAATTCTCATGTACACGTAGGCCACTTTACACCATTGTGATAGTGTAAAGGAGTCTTAAAATGCGAGTGAATTATATTTACACACCCTCTAATCAGGGCCGGATTAAGGAGGGGGCTAGCCGGGCAGCTGCCCGGGGCACAACCTATGGGGGGCACCTGATGGCAGCTGTAAAGGGCGCCACTCACCCAGCCGCGCGGTGCCCCGTAGAGCTGCCATCAGGCACCACGTGCCTGATTGCAGCTGTAAGGTGCACATCACACCAGGGGGCGGGGCCACGCATGCGCCGTGCACCCGGGGGCAGAGCCGCACATCCATCGCGCGCCTGCTGCCCGGGGTGCAGGAATGGCTCGAGCCGGCCCTGCCTCTAATGTCCCCTTTGCTTTGCTAGCACAGAGGAAAGTGGTTGTAGTGTACATAAGAATCAGGCCCTGTATATATTTCAGTAGTTCCCTAGTTTCTTTTCTGTTGGAGCCCCTCACCCATTGTGAGAGACTGATAGATAGCCCCACATTTCCAAGCAGGTACAGCATGACTGTGCATCTTTCTGTCTATTCTCTCTCTCTCTCTCCTGTCCCTTTCCTTCATTCTTTTTCCCCTTCTTCTCCTTGTTTTTTCTCTCTTTTTATTTGATTTCATACTTTTCCTTAGTTGTGGGGGTTATTCTAGCTCCTCTCTCCTGATTACTTCTCTTCCCTTTTATATCACGCATCAGAAGCCTATATATTCCTTGTGGAGGGGGATCCACTGGAGGTCTGTGAAGATGGCATGCCTCTTCTCGCAGCTGAATTATGTGTTGCAAGTACAGAAAGCTTTGAACCTCTGAGCTGCTTCCAAAGGGTTTGGTTAAACTGACACCTTAAGTACATGCCTAACTTCAAGCGCATAAGTAAGTAATCCATCTGTGTTGAGGAAAGCATAAATTTAAGCGTGTACTTAAGGGACTTTGCTGACCAAAGATGGCATTGTTCACATTGAGCTACTCCTATGGCCAGCTGTATTAGCAACCAGCACATAAGAAATGTAGGTTGGTGGGTTTCAAAAAGCTGCTTACTGGTTTCCTCAATACAGCACTTCTGTGCTTAGACCTAAAGGGTGTGTCTAGACTACATGGCTCCGTCAACAAAGCCATGTAAATTAGTGTATTCGGCATAGTCAAAGAAGCGGGGATTTAAATAATCCCCACTTCATTAAAATAAACATGGCTGCCGCGCTGTGCTGACGATCAGCTGATTCGACACAGAGTGGCAGTCTAGATGCGGATCTGTCGGCTGGGGAAGCCTTTGCCGACCGATCCTGTAAACCTCGTTTCACGAGGCATAAGGGATCGGTCAGCAAAGGCTTCCCTAGCCGACAAATCCGCGTCTAGACTGCCGCGCTTTGTCGAATCAATTGATCGTCGGCACAGCGCGGTGGCCATGTTTATTTTAATGAAGCGGGGATTATTTAAATCCCCACTTCTTTGACTATGCTGAATACACTAATTTACATGGCTCCGTCAACGGAGCCATGTAGTCTAGACAAACCCAAAGTGCCAAAGGTAAGGTCATTTAGCTTGGAATGGAAAAGGGCAAAGGGGATTTGATGGAGGAATTCAGAATTCTGAAAGCCATAGTGAAAACTGACTAGTCTTTCCTTTTTCAATGTAAATAAATAATACAAGAACAAGAGGACTTTCAATTAGTTTAACAGTCAGCACCAATGAGGGAAATAGAGTTTTTGCAATGTACAGAAAATCCCCGGAATTCAATGCCACAAGTAATTCAGACTACAGTAGGGCTAGAGCTAAAAAATCTGAGATAATTTTTTAACCATTAACAAAACTAATAGCTGTGCAAGCAAAACAAAAAATAAAAACAAAAGAATAACATCACAATGCAAAATTTCTCCCTAGTACAACACCAGAGAGTCAGGATATCAGCAGGAATCATGGAGCAATGTGTCCCTTTCATATCATTTATATCCATTGGCTAGATGCATTTTTGTCCCACTTCCCTTCAGAGCATCAGGCTTTGGTTGGAGGCAGGATACTAACGAGACAATATGACCTAATGGTCTGATCAAGACATTGGTGAACAGATAGGCATGTAACATACTAGCTATATGGTCCCTTACTTGTAACTGAAAGACACAGTAAAAGGTGAACAGTGAAACCTTTACGTGATCAAAAGCATGCTTTCCTAGTTGCCTACAATGTGTGCTCTGCTTACTAGTCATCAAGGCAAAAGTGCTATGTGCAGGTACACATTTATATACAAACATGTAAAACAGCTTCAAGATATGCACATAACACTAAGGAACCACATAACCTTATTCGGTAGCCTTGTTGTCACTGCCTCAAGTTCCTTGGCAGATTGTTCAATGATAATTGCACAGGAAATGCACCATGATTATGTCTGTCAGGACTTGGAGCACAGACTGAAGGCAGACAAGAAACGAACAGCTGCAGTTCACCATTTCCAGCCAATGGGAGCTATGAGGCTCTATGGCTATGGACACGTTAAGTAAACAAAGCAGCATGGGCCTGGCAGTGGCTTACCCTGGCAGCCCTGTGACCCAAGTTTGAAAACGCTGACTTAAAGCAAGGTAAGGGCTTAGTGGTGCCAGGACAATGGGATGTGCCTGGAATATGATTGTTTCTCATAACATAGAAAGGAAGGGCTCTGCTCGCAGGGACAGTTATACTGTATAATGACCACAGGGGGACAGTAAGGGGGCAGAGTTAGAGACAACTATCACTGGGACATTAGGGAGCGGGGATGGAGAAAGGAACAGCTATCTGCAGGGGCGGCCCATGAGCCTAGGCAAACTAGGCAGTTGCCTAGGGCGCCAATGGCCCGGGTGCCCGATGATGACGTCACGGGGTGCCGGGGCGCCCCATGATAACGTCACGGCCATTGACGGCCGTGCAGGCAGGGGCGCCGATCGCACCTTCTGCCTAGGGCACCAGCTGCTGCAGCCAGCCTCAGGCTGCTCCTGTCTGCTATATATTTGAGAGAGTTTGTCTGTTTCTGTGTCTGACTGTCTGTCCCCCAGCCAGAGAGCATGCCCTCCTCTTCCAGCTATGCCTGCTGCAACTGCAGTGGCCATGGACAGGCACTCCTCACCTGTCCCCAAACAGCTATGGTGAGAGAGGGCTGGAGTAGTCTTCTCTCCCTGGGGCAGCCTGAATACTGAACCCCTCATCCCCAGCTCCATCTGAGCCTCCAAACCTCCAGCTATCCTTAGGGATGGGGAGACTGAAGCTTCTCCACTCTCCCAACCCCCTTGTGCCCGATTCGTACAGAGACATTACTGACCTGAGCAATGCCGGGTAAATCTTCTAGTTATTTATAAGGCTAATATTTTGTGATGCACATTTTCAAAACTCCATACACAAAGTGGGAAGATAAGAGGCTCTCTCCCCTATTACCACAAAGCTAAGGTAGTTTGGCTTTTTTAAATATGACTTTCCAGCATTTCATATGTCTTCATAGAATCATAGAATACTAGGACTGGAAGGGACCTCGAGAGGTCATCGAGTCCAGTCCCCTGCCCTCATGGCAGGACCAAATACTGTCTAGACCATCCCTGATAGACATTTATCTGACCTACTCTTAAATATCTCCAGAGATGGAGATTCTACAACCTCCCTGGGCAATTTATTCCAGTGTTTGACTACCCTGACAGTTAGGAACTTTTTCCTAATGTCCAACCTAAACCTCCCTTGCTGCAGTTTAAGCCCATTGCTTCTTGTTCTATCCTCAGAGGCCAAGATGAACAAGTTTTCTCCCTCCTCCTTATGACACCCTTTGAGATACCTGAAAACTGCTATCATGTCCCCCCCTCAATCTTCTCTTTTCTAAACTAAACAAACCCAATTCTTTCAGCCTTCCTTCATAGGTCATGTTCTCTAGACCTTTAATCATTCTTGTTGCTCTTCTCTGGACCGTCTCCAATTTCTCCACATCTTTCTTGAAATGCGGTGCCCAGAACTGGACACAATACTCCAACTGAGGCCTAACCAGCGCAGAGTAGAGCAGAAGAATGACTTTTTGTGTCTTGCTCACAACACACCTGTTAATGGCCTAATTTCTTACAAAGTGGAGTTTTAACACTGAGTATCCTGGGATTCTAAGTTGTTGTTCTTACTGATTTTTTTTTTTTGCTATAACATTTTTGAAAGGTAATATACACTGAAAACATTGATAAATGCCTTAATTTCATTTTAACAAAAGATTTTTGTGTTGGATTACATTGTCTTCTAGTTTACTTTTTCCATTGTTGATGGTTCCAAATGAAACAAAAGAACAAGTCCCTCTCCTGATTTTTCTGGGAGATTGTCCATATCTAATATAATAGCCTTTAACATCAAGCTACCAGCCATGAGGGAATCAAAGTTATAACTAGCTGTCTATATCTACACAACGTTTAGCTTGTCTTCTCTGCTACTGCTGTTTACTTGTGTCTGGTGCATTACTTTCCCCTGGGCATTAGCAAATTATCAACCCTTTTTACCAAAAACACAATAATCAGACTGCAGTCAGTGCCATGAATTATTAATACTGCACTATCACTCAGAGGCAGTGATCAGGACCCCATTGTGCAAGGCAGTACACATGCATGTAATAAAAAGACAGTCCCTGCCCAAAGAGGTTACAGTCTTAGCATATGACAAGAGACAAAAAGTGGAGAACAAACAAACTTGCAGCACTCTAGAAATAATGAATGCTAATGACATAATATAGAAATACATCTCATGCACCAGTAAACCTCACCTACCGTTTCTAAGACTGAGAAATGCAAAGGTCACCGAATAGTTATGAGAATTCTAGTAATCAAGATCACATAAGTGTTCCACTCAGTTTCACAAATATTATCAAATTAATGTGAACTCCTACCCTCACACCGAAAGCTTCTCTCTGCATGTCCTGAAATAACTCATTTACTGAGTAACTAACCATTAAAAGCTCTCCTCCTAAGCTGTCTGTTTTCCACTCTATGCTGGAGGTGCTCAATTGAACAGAGCTGGCTCCAAGGCTGTTGGGCAAGAAGATTTTAAAGATTCTGTCTGCATAACCTACATGTTGCAATGATTTTCAAGACTGGCAGGGTGTGGGTGGAGGGGTGTTCTTTGTTTGTTTAGATCCCTTATGTGTGGAAGTATAATCCATCTTACTGTCATAAACCCAAAGCAAGCCATGCTAGCAGGAAAAGAGATGGCAAAAAGAGATTTTCATCAAACGCCTGTTTCTCTAATTATCAGTCCTAGCCTGCTCTGACTCTGAAGTGTGTCGGGAGAGAGATTTCTCTTTTATGGGGCAGAACCACTGACCAGAACTGAGCAGTATGTGGAAAGAGGGAGAGGAGTGGAAGAAAGATGAGGGATTTCTTTGGGGTTGGGTAAGTGTGCAATAAAGATGAATCAGAGGGAGCATAGCAAGAAGAGAACTAGCAGCTCTTTACCTCCCCTCATGATCTGCTGGGACTAGGAGATCATGAAATTTGAGGGATTGTTTTTTCGCAATCCCTGAGGTAACTTGCAGGACGCACCCCTCGCAGCCCACCTGTGCATTGCACCCCTTCTATTGAAAAGTCTTGTTTCAGATGAAACAGAGAAGTCTTTAAGCAGACTGGTTCGGGTAATCACAGTACCAAGCTACCATCAATAACACTGCCAAGTGATTAGAAGAAAACTAGTTGTAAATTTAAATACCACTTTTATTCATTAATCTCCAACAGCTAAAGACAAACTAGAAGCAAAATTAACATGATTTTAAACTAAGCACTGGCATCCTGTGGCTATTTTTTGGCCTGCTGAGAGAGAATGAGTTGATAAAAGAAAGAGACCTCATTGAGAGCAGTGAAATTAGTGCTGCTCCAGTGAGCTCACAGATTGTTTCTATTACCTAACTTGCTTCAGAAGCTGGTGAATACCGCAATTAATCTTGGCTTCAATTTGGAGTGAAATGGAGGAATGACCTGTCCACCACACTAATCCTGTGTCCACTGGGACCCAGGCTAAGTAACGTATAGTCTCCCACAAAGACATATCTATTGAAGGAGTAAAAAATATAGAAAATTTTGTGGAAATCCATGAGTGCCAACTAGAGCGTAACATTAGGAGACTTTTAGGGGAAAGCTGATCGCTATTTGTCTCTCGCTGATTTAAGCGGAAGCCTCACTGTTCAAGCTGGAGTCTTAACAAGCCATTGAAATAGATAAGGATTCAACTACAGTTGTCAGTCCCAGACACAAATTGCTCATGCCAGTAGTAGCAAACCAGCTCAGTCAGAAAAATTACATAGCACAGGCTAGCAGTGAAGTCCTTTTCTTGGCTAAATATCCAGAGCCATGTTCTGACAATTTTTGAGTACGTATGATAGCAGAGTGCCAGCTGCACTATAGATAAGGCCAAGAGTCACTTTCTGTTCAATGGATGACTCTTCTAAGTGCTTTAAAATCTGTGGGGTTACTCGGCTTGCTCTGAAATGTGGTTTGTGTTATGGGGACATGGGGTAAAGTTAATGAGCTAATTTTGGGGCCATTTGAGTGAGGGTTACACAGTCTCCCCAAAAACATCTTTCCTGAAGCATGACAAATGCTACCAACACTCTTTTCACACATCTGATTGGCCCCCAAAGGATTTCAGTCAGGAATAGTGCATCTAGACAGCGTATATTTTTCAAAATAACGGGCGTGTTTAAAAGACACGGGGTAGCTATTTCGGGAACCTCTGGTATCCCAAAATAACCCCGCTGTCTAGATGTACCCTCTGAGACATATGAACTTCTCCAGTCTTCTCAAAAGCTGTCCTGCCCTCACCTTCTCAGCTCTAGTGCTTGAGATCCTGTCATATACATGAAGCATGCTAGTTCAATATCTAACCTAGCTGGTGCTTGCCATCTGCTACCTCTCAAGAGCAGCTGTACTGGAAATACTATTCAAGAAAAAGTTAAGCTCTACAGCAGAGCTACTCAACTTTGGAAGCCCCGGGGGCTGCAATGATACAGCACATGCCAAGGGCCGCAACTTAAGTGTGGTTGCATAAACATGCAAATATAGATGCAAATATATGCAAATAGCTTCTTTCACACTGACAGGCATGAATACAAAGATTACGGCAAGACTACACAACACCCAGGCCCCATTTAAGTCAGTTCCGCTGATATTAATAAAATGCAATATTTACCCAATTTCCACCCATATGACAACACAATGAACAATGACAGTCCAGGAATTTAACTACTAAAACACATATCAACAGAAGACCATTATATTGACTCGCCGTCATGAAACATGTTCCCAGTGGAAGCCATGTTCAAAGGATCCCAACCGCGGGCTGCGTGTTGAGCCCCACATAAACCCAAACCACACCGCGTGCTGCAAACAAACGGGCCGTGGGCCACATGCGGCCTGTGAGCCATGTGTTGAGTAGCCCTGCTCTACAGATAAGGTCACACCTAATACTCACACATCAAAAGGTTTACACCCGTCATATGCAGACAAAGCGCCCAAGAGGATTGCTAGCCACCTCCAGTTCATCCACTCAGTGTGGCTGGCATACATTATGCCTATTGAACTTGTGCATTACCCACACATTGCAAGTTCAAACCCAACTTTGGGCAGATATGTGGGGAAAAAATGTAGACACGTTGCTACCAGTGGCCTTTGTGAAAGGGTTTTTGAGGGGGAGAGGGTTATGCTGAGGAAATGTAAGCCTAGTACAAGCAGAAAATTCAGAAAGAAAATAAATGACATATGTGAATGCTAGCTGGGAGGGAAGAGGGGAATGGAGCTGGGGAAATAAGAGGAGGGGCTTTGGGGTGACAACAAGCAAAAGGAGATTATGGGGAGAGGGATAAATTGGGATGCATGATAGGGGATGAGACTCCGGTTGGGGGGGAGGACATGGGGATTAGGAGACTGGGAGGGAAGAGGTGAAGGGGTGACATAGGCAGGTAGCAGAGAGAGTGGGGGACATTAGGTGTCCTGTGTGTGCAGGACATTCTTCCATCCTGAGTGTGTTCTGGGATCTGGAGGAGGAAGGTTTATCCCTCTGTGGGTGTCCAAGCATCTCACTCTGCCTCCCATTTGAACGCAAGGATCAGGGGACTTCCATCCTTCTAAGGTGTCTGAGCCCTTCTACCCTGCCCCCAGGTGAGCCAGAACCTCGAGGCCCCACGTGAACCATATCTGGGGATGCCCTAGCTCTCTGGAAAGCTGAATGGAGAGCTAAGAACAGACATGCAGGGAACACACTCCAAGAATACACTGCTGAGACTGGGGTGAGGAGTTGAGGATTTGCATGCTTGATGTATATGACAAGATCTCAAGCACTAGAGCAGAGTAGGTGGGGGGCAGGACAGCTGTTGAGAAGACTGGAGAAGTTCATATGTCTCAGAAGGTACATCTAGACAGTGGGGTGATTTCGGAATACCAGAGGTATCCCAAAATAGCTACCCCGCATCTTTTAAACATGCCCGTTATTTCAAAATATTATTCGAAATAATGGGCACGCTATTCCGGCATCCCTGTAACCCTTGTTCCACAAGGGTTAAGGGATGTCTCAAAATAGCTCATTATTTTGAAATTTGGCACTGTGTAGATGTGCCAAATTTCAAAATACAATCAAAATAAGATATGCAATTTGTGTAGCGCAAATAGTGTATCTTATTTCGAGTGTAGGGTGCTGTGTAGATTCACCCAGAGCTATTTTTCATACTGTATTTCATCTGAAAATATCACATGGAGATGACTAGATCGCACCTCTCTGAGCCTCCTGTGCTGCAGATGGATGTGTAGTGCCCCTCCCAAGTCCTTTTTGAGCCTCCATTCCCTCATCTGTACAATAAGGGTAATGATATTTCCTTTCTTGGTAAAGTGCTTTGAGTTCAACTGATGAAAAGCACTATATAATAGTAAGGTATAATTATCATTACCTGGCCACAATAGCTTGTTAATTGCAAACCTACATAACAACAACATCTGCCTCAATCAGTGATGGACAACCTGCGGCCTGTGGGCTGCATGCAGCTCATCAGGGTAAGCTGCTGGTGGGCCACCCGACATTTTGTTTACCTTGTGTCCACAGGTACAGGTGCCCGCAGGTCCCACTAGCCAGGAACGGCAAACCACGGCCAATCAGAGCTGCAGGCAGCCACAGCTACAGGGGGAAGGTACACAACCTATCTGGCGGGCCGCCAGTGGTTTACCCTGATGAGGTGTTTCTGGCCCATGGACCACAGGTTGCCCACGACTGGCCTAAATGACTAACTCCTACCAACAATATTTCTGGTTTTGCTTAAAAAATAACTGACAAAAATGTAATGCAGAGTTAAGGTTGTCCAATGATATCTCATGCCCTTTCACAATGTTGAATTCAGCAAAATTCAGACTTCTAAAACACAGGAAGTATAATGTTAAGGTAAATCCCACACAACCTTAACTGTGCCCCCTTTGATCAACGTCCCAGTATACCCAACACACATACTTGCACTCAGCCTTTTCACTGTATTGAACAGGGGCTACCTGTGCCAACACTCCATTCCAATTCACACTTGGCCTACTTCACAGAAAGAACATCTGCTAAATTTTACAGCCCCTTCCTCCTTATACACATGATGTCATCTAACATCCTGCAGAACAGCCTCTGTCCATGAGGAGCTCAGACCCCCCTCCTCCCCAGCCAGGGGCTGCTGCCACCCTGCACTGCTGCCTCTCTATATCTGCATCTGCATCTACCCTGCAGCCAGTCTGCGCAGGGAACTGGTTTTTAAACTGGCTCTCCTTGCGGACCCGCTCCCCTCTGCAGAGGCAGCAGCACAGGGTGGCAGGGGGCTCCCTGGGAGTGGGGCTGGGAGCGCACTGGCTGCCAGCCCTGCCCCCAGGGACTATCGAATAGTTGTGTAACCACAAAAGATTTCATGCAGTTACACAACAATTCAATTACCCGATATCTAACATCACTAATAGATACTTCTGCCTTTAGCCCATCTCTTTCCCCACCTGCTCCTGCCCACTCATCCCAACCCACGTCCTGTCCCTATTCACTTCTTTAAAACAGCTTCTTGCCCTTCTCTTCCTTGTACCTCCCCCTTCCCTCCCACCCCACACATATCGATGCACCTGTCTAGCCACTTTGCTCCTATTCAATCCCCTTTCACCCTGGCTTCTGTCCCCCTTCTCTGTTGTTCACCCTTCCATACTATTCCTGACCATACTAATGTGGTTCACCCTTCCACACTATTCCTGGCCTCCTCAGCTCCTAGCCAAACTCTCCCCCAGCTACTGCCACCTCCCCATCCTACTGTCTCGCTCCTGTAGGGCGTTCTCTGCCCATGTGATCTCCACTTCCTTTTGCCCCACTCCTCAGTCTAATCCAAAGCTCACTGAAGTCATTGGAAAGACTTCCAATATCAGGACAAATTAAGGTCCCAATCCCATAAACACCTATGCCTGTCTTTAAATTTACTACTGTTGCCCCCCTTTTTTTGAACAAAGCAGCTAAACAAAGCTAAAATGGGGTTTTATGGAGTGTGGTATTTTCTTCAATGCCTTCCTATTTATTTAGAGGGAATGTACAAAGTCCTTCGCAGAATGCAGGGGGAACCAAAAGGACCAATTTCTTAGCTTACAACCTCAGGCCTCTTTTGCCAACAGAGCCAAACCCTTGATCTTCGTTTTTTCTAGGGTCACTGTCAAGAGGGAATGAGAATTTGCAGCTACATCCGCCCAGTCTCCAATCAACGTATGCGTTAGCTGAGCTACACCAGTGCTACTTGATTGACTCCGCCTCCTGATTGGCTGGGGGAGTCAGTAAACCTGCTCTTAACCCAAACAACAATAGGTGCTTTCTGGCTACTCGATGTTTGTGCTCTCTTTCCTCTTCTCCATTGGCTTCAGGAGTCTAACACTGAATCCTTGGCTTTGGTTTCCTTATACTGGTTGTAACCCCTAGCTTTGGTTTGTGTCTCGTGCTCCAGCCACTAGGCCTGAGCCCCCACATCCTGGTTTGTGATATTTGCATGCTCATGCTACTGCTTGGCTTTCTCTCTCCCTCCCACCCCACCCCCCCATCCCAGTTCTTTTGTCTTTTCTGCCTTACCCCACACACCCAAAACAATACTCAGTCAACAGATCCTCTGACTGGATCAGATGTTCTTTTTTTCTTAAGGGGGGGGCTTATGCTCACAGCTGTGTTCATTAAAGATGAGCTCACACCTATCAATATCAATGGAATTTTAATGCAGGCCCCTGAAAGTTTCCAACAAGGTGCCATGAGTGGTTCTATTGATTTTAATGGGACTGTGCAGGACAGAAAAGTTAAGTATCTGAATAAGTGTTTGGAAGAACTTCCCTTAATTTCCTCTTCCGTGGGACTGATCTTTGTATTTGTAGACGCTTAAGCTTACTTTTGATTTAAACCACAAGCTCAAGGGGAGAACCCACTTGGCATAAATCAGATTTTGTTGTTTTCAATATTTAAGATAAAAATAAAGAAAACACCATTTTTATTCCATTTTCTGCTTTAAGATGAGCTATATTTATTAAACAAGAAAATGAAGCAAGGAGCATTCAGTGCACAGTCTAGAAACATACAGTGCATAATAGCTATGATTGCAAACATGTTGATAGTTCTGTGCATACTATTGCAAAGGAGAGACCAAATTCTGTTTTCATATAATTTATTACAAAATGGGTGGGCAGAACAAAATAATGAAAATATTGTATAGATCCAGAATTGTGTCTAGGTAGATTGTTATAGACTTTTTTTTTTTACAAGGAATTAACTACTCTTTTCTACATTTTTATCTGTATCTTTAGAAAAATGTGATGTTAAACCCATTCTTTTCCAAAAGTTGTATAAATAGAGTGCAGTTAAACAGTAAGAATTTTTTCTAAGAGAGCCTGGATAATTAAGATAATTGATCATGGGAATGGGCCTTTCACTACGGAGTGAGTAGTAAACAAGAGTTACCCCAGAGATAGTCACTCTAGGTCAGAGTTGAAACAAAGACAGTGTGGATATGCTTGAATTGCCACTGCCATACTTGTTCTGCGAATATTATACAAAGGACTTAGCCATGGGTGGTGCATAAATTGCTGATTGGGGGAAGCTGGACCCCAGACCTGCCCCTTCCGTGCCCACCACTGGAGCCCAGAGCATCTTCACTGTGGCTAGCCCAGGCTAGCCCCCCAGCCCTGGAATGCTGGGAAGGAGGGCAGTACCGCCCCCCCCCCCCCAAGTCCTGGAGCAATAGGAGGGCAAGTGGCATGGATACAGCTACCTTGCCAACCTCTGAGCATTGGGAGGTTGGCCGAAGCAGCCCAGGCCCCCCGCCACCAGGAGAGTAGGTGGTTTGGCCCAAGCCGGGCCGCTGCACAGGGGGAACAGTGGTGGGATGCAGGGAGGGAGTTGGGGCAGAGCATGGATGGGTGTAAAGGGAGGACCAAGGTCAAGCCTCCTCCCAGCGTATGATACCAGCTGCCCATGGATTTAGGCTCCAATCCTGCCATTTCATTAATGTATGCAGATACATTACAAAACTCTACAGCAGACAAATACTGCCATCCGTTCTGTAACCTTCACAAGCACTAGTGTTACACAGACACAATATGACTTAAGAAGAGCAATGCAAAGTAAGAATCTTTACCCACCCTGGTAAGGTGTACATGTCCCCTCAGTTTCTGTGGCAGGTACTAGTCCTGTGAAATTATTCTGCACCATTAGAAGGGTCAGCTCTTATGGATCACTTTTCAGGACTGAAGCCTAGTGGCCTGAATGAAGAAAGCTGAACTACTGATATCCTACTACTAGATGTACTTTAAAATTAGTTACCCTTTTACTTGAACTGATATATTAGTGTGCAAATCCAAGAAAGATCCCTTCGTTGGTTTTCATGGACAAGAACTGTGAGGCTATTATGCTCACTGTAAACCAGTAAAAGACTTTTAACAAAGTTATATCTCATCTTTGTGAGAAATGTACAAAATTATTATTCTGATGAGCACTCGGGTTTTCTGTTTGGAACAGAATGAAACTCAAGAAGTTTGCACACAGCTTTTTAAAAAATTATACCATTGACTTCCTTTGGACCAATAATTTTCTGTAGACATTATAAAAGCTATGGTGTAATTTTTGAGAGGGCTAACCACTTAATACAAATAATCACAAGTTATAATGAAAAATTTCAAAATTATACCAACATTGTGCTACCATGTTGTGAGCTTGTGCATGAGACCCAAGAAACGATGATGACCAGTTTAGTTTCTGCATTGAAATACCATCAGTGAAACCCAACCTCATTCATGTTATTTTAGTTTTAATTTTAATTAGCAAAAGCTGTAAGGAACTGAAGTAAGTACAATGAAAGTGAGCACAAGCATTTTTTGTGTGCACATTGGCAGTTTCCACTGTGAAAATAATGTGAATGGGAGAGATTCAATATCTCATTGAAAAACCACAAAGATGCACAAAATATGCACTGCCCACTTGAGATACCAAAGTATTACTCACAATAGATTGTCCAGGCATATGTTCTTTGGGGGAAAGGGCTGTCATGTGGATGTCTTCACTGCAGAATTAACCTGAGTTAGCCTTGCTCAGGTGTGAGACATCTACAAGGGAAAGGGGGGATATGGCAGAAAGCCAGTGCACACTGCCCCACCACCTATGAGGGCAGAGAGACAGACACCTCAATACCACCTCTCCCACCACCTACAGAGGAAAGGAAGAACATAGGGTTGCCAACTTTATAAATGCACAAAACCAAACAGCCTTGCTTCACCTTTTCCCAGAGGCCCTACCCCTTCTCCAAGGCCTACCCCTACTCATCCTTCCCCTCTTCTTCCATTCCTCACTCTCCCCAATGTTCACTTTCACTGGGCTAGGGCAGAGGGTTGAGGTGCAGGAGTGGATGATGGCTCTGGCAGGGGTGAGGGCTCTGGGACGAGGCTGGAGAAGAGAGATTTGGGCTGTAGGAGGGGGTGCAGGGTGCTGGCTCCAGGAGAGGACTCAGGGAGTTGGAATGCTGGCTCTGGAGGAAGTTAGGATACAGTAGGAGGGACAGAGAGTTGGGGTGTGGGACAGAGTTCGAGGCATAGGCTTTAGCTGGGTGGTGCTTACCTATGGCAGTTCCCGATCAGCAGTGCAGTAAGGCTAAAATAGGCTCCCTGCCTGCCTTAGCTTCATATGGCTCTCCGAGGTAGCTGCCATGTCTGGCTCCTAGCACAGGGGCAGCTTTGCTCAGTGAGTGCTACCAGTTATCCTCAGTTGAATGCATCTCTAAACTTTGGTGAGAGGGATTTGTGTGTGGACACAAGGGAGCAGCTCCTGACAAAAAGCCCAGGCTAAAGTCTTCAGTGGAATAACATGCTCCTTGGGATACACTTTCCCAAGCTGGTTAGAGCTTCATAGTATGATCTACTTTACTACCTGCTTGCTGGGGCAGTGAAGTAGTCAACACTTAAAGCACCATCACAGGCACCTGAGTCAGCACTTATTGTGGTGAATGGGGCAGTGCACACCTGGCAGTGCTATGGCTGCAAGCTCTCTACAGACATGGCTTTACTCTTGTCTCAGCTCTTGGGAGAGATGCTGCTGTGCATGACTGTCAAGGAGAGCCCCACTTCATGCCCTGCTCCATACAGCAACATCCTCCAGCTTCAAAGGATCCATCTGAAGTTATTTTCCAGAGAACAGCAGAGGGAATCTCCTTTGGAAGAGAGGCTCAGGACAGGGTCTGTATGAGAGAGTGTCCCCTTGAAGAGTGAAAGGGAGCCAAGATAGGCTCTGTGTGAGGACTCAGTCTCCCTCCACATACACTTCCTATCAGAAACTGTTTACTCTCCCCAATAAGCTACAGGCTGAGGGAAGGGCGGGGCAATGTCTGACCCCTACAGCTGCCGGAAAGGCTGTGATTGGTGGAGGCGTGGCCCTATATAAAGACAGGCAGGAGCCAGGAGCTGGCTTACTTTTGGAGCAGAGTATTGGTTGATTTCACATGTGCAGTGCTTGCAGCAGAGGCTATGAAGGAAATGTGTGGGTGAGGATTGACCGGACAGCTGGGGGGTGAGGGAAATGACACTTTACTGTAGTGGCAGTGAAGTTTGAGGGGTGACCCTGCTGCCCTCCCTGGCTATGTAAGGTGCTCTTGGACGTGGCTGCTTTTCTGGGGCTGTTTTCCCGTGACTGTGGGGGGGTGGTCCCCAGACCTGTCTGTTCTGCCTGGCCCTATTGTCTGGGATGTTGGAGGCAGGACTTTTGGAGGGATGAAATTAGACCCCCCCTGAGGAGCTCTGCTGTGGCAAACCATGTGGCCAGGCCTGGGTCTTCCTTAAAGTCCAGTCATCTTCTTTCTCCCTATCCCCCAATCATGCTGCTTTACACCCCCTTTTTCCTTCCCCTGTCCCAGGACAGGGGACCTCATGGGGCCAATTCTCCTATGAGATTTTTCACAGCCTGGATGATGCAGCTAGGTCAACCTAAGTTTTAAGCCAAAACTAGGCCTGATCTGCTTCTTTCTTATGTGCTTTGCTGGGCAATGAAATAGTTAACACTTAAGGCACCACCAGCACTGGCATATGAGTCAGTGTTCAGTGAGATCAGCGGTTCTCAAACTGTGGGTTGGGACCCCACAGTGGGTTTGTGACTCTATTTTAATGGTGTCACCAAGGCTGGCATTAGACTTGGTGGGACCTGGGGCTGAAGCCAAGGCATGAGCCTCAACACGCACCATTAAAGCCTAAGGGCTTCGGCCCTGGGTGGCAGGGCTCAGATTACAGCCCCCCTACCTGGGGCTGATGATTCTTCTTTATGGAGGAAAGCATTAGCTGGGGTTCTCCTGGGGTCATGTATCAATCTTCATTGTTCAAAGGGGCTCATGGTGCAATGAAGTTTGAAAACCACTGAGTGGGATGAATGGGGCAGCACACACCTGTCAGCGTTATGGCTGCAGACTCCGACAGGCATGGCTCAGCTCTTGGCAGAGGTGCCTGTGTGTGCACAAACCAAGGAGAGCCCCAGCTAATGCTTTCCTCCAGAAAGAAGCATCCTCAGCCTACAAAGGACGGTCACCAATTTGAAATTACAGGCTGACCCTCCCTTGTCCAGCATGCTTGGGACCAGAGTGGTCCCAAACCAGGGAACTTGCCTGACTAGAGAAGGTCAGGTGTCCGGGCTCTCTTGGGGCTCCCCTCCTGGCAGCTGTCCTGGGAGAACCCAGAGACCTGACCACCTCTGGCCCATCTGCCTGGCGCTGCTGCCCCCAGCCCCATGGTGGCAGTGATGGCTGCTCCCAAGGCTACCCGGCCCAACATGCGCAGTGATAGCAGCGGTTGCTCCTGGGGCTCCCAAGGACCTTGGAAGCCGCTGGGTGGTAGCTGCTCACGGGGCTCTCTACTCTCAGGTCGCTGCCACTGACCAAGCCAGCGCTGCTCACAGCTGCTCTTAACCGCTGTGGCTGGGGCTCCCTGGTATAGCAACATCAGTTGTCTTGCCTGACCAGGGAGTCCCAGATGAGAGAGGTTCAACCTGTAATCTCGAGTGAGTGAGGGTGGGGGCTTAGGGCAGAGATCTGAAACACTCTCCCCTCTGCCCATGTGTGAGAGGGGTGGCATTGACTTGGGGCAGGATTCTTCTGTATGAGGGAGTCTCCCCCTCAGTGAGTGAGGGGGATTAGGAGAAGGGCTGTGTGAGGGAGTCCTTTCTCTTCCCTGCCCCTCCAGTGAATGAGGGAGTTTCAGGGCAGCATCTGTGTGAGGAAGTCTTGCTTTCCCCTGCCAATGAGTGAGGAAGGCCAGGGGAAGGGTTTGTGTAAGGAGGTGCCCAATATAGGGTCTTTGTGAGGGAGGCTTCCCCCAAAATGAGCTTTCCTCGGTAAAACCCATCTCCTCTGATAAAGTGGATTTTACCCGGGAAAGCTCATGATGCTATATATTTTTGCTAGTCTCTAAGGTGCCACAGGACTCCCTGATGTGCCATTGGAACTTGGGGAGGTGGTCACCTGGTGAAGGGGGTTCCTGAAATACTGCCTCCTCCAAAATGAATTGCATATAAATTTCATAATGCTTTAAAATTGATGTGCAAAAGGAAATGAGTTTAAAAATGGGGGTGGAGATTGGGCTGCAAATTGTCACTTAATGAAGTTCAATATACTTTTTTTTTTTTTTTTTAACTTCTAAAATGCTCTGAAATCCACATGCATAGTTAAACGGTCATCAATGTTATCCTGCAACAAGGGCAGGGATATACTTTTGGTGAAAAATTGGAATAATCTGTCCAAAGAGGCCCTAAGATACAACCCTCTGATAAAGAACTCCTCTTACTAATTTTTTAAAACGCAACAGTGGTGGGCTAGGATATGTTTGATGTGGATAAGGGAAGAACACTCATTGTGGAGATGCAAAATGATTCATCCAGCTCAGTGCTCCTCTGCTGCAGAAAGTTATGGAACACCTCTTCTCCTATGCTACCGCGGAAGTGAAGCAGGAAGTCTGGAGCTCCCTGTGTTCCTCTTACTACTAGTAAACATGCTCCTCACAGCCCATTTCTTGCCATTTTCCTCCTCCCTGGGTCTCTCCCTCCTCTACTGGGGTCTTCCTAGAAAGACCCTTCATTCCTGCCCCCATAGCTACTTCAGTCATGTCCCCAAACTACTACCTCTTTTCCTGGGAAAATGTTTTTAAGGCTAATTTTGCTTAACTTTAAGTGACAATGGTTTATTGTATCTATTTAATACATAACGAAAAGTAAAGCAGTAATGAAATGTTTGCTGCAGTAAATCTTCATCTTGCTCAGTTTGCAGCTAGCAGGAAATGAATTGAAAATAACTATAATTTGAAAAAGATGATGGAAACAGAACAAAAGTAAAACTTTAAAAATAGTCACTTTTATCTTTACTGCCTGGGTAACCAGCTTCATCCATATGACTCTGTATGTAAGTGGCTAGAATTAAGTTCTTGAGTATGGCAGCAGTATATTTCTTTTCTTCCTAAATCTATATTGGCTACTGAAATATGCTTTCATTATCACTGCAGTGTCATTAATTTGAACTCTAGTATTTGGATTAGTTTGTGGATAATTACTTTCTCTTCAGTAAGGATTCAGTTTGGCTTCTGATTTTTGCACCTGGTTTTCATCATGGGTGAGAGAGCAGAGGTTGGCTTTGAAAGTGGTGTAACCAGTGTTCCCTCTAATATTTTTCCATCCATTGGTGAATAAATTTTTATGTGCACTGAGGCATGTGAGAGTGTGCACCAACCATGGAAACAAAGCCTAGCTGTGGGCGTCTGCTAATCGACTAGGCAGCATTTGAATCTCTCCTGAGTGGCCACAGCTTAAAGGGAACACTGGTTATAACCAATGCCAGACATGGTATAATAACTGCTGTCATTGGTTACATTTACTATTACTGTTTCCTTCAACAGAAATTCTATGTTGGAAAATCGGCCTCAGAAGCACTATGGAATAACATCTCCAATTAGTTTGACTCCTCCTAAGGAAATAGATTATATTCACACTCAGAAATTAATTGAAGCCATGAAGCCATTTGGAGTATTTGAAGAAGAAGAAGAACTAAATCACAGGTGTAACTTTTAATATAATTGAAATGCATTACTTGAATCTATTTTAAAACTAGATCTAATGATGATTCTCATTACAGGTTGAGTGTTCTTGGTAAATTGAATAAATTAGTCAAAGAATGGATTTCAGAACTCAGTGAGAGTAAGGTAAACATTTTTAAAATTCCAATTTAAGCAACAATTTAAAAGAGAAAAAGTACCTTATTTCTAGTATTCTACTTACTTTATTGCCTTCATAGTTAGAATTCTCAATCACTTACTCTGGATTGTGTCCTTTGACTTTCTGCCAAGGAGTAATACGTTTTCCATTTCTATATTGGGCAATAGACTTGTAGCAACTGTCACTCAAACTAAGGTAGGAAGATTTTAGCTACCTAGATCTAGGCATTTTTCTAGCAATAAGTGAATTTGTAAATTGGCAATAGCTAAATCATCTGTGTTTGACAATACAAATTAGAATCAGACGGCTTTCTCTAATGAGTATAGAGCCTGGGAAAATGAGCTTTTTATTTTTTCTAACTTCCATGATCTGATCAATATTTTAAAGACTTCTTTATTAACTATTTTTATTTGTACAGTCGAGGGGTAGAGTGGGGGTAGAGCAGTTCTCACAGCAGGGCTGCAGGGGACTTCCTATGTGGCCAAAGCTGTTGGGGTACAAGATATGGAGGAGGGTGCAGCCTCTGGTTTGGGAGTGGGTGAACAGGGCTGTGACAGCAGGGTGTCCTAGGACTCCCTGGAAGGCTGAGGCCCTGCTAGGTCAGATGAGAGAAACCCTGGCCACTGAAGAGGAGTTATTCCTAGCCATGGAGCAAGCCACCCTGCTGTTAAATGGCTCTTGCCCAGGGATAGCAGCTCCTCCACCTGCTCCCAGTTCTGGTCAGGGGGCTCTGCTCGGCCAGGCCAGGACTGCAGCCTTTCTCCATCTTCTTCCAGTGGAGATCGGAGGTCACTGGCTCCACTCGCTCCTCAGCAAGCGGCAAGGAAGCCCACTCCGTTAAATAACATGGTGTCTGTCTCCCTTTCACGCTCCTTACCAAGGGTTTCTTATCTGGCCTGCCAAAAGCACAGCCAGCTTTTCCTACCTTCCTTCCTCACCCTTTGTGCTTGCAAGGATCAGGTGCCACTGGTCCCGAGGCAGTGCAGGGAGCCTTCTGCAGCATTATTGTCACAAATCCACTTGCTCCAGTAACAGTAAGGCTGCAGAGGGCTTGCAGGACCAGTGACACCTGATCCCGGCAAGCAGGCCCACTTGTAGGATTGATAGTTTTTTGTCCATTTCAGCATTAGCTTTGACATTGACCTTTTACTAAGTAAAATCAGTGAGGAGTCCTGTGGCACTTTAAAGACTGGGAATGTTGCATTACTATGCAGAGGACAGGGCTAATGAGACCAGTTCAATCAGGCTGGATGCGGCCCACTCCCAACAGTTGGAAAAGGTGAGGATACTAAAAGCAGGGGAACTCCCATCTTTGCATGTGGACCTATCCCTGCCAAACTGAAGTCTCCACTTCATGCATCTGATGGAAGTGAGCTCCAGCTTCCCACTACAGGGCTGAAGTACAAAATCTACTAGGCCAGGCCCCCTTAGGCTCTTGTATGGAAGGGGAATGTGGGGAGCATCTTTCTCCTTCTCAGTTGGTGGCCACGTCGGTGAGGGTTTTTTGGTCATTTCTGGCTTTTTGCTTCCCGCTAGTGTGCGGCTCCCATCTGATTTTTTTTTTTTCTTTCCTGTGGGTCTGTGGTTCCCCCCAATCCAAAAAAGGTTCCCCATCCCTGGCTTATGCTCACATAAATTTGTTAGTCTTTAGGATGCTACAGGACTCCTTGTTTTTTCACTGAAACACACAAACAAGGCTATCCCTCTGAATTAAGTAAAATATAATCCTGCCAAGCCTCCCTATGGAGCAAAGTGTGACCATCTAACCTTAACCAAAGTTTTAAAAGTATCACAGACTGGAGGTAAATTAATTACTTTTGGCTCACTGGTTACGATCCAGTTTGTATCTTATACTGGCTGTAACTTATTACCTGTCCTTTCAAATTCACATAAATGGACGTATATTATCGACGCTGCAGATGCTAGTTCTGTAGTAATAAATGATTCCATTGTATTTTTGTAAATCTGTCAGGAAATGACTACCGTCATGATTTCGTATTGCTGTTACTTCAGTTGGCTAGACAAAATTAAGTTCTTACTCTAGTGACAACCTTTTCTATCTGAGCAATCCATGTGTTGCTCTTCATTAAGGCAGGCTAAGCTAATGTCCCCACATGTAGTGACTTATTTTTTTGTTGCTGTTTAGAAATTCCTGTGACCTTATTCTCAAAATATTTCACACCTACTAACTGCACTTTATTTGCTGAAATGTTACTAACTGCCAAAACAAGCTAACTTTAATGAGCTTGCTCATAGTGCTAGCTGTAGGGTTTTAGACCTTGGGAAGCAAGAGCTGTATTTTAAACTTGTATTTCTGCTCTATTTATAGAACCTCCCACCTTCAGTTGTAGCAAATGTTGGTGGAAAAATATTCACATTTGGTTCCTATAGGCTTGGAGTACACACCAAAGGTATGTCCTTTTTAATAGTGTCTAGTCAAACACTGTTTCAAACTAACTGCTTGATTAACTGAAGACATATGGAATATTTTTGCAGGTGCTGACATAGATGCTCTTTGTGTTGCTCCTAGACATGTGGAAAGATCAGATTTCTTTCAGTCATTCTTTGAAAAGCTAAAGGCTCAAGATGGAATCAGGACTTTAAGAGTAAGTTTTCTACTTGTATTCAGAGTAACAAGCTTGTTCATGTTCAAGGGACACTGTCAACTGGAACTCTTAAACCAACCAATTTGAAAAAGTTGCAGTTGCTGATGGCACTCTTCAAATAGTATTCTACATATGGTTCTGTTAAAACACTAAGGTTGCAAAGTCAAGTATTCTTAAGAAATAACAATCAAAATTGCCTGTGAAACTTTAATCACTCCCTTTGTGCATATGCATTAGAAGATTGGTTAATTAGATAATTGCATAGTATATTTTTTCAGTTGTACGTGTTTGCTGAAGCTCAAATAATGAGCAGCCATTTGTTATTTTCTCATGTTGAAAATATGACCCCATGTCTCTTGCTGCATGATATTAAAACCTTGCTTTGGTTATAGACTTAGCTTCTTCATGGTGCTTATCACTACAATATCCAAGTTTCACAAACATTATTCTTTACAAAACTTCTGTGAGGTGAGGGAAGCTGTATTATCCCAGTTTATGGGGGGGGGGGGAGGAGAAGGAGGAGAGAGAGGGAGAGAGAGAGAGCTATATATTTATATTCAGGTTAAGTTTCCATTAATTTTGTGTGCCCAGTTTGAAAGATCCTGGTCCCTGAAAAAAGCATGTCCAAGATGTTTAGCATTATACTGATTTGACATGTTCAAATCACAGTTCCCACTGAGTTCACCTTGCAGCTGAATGCTGAACATTTCTGCAAAATCAGGCCCAGGGTCTGAAGTTGGGCATCCAGATGAAGTAACACACTGAAGTTTTTTGGATCAAGTGACTTGCCTAGATTACATAGGAACTGTGCAGCAGAGGAGTAGAATCCAGTGATCCATGTGCAAAATAAATTTTACATGCATCACCAGTAGAAACACATGCTGCTGACTGTGGGTGCTCAGCTAATCTGCTGGTCACCATTTGAATCTCTCCTGGATGGCTGCCCAGGGGAACATTGTCTCCCATGCCTCATTCGCTACATGTTTTCCAGCTTCTGCAACATAGGGCAGAGGTCCTATAGGAACTGACTCTCTTCTGTACATCCCTGCTTTATCCTCAAAGCATGTCCATCCTGTGCTCTGAATGAGGCAAGGATCCTGCAGAAAAAACTACTTAAAACAATATTCTAATATAGGCACACAAGGGCTACGTTAAGGTTGAACAAGCAACCTTCATTTTGGCAGTCCCTAAATTCTGAATACTTGATTTTAAAAGATTAAGGTTTCAGTGTAGTGTGTGTGGGTTTTTTTTTTTTTTTTTTTTTTTTTAATTTAAACTCACGTTGCTCTATACTGATGTCCACAGGGAACATCAGCAGGACTGGTGCCTTTAAATCTGCCACAGACTTTTGCCTCTTGAACTAATTGTAACTGTTATAGTAAACTAAAGCATGGGAGGAGGAGAGATGCACACCAGTCTTTCACACTATTCCCTGCAACATATAATATAGCCTAAAATAGCTCAGCTGTGTGAACTGCTTCATTCAATTCAAGTGGGTATTCTTTCCCCTCCCTCACACATTTGATAGGCATGAAGCCTGCTGGTTCTCAGTTCATCCCGTTCTCGGCAGTGTTCTTGGTGCATGCTCAGCGTGCTTATTCTCAGCTCTCCACCCAGAGGGACGTGGCTTTCTTGGATGACAGCATGGGGGAGGGGGCAAGAGAGGCTGGAGATGTGGTAGCCCCCATTTCACCTTAGATCTGAAATGAGGGGCAGAGTCGGACACAGGGGCAAGAGGAGGGATTTAGACCCTCACATGAGGCCAGTGTCTCCTAAATCCTGGCACATATACGGGAAAGGAGAATATGGAACTGACCAGCACCCTGCTCCTAATCCTTCCTGTAGATATCCTTAGAGCTGTACCTTGCCACTTCCCTTACACCTGCTCCTCACCCTTGATTCCCAACCCTTCTCCCCTATATCCCATATCTTCCTCCCCTCCCAGAAAGCATTTCCATGTGCAATATTATTTTCTTTTCAAAGACTGAGTAGCTCTTGAATCTTCTAATACATTCAGAATAAATTTTCCCCAAATAAGTCCTTTGACAGATGCATATTTTTAGCAACATGTTTACATTTTTGTGCTCATTTATTTTTGGTTAACAGCCAGATGAGACGTTACTGTGCTGGGTGTTGCTCAGGGCTTGTGTTCACTTTCTGCACATATACAGAGTGTGAATAGTTGGTATCTGAGCATTAAGCATGTGCCTCTCTAGAGAGCTAACTTTCCTGGGAAATATTATTCCCTTTGCTCTCCCAAAGGGCTAGTAGGTGCCTTGCACTAGATGGAGTAAGTGTCAAGCAACTGAGGCCATTTTGCTCATAAGAGCTGTGGCTTAATTCCCTCAAGTCTGTGCAAGAAAGTTGGCTGACTCTGTCAAAATTAAGACAAGGTGTGCGTGTTGGGGGTTTTTTTTGGGGGGGGGGGCAGTGACAAGCTGCATCTCTAGGGTCATTTTACTAAGACATTCCTAAACTTGGTTCAGTGACACCCCTCTGTACCCCCCGAGTTAATCCTAACTTCAGTACCTGACAAACTGGTGAAAACCAGACACATGAATAAATGAGAAATTGAGGAAGACTCTGTAATGGTCTTGGGGGGGGGGGTCATTAAATAACAAATCAATGAATGAAAAAGGAATACAACTTCTTAGAAAACAAACTGGAGGGATTCTGGAATGTGTTGCTGCACTCCACCAATGTGGTATTCCTAACTCTGCCTCCAGGGCACATCTCCAAATTCCTATGTTCCTAATATACCTTATGAAGGAGCATCTCTAAATGATATTCTTCTACAAAATATCTCTGCAGTCTCAACATGACTTTGGTAAGACATGACTTCCCTTTGTTAATCTATTAGAATTCTTTGAGGGTGTCAACAAATACATGAATGAAGGTAATCCAGTGGATGTGCTTGGCGTTTCAGAAAGCCTTTTAACAAGGTCCCTCACCAAGAATTCTTAAGCAAACTAAGCCTTCATGAGAGAAGGAAGGGTCTATTTATGGCTTTGTAACTGGTTAAGAGAAGAAACAAAGAACTGGAACAAACCGTTCATTTTTATAATGGAGACATGAACATAAATAGTGGGGGTACTCTCCCCCCTCCCCCCCCCCCAAAAGACCTGTATTGGGATGTGAGGTGGCAAAATTTGCAGCTGCTAGTTGTTCAAGGTAAGGTCAAAGCTGACCGAAAAGTTACAAAAGGATTTCATTTGACTGGATAACAACAAGGCATATGAAATTCAATGTTAAGTGCAAAAAATGCACACTTTAAAAAACCAACCCGACTGCCATATAAACATGGTGTTGTAATTTTCTACAGAAAGAAAGCTTTCTGAAAACATACATTCAATGTGCAATAGCCATCAAAAATAGCTAACAAAGTTGGGAAGTGTTAGGAAAGAGATGATAAAGCAGAAAATATCATAATGCCACTATATAATCCCATGGTATACCCACACAGTGAATACTGCATGCAGTTTGTTACCCCATTGCCCTCGAGATATTCAAATTGGAAAAGATACAAAGAAGGGCAACAAAATTATTAGGAGATAATAGAATAGTTTCTATAGAAAGAGAGATTTTAAAACCTGGGACTCTTCAGATTAGAAGAGAGGACTAGGGGGGAAATGATAGTGGTATATAAAATCATGAATAGTGGGAAGAAAAGTGAATAAGGAAGTGTTGTTTACCCTTTCACATAGCCCAGGACTCACCTGATAAGAAGCAGCAGGCTTAAAACAAACACAAGGAAGTGCTGCTTTACAGAATACTCGATGAACTTGCGGAACTCCATTGCCATAGGAAGTTGTGAAGGCTAAAGGTAGAACACTGTTTAAAAAAAAAAAAAACAGATAAGCGCATGGAATATATCAATGACTATTTTACAAGATGGTCAGAGATGCAAACCCATACTTTGGGTGTCCTAAACCTCCAACTGGAGGTTTAGGACACTCAGAACTGGATGACAGAGGATAGATCACTTTGTCCAGTTCTATTCATTTCTTTTTGATTGCTTGATATGATCAAAAGACTGGATATTAGGCTAAATGGACCACTGCCATAGTACGGCCATTTTTATGCTCTCATGTAATATAAATTTCAAGGCAATCCAAGTAATCATGCAGGTTTTAGAGCACCAAAAGAGTCAAGTCAAAGCTGTTCTCAACTTTAACTGCTGCCGCCAGATGCAATCTTATTGGTTACAATAGACAAATGTAATGAGCGAGAGCGCTCAAATACTTGTAAAATACTCTTTCTGGCCTCAAACCCAGGGGGTAACAGAAGGTCAGGAGATGGAATAGAAGACTTGCTTTTAAAAAATGAAAAACTACTAGGTTTTTCCCTTCCTGCTTTACAGGCAATAGAAGATGCATATGTACCGGTTATCAAGTTTGAATTTGATGGTATTGAGGTAAGAATTAAAGTTTAGTGACTAGTTAAAATGCAGATTTGGTTTTGTTTTGTCTTGTTCTTTGGAATTTGAACAATATAACACTAGTTCTGGTCTCACTGGCACAAGGGTGTACAGCCCTGCTGCAGCCCAGATTATGGCGGAGGGGGGGGGAGGATTGCAGCATGCACCAAAGTTCTGCACTGTAACTGCCACATGTGGACACAGCTGGCATGAACTAAAAGGAACCTAGCTTGGGTTCTGACTGTTAACTGAGTGTTAGGTGCCTCTTAGGTCATTCCAGCAGCATCCACATGGGGGAGTTGTAGTGCAGCACTTTGATCCATGCTGCATTTCAGACAAGCCTCTCTAGGATGTCTAACACAGCAAATAAAAACCCAAAGCTGGCCTAAGTCAGCAGATTCTGGCTGCAAGGCTGTTATGCTGCTGCATAGGCTTCTGAGCTTGGGCCCAAGCACTGGAACTCTCCTACCCAGGCTCTAGTCCAGAAGTTTACACAGCAATGAGACCACTCTATAGCCCAAGCAGGAGTCAGCTAGCACAGGCCTGTTGCAGATATGTAAGTGCGTGGAAACAGACATAGCTGAAGGGCTTTTCTCTATTGCCACAAATGTAGTTTGTGGCAAGGTGGGGGGTGAATGCAACCCACACTAGTTTGCTTCCGTCTTCTTGCTTGAGTGCACCTTCTTGGTGAGCATAAACCGTCTTGTTTCAAAGAGGACTAGATCAAGGTGTGTTAACAGACTGTGTTAATGTATGTCAAAAAAGTACTTGAACAGTTAGTCTAGTGTGAGCTAGATCACATGCCAGCTTTCCACAAACTAAATGGTCATGTAGACAGGTCCTTAAACTACTACAAAGTTAGTCGGGTTCACAGGTGGGCCAGGCCTTTCTCCAGATTGCGTTATGCTGAACTTCTATCTTAGAGCATGCCTACAATCTTACATTGTATGTCTACACTAGAAATGTAAATTGAGCTATATTGGGTATCTTTTATGCTAGCTGTTCTGCATGCAGGGATTAGGCCGATGTGTACCCTGACTCTGCCATCCCACTCACTGTGACCCATCACATGGACCATAGAGTTACTAATGTGATTCTAAATCACTCAAGGATTCCCAGATGTAGGGAGAACATGATGTTTTGGTAACTCAAAGAAGCTCTAACAGACTGAAGAATCAGGTCCTCAATCTTTCCCACAAAATATGAACTAAGAGTCTGACTTTTGTGTATTTAAAAACAATGATGTTCCTTAAAAGATAAATTTTTGTAAAATATACATAACAAACATAGCATAATATCACAAGAATCATTAATGCAGAAAGAAAATTACCCGGTCTTTAGTAAGGTATAGCAGAACTAGTCAGATTCTTTAAAGGAGGTGGTTGTCTTCAATAAAATGTTGACTTGTTGAGAAAAATCTCTACCTGAAATATTTTTAAATTTCTGCTTTGAAACTTTTGGAGGAAGCAGGAGAGGAAGAGTGGCTTTTCCTGTCAAAAGAAAAATTACTTCAAAATGATGCAAATATGTTTTCCTTATGAAATATACTTTTTGGTAGCTCCTGTATATGTCCTGTTTTCTTGACGTGTCTAATTCCCTAAATCCTAATAATCTGGTGATGGGCAAATCTGGAGAGCTCCATTGTAGCATTCACTGAGGAGAATTTAAAACTGTTTAGCTTCTACTTCTCGCTAGTTGTGATGTATAACGTGTATTACCTTTTTTTTTTTTTTTTTTTTTTTTTTTTTTTTCTCCCCAAGATTGATCTTGTGTTTGCAAGGCTGGCTATACAGACTATTTCTGATAACTTGGATCTTCGAGATGATTCACGTCTAAGAAGCTTGGATATAAGGTGTATACGAAGTTTAAATGGTAATTCCCATTTAATCTTAAAGTTAGTAGCTATTATTCACTTGAGATAAGAAAATGGTCTATTTCTAATTCAACCATGTTTTACAAACTGCTTATTCCAAGTTTGTACAAAAAAGACAATTACTCCTATTGCATATATTCATAATATTATTCTGTACATTTTATTGGATGAAATCTGAGATGTTTAGATACCACAGTAATGGAAAGAAACTGGATAGGTTAAGATTGTAAATTCTGGATATTGGACTCCTTAATGAGTAGGGCAAATGTCTGACTATACCTAATATTTTCCTGCTCCTTGTTTGCTGTACTTATGCCAACTTGTTACCTCTTTCACGTCAGGGGAAGCTGTATTCCAGTGCTGCTGTATATAAATAGCTAAAGCACATCACATGAAGTAATGCTCATGAAAGTAAACTCTTGCTATGAAGTACTTCAAACAAAGGATACTTCAAGCTTAACCTCACTGAGCAGCAATCCTGAATTCTAACTGTGTGGGGCTGTTAAAATTGACTAACTTGTGTTGCTGATCCTCCTCCCTCCCTTCCTCCTCCCCTGCCCCCTCCTACTTCATGCCAAATGGCCTTTCACTTGTTTGATTGTAACTGTAGTCTAAAATCTAAAAGCCTGTGATACTCACAAGATATGTGAATGCATACCAGAGGACGTGTTAGTAGCCCCCAATCATATATTTAAAATAATTTCATGTGTGTTATGCAATGCTGACTTTAGAAACCCTTTCACATAGACAAAACAGTGGTTAATTAGTAAAGTCTGAGTTTAAATTTGCCATTTAAATCTCCCTTGCAGGTTGCAGAGTTACTGATGAAATCCTGCATTTAGTTCCACACAAGGAGAACTTCAGGCTAACTCTTAGAGCAATTAAATTGTGGGCAAAACGTGAGTAACAGTCATTCTTGATCTCTACCCAAAGCTTAATTGTTCTTAAAGTTCACGAAAAGTTTAGATAGTTCAAGGCTGAGAGTAACATGTCTAATATCTTGAGGAATGTATATCACATGGTATAACTCAGGAATCTTTTTAAAAGGCCAAACTGGCGCCATATGTGATCCTGAATAAGAACTCTCTCATTTCAAAACCAAAATTTTATTCAGCCATACTGTGTTCTAAACAGTCCTAAATAGTATATTGAGTAGTCATGATGCTAGTCATGCATAGAAGGTGAGGCGACTGTCTCTCCGGGGTTCAAAGTAGCTTAAATCAATGTGTGTGTATTTGTAATGCCAAACATCACCTCTTCACATAACCCTCTACTTTTTCATGTCTATTTGCACAATGGATTATCAAAACTTAAATAACATTCTTCTTTGATGTGATCTTCATATTTTCACTCTTGAAGTGCCAACTAGTGCAGTTTGGACAATGGAATCTTCTGGCTAGTGCTCCTACACTGGTCCTGCCCCTGACCCCACTGTTTGGCTACGTCTACACTGCAGGCTTTTTGCGCAAGAACAGCTATTCTTGCACAAAAACTTGCTGGGTGTCTACACTGCATGTGTGTTCTTGTGCAAGTAAATTTACAGTACAGCGTTGGAAAACAGGGCTTCTTCCAGAAGAGTTATTCCTCTCCCCACGAGGAATAAGACCTCTTGCTCAAGAGCTCTTCCACAAGAAGGCAGTGTAGACAGGCAACATGATTTTTCTTGCGCAAGAAACCCCTATGGCTAAAATGGCCATCAGAGCTTTCTTGCGCAAGAGAGCATCCACGCTGCCATGGACGTTCTTGCGCAAAAGCACATGGCAGTGTGGACGCACTCTTGTGGAAGACCTTTTGCACAAGAACTCTTGCACAAAACAGTTCTTGCGCAAGAAGCCTGCAGTGTAGATGTAGCCTTTGAGTACATTCAGAGGCTACCTCTGTTACCATCCAACTGCAGCAAGCAGATGGATGTGGACTTCTGGAGCTCTTGGATTCATAGTTTAAGTGCCTTGATGGGTGGGGTTTTTTTTTAAGATTATCTGACAATATTAACTGATTAGTTAACGTTTAGGATAGTTCAGATATTTGGCCTGACTTGATGTCAAAAGGTGTCCATGGCAGATCTGAAGATCAAGAAGCCTGGCTTTGCAGACCCATACAAGACATCTTAAATGCTTTGGGAAAGGCATTTCTCTTCACCTTGCACTATAGACACTTTCTCCTCCAGGCTGGAAATAGACTAGTTAGACTCTAAGTCCTCTTATTGCAGGGGCTTTGGCTGCCATCCCTCTGGAATTGTAGATGTTGAAGAGATCTAAAGGAAAGGAGGCCAGGATAGGCTGAGTACTTCTGAATCCAAGAACACCACTGTGGTAAAGGTGTTGGCATCAGCATCACGCTCTAGTTCCAAATCAGCTAAGTCTCTTTGGTAGCTTAAGACATCAAATCTGGTTCCAAAATACCTGAGATCCTCTGACATTGTGGGAGGCAATACAGATGAGTGGGGGACTGTCACTGCTGCCCCACTAACTTGGGTACATCATAATGCTTTGCTGCTGTAGCTACTACCTTGGCCTCTCAGACTTCTAGCTTGCAGGTAATATCCTGAGGAGCTCTGTGTACTAGTCTGTTACCCACACATCAGTCACTCTGTCTTCCTCCAGCATTGGTTAACACTTTCAGGGTGACCTCACACTCTCATGGTCCCAAAGTGTTTTTTTTTTCCCCCAAACGTGTTCTACACTGTCCAGCTCTCTCCTAGACAGTCCAAATATTAAGTTCATTGACCCAGTAAGCAGTTTTCTACCTTAAATGGAGTTACCTGCACAGCTAACAACACTGATTTAAAAAATGAAACTTATTTCAATACAAAGAGATGTTTAAGTGAATACAAGTATAAGCAATTTAAAGTTAAAATGTTTCCTAGTACTAAAACTTAAACTAGATTTTGGTTTGAGGTGACGTCCTTTACCATGTGTTTCCAGTAACATTGACTGAATTCTGGCCAGAACCTGTTCCCAGAATCCAAAGGCTGCTGCTTTCCTTTTAGGTGAAAGCGAGATGGTTAGGGAAAAACAACATGGGGTGTTTGCCCCTCCATTTTTTTTAACAGTTCAGTCATCCTTTGAAATGTATTTTCCTAAGGGTTGTACCTAAAGTTCATTTCCACTGAGAAAGGAGACAAGGAGTCTGGTGGTGAAAGAGGTTTCATGCTGTCTGCTAACATGCAGATTGATCTTCTACTTCCCCGGCTTTCTTTGCCATAATAATGCCACTTGACAGGTGATTGCCCGTCAACTGTGACAATACCTGACTAGAGGCATCCGCTTTTCCCTTATCATTAAGAAACTGACTTACCTAGTAAATGTACTTCAGACCTAGCTTATGTTCATAACTTTACCTGCCTAATTTCACCATGATATTCAGGAGCAAGTTATTAGTTGTCTTTACAATGCTGTTTCCGTGCTCAGTTTGCATGACATCCTGCTCATTTTGTAAGAGAATGCTAGGATGAGGCAAGTGGTCAGATTGCCCTATACTACCTTGGGCATCCTGGCTGATGCCTAGTTTCCCTGGCCATTCTCAAAAGCCAGATCAAGGGATCTATGTCAGGTCTGTAGAGCTGTCTGTTCCAAATGTTGAGGATCAGACTATTCAGAACACTTTCCCACTTCAGTGCCTGGTACACTTTCTGAAGGAGGATCCCTCTCCTCAAGTGGACTTTCAGCAAAAAACAAGAGTTGGAGAGTGATTCTTCCTGATGAGTGTAAGTGTTGCTTCTGCATCTCCGTTTGAGGATTGTGAATTGGTGAACAGATGTGAAGTTCTTCCAATGATAATAGACATGTACGCAACTCAGGTACGCATGCCTTGTGCACCGAAGCTGGAGCACTTGGTTGAATAGTACCTGGCATGGTAGCACTTGCACATGCTAGCTCCTTGTAGCCCCTACTCATGCCATTTAAGGGCATCACTGCCCCAACCTCCCCTCAGTCCTTCTCATCACCTGCAGCTTGGTTCGGTGCATTCCATTTGGTATCTTATCTCACTCTTCATTGTTTGCTTAATTGTGAGTTTGTGTATATAGTTTTAGTAGTACCCTTAAGTATTTAGTTAGCAGTAATTTAAGACTTAGCCTGGTGTGATCCCTTCACCCAAGTTTTTCACACTGCCTGTGATGTGAGGTCATTATCCATAATAGCAATCCCTCCAACTTAGTTTAAACATTTAAAGGGAAGTGTTCCTTCTGTAACTCATTCAAAAAAGAGAACATGAGTGGTGAGAGACTTGTGTCTGAAGCAACATCATATGAAGCATGTCAATTCTCCAGTCCCTCAGAATGTTAGAGCTGGTGCAGGCTGTTCTCCACAGCCAGATTCTGATTTCTATCTTATTTGAAAAAGATCATCCTCTGAGGAAAGTCCTGAAATTGCAGAGTTGCTGCAAAACTAGGAATGATTCTTCCTTATCTCCTAAGGATTGAAGATGGACAGCAATTCCTCTGGTGCACGGGATAGAGATGAACTGTCTACCTGCTCTCCAGTACCAAGATGAGAACTGGACACTATACTGTCAACTCCAGTACTATCCATGTCCATGGGATATCCATTGAGTCCAGTACTGATTACACTGGTATCAACATGGGTAATTTTGGTTCTGATGTATCTGGTAGAATTACACTTGCTCTACCTTTTTGTATCTCAGTACAATAGCACTCAACTGTGGTGACTTCCTCTGGGTTATCAGTACTTCCTAGACTCATTGAGGATTGCTCACTGTGTTTCTGCACTGCTTACTACTCAAGGTGCAGAAGTGAATTTGGGCCCTTTATCAGTACTGAGGGGTTCATTAGTGCAGCTGTACGCTGCAGTAATGACCGCGTCACAGCAGACCAATCTGTAAGACTAGTACTGTCCTCAACTTGGTTATTGACGTTCTTTCCAGTTTCATGTGAGTGCTGACCCCACTGCTACTCAAGGCACTAGCTATTTTACCATCAGCACAATGCCACCTGCATGTTACGCTTCAGATGAACTAGATGTTTGTTTGCTCTACCTGGAGTGGCTCCTCTGTTGCCGCCAGACTATTTGGAATGTACTTCAAATAGAATTGGAGGGTGACAGAGGCAAAAGATATCCCCAAAGTACCATTCTCTAATGGCTGAAACCTCTTAGGAATCGCTCGCAATACAGAGGCTGGCACTGCTCCCCTGGCAGGAATAAGGGTTCTTGGTCCAGGTCCTACTGGCCACCAATGCCTACTGGCCACCAATGCCTTCAGTGGCCTCTTTGGGATGTTCCTCGACCTACAAGGTCCCAATCCTCAGGTCAGTCCACGGCAAGGTCATTGGTCTCTTTTTGTCTCCCCTTCTGAGCTAGTTCAGTAACCATCATGGTTACAGGGGCAGTTATTACCACAGGAGATTTCATTGGTCCCATTTCATTTTTCTTTCTCATTGGATGATTCTACTGTGCCAGATTCCTCTTGTCCTCTCTCTCAGGATTTTAAATGGTATCAAAATCTCCTGAGGTGAACAGCCACAGGCTTGGACATTCAGATTCTGTTAAGGAGAGTACTAATAAGCTGCTAAAATGTTCCCAGTTGTTGGCTCCAGGAAGAATAGCTCTCCCTATAAATGAGTCTTGTTTCTGTGAAAGCTTATCCTACCTTCCTTACCACACCAGTGAAGCATCTGAAAAGAGGCATTGTGCCCTTATGCAGGGTTTTCAGTGTTTCTATTCTCATCCAGCCTCTAACTCGCTGCTTGTTACAGCAGCAAAAGGTTGCAAAAGGGGAGATGTCAGCACCCAAGGACAGAGTCTAGCAACATAGATTATAAGGATACATCTGGCTATGATCATCTACGCCTTCCACTCGGCCTTGGGGGGGGGGGTAGATCAGTGTCTGATTTTTCCCTCTCCTCCTCCGAGGGCCTGCATATGCAACAAATGGTTCCCTAATGGGACCTTGACTTAGTTCTAACCAAGCTCATGGGCCCCTGGGTTTGAATCGATGGCCATCTGCCCTCTCCTTTTTTTTTTTTTTTTTTTTTTAATCACTGTTTTCCTAGTTGCTGTAATATCAACTAGAAGGGTTGCTGAGCTAAGAGCA
The DNA here is from genome assembly GCA_032595735.1 of Pelochelys cantorii. NCBI lineage: Eukaryota > Metazoa > Chordata > Testudines > Trionychidae > Pelochelys > Pelochelys cantorii. The sequence continues at coordinate 181,194,744 of CM064328.1, forward strand.
CTTCTGTCTGAACCCTCCGTATGCCATTGTTTGCAGAGACATGGTCCAGCTGCGTCCTCCTGCATTCCTGACTAAGGGTGTCTCAGTTTCATTTGAATCAGGACATACTTCAGCCAGTATTCTTCCCTAAACCCCACACTACTAACAGATAGCACGTGATTCGTTCCTTAGATGCGAGGTGTGCCCAGCATCCTACACTGAAGGCACAAAGCCATTTCACAAATCACCACAATTCTGTATTGCCATCGCTGAGAGGACTCTTTGTCTCTTCACAGCACATTTCATCATGGATTATATCCTGCATCTGGATGGGCTATGACTTAACAAAGGTGTCACCTCCACCACTGACAGCACATTCCACAAGGGCTCAGCCATCATCTGTGGCCTTCCTCATTCATGTTCCTGTCCAAAACCTCTGCAAAGCAACAACGTGGTCTTCAATTCACAATGTCCCATCACACTAGGCCATCACCCAGCAAGCCAGGGACAACACGCCATTTGGCAGGACAGGCTTGCAATCAGCAGCCAAGTGAACACCGATCCCTCCCCCAAGGAAACTGCTTGGGAGTCACCTGTTGGAATAGACATGAGCAAGCACTTAAGGGGAAAAAAGGTCACTGACCTCTTCTAACTGTTCTTTGAGATGTTGCTTGTGTCCATTCTAAACTGCACCTGCCTCCCCTTCATCAGAGTACTCGGGCCAGAAGGAACCGAGCAAGTGGTGGGTCAGAAATGGCATATTTTTCACCCACCCACTCACCACAACAGCACCACTCCAAGGGCTCCATTGCTGACTTGACGGGTACCATTAGGGAAAACTTTCAGACAATCCGAGAAATGATTTAAATGAAGAAAAACAAAAAAATTAAAGACTCAAGCAAGACCAGGTAAGTCTTCTACTAAAGTAATAAAACAAAAATACAGCTGATCTTAAACAGAAGTCAAGTTTAAATTAACTCAGAGTAATTTCTAGCTGATTGACAATTTAATTGTCCCTTTATTGTAGAATGAGATGTATTTGACCAGTCTCTAATTTCTAAATCACTTTTTTCTTTTTGTTGGTGCTTGGGTTCCTTTCTGTGTATACTGAGATATTCTGGTGTTAGTTGTGATATCTTTCAGTGTCTTAGGTCTGTGGAATTCAACCTTACATAGTTTAAGTTGACATAATGTGGGGTGGCTTTTGTTTTTTTACATTACTCTGGTTTTTTAGTAACCCAAATTTAATAGATTAACTTGGTCCCTATTACATTGTAAAAACCAAGAAGTTTTTAATAACCCATTCTTGTATTTCTGCAATTGTGGTATACATTCATTTTACTTGAGGTGCATTACTATTTTATATTAAATGTAATGCTTACCTGCTAAAATAGATCCTCACATTTTTTAGGTGTATTATATTCCCCTGTTACTAACTTTTGCTAAAACAGTGTTCAAAACAATTTTTATCCAAGCTTTTTTTAGTGTTAATTTGCTTGATTCCAATTTCACCTTTAACTATTTAAGCACAAATTTTAACAGCTTCTGTCTCCCTTTAACTTACCATCACAAAAGAAAAATATATAAAATTAAACCAAGTATACATTTAAAATATAGGTCTATGCAAATACTTTGAAGGTATGGAACTTTCATGATGCTTTGTTGCCTTTGGCAGCCGAAGGGGTGGAAACCTTTTGAAATTGTTTGGTTAGCTTTATGCATAAATGGTTATTTTAAAACATTTTTGTCATTCTTACGAGTGTATTTTAAAAATGAAAACAAGTTTATAAAAACCCAAACAAGAAATTGACATTTCATGATTTTAACCTTAAGGTTGAGGTTTCTCCTTACATTTGTCTTTGAATTAAATAAAAATTCAAACCAACAAAATAAACAAGACTAATTATGAAAAGATGATTCTTTTTCTTTGCAATTGCATTATTTGTTGAAGCAAAAATATATGTATGTTTTGTAACTGAGACCTTTTTTAACTTAAAAGGTTATGGTTATACCTTAAGCATAATATTACAATAGTGTAATACCACACTGATTTTAAAAGTGTAACATTAACTTGTTGCAACAAAACAAATAATAAAGTAATCACACACTACACAACACAGGACAACATACATAACCTACAGGATCATTTATAGTTAGAATTCTGGTGCCATTTGTTTTTATTTATAAATATACAAAATAAGGCAAACACAAATAACTGTGAAACATTCAAATGAACAAGTTATTACCTTATTTAAAACTTTAAATACATTAAGTAAATATCAGTTGTCATAAATAACACAGAATTTTGCCTTACTTTATATTCAACTAGCTTATTTCTATATAGCAGTGGTGGGTTTTTGTTTTTGTAGTGCCTATGTTTCAAATATCAGTTAGTGGTTAGGGTTAGATGCAGTGTGTGCATTTCTGTTGCTTGACAACAATATCTTAACTAAAGTTGGGAGTAATTCCAGCTGTTGCATTCCTGAAGGGTTGAAATAATTAACTTACTGGATTGATGGAAAACTTTTACCCTTTTTTTTTTTTTTTTTTTTTTTTTTTTTTTTTTTTTTGTTCTGTTTTCAATTGCTTTACCATTTGGAGGCATCTGTAAAAACTTACTTACTTAAAAAAATAAAGAACAGAAATGAGGAGAGGGATGGGGATTAAGAACAATTTAGGAAGGTAGCAAGATCTGAGCCAAAAACAAAACCCTAAAATTGTTTTAAGATACAGGCAACAGTAGCAAGTTCAGCGAAATGACAGGATATAAAGGAAAATATACGGGTATGTAAAAATATTGAGAAAGGAAAGTTGTATTTTTAGCTGAACATGGAGTGTGATACTGTGGATCAAAGCAGTTGGGAACCTGCACTTTGGACTCTTATCCTGACTCGAAGCTCTCTTATAGAACCTGAATTTGTTCCCTCCAGTGTATGTTTGTGTACAAGCCAAATGGATTGCAGGAGTGCCATTTTTTTTCTGCAGTTAACTGTTTTGGGCATCTACATGTGTTAATGGATCAATTCTGGGCGTTAACCTACATAATTTTGGATCTGTACTCTGAATTTTTTTATTAATTTCCCAGTGATCAAATCACAACGCCTGTTGTCCACTGTGCTCTGTGAACTGTTCCATTTCTCCCTGCTCCCCTTCATCTGATTTTCCAGTTCAGTGAAAGTATTTGCTACTCTTTCCTTCTATGCACCTGTTCCATTCTAACAAGCACTAGTGTAGGTCACAGTTTTGATTATCAGAACCTGGCTTTTAACGTGTGGTGGTGGTTGCAAAGCAGAGGACCCCGTTCTGTCTTTTGCTAGGGCACCCTTTTCCATTTCTGTCCCCATTATTCAGGCTCGGGGTAGCTACCTGAAGCCTGCTATTGACCACTAATATTTATAATGGGACAGCATTTCTCTCTCCTTTTTGGGGGGCTGGGGTATGTTTCTTACAGATGTTTCCAACGTTTTATTCTGTTCCTGTGCTTGCTGTCTGACTGGTTTTTAATTCTTTTGTTACTTGCGCTGCCAGTTTTGTGGGATGTTGTCTTAACAATTTTACAGCCATACTTATAGTTAATAATATTCTATATTTCAGTCTCTACCCTAGCCTTACAAATTCCATTCCACGTTTCTTCCCTGCTTTTATTTTTTAACTTCCTAGATATCTCCTTGCTGGCAACCCAGTATGTCCATGCCTTCTCAAGCAGTTCATGGGCAAGCCAAGCAGAGATGAGACTCAGATGCATGAATGATTATATAAGACTCAGAACGTTTCCAGCCTTTGTGGCTTTCTGGACATGGATATCTTTGCTACCTGGTTCAATACAAAATCCTGGTATTTTTCTTCAAGAGTAGGCTTGAATATTCATCAGTGATAGGTGCCTTTTGGTCTCTACTGCGGGGGTCAGTTTACTGTACACCTTCCCTTCCTTCCCACTTATTGCTAAAGGTGGTGAAAAGGATATATCAAGGCTTGGAAAATTGCTCTTGCCTGGCTGAGGTTGCAGTGATAGAAGCAAAGTGAATATGGGAAAATCAGTTGTCCTCCTTATGCTGATGGTGTCTCTGGATTGCATTATTTAGATGCAAAAAATCATTTTTACAGTATCTAGCCATGACTGAGGAGTTAATGATTCCCCCCCAAACTTTATGTAGACATTGTATAGATTGGTTTGACAGAGTATAAGGAATCTTCTCTCTCCAACAGTGAGTCTTACTACTAGAGCAGTTCCTACCTCCATAGGCTATGTTAGAGCCGATCCCTTTGTTCAGATAGTAAAGCTGCCATTTTTGCAGTTCAATTCACATTTTCACTAAACTTTATGCTTTTGGTGAAATTTTTTTATGCTTTTAATCTGCTAGGTTGCTTACTCAGTTGGTTAGGGTAGTGCTTCATTTTCTGTTTAATTAGAACCTTGTGTCCCTCCATTCTTTCTGTTCAAATATTGCTTACCAAACTGCCCTAGGAGTGGGAATATGCAGAGGGCATTCAAAGAAGGAATGAAAGTAGCTGGAGTTCTTCTGAGGGATTCTGCATATTCATGCTCTCCACCCATCTTTCCTGTTCGGAGAGTCCTAATTATGTAATATTACTGCACTCTGTCCTAGATGTGAAAGAAACTGAGCAGGTGCAAAACACCATTCTTCCTTTTATAGTCACATCTTTGGAATATGCCTGAACACTGAAGGGATATTCAGGAGGGGCATGTGAAAACTCCCCACTGTATTACCAAAAAGCTCCATCAGATGGCACATCATGAAAGTCAATATGCAGAAGCCATCTCAGATCTTGGGTTATAAGCAAGTAACTTTCATGTGTGTGCTCCTCCGCGCCCCCCCCCCCCAAAAAAAAAGCATAAGTATGTGTCCCCAGGATGTTATGCAGATTGAAATAAATTGCAGCTTGGGGAGCAGTAAACTCTGTTGGATGGGTGGATGACTCTGACATGAACAGACTTAATCTTATATGACTTCTAAAAGTAAGACCGTTTGAGTCTGGCTAATGTGCAAATGGATAATTACTTGAGAACTCTTGCTATTCTAGAATTCTGTTGCTACTTTGTGATAGCAGTGGCTACTCTTAAGTATTTTTGCCTTGTGGATGGATAATGTGAAGGGCTCTGAGATCTGGTTTTCATTTTTTTTTAATGGATTATCAGGTGCCTATGATCTTGGTTGTCTTGAAATATGCCCAAATTAGGATAAAAAAAGGCCATGGATGGTAATGTGCATCAGACTGTATATGTCAACTTGAGAAACCTCTGCAATTCTCTTCCACCTCAATCTGCCTTGATAGAGGGATCTCAGGTAGTGCTGATCCAAAAGTAGCTAAACTTTCACAACATTTCATGAAAAAATTCTTACTAGGCCTCTGCCAAAACTTTGATCCACTGTAGGCTTTGAGCAGGTCCTGGATGGCATTGGAATCCTGTGAAGTCAGGAAGATAGTTGCTGAATCTGTCTAAAAATGCTTTCTTTCCTTGGCCTGGCTGGGGTCTGAGTGAGGCTGTGTGGGAAAACACTGATGAAAATGCTCATTGATTAAAGCTATAAATCCAATGTCAACTGTTTCATGTGTGTCTTGTCTTGTCTATATTCATGTGATTTGATTTGTGTCCATCACTCAAGTTTTGAATGGGAAGGGACTGTGCTCATAACAAATTTGAAAGGCTCCCCCTCTAATTGCCCAGAAAAGTGCAGGTTTCTGTGCAAAATGAGTAGAGCCAAAATGCATTCTGGTTCTGCATAACTGGAAGTCCATTTGGGCCTTCAGTATCCCTTACTGTGAGAGAGAAACTGGAATCAAGTGTTTTTGTTTTTGTTTTGTTTTAAGCTTGTAAGTAGGAATAAGTAGACCATGTGAACTGTAAAGGCTGGATTGTAACCACTTTTGAGAGTTTTTCTGGAACTCTCAAGTTTGGAAGGAAACATACCTGCCCACTGAAAGAATTAAAGCTAATGTTAAATGTATCTATTCTAGGACGTGGTATTTATTCAAATGTTCTGGGATTTCTTGGTGGTGTTTCCTGGGCAATGCTAGTAGCAAGAACATGTCAGCTTTATCCAAATGCATTGGCATCTACTCTAGTTCACAAATTCTTCCTAATTTTTTCAAAATGGTAAGTAGAAACATTTTTCATAGTGCTAAAAAACCCTAATATGAACAAATTTAACTAAAGCATTGTCTTGTCAATCTAGTTCTACACTTGACTAGATTTGGGCTAAACTGTCTTTATTTTATATAATTTTAAAGAAAGCTTACTTAAATTGATAAAACTAGACACCATAGTCATTTTTTCATTTCTTGTACAGGGAATGGCCAAATCCTGTGTTGCTCAAACAACCTGAAGATAGCAATCTAAATTTGCCTGTCTGGGACCCTAGGGTATGTAGATGATGTATCCTCTTGCTTAATTTATAGTGCATTTAAGCATATATTAACTGGAACTATTCTAATGACACAGGTAAACCCATCTGACAGATATCATCTAATGCCCATAATCACGCCAGCTTATCCACAGCAGAACTCTACATATAACGTTTCTACTTCAACACGAGCAGTAATGGTAGAGGAGTTCAAGCAAGGTAAATTATTTCAAACCTTTCTATCCATGATATATAAAAAGCCAAAGTAAATAGATGCCCAGTAAAAATTTTCTGTTTTTTTCCCTTCTAAAACAAAGGTATGTTAGCCAATTATATGCTCAGGACCAATCCTGCACTAGCAGGAGGATGGAACAGATGATCTAAGTCTCTTCTGTTTCTCACTTCTAGGAATCAGTCTGGACTAGCATGGTGATGCAGCTGGTCAACTTTCCAAAGTGTATTGGGATGACTGTAGTAGTACTCAGTTCTGTGCAGTGGGAACTCCTGCCTTTTGTTCTGCCCTTTAGTTAACAGTGCAGGATGGTAGTCCTAGCTTTCATATAGCTCCTTCTCATATAAAGATATCAAAGGATGTGGTATGCAAGAGTTGGGTGGAAATGTTAATGTGCTTACCTAGTCAGGTTAATGGTCTACAAAAATATAGCAGACTTTCTTTTTCTTTCTTTCTTTCTTTTTTAAAAACCCCAAAACACAGGTCTTGCTGTCACAGATGAAATTCTCCAAGGAAAATCAGACTGGCCAAAACTCCTTGAACCACCAAACTTTTTTCAAAAGTACAAGTATGTATGAAATCCATTCTGTCTGAAATATTTTGAAGTACAATGCTGCTGGAATATTTTGTGTGTGTGTGTATAAAAACACTCTTTTTCCCCAGTTGGCATGACTAAGTCTTTACAGGCAAACGGCAAATTATAGTACCTAATTTTTCTTTTTTCCCCTGTTTTAGCCAATGAATTAGAATCCAGTAAAAGTAAAATGCAGGCTACTCTTCAGTAAAGGAATTGCTAACTTTTATACTTATCAGAAATGCTTTCAGTACCTCCAACTGTGGCTTAAAATAGCTTGAAGAAAAGGAAGTTGAAAGGCCTATTTCCATGTAGATTGAAAGAGCTGAACTGTTACTCTAAACATATAAAGCTCTACTTAGTTCACTCAAGTGTGACTCCTAGCCTATGGCGAAAGGTATGGTGGCATATAGACTACATGTGTAGCAACAACAGGAGGCAGTAAAAGGCTCTGGCATTGGGGAAGGGCTCCAAAAAGGGGATACTATGCAACTAAAAAATAGTAGTGTAGATGTGGGAAGCACTACAAAAATCCATATGGAGTGTACCCTGGAGCTTCATGTGTGTAGGACACTTGCTCTACTTGCCTAAACCACACTCGTGCTATTGGGGCATGCAATGTCTGTACTCCACCATGCTGCTAGACCAGGAGAAGTTAATAATTTTGGGGGGGGGCACTCCAAGATTTTGGAAAGTGGTCAAGGGCTGCACACTTCTGTGGAGGGGATGCAGGGTCTAGGATGGAGTACAGAAGAGTGCATTGGGTAAGGGACTGGGGTGCAGGAGACAGTGTGAGGCCTCAGAGGGCGTTTGGGTGAAGGAGGGAGTTGTGACCAGGGTCGGGGATTGGAGTGTAGGGTCAGAGAGAAAGTATGGGTGCAGGAGAGAATTCTGGCCTGGGGGAGGGAGGGGTATTGGAGGAGGTATAAGGTCTGGGAGGGCATTGTGACCTGGGTCAAGGGGGAGTGAAGATTGTTTGGAGGGTGATCTGGGGGAGACAGTTGGGGTGCCAGAGGCAAGCTTTGTCTGGGAAGCACTTACCTAAGCATCTCCCAACCAACACCCTGCCTGCTGCAGCCCGAGATTGCTTAAAACTGCAGGCTGCTCCCTCCATGTGGCACTCAGCCCTGGGAGGGGGAGTGGATTGCACTGACCCTCTTCCCCCAAGCTAATCTCTCAGCTCCTATTGGCTGGTTGTTTCCAGCCAATAGGAGCTGAAGATTGGGCTGGGGGCAGGAAGATCACACAAGCTTCCCTTCCCTTCCCTCTAGAGCAGAGGGGCACACTGAGCAGCCCTATGCTTAAAACAGTGGCTGCTGAGTGGCTGAGGGTCTCGGCTGGGTGGTCCATGGGCCAGATCTGGTGTCTTGGCTGCATCCAGCCTGCCTGTGAGACCTATCTTGGACAGGGTGGGCAAGACACATTGGTGCCTGTCCCAAAGGAAGAAAGCATTGGCTGTACATACCTGGAATTCTTCTAAGAGCCATTCTAGAACAATTAAAATATTCCATTGGCTTGGTGAAATTAAATTTTCAAACTGTATTGTTATAGGATTGCACCTTAGTTAAAATGTAGTATCATGCTAGACAATGGATGATTAAGCAATAAGATACAAAATACATTAATGATCCAATGCAAGAGTAAATTGCACATGTATGTTTTGAGTTCAGTGGAATGGGATCACTTATTATGTTTTCAGTTAAATTTACAGTGGGTAATTACGTATTTTCATAGCTCTGGTAAAATATGATCCATGACTGTTTGTCTGAGTCTTGGAATTATTGTACTAAGTTTTCCACTCTGAATTTGGGATCAGAGAGTTTAGTTGTCCGAGACAGGGGGCTAACTATTTAATGTTTTTCAGGCATTATATTGTGTTGACTGCTAGTGCTTCTACTGAAGAGCATCATTTAGAATGGTAAGTTTTTTTATATATGGGGTTTTTTTTTTTCCCTCTTAAAATATAGCTTACAGTAGGCTTTTCTTCATTTAATGAGGAAAATGGTAGAGTACCAAACTCTCCTTTGTTTAAAAGTATGCAGCTTGGAATTCACTTTGGTAATATATTTGAAAGCACAGGTATGGATGCTAAATATGGAAAAGCTTTCTATAATTCTCTTGGAAAAGGTAAATAAGTGTAGTTGTGACATGGTTTCTCAAAACACCACAAGCAGCAATGAGCACTAGTAAGGTGAACCAGTATCTGTTTAAGTGCTATTTGGCAGTATGCAAGCAGAAGGTATGCTGTCTGCATCGGCAATTAAACTTGCAATTAAACACAATTGGGAATCATAATGCATCAAGTGACCATTTTAGTCATAAAAAATACTATTTTAAATGTGGTGGTAAACTTTAACTGATCAGTAGTAATGGCCTCTGCAGAAGTGGATTAATGAGGAATTTGAAAGATGGCAGACATGCAATTTTTAGGGTGTGTGTGTGGGGGGGTGGCTTTCTTCTTTTGGGCCTGGGGTAAACCTTGCTCCTGTGTGAAAAGCTCCCTTGTTCATGGCAATTCTGAAGCAAGTGGAGTTCTTAGTGTAATCTACTTGTTATGCGGCTGCATGATTACTGCTATGAAAGTGGCTTTTCCGTTCATATCTTTCCAAACGTAAGGTTTCTCCTTACACCTACAGTTCAGAAGAAAATAGTATGCTGAGGCTTTCAACTAAGCTTCACTCAAATAACTTTTCAGTAGCTATAATATCAACACTTTAGGTCTTGGAGAAATAGTTGATTATTGAAATATGTGTTCTAGATGTTGGATCTCACTTCCAAGGCTGCGAGTTTAAACGCTGATATGACAATGCCATTTTTCCTGTAGAAGCCACTAGCCAATAACATTGCCTTCTATTCAGTACTAAAAGCAGTAAGGAGTAAAAAAACATTTTCCACAGCCTTTTAAAAGCTAATGGCTACACAGCTATCTGCTTTAAATTAATCTGCAAGACTCAACGTAAGAACATTATTTTAGAAAAACAACCGAAGGAGAATAATTGGCTGGCACCACTTCTAGCCAATTTCTATTTGTTCTAATGAAATGTATTCATAAGTTCATTTACCTTACTGTGTGTTGCAACACCCAGGTAATAAGTACATATTTCAAAATAACCTCCTATTTGTTTTTAAACTAACCATCCAAATGTGCTCATTTCAATTGAACAATACAATATTAAATACCAATCATTTTAAGGCCAATAATATGTATTATGTCAAATAGCTATGTTAAGTGTTCATTTTTGTTCCTGAAATGGTGAGCTTAACCAAGTTAAGACTGCATGTAACAGTTCATGGGGGCATTCTGCAAGCAGCTCCATAGGTAAGGGATTTTTAATGGTGCATAAATCTTACTACAGCTCTAAACATAAATGGCTTTTTGGTGCAAAACTGTTTTTTAGTGTTTTGTTTTGTTTTGTTTGTTTTTTTTTAATTTGTCTGGGTAGCCATGGCTTTTTCCCATTTTAATAAGAAGGATTTGAAATTTGGCTCTGGTTTTCCTTGGCAATCCACTTTCAACTTTCTCATTATGAAATGCAGGCTTGTTAGCATGTACACTCAGCAAAACAGTCAAATATATACCACCATTTATCCAGACTCGGCTCTCCTCAGCCTTACATTCACACACACTTCACTTCACCACCCTGTTCTTCTGCTGTTGTAATACACTAGAAGGGGATAACTCAACAGAGATGATGAAAGGTAGGCATTTGTAGGGAAGAGTTATAGTGCACGTAGTTGTGGTAATAGTTAGATGTCTGGGTATGAACGGGATGTGTACTGTTACGTTGCCTTATCCATTTGCTTTCATGATTTGAGTCCAGGTATCAGTTCAACAACCTTAATTATTGAACACTTTTGTGTGTGTTAACGTAGGCAGGAATAATTTACAATGTCCTTAATGCTTCTTTACGTGATATAACAAATTCAATTTTAAACTTTTTTAAATGGACTGATTCATGCTAGTTAAAATACTAAAGAAAACAGGAAAAATAATTTGTAAATTAACATCTTTCTGTACAGTCTTCCTTTTGTTTGTCTTCCATAATGCCATAAGAACTTCCAAGGAGAAGATACTAGTATTCAGGCCTTCAAGTTATTCTGGAACAACTGGAATATTCTTAATATTATGTTGGTTTATCTTGCCCTTATTGTGCTTCCAGACTTTTTTCTCTTGGTTTGGAGAAGGAGGCATTCTCCCTACCCTTTCACTTGGATGGACTGCTAGAGTTGTCTGGGAAAGTGTGAAACAAGAATTTGTTGGTGAAATCTAAACGTTTTTGGTTAGATTTTAGGTGAGGTTCTGATGGAACCCAGGAGAGGCTCTGACAGAATACCCACGTACCACCTCTTTCCCTTTTTATGGGGAATTCTGCAATTTTTGTTTACATTCCAAATCAGAATACAATCACATTTCAGAATCTCTAAATACTCCAAAAACAGAACTACCTTTCTCTACTTACTACAGCTAAGAATACTGCTCTTCTACCTAGGTCTGGAGTACAGTTTTCAAAATGCAATTACAATAACCTTTCCAAGAACATTTTTGCTTCATATTGACTTCTTTCTGCCCACCTACAACCCAACCAACCCATGTTATAACTTGTAACCTAGTATCTTGATCCTACAACTTGATGTCATAAGCTAGAATGGGAATGGCCATATTTTAACTCCTTTATAGGATAATGGCTATCATGAATTTGTGCCAAGCTTTTTAGCCTTATAAAGAAATTTTCTAAAGGAACTTCTGGTCCTAAATTAAAACAAACATACATTTTGAGATCCAGCCTTGAGTTGCTGTATTTAAATTCCATTTAGCTACTTGTCATGCTGGGTTGATTGGACTGGTACCTTAAAATTTAAAAAGTGTAACTGGTAATTAGAATTATTGTATTGTTCCTGATTCAGGAAAATCAAACTAATTTAAAACTTGCTGTTTTTATTAGGGTTGGTCTAGTTGAATCTAAAATTCGTGTACTTGTTGGGAACTTGGAGAGAAATGAATTTATAACCCTTGCACATGTTAATCCTCAGTCTTTCCCTGGCAACAAGGAACATTACAAAGAGTAAGCTAAGTTGTGTGTGTTGTTTTTTAAGTCTAAGAATGTGGCAGTTTAGTCACTAAAATGTACAGAAGACGAGCAGATTTCAATTTATTCTAGATACCTTTCAAGAATGCATATGGAGGTATTTCAAGCTAATCAAACACTACTTCACAGCTGTGTCTTCAAGAGAAGGCATTCTAAATATGCCATATTTAAGAATGCGTGAAATATTGTACCTCTGGCTAGCATACTAAAACAACTATGCACTAAAGTAGAGATTAAATCAGAAACTCTGTAGTGCTAATGAACAGCTAAATAATGTATTTTTTGTATTAAATTAAACATAAATAAAACATTAAATTAAATGTTTATTTAATCCACTTCCTGAAGCTAAATTGACATCCAAATAGAACTGACATGTACACACAAATGAGACGTGATTTGATTGGTGTGTTTTTGTTTAGGAGCAACCATGTATCAATGTGGTTCCTTGGAATAATTTTTAGGAAAATGGAAAATGCTGAAAGTATTAACATTGACTTAACATATGATATACAGTCATTCACAGATACGGGTAAGCTTATATTTCTCTTTTTAGACTTGGTATGGTTTTTAATTTGATTTACGATTATTTTATTATGATATGGATATAGTTATGGTGAAGGTCTAGTTGCAGAGCATGTGGATGTTTAATCTTAAAATGGTAAATGTCATATTTTTTACAACAAAACAGATACTTTATTTGGCAGTGTACCTGCTATAACCATACAATAGCATTACTTATCAGATACACAAACTATATTAGGAACACTGTGAGGACTCTGAACTGAAGCACTCTATAGTCTCTTACCCTAAAGAGCTCTCCTAAACTTGTACACATGACACTTCTTCAATCAGGCATATGCTAGAAAAAGTCAGTAAAGTCAGAGCCACCTGTAAAACAATTAAAATACATGTTCTGTCCAGCACAGGGAGTAATGGGAGAAGAGCTAAAACTCGAGCAGCATCATAAATATGTGAACCTCTTCTCTGGCATGGTGAGCAGCTAGCTCAGACATGTGAACTATACATTTGCTAAGCCAAAGGCAGCATAGCTGTTGACCGCAATTTGAAATAGATGCTTGCAAAGGCATCATAGATATGGCTAGTCAGAGGCATGAGTTGGGGGACCTATAGTTAAGACCATCAACATTCGTGCTGTATGTAATTTGTAGTAGGAATTATAGAGTATCAGCAATGGTGGATTAACCACTCCTAGGCCAATGGGGCCCATGCCTGGGGGGGGGGGGGGGCAGAAAAATGGGCACCACTGAACCCCAGCCCGCTCTGCCTGCCCAGTGTGCCTGCTTGAGGAGTGGGCACAGAGGCTTACTCTGTCTGCCTGGCATTCCTGCAAATCCCTGCTCCTCACAGGAACATCAGGTGGATGAGATGGGGCAAGTCCCTGCACCCCAGCCCCATTTCTCCAGTAGGAGCACTCAGGTTAGAGGGGGGACTACAGGCAGAAGGGATGGGGTAGGGCCCCCATTTACTCTGGCCCAGGGCCCCAAAAATGGTAATCTACTTCTGAGTAGCAGTCAAACTTTATAAAAATAGTTCAGAAAGGTCAGTAATAGAATGCAATAACTTCTGTCCTAGTCTTGAAGCTAGACTGCACATCAGAAAACACAGTCATGAACACTTGTATACTGGTAAGGGTATGAACACTGAGTACTGGGTTACTGTGATGTTGCCAACACACCCTTTACAATTAGCTACTTAGAATATCCAACTATTAACTCTTCCCTTACCTCTCATTTGTGACGTATTGGAATCACTGAAGTGTCGATCTAAGTAGGAATTTGAAGGACTAGTTGACTAGTTCTCCCCTCCCTCTCCCCTTGCTGCCTCTACCAGAAAGAGGCAGTAAGGGGGGGGGGGGGAAGTGGAAGGGATGCTTCAAAGCGGCAGTGCCATGTGGAGCCTGGGCTCAGCAGGGGCCCAGCTGACCCCAGGCTTCACATGGTGCTGCCACTTTGGAACGCTGCATGGAGCCCAGGGTCCCCAGCTGGCCTTGGGCTGCATATGGCATTTCAAAGCAGCAGCGCCATGTAGTGCCTGGGGTCAGCTGGGGACTCCTCCGTTGTCTTACAATTTCTCTTACAGCCTGATGCTGTGCTCCCCATGGCGTTTCAAAGCAACAGCGCCCGCATGGAGCCTGGGGTCAGGTCTTGGGTGCTGACCCTCGGCTTCACGTGGGTGCTGCTGCTTTGAAATGCCATGGGGAGCACGGGGCTAGTGGGGGACTGCTTGAGTCCCAGCTGGTCCTGTGTTTCCCCACAGCACTTTTGCCTTTTTGAAGTATAGCAACAGTCCTAGGGCTGTTGCTACACTTCAAAAGGCAGAAGCGCCCTTGTTGACTAATTGAATAGTTGATGCACATTGCATCAACTATTTGATTAGTCAATTAATCAAAATTGAACAACCCTAAATCTAAAGGGAACAAAGTTAATTTAATCCCACAATTTTTTATTTTTATTTTTATAAATAATTCCCAAGGCTACTATAGCTGAAAGACCATACTGTTTGTTTAGTTCGAGCATTTGATAGCTCATTGTGTATATGTGGCTTTTACTGATCCCCAGCCCCCATTAGCTAGAAGTGGACAATCTGGTTTATTGCTGTTTGTCTTACAGTTTCTCAGTATGTTGTAACAGTGAATGTATCTGAAATTCAGTCACATTCCATGTGAGCATCTGATGGTTCATGAAAACATGCTTGTTAAACTTCAGTCAGAATGAGGTGACAGTAGTGCTTGAATAATATGGTAACTTTTAATGGTTTCTTATGACAAGTCTTTGAGGGCTAAAACAATCAAACCTCGAAGAAATCTGGCATATAAATGTGTAAGCATTTCAAAATTCTAGTGTGGAAGCCTAACGTGTGTTTTGTTAGACTTAGAAGTGTACCTCTGGATACTTATGTACATAGTTTTTACAATGTGCATTTGAATGTCAACTGTGTTTAACCTTTTAAAATTTTAATAGTGCACTTGCATTTAAGGTGTTTAGAACAATTGGCCCTTGTTAATGCATGTTATGGATGCTGTTATGGATGTTTTCGTGAGAGCCTGTAACTCAAACTGTTACCAGAGACCTCTATGAAGTCATTTAGGCAAATGCTGAGCCTGGCTGAACAAGTTGTTCCATTTTAACTATAACCAGTACAGTTAGTTGTACTTTATCTATATTACAAGTTGAACTTCACTCGTCCAGTACCCTCGGAACCTGACTGGTGCCGAACCACAGGAGATTAATATTGTCTAGAAAGAGTGCCTCCGGCGGCCGGATCTGGCCCATCAAGCCAGTGGATCCAGCCCATAGCCATCCTGCCGATCTCTCGCCCACAGGCCAATCAAGATCTGGAAATGGGAGCAAAGTCTCCTTCCCCTGCCAGGGGCACACAGCAGCTAGAAGGAACCACTACCTGTTTTAAAACAGCTGGTGGTTCTCTCTAGCCACCGCACGCCCCTGGCAGGGTGGGGGCAAGTGGTGAGAGACGAGAGCATGGAAAGTCTCCTGGCCCTGCCCCTTTTGGTGCAGCCCAGGGCCACTTGACAAATTTGTGAAGTGGCTCCGTTAAATATTATTGGCCACCCCGATCTAACAGCATTACCAACACTTCCACAGCTAACTGGGCTCTTAGAAGACATTTAGGGGTAAATTAGAGCTAAATAACAGCACAGAACACTGGGAGCCAGGACTGGTGGCTGTAAACAAACTTTGAGACTCCAGGAAACTTGGCCACATGCATGATAAGTGGCCATCTGGCTAACTAAAATAATGCTGGACCATAGATGTTGCTGGATTAGAGAATGCCAGACTAGAGGTTTAACTTGTAGTATAACTGTATCCACGGTAAAAATTTGCCTTATCATATAGCTTATTCTTTGCTTGCCCAAGCTTTCCTAATCAGATTGGCAATGGGGTGGGGAGATAAGCTTTTAGTTTTCTATTGGTTTCAAATCAATAGCGCTAAATTCTTGCAGCCAATCCAGCCAGTGTGGATGCAGTTGCACTGTGAAAAGTGGCTTACATTGGTAAATTAGCTCAACATACACTTAACAATATTAACACCTTTTATTGATGGTACATAGTAAAATTGGTACGTAAAGTTGCATAGACCAGTCCTTAGGAGCTCAAGTTGCATTGTGGGTGGTTTATTTAAATAGTTTTGAATGGCACAGGGTAAAAGATCAGAGGAAGTCCAGGATCTCTTAACTAATTCTAGGATCCCACATATGCTTGGCAGCCTACTGAACAATTAACTTAAATTGCTACTGCATCAGTTAAACAATGCAGAATATAAAGTCAAATAAATAAGTAAACCCTTAAAATGGAATCTCCACTAATGTATTTCCCAATGTTACTCTTTATAAGAGTAAGGGTGACATCACTGTACTTGGTTTATAGGTAATGGAAACTGAAGATGCTCTTACAGAGACACCATCCAGGAAGATGTGCTTAATTTTAACTTACATTATCAGCCCTATCTGCTCAATTTGTGGACAGTCCTGTTTGTGGAATGAAATAACTGCATCAGGCTTTTTAGTCTACATTTTTAGATCTAAATATTTAAACAGCTGAGTTATTTGGTATGCAAATTATGGATATGAGTCCATTGACTACCCAACACTAGTCATAGAGGTGACAGTTAACTGAACTTCTCAGTCCAGTGAATCAGAGGGCGTTAACGTTAAGATTAGTATATTTAAAAAAAGACCCCTGCTTTCCTGTACACTGTTATTTGCAACCTTTTAAAGCAGCACAAACACCAATAATCAGCTCTTTTTAAAGTGACTACAAGATGGTGACAGATTACGAACATTAAATGGATATGGTTAGTTATGAAATGTAAAGTAAAACTCTTCTGATAACCTTCTGTTACTATAGCTTTAGTTTAAATTTGCTTCAACATATTATTGACAATATTCCAATATGATACTTTCAGTGTAAAAATGCTTAATGAAGGCCAGCTGTTGGCTTCTTCAGTTTTACAAAAATATAAATCTGTACTGAGTGAACTAGAATCTATATGTATTGTGGCTTTAAATGTGGTAATTTCATATTACAGTTCACAGGCAGGCAAATAACATCAATATGCTAAAAGAAGGCATGAAGATTGAAGCCACTCATATGAAGAAAAAACAACTGCATTATTATTTGCCTGCTGAAATATTACAAAAAAGAAAGAAGGTATGATGAAGTTTTGACCCTTCACAAAATATTTGCATGCATGCATATCCTTGTATTTAAAAAAAACTATATCCTGTAACCTTTGTTTTCAGCAAAGCATACCGGACATTGGGCGGAATATTAGTGGATTTCCATCCACACGGGCTTCAGTGGATGGAAACTCTTTGGATGGTTTCACAAACACAGACACTGGAACACGATATAGCTCCCCTTCTTCGTTTAACAGGATGTCTAAATTGGACACCTTTTCTCTGATAGAAAGAGAAAGGTTAGTAGTATGTAAGATTGTTCCAGTATGCCTTGTAGCAATGTGAAGTGCTTTCAAAAGATAACTTTGACTTTTTTAGTGTGGACATGTTTGTTTGGCAGTTCTTACTTATTTCAGTCATCATAGCATAAAATGTTTACTCTTGGGGTCTTGCATATTACTCCATATATGTATTTTGTAAGATTGTACAATCTACAAACTTTGAAGGGTAAGGACTATGAATAAACAGAAATGGCAGCAGAAACTTAAAGGGACTTTAACAGAAATCAACTGTCTTCATGTACAGAATATGTATTTTCAGGCTAGTGGATAATTCAAGGAGACTGGTAACAAGTGTACAATTGAGAGACTGTGTGTGTGTAATCTAAAATACATAAAAAACATGCAATTTTTATTGAACAGGAATACTGTACTTCAGAAAACCAATGCTGCTACCAGTAAGGAGAAGCCATTGAATGTCACTTTGCCATCACTGCCTGTTAAAGGACTGTCCATTCCAGTGATTGGTTCAAGTATGTATCTAAACACAGTAAGGAAAATATAAACTTTAACTCTGTTAACTAAACTTTAAAGGCTGTTTTCTTTGTGCAGAGACACGGGTTACAAGTACAACAAAAGCAGTGCTTTCTCCAACTGGATGCATCATACCTACAGTAGTAGGACGCAGCGTGATTCCTCGACTTATTACATCTCCTCCTGCACAGGGACAACAATTCCTAAATGGAATTTTAACTATAAACTCTAAAAATGTTGCACCTAAAAGATCTCATTCACCTTCCTCAGAAGAATGCACTAAAAGGCTTAAAGATATAGAAAAGGTAAAAACACACTTCAATACAGAATCAAAGGGAGAAAGAGTTGGAGAGATGTGTATAGAGAAACTCCAAAAGACTCTGCAGGTAATGTCAACGTCAATTTTTAATAAGAAAAATTCAGCTGTCAGGATTAGCCTAATGTTTACTTACACAAACTCTGAACATTAGACTACACTTTTCAGATCTGATATGACAGTGTTTCATTCTAGCAAACCGGTGACTAAATCCTAAGCTTTGATTATAGGCTCTTGGAAAGTTGGCAACACTTGCATCCAGTGATAGGTTTGGTATAGCTCTAGAGGGAACAGTCTCATAGAACTTCAGATTAAATGTTCCTATGAAACATTTAAATAACCTGGAAAAGATTTATTTTAAAAATTAGGCTTGTGCTTCTTTTATTTTGTTGCTTAATGATTTATAAAATGGTCCCAAAAGTTCTTACTATTTTTCTTATTTTATGCATAGAAATATCAGCATTGTCAATTCTGGACTACCTTTTTGCTGACTGACCTAAATGCCATATTTAATGCCTTTGATTATAAGGGTGGTATTGAAATATTTACCAAAGCCTTTTTTTCTCCAAAATGTTCATTAGTCATAGTAATTTGACTAAAGACTCAATTTCTTTTACTTTTTTGAGTGATAGTCCCTATTGTATTCCATAGTGGGTTGTGCATGCACACCATGCATCTGGAGCTGGAGAATTTGAAAGTAGTGTTCAGTGGTCCGTGCATACACCCTACCTCACCTGTGCCCCATCTGAACGGATAGAGCAGGGTAAACTGATCACCATGTCTCCAGTTTCTTCTCACTGCTGCATGGTCCAAGGTGGAAACTTGTGTGGATACAAATTTGTAGCTACATCCTACAAAATAAGAACTACATAGTTTAAAAATAGTTTTAACAGTGTATCACTTTATGGATAAATGGGGTGGGTTTGCTCATGATATTAAGATATAAGACTGATGCCCAGGGTCCTGGGCATCAAACACCATGGTTCTGATGGTAACTACCACCAGCGCTATCTGTACTGCTTTGGGAAGCTCACATCGTAGCCAATTGTTTCCCAGCCATACTCAACCCTGCTTATAGAGAGTGAATGCCTAGATCTGCTGGGGAGAAAGATCTTAATCATCCAGTCTGCAGTTCAGGATAACCAGTTACTAGGTGCTAATGGCTGAACACGATTTCCTGATCTACCCCAAGTTTGCAGAGTTTACTCCCACAGTAGGACATCTAGGTACATGGGTTGGCTCTTCTTTCCATCAGAGGCATTATGAACAACGAAGGACAGAAGGTTCAAAAGTCCTGCTTCTCTACATCTCTGCAACTGGCTCAGTATCTCAAGGTCAGTCCTGGCCAATGTTGGTTTTGATGGATGCTCGAGAGCAACAAAACATTAAGCCCAACATCACCTAAGCCCACCTAGCATTTTTTGGTTTTCAAGACTTGGACTACTGCAATAACAGACAAGTGGGAGCTGAATGTCATGCACTCTGGCTATGATATTTAGCATCCCGACTTCCTCCCAAAGCACTGCCAGCCCCTCTTCAAGGCCACATTAGATTAGTCTCAAACAAGAGGTGAACTTCTTGCTGCACCAAGGAGTGATCAAACTCCACTTTCCTCAATACTAAGGGAGAGGGGTTCATTTGACTGACTTCATGGTACCTAAAAAGCAGCTTATTTCAAGACTACTCCTGTACTTCCATCTCAGCTACTACAGTTGCACACTACAATTTTGCATAGCCATGTTGGCAGCTATAATTCCACAGTTAGAAAAGGGCAAGTGGTTTAAGGCACTTGAGATGAAGGACCTTTTACTTTTTCACCTAAACATTCATTTCCCCCCACAAAAGCTTCCTCAGATTCATGGTGGACTCCACCCATTTTCAGAACAAAGTATTCCCCTCTGGAATAGCAACTGCCCCCAGAGTATTTACCAAGATATTCCCACTAGTGGCAGTCCTTGTCAGATGTTGTGGTCTCATTGTCCTCAAATCCCACAGAAAAACCTAATATTATCAACTTCCATGATGTTATACTTGGATTCAGTGTAAACACTGAAAAATCTGTTCTCACCTTCTCTCACACTCTGCATTTCATTCAGGCAATATTGAATTGTATCTCAACAAAATCATACCTGCAAGGCAGGTTCCAGACCATGAGCAGTATCACAGCCTACGTTACAAAAAAGCCCCAAGTACTAGTCAAGTCATTTGTCTCGCCTAGATCATATAATGTTATGCAACTGTCATCCCACTTGCAAGACTCTACTTTTGTTGCCTTCAAACATGGCAATTGATGTAATCTCCAAAATGTCATTCAATGAAGCTCATGGTGGCCGTTCTGACCAATCTAGTATCTTTCTTGCTATGGTGGACGTGGAGAAATCCAAATCCATGCATATCTGACAGGACCACTACTAAAGCTGCATCCCTATTGGGTTGTGGAACCACACACCTCAAGGTACCCAGACTTCTCACAAGTCCAAGATGTTCATCAATATCCTGGAGTTGCACGCAGTCAGGAAGACATGAACATCCTTTCTTCCATTCATCCATGCTCACCATGTCCTTATGTCAGACATTACAACTGTCAGCTACATCAGTGTTTCTCAAACACTGTGAGTGCTCCAGTGGGTCCACCAGCCCTGTTGATCGACTCCTCCTTCCTCCCAGTGCTTCCTGCATGCTGGGGCATGGGTGTTTCAATAGGTCCATCCAACCTTGTATCCCTTAAGATGGAATCATGAGGTAAGCTAGGCCTCCTGTGCACGGAAGGACATTACTTTTCTCTGGCTCTGGTCACGAGTGGAATATGGATGGGGACTACATATCTTTAAAGAATTTCTAGTTACAGCTAAATGTCCACTTTCAATTGCTCAGCATTTGCCATTAGCTTTTGAGGTGCTATTGTTGAACTAGTTTTTAAGTCAAGTTTCTAGGCAAAACATTAATTTTCATGAAAAGGGGCTCTTTCTAATGTCATTATCAAGAAACACAAGCTCAATGTTTTGCTGATCATCTTCAAAAAATAAAACCTCATTAGTCTAAGCAGTAGTGATGTAAGAAAGTAATGCCATTTCTGTAGTCAAGTTACTTAAGTATAGGTTTAATGCATCTTAACTATGGAGTGCACAAAGTTATGGATCATAGAATGATGGGAGAAATCTTGTTGGAAAATCTTGATATTGCAGGTACTATTCATTATGTACTATTCATTATGTATCTTAGCTGAAGTAAACAATCCCTTCCCCATCACTTGTAGTAAGTATTGGTAAGGCTATATTTTAATCATGCGTATTTTTAGCTAAGTCATGGTTTAGTAAACAAAACTTCACAGCCTGTGACTTGTCCATGACCTGGCAACATCTCTGACTCCTAAGCGGAGGCACAGCCAGGCAACTTCATGCACTGCCTCTGCCCTGAGTGCTGGCTCCAGAGCACCTGTTGGCTGGGAACCACAGCCAATGGGAGCTGCAGAGGTAGAGACAGTTCTTGGAGCCACCTGACTGTGTCCTCATGTAGCAGTTATGAGAAGGGATGTGTCACTGCTTGAAGGAGCACTCGCTAAGCAAGTGCCATTGAGCACCCCCCTGCTCCCCATCTTGTGCTCTAGCCCTGAGACTCCTCCCATACTCTTAACTCCTGCTGCTGTTTGGGGGAGAAGCATGTGATGGCCTGAAACTGCTCCAGCAGTGGCTGATCAGATTGATCCAGAGGCTAGTCAGGCCACTGCGGAAGTCAGGGGTCCTGGAAAGTACCAACCCATGACTTCTGTGACAAACTTGCAGCCTTTGGTAAAGGTGTTGATAGTGCTACAGGAAAATATAGATGAAATTGGTTGTCTAGAAGATTATCATTAGCTCTGATTAACCAGTTCTCACTCTACAGAATTTTAGCTAATCTGAGAAATTTGTAGCAACAGGTGGCAGGCCAAGTAAACTACAGAATCTTCTTTACAAAATGTAGTAATTAAACCACAATAGATGGGTTAGAAACTTGAGTTATTTATCCAGTTGTTGCACAGTTAACATTTGATGTGTACTCTTAAAAGGGATAATACGCTGGAGAAAATGGCTTGCCATAGTAGGGAAGATTAGGATGTCTTCCTGTAGGTTTTTTGTACAATATCTCCAGTGCAGACACTTAACCTGCTGGTCAGGTTAGCAGCAGCTGATATTGACCGAGCTCTAAGTTATCTTTAGTTCCATTTCCCTGGAAATTGACATCAGATATTAATTTTTTTAAAATAACTTTTGCTATTTTCACCTCCATTTTTGTACAAAAATGGAGCACTATTTTTAAAATTTGATTATACATTTCCAAAAACTTTAATTCTCAAGCTCCTATTGTGCCTCAGAACAGTTCCACTCATGTGGTTTTTGCTTGTGTTTTGAAGTTGAAGCAATGCTTTCTTCAGTAAGGACTGTTTGAACTCGACCAAGTTGAATTTCAGATATGCTCTCATAACTCCCAATGAAAACTATACTCTTATCTGAGGGTAGTTTGGTCCTTAAGGCATTGGTCTGAAGGTCCTCGTCTACTCAGAGTATTTAAGGAATTGCACTTAATTAGTGACCTAAGAATATATGAATTAAAATCAAGCTTTTTCCATTTCCCTGTTTCTCTATATGTTGTACTGGGAAGCCAATGTGTAACTTTAAGTCTCTGAGCATTTGAATTATTTCTAGACCTAAACCTAGCACTGTGTGAATATTTTTTTGTACAAATAATTTATCAGATGAAAAATTTACTTGTGGTTAATTGTCAAAATTCAAATAGCTTTAACTTGCCCAATAACATCAGCCAAATTAAACATTTTGTTTGATCTAAAGTCTTTCTTTTAACTTCCTGAATTTTGGTCAGCTCAAACCAAATACATTCAGGACAGCCAGTAAGCCAAAAACAGAAGTTACTCACTCTATAACCAATAATTTAAATCTTGTCTCCTTCAAAAATAAAATTTGTCAACTTTTTTTTTTTTAAAGAAAGGGAATCCCAATCTATAGGCAGAAGCTGGGTACTGATAAGAGACAATGGATTTCAGGAAGGCAGATTTTGGTAAGCTCAGAGCTGATAGGTAAGGTCCCACGGGAATCAAGACTGAGGGGAAAAATAGCTGAGGAGAGTTGGCAGTTTTTCAAAGGGACATTATTAAGGGCCCAAAAGCAAGCTATTCCGCTGTGTTGGAAAGATAGAAAATATGGCAAAAGACCGCCTTGGCTTAACGACGAGATCTTGCATGATCTAAAAATAAAAAAGGAGCCATATAAAAATGGAAAGTAGGACAAATTACAAAGGATGAATATAGGCAAACAACACAGGAATGCAGGGGCAAGATTAGAAAGGCAAAGGCACAAAATGAGCGCAAACTAGCTACGGGAATAAAGGGAAACAAGAAGACTTTTTATAAATACATTAGAAGCAAGAGGAAGACCAAGGACAGGGGTAGGCCCACTGGTCAATGAGAAGGGAGAAACAGGAACAGGAAACTTGGAAATGGCAGAGATGCTTAATGACTTATTTGTTTCGGTCTTCACCGAGAAGTCTGAAGAAATGCCTAACATAGTGAATGCTAGTGGGAAGGGGGTAGGTTTAGAAGATTAAAAAAAGAACAAGTTAAAAATCGCCTAGAAAAGCTAGATGCCTGCAAGTCACCAGGGCCTGATGAAATGCATCCTAGAATACTCAAGGAGCTGATAGCTAGAGGCTCAGATACCTCCTCTATCATCTTTGGAAAATCATAGGAGACAGGAGGGATTCCAGAAGACTGGAAAAGGGCAAATATAGTGCCCATTTATAAAAAGGGAAATAAGAACAACCGGAAACTACAGACCAGTTAGTTTAACTTCTGTGCCAGATAATGGAGCAAGTAATTAAGGAAATCATCTGTAAACACTTGGAAGGTGGCAAGGTGATAGGGAACAGCCAGCATGGATTTGTAAAGAACAAATCATGTCAAACCAATCTGATAGCTTTCTTTGATAGGATAACGAGCCTTGTGGATAACGGAGAAGCGGTAGATGTGGTATACCTAGATTTTAGTAAGGCATTTGATATGGTCTCGCATGATATTCTTATCAATAAACTAGGCAAATACAACTTAGATGGGGCTACTATAAGGGGGGTACATAACTGGCTGGATAACCATACTCAGAGTAGTTATTAATGGTTCAGAATCCTGCTGGAAAAGTATAACAAGTGGGGTTCTGCAGGGGGTCTGTTTTGGGACCGGCTCTGTTCAATATCTTCATCAACAATTTAGATATTGGCATAGAAAGTACGCTTATTAAGTTTGCAGATGATACCAAGCTGGGAGGGGTTGCAACTAATCTGGAGGATAGGGTCATAATTCAGAATGATCTGAACAAATTGGAGAAATGGTCTGAGGTAAACAGGATGAAGTTTAATAAAGACAAATGCAAAGTGCTCCACTTAGGAAGGAACAATCTGTTTCACACATACAGAATGGGAAGCATCTGTCCAGAAAGGAGTACTGCAGAAAGGGATCTAGGGGTTATAGTGGACCACAAGCTGAATGAGTCAGCAGTGTGATGCTGTTGCAAAAAAAGCAAACATGATTCTGGGATGCATTAACAGGTGTGTTGTGAGCAAGACACAAGAAGTCATTCTTCCGCTCTACTCAGGCCTCAGTTGGAGTATTGTGTCCAGTTCTGGGCACCGCATTTCAAGAAAGATGTGGAGAAATTGGAGACGGTCCAGAAAAGAGCAACAAGAATGATTAAAGGTCTAGAGAATATGACCTGTGAAGGAAGGCTGAAAGAATTGGGTTTGTTTAGTTTGGAAAAGAGAAGATTGAGGGGGGACATGATAGCAGTTTTCAGGTATCTCAAAGGGTGTCATAAGGAGGAGGGAGAACACTTGTTCATCTTGGCCTCCTGAGGATAGAACAAGAAGCAATGGGCTTAAACTGCAGCAAGGGAGGTTTAGGTTGGACATTAGGAAAAAGTTCCTAACTGTCAGGGTAGTCAAACACTGGAATAAATTGTCCAGGGAGGTTGTTGAATCTCCATCTCTGGAGATATTTAAGAGTAGGTTAGATAGACATTTATCAGGGATGGTCTAGACCAGCGTTTCCCAAACTATGGGCCGCATCCCGGTATCGGGCTGCAGGAAAAAATTACCAGGCCTCAGCGTGGTTGCCGGGGTGTTCTGGGCTCCCGGAGTGCCCGTGTGGCACTGGGTCCGCCAAGCCCTTGGCTGGCCTGGGCATAACCTGCAGCCCGATGTTCCGGCTCCCAGCAGAGGCGTAGCTAGGGGAGGTCCAGGGGGAGGGCAGGAGGAGGAGGGGAGAGCTGGCCACCGGAAGCAGCACTGGACAGGGGAATCGGGGTGGGCTTTGGAGATTTGGGGCAGCCAGCTGGCCAGGAGATTGGGAGGAGGAGTAGGGGAGAAGCGGCTGCCAGAAGCAGGGCTTGCCTGGGGCATCAGTGCTGGCCGAGAGAGATTGGGGGGCTGCCGGAAGCAGGGCTGGACGCGGGCAGCGGGGCTGGCCAAGGGAGATGTGGGGGAGAACTGGCTGTCCAGGAGGGGGTTGGGGGAAGTGGGGCTGGCCAGAGGTGCAGCGGGGGGGGGGGGGGGGAGGAGGAGAGCGGGACTGACCTGGCCATATGTAGATCTTGGGGCGCTGCCCCCTTTTCTTTCCCCCCCAAAGCATGAGTGAGTCTGGCCTGGGGATTCTATTGTGTGGCGCGCCCCCCCCCCCCCCCCACACACCCTCAAGTAGTTGCAAGCTGGCTGGCTGGTAGACACACTCATGCAGCCTGAGCACATTTAGCAGCCAGGCAGTTTGAAACTACAAACTGATACATCTAGTAATAATAAAACGTACCTAATGAGAAAATACCAGGCATGTTCTATGTCTGGTATTTTCTCAGTTTGTTTTTTGCGTGTTTATATTTTTGGGCTGCAAAAAACGGTACTGAAGAAAAGGGTTCCAACTAAAGTAAAAAGTTTGGGAAACACTGATCTAACCAGCTTTCTGTCTTGTGCTCCATTTATCCAATCCATATTCTTTAACTTGATGGCAAGAATATTGTGGGTGACCATATCAAAAGCTTTGCTAAAGCTGGCACTGAGGGCTTTGGGAGGACCAGAAACAACTTATTTGAATATTCATCATTTGATTAATGAATATGCAAATGAATGTTACCGGTCCTCCAAAAGTTAGTGAATGGATTTACTGGTCCCTGTGCCAAAAAGTTTGGGAACCCCTGATCTAGACAGTATTTGGTCCTGCCATGAGGGCAGGAGACTGGACTCGATGACCTCTTGAGGTCCCTTCCAGTCCGAGTAGTCTATGATTCTAAGTTCAGAGCCTGGATTTATGTGTAAAATAGCCATCCAAGTAAATTCAAACTTTGAGCAATTTTAAAGGCTCACCAACTTAGTTTTGCTAAAAATTGTAACCTTGAGCAGGTGCACACGCTGTGATTCATATCTTTTGGGTACATGTGCAGGCCCTTCTTTATAAAAGAATAAAATAGCCCAGAATGCCTTCCACATAACAAATAAATGTCACAAGGCTTCTAAAGTTTCATAAATGCTCTTAGTTGTAACCAAAAACATAGATTCAACAGGCATTTAAGTATTTGTTCATTAGCTGAAATTTGTGCTTTTCATATGCATGAACTTAATTACAATGCATTCAGTACACTGTTCTTGCCTACTTTGGGTTAGGAGAGCCTTGGACAAGAGGAAACCATGCCTATTCCAACTATTGACACATCAAGATCACAGGTACTGTCTGAGTCTTTGTTCACAGGTAAAGCAAAACTAGTGAGTAGTTCCTGTCTGCATTAAGATAATTGCTTACACACACAGCCAGCTATTTAACGATATCAAGTATTTTATTTGTTCATATATTATAGTTCTTTAACTCTTGCAGCAGCATATGGTAACTGATTCTCATGCACGCACTGCAGTGGAATTGTGGAGAGCGGCTTGAGCCGCTCTGACAGAAGCCCCAAATTGCCATTCTTACTTAAGGCTTAGGCATAAAGCCAAAGATTGAAAAAGAAAAACACTTCATTTGCGCACATAAGCATCTGTCTCCTACAATCTCAGGCATTCAAACTTCACAACCACTTAAAAAAAAACAAAAAAACAAACACTAGACAAAGCCCCTTTCTTTCCAAATTGTCATCTTACTGTTGCTAGAATCTATGCTCTGCTTCCATCACATTCTTCACTGAGTGCTCTGAGCTGTGTTTAACCTACATATGATGATTACAGGACTTCAATGTAAAAAACGGGATATACTGAAACATTAGCAAATCTAACAAATACACTTCAGAGTTCTGAAACCTATTTTTTTCAGGTGCCCTCGATCTAAAACTAGGCCAATCAAGATACAATCTGAAACTTACCTCACTACTACTTTAACCTCAGCCAGTAGATTTTTGGACTGCCTTGTAAGATTGTCAACTTTCTAATCACACAACCAAACACCCCTGCCTTTCCCCTTCTCTGAGGCCCTGCCCCCTACTCACTCATTCCTCTCCCTCAGCCTCCCTCCCCCTCATTTTTACCAGGCTATTGTAGAGTGGGGGTGAGGGCTTCATCTGGGGGTGGGGTTCAGAGTTGGGGGGCAGAGGAAGTTTGGTTGTGGGAGAAGGATCAGAGCTGGGGCAGTTGGCTGGATGTCGGAAGAGGTTAGGAGTGTTAGACTTGGCCTGCAAATGTCTAACTTCTAGTAGAGAACTGGCAGATAATCAGTATGGAGGGCATATTCTAGACCTCTGGGTTTGATGTGGTAGGTTACAGGGTAAATCTGTAGGTCTTGTTTACAGCTGAACAGTTTCACTTGCCACCCAACTTCTGCTTAAATCATTCATGTTAACACAAATTTCCTCTTCCCCACTTAATTTATATTTTTCTATTGTAGAGACTTGCCAGTAAAGAACTACCAGATTCATCTTCTCCTATTCCAACAAATAATATTCGTGTCATTAAACATTCCATCAGATTGACCCTTAACCGGTAACTGCAGTGCCTCTTCAGGTAAAGATAGTAGTGGTTGTTTAGTGGTTTAAATAAGCAATTTTTATACTGCAGTTGCTGTCCCACATAATATCTTTACTGTCACTGAATTGGAGAGACTTTTTCTGTTAATTTTTGTCTGCATTTTGATCTGCAGATGCTGTAGGACACTTCCATTATTGTGTAGCTTTTCCAAGATCATCTCCTGACAAGCCACTGTCTACAAAATCATGGCTTTTGAGTCTCCTTTTAAAATTTGCCTTTAGTTCAAATATTTTGTGCTTCTGACTGATCTATTTCTCACTTAGAACTCCCTTCCAACAGCAGTCCTTGTATTTGTTTTTTAAAAAAACTCTTGTGTTATAATCATTGTCTTGAGCTGAAAAAAATTGTTCTGAAAAATACAAAAAAATTGTCCTGTGATACCATTTTTCTGAATGTATGTAAACCTGTTTACTTCAGACACTGGAGTTACATTCTGGTTAAAAGTGTGCATATAAAAGTCCTGGTATTGTTTCTGCTTTCCTAATGGTGTAGATGTACTTTATTTTGTGGACTCCCAATTTTTTCCGGTTGAGAGCACATTTTTGTCCATCAGTCACGCTCGTACTCAGGATCCATAGGCAATTGCTTTCCTGTACTTAGCACGTAGCCAGGCACTACATAAGCTATACAGATTGTCTCCCATGGAGGCCCAATAAATCAATCTTAAATGGAGAAATTTTCATTTTTAAATTAAAAGTAATCTGCCAATATACGGACATAGTAGGAACGTCCTATACTATAGAATCTGATTCTTGAAAATCTTATTCTGAAGCAGCCTGAGGAGCTCTTCCAGTTTTCACTGGCTAATTTAAAAAAAATTTCCCCACAGCAACAAATTAACTTACCCAAAATACTTAAGACACAGATAAATATTGAGACTAGGAAAGAACTTGTTGTAACATTACCATCTATTCAGTCTACAGAACAATTCTTCGCTGATTAGGCATGCAGAAACAGTTTCAGTGAAACACCCAAAAATATTTACTGTTGCATAACAGTGGCTATAGAACTCTGGCTTAGAACAATTGCAGTCTACATGTAAACAAACTACATAATCATTATAACGTTGACCTGGTTAAACAGAATAAAGTTTCCAGGGGGAAAGGCAGTTTCTACAAACCAAACCCTAGACTATAACTTCTCTTGTAATTTGTTTAGTTTAAAGTTTTGTAAAAGTTGTATGTATTTTCAGAGTGTTTTTGTATGTATTGTAAGATAACATCTTTTGAAAGAAAAGTTTAAAAACTTCAGTTTCTTCTTCAGTCTACTTCTTTACGTAGCTCAAATCTGTTGAAAGCCCTTTTCACAAAAGCGTTTTGAAGAAAATACAAATATACAAAATACTTCTGCTTTAAATAGGATTCTAATTTGCAAATACAGTATTCCTTAACTGTAGTTTTCCTTCAGTACCACGGCTTTTATGGGTCAGCTGTATGAGCAACCAGGAACATTAGGTTTTGAGACAAATACTAAATAAAATCTTACCATGCAATGTGTGCCTTCATTAGAAAGTAGTATGTCTGATGCAAAAATGTAGGGATTGTACTATGTGCTTAACAAGCTGCATCTGTCAGCTGAGTTGACTGCTGAAATACCAGTTCAGATACTGATAAGTGTGCCTGGGTTTTTGTTCTTGTTTTTTGGTTTTTGGTTTTTTTCCCCCCAAGAATAAGAGTTGCTTGAAATGGATCTGTTATAAACACCTGTCTACGCTGGCCGCTTGATTTTGCGCAAAAGCACTGATGTTCTAATGTAAGAAATCAGTGCTTCTTGCGCAAATACTTTCACGCTCCCGTTCGGGCAAACGTGCAAAAACTTTTGCGCAAAGGGCCAGTGTAGGCAGATCAGATTTGTTTTGCGCAAAAAAGCCCCGATCACAAAAATGGCGATCAGGGCTTTCTTGCGCAAAACCGCGTCTAGATTGGCATTGACACTTTTCCGCAAAAAGTGCTTTTGTGGAAAAGCGTCCGTGCCAATCTAGATGCTCTTTTCCGCAAATGCTTTTAACGGAAAATTTTTCCGTTAAAAGCATTTGCAGAAAATCATGCCAGTCTAGACGTAGCCATAAAGTATTTGCTCGCTTTATCAATGAAAGAGAGAGACACTGCTATTGTCAATCCATTCCCCTAGGTAACAATTATTTGCACTGTTAATAAAACCTCTTGTTTGTTAAAGTATAAAAAGCAGGATATAAGTGGTTGTAAATAATAGCAGACAAATCAAAGTAAATGACTGCAAAAAACAAAATACTCCAGCTAAGCCTAATATTTTAGAAACTTGTTGCATGCAATTTCTTACCCACTAGTAGTTCTAATGTCTTCTCAAGCTGGGCCACTTCCCAACTTGGGCCTGATCCTTCCCCCTGTTCAGTTCCAGGTGTTTGCAGAAGACATATTTGATGTAAGCAGGCACGTAATGGCAGTAGCCCTATTGTTGTGTTCACTGCCTTTATATCCCTGTTGTCCAAGGCAGGAATCCTTTTGTGTTCCATTTGTACTTTTTCCACTGACAGTATGACAAGTTAGCATCCAAAATGGGTTCTAGGAGCAGGTGCCCTGGCTTACAGGAAAAGCAAGACTATTCACAGATGTTTCTTGAGTACTACTACTGCTCCTAATTTAACCTGTTTACTAATCTAGACATGCTAATACTTCATATTTCTAACTTCAAGTAAAGCAATGATACATACACATTCTACAGCTTTGAGGTGTCCTATTTCTATTTAGAAACATATTTCTATAAAAATATATGCTGCACTGTCCTAGTCAGTACTGGGTCCAGTATTGGACTTGGATAGTAGCTACACATTTTATACTCTCCACTCTATCAGCCATAAGCTGTAAAAGTCAATATTAAAATTCAAATTAGAGAATTGGTCTGAAATCAAGATTAAATTCAGCAAAGGCAAGTGCAAAGCACTACACTGAAGCGGGGGGGAAAAAATCAAGTGGGTAGGTAGTTATACTGCTGAAAGAGGTGAGGAGTTAATGGATCACAAACTGAAAATATCAATATGATGCAGTTGTATCAGAGGTGTATTAATAGGAGTGTCATATGTAAAGACATGGGTGATTAATTGTCCTACTCTGCTTGGCATTAGTGCATTGTCATCAGGACTACACTGTCCAAGGAGCCATGCTTTAGGAAATGTGGGTAAATGGGACAGAGCTAAAGGAGAGCATCAAAAGTTTTAGAAAACCTGTCAGGAAAGGTTTTAAAAAATGGGCCTGTTTAGTCTTGAAAAGAAGACAGAAGTCTTTAACTATGTTAAAGGCTGTTACAAGGAGGATGGAGATTAATTGTTAACGAGGATCTAATAAACAGGAGAAGTTAACAGGACTCTTGCAAAGGAGTTTAGAGGAAGAGGGGTACAGTGTGAAGCTAGATACATGTAACATTCTTTACACAGCAGGCCCAAAACACTTCCTGATTCTTAATTAAAAATCAGTGAAAGAATACTCCTGCAGCTCAAAGCTGGGGGGAGGTAGATAGGAGTCTGGCACTAGAATGAGGGCTATCTAGTTCATTGCACCCACTGAAGCATGTATGATTACCTACCCTACGGCTAAGTGCTCTACATGTGCATTTTGTGCAAATGATCCGGAAGTTCTGGCTTTCCTTCCAGACCGATGTGACTGAGGAAGGTGGTGGGGAAGGTGGCATTGGCTATGTGACTGCTCTCCCCTCTTTCCTGCACCACTGGGGGAGGGTTGGGACAATGCCCTTATTGCCCCAGGCCCCACCTTGCCCCTACCCTGCCCCTTCCCCCAAGTATCCTCCCCTAGCAATGTAGCCTGGAGGTGTAGCAGGAGGGGGGGCAGGGAGAAGTGGGGCTGGTGCCAGCAGCCATGGGGAGAGGGGGAAAAGCAGAGCAACGGGGCTCCACTCCATGGCTGTCACTCCAGTGAGTGTGAAAGGAGGGTCCTGTCCCTCTCACAAACAATGTCATCAACAGCTGGGGTGGCAGAGCTGGGTTGCTCTGCTTCCCTCCGTGGCCGCCAATGAGGGCGGAGGGGTCTGCCCCCTGCTGCGAGCACCAACCCTTGCTAATTGCCCATGCCACTCAGAGGCTCTGGTCCCTTACCCTTTCCCACCTGGGTCATTTTGGGGGTGTGGCCCCACACATTGCCAGTGCTTCCAGATGATGTCATGATATTTTCTCAGATTGAGGACATCTCTCTGGAGAAGGTAACTTCAGTTACTAGGAAGATACAGGTAATAGTTATGAGGTATTTGATCATTAAACACAGCTGGGCCTCAGCACCCCCAGGTTTTACACTGAGCTTCCCTATGGCCAGGGGCTGGTCCTACTTGGCTTTGCCAGGTCCTGGCCTCTGGGTGGCCCCTGCAAGTTCCAACCCGGCCTCTGGGCACCTACTGGCTTCACAATGACCCACCAGCCTTACAGGCTCTGCCAGCCCTTGAAGTTCCATTACCTGCTGAGGCCCTGCCCCTGTGGGCTCTGCAGTCTGCTAGCCCCGGAGTCCCACTGCCATCCTGAGGTGCTGCTCCTAGCCTCACCCCAGAACTCAGCAGTGGCTCTGGCTTGGGGGTGACAAGGGCACCAAACAGTTGTAAGGGAAGAGGTGTAACTCAGCAACCCCATCCTAAAAATTGTTCGAGCACCACTGACTGGTAGAACTGCATGACTACTTGCCTGCCTGGTGCAAAGGCTGCAGATCTTTTGAGGCATCTAAACAGACTCGTATAACACAGGGGAGGAGCTAGTGGCCATGGTACATGTAGGTACCAATGATATAGGGAAGGTTAGGAGATAATTGGGCCTCCAGGACTTAGGTAAAAGTCTAGGATCTCCATGGCATTTCTCTGAAATGCTTCCAGTTCCATACTGTTAGACAGGCACAACTGTAGGGTCTCAATTTGTGGATGAGACAATGGGGTAAGGAGAAGGGGTTAAGATTTATTAGGACCTGGGAAAAATGAGGGAAGTGGTAGCCTATATAGAAAGCAGAGGCTTAAACTAAACCGAAATAGAACCAGATTTCTAGCACTTGAAATGAAAAGGTTATAGAACAGTAATAGAAAAGTTATAGAACAGTTTTTAAGGGCTAGGGGAAAGCCAACAGGTGTGGAGTAGCACGTGGGTCAGACATAGGGTAGGCTCTAGTAATTGAGATTCTATATGTCCAACTATGGTAAGGATGCAAGATAAAATAGGGGTAGGATCTGATGAAAAACAGTCCCATTCAATTATATCATGTAATGCTAAACATCTAAAAAGTGACCATTTTTAAAGAGCTCAAATGAGCATAACAGCCATATTGGGTCGGACCAAAGGTCCATCTAACCCAGTATCCTGTCTTCTGACAGTGGCCAATACCAGAGGCCCCAACAGAGGGAATGAACAGAACAGGCAATCATCAAATGATCCCTCTCCTATCATCCATTTCCAGCTTCTAACAGAGGCTGAGGACACTATTCCTACTCATCCTGGCTAATAAGGGTGTGTCTAGACTACAGGGTTTTGTCGACAAAAGTGGGCTTTTGTTGACAAAACTATACCTGTGTCTACACTGCTGCTGAGTTCTGTCGACGGCTGTAAACCTCATTCTACAAGGAATAGAGTTCTGTCGACAGAAGGCGTTATTGCATCTATACTGTCCTTTGCGTCTACACTGTCATGTCGACAAAGTGGCTTGCTTTGTCGACAGAACTGGATGTAGTCGAGACGCTCTTTGTCGACAGAAGCTTTGTCGACAGTATCGGTTGACAAAACTTCTGTCGACAAAAGCCTGTAGTCTAGACGTACCCTACGAGGCATAATGCCTTTGTCGACAGAGTTCTGTCGACAAAAAGGGCAGCGTGGACGTGTTGACAGAAAAAGACCTCCAAGGAAACCCCCTGCTGGACAGTCCTTCAGGGAAAACCTCTCCTGTTCCTGTCTGTAGCCATGTTTTAAAGGTACAGACACCCCTGGTAGGCATTCTGACAGGAAGTTGGCCACAGAGCAAGCCTGTCAGCACACGGCTCTCCCTGCTTCACTTTTTCATGTGGCCACGTGTGTAGCTCCAGATCCACGAGGCCCCCAAGGACCTTTGAGGGAGCCAGCCCTGGTGCCCTCAGCTGAGAAAAAGAGAGCCCCAGCCTGGTCAGGGCCAGAGGTCCTGACACTGTTAGAATTGTGGGGGGAGGAGGAAGCGGTCCAGGCCCTGCACACCTGGCGCAGGAATGCAAACATCTACGGCCACATGGCTCAGGGGCTGGTAGATAAAGGGCACCACCCCAGGATGCTACAACAGGTCCAGGCCAAACTGAAAGAGCTTCGCCAGGGCTACGTGAAGGCCCGAGAGCACAGCTCCATGTCCAGTGCAGCCCCGGTGCACTGTGCATATTATAATGAACTGGACTGCATCCTGGGAGGCTGGGAACCTATGTCTGCACCGGTGCTCATGCAGACAGGGTTGCACACACTGGTGCAGCAGGGCCGGCAGGAGGTTCCCAGGGAAGACGTGGAGGAGGAGCAGACAGAAGACACTCTGACCCTAACCCTGCAGCCTGTCCCAGAGACCCAGGAAGCCTCGCAGGCATCCTCCGACACTGGTGAGGGAACATCAGGTGAGTGCAGTCAGGGTCACAGACACAGAACGGGGTAGGTGGGAGCAGAGAGGATACAGAGCAATGTGCATGTCTTGGTCCTCCTGGACAGCTTGCATCTCTCTGTGCATGTGCAAGCAGGCGGGCAGGTGATGGGTATGTGGGTGGAGGGCCATGGGAGACCCAAGGTGTTGCAGGCCCCTGGCCCACTGTGGCTGCACACTTCCCTGGCCTGTATGGCCATGGTAGGGGGGGGGAGGATGTAGGGGGTTGAGGCGGACATTGCCCTAGCCACAACGGGATCCCTGTGCGGCCGAGGCGGCTGGCAGGGCCAGATGTGGCCTTACAGTAACAACATTCCCATCCCTTGTTGTAAGGACTTGTGTGTGAATTCCTAACACTGGTTCTCCCTCTTCTCCTCCACAGCCGGACCTGCTCCTCCTGACTGCCAGGTGACACCTTTGCCACCATCCACCCGGTCCCACAGCACCTGCAGGCATTGGAGGGCCTATAATGACCTCCTGTGGAGGCATGTGGAGGCCATGGAGAAAATTGAGGGTACCATGGCCAGGATGCAGGAGCCCAGGGAGGAGGCTCGCTGGCATAATCACCTCCTGGACAATTTCCTACCCCAGTGGAGCGCGATGTGTGCCACCATCCGGGAGGCCCTGGTTGTGCCAAGTCCTCTCCCCCTGGGGACTCCTCCTGCCCATCCAGCTCCAGCCCCCTTTGACCTTCCTTCCTCTCCCTTAGCCCCTGCCCCCCTCCCTGCTAGAGCAGAGCCATCTGCAGCCCCTCCACCAGCACAGCCCCGACTCGAGCCCGAGGACGGCAGGGTCCACGGACCAGAGGTGGCAAAGCCTTGCAGCTCAGGAGATACCGCCATTACCCTTAAGCTGCCTGCCCCCCCCCCCGGTTGACATCCCCCCTCCTACCCCAGTTTTAAACACAGGTTTATAGTTCAAAAAACAGTTTATTTTTTAACAGTTGTTGAACAGTTCTATTTTTTATAACAGAGTTCTTAATTTTAATGTTAATCGTTAAACATATTTTTTATATTTAACATGGTGTGTATGTGTCTTAACTGTTCGGAGGCTGGTGCAGGGATGGATTGTGGGAGGGAAGGTTTTGGGAGGGGGGGGGTCCAGGCCCACAGGCCCCATTGGGGAGACCTTGGGCTCCAGCTGAGGAGTGCTCACACAGAGCCTCCTGGATGTGGACCCCCACCTGATGGGCTTGGCGAACGGCAGCTGTCCAGGGCTGTGCAAACTGCCTCCTCTCCACTTCAGCCATTGGCCCCCAGCCTGGGAGGAAGGCCTCCCCTTTGCTCTCCACCAGGTTGTGGAGGACACAACATGCTGCCACCACCTCTGGGATATTGTGTTCCCCCATGTCGAGGCAAGTGAGCAGGCACCTAAACCTTCCCTTCAGCTGGCCACACGCACATTCCACTTGTAAACGTGCCCGTGTCAGGTGCGCGTTAAAGACTTCCCTGCTTGGGTTCAGATGCCCTTGTGTATGGCTTCCAGAGCCAGGGCATGAGGGGATACGTTGCATCGGCCACAATGCAGACCGGCATCTCCACGTCCCCAACAGCAAAGTTTCACTGGGGGAAGAAGGTTCCAGCCTGCAGCCTTTTGTAAAGGTGCGAATTCCGGAAGATCTGAGCATCGTGTGCCCGGCCCGACTACCCCACACAAATGTCCGTGAATAGTCCACAGTGGTCAACCAGGGCTTGCAGCACAATGGAGAAGTACCCTTTTCAGTTAATATAACGGGCTGCTTGATGGGGCGGTGCACGGATGGGAATGTGAGTTCCATTGAGCGCTCCTCCGCAGTTTGGGAATCCCAGCCCAGCAAAACCAGTCATGATGGTGTCTAGGTCTCTGAGGTGGACAATCCGGTTCAGCAGCTCCGAGTTGATGGCCCTCACCACCTGTAGAAATAGACACATACAAACACACACAATATGAAGTTAGAGGGGTTACCCAAATCCTTGGGAGGTTCCCCCCGACCCCCAGTGATTGCTCCCAGCAGTATGGTGGAGTGAGGCCAGGAGCCTTCCACCACCTCCCCTCCATTGCTCCCCTGCCCTTTCCTGGTACAGTCCCCTACCCCTCATGAACTGCTTCCCCCCCTCCCCCCCCCGAGGGACTTACCTCCATCAACACAGCACCAACAGTAGATCTCCCACACCAAACTGGTGTCCCACTGACTGGTAGCTGTCAGGAGTGGCCAGCTTCCAGAGGGCAATAGCTACCCTCTTCTCCAATGTAGGGCGCAGGTGGGTGTCCTGTCATTGCAGGGCGGGGGCAAGCCAGGTACAGAGCTCCTGGAAGGTGGACTTCCGCATCCGGAAGTTTCGGAGCCAAGCCTGATCATCCCACTGCTCCCTTACGAGCCGGTCCCACAAGTCCGTATTTGTCTCCAGCCTCCAAAAATCGCCTCTCCTGCAAAAAGTTTGGTGGCAAGAACAGGCTGCTGCATCCTGAAGTAGGGGTTCCAGCCTGGGTGCAGGATCTGGACCGGGCATTAACAGCATGAAAGTCTCATGCAGTTGCAGCAGCATTTGAAGCACTGTGGAGTGGAGCCAGCGCCTGCCCAGGGGCAGCTCTCGCTCCATGGCAAACAAAGGGATC
The DNA here is from genome assembly GCA_032595735.1 of Pelochelys cantorii. Taxonomy (NCBI): domain Eukaryota; kingdom Metazoa; phylum Chordata; order Testudines; family Trionychidae; genus Pelochelys; species Pelochelys cantorii. The sequence goes on from CM064328.1 coordinate 181,232,499, forward strand.
AGAAAAACCTTCTTAAAAAAAAAAATCAAACTGCTGTGCTGTCCCAGGAAGCAGGGCACTCATGGCAAGCACTGCAAAACCTTTGCTGTCCCTCTAGGAGGTAAGCAAGGCAGCTGCAGCAGCAGAGCAACGGCTGGTCAGGGGGATCCCTTTTAGCACGTCTCAACAAAGGGCAGGAAGCAGCACCAGGAAGTACATGCTGCCCCTGTGACCTGGTAGAAGCAGTTCCGGGTGCCTTCTGTTGACAGAGTGTCCGGCAGTCTGGACACTCTTTGTCGACAAAGAGGATCGCTTTGTCTATCTGCTTAATGCAGTCTAGACGCTCTTTGTCGACGAGGTTTTGTCGGCAGTATCTGTTGACAAAACCTCTGTCGACAAAACCCTGTAGTCTAGACATACCCTAAGTGTTGATGGACCTAACCTCTATGAATTTATCTAGGTTTTTTTTTAACCCTGTTAAAGTCCTGAGCATACATCCTCTGGCAAGGAGTTCCACAGATTGACTGTGTGCTATGAGAAGAAAAAAAATGCTAGAAGTCTAAATGAGTGTCTTGCATTAAATGAAGATATTGATATAATAGGCATCAGAGAAACTTGGTGTAATGAGGATAATCAATGAGGCATAGTAAAACCAGGGCACAAAATATAATGGAAGAACAGAATAGATTGTGCTTGTATGGAGTGGCATTATATGTGTAAGAAAACACAGAATCAAATTAAGTAAAAATCTTAAATGAACCAAACTGTATCATAAAATCTCTATGGACAATGAGTCCAAGCTCAAATAATAAGAATATAACAATAGAGATATAGTATCTACCACCTGACCATGATGGTGATAGTGACTGTGAATTCCTCAGGGAAATTGGAGAGGCAATAAAATACTCAATAATAATGGAGGATTTCAACTATCCCCGTATCGCTGGGTATATGTCACATCAGGACAGGATGAAGAGATAAAGTGTCTTGACACCTTAAATGACTGCTTCTTGGAGCATGTAGTTCTAGAACCCACAAGAGGACAGGCAATTTTTTATTTAGTCCTAAGTGGATCACAGGATCTGGTCTACGAGGTGAATATAGCTGGACCGCTTGGTAATAGTGACCATAATATAATTAAATTTAACATCCCTGTGGTGAGGAAAACATTACAGCAGCCTAACATGGTAGAATTTCATTTCAGAAAAAGGGAACTACACTTAAATAAGGAAGTTAGTTAAACAGAATTTTAAAATGTACGGTGCCAAAAGTGAAATCCCTGCAGGTGTATTTAATTTTTTTAAATACACCATAATAGAGGCTCAACTTTAAGGTACATACCAAACTGAAAAACATAATAAGAGAACAAAAAAAGTGCTGCCAGGACTAAATAACAAAAAGTAAAAGAAGCAGTAAGAAAGCATCCTTAAAAAAGTGGAAGTTAAATTCATAAACTCTGACAAATGAAGTGTAAAAATATAATTAGGAAGGCCAAAAAATAATTTAAAGAATAGCTCAAAAAGTAATATAATTTTTTTTAAGTACACCAGAAGCAGGACGCTTACTAAACAACTTGTGGGTCACTGGATAATAGAGATGCTAAAGGAGAATTCACAAACAATAAGGCTAATACAGAGAAACTAAAATGAATTCTTTGCAGTAATCTTCATGGCTGAGGATGTGAGCGGGATTCCTGAAACTGAGCCATTCTCTTTAGGTGACACATCTGAGGACCTGTCCCAGACTGAGGTATCATTAAAGGTGCTTTTGGAATAAATTGATAAATTAAACAGTAATAACTCAACAGGACCACACAATATTCACCCAAGAGTTCTGAAGAACTCAAATGTGAAATTGCAGAACTAAGTAGGGCTTGTAACGTATCGTTTAAATCAGCTTCTCTACCAAATGACTGGAAGATAGATAATGTAGTGCCAATCTTTAAAAAGGGCTTCAAAGATGATCCTGACAATTACAGCCAGTAAACCTGACTTTGGTACCAGGCAAACTGGTTGAAACTATAGCAAAGAGCAGAATTGTTGGACACATGAACATAATTTGTTGGGGACAAGTCAACACGGTTTTTGTAAAAGGAAATCCTGCCTCACCAACCTACTAAAATTTTTGAGGGGGGAGGTTTCAACAAGCATGTAGACACAGGGGAACCAGTGGGTATAATGTACTTAGATTTTTGGAAAGCCTCTGACACGATCTGTCACCAAAGGCTTTTTAGCAAAGTAAGCTGTCATAAGATAAGAGGGAAGGGCTTCTCATGGATCAGTAACCGGTTAAAAGATAAGAAACAAAGCATAGGAATAAATGGTCAATCATCAGACTAGAAAGAAGTAAATAGTGGCATCCCTAAGTGGTCTGTACTGGGACCTGTACTATTCAACTTTACTCTCTTTTCCAGATAATTTTGTGAATAAACAGTGAGGTGGCAAAATCTGCAAATGATGCAAAACTACTTAAGTCCAAAACAGACAGTAAAATGCTATAGCTGAGGGGGGACACTGGGGTTATGTCTACACTCGTGGCTTCTTGCGTGAGAAATATGCAAATGAGGCTAAGCGTGGAATATCGGTGAGCCTCATTTGCATACCTAATGAGCCGCCATTTTTGCAGAAGAGGCTCTTGTGCCAGAAGGAGCTGTCTACACTGCCCCTTCTTGCGCAAGAAAAGCTCTCCTGTACAATGCCGCTACACTGATTATTTTCAGAAATAACAGCATTGCGCAAGAGGGTTTTTCTTGTGCAAGAAGGGGCAGTGTAGACAGCTCCTTCTGGCGCAAGAGCCTCTTCTGCAAAAATGGCGGCTCATTAGGTATGCAAATGAGGCTTGGCGATATTCCACACTTAGCCTTATTTGCATATTTCTCACGCAAGAAGCTGCAAGTATAGACATAGCCTGGGGGAGTACCGGCCACGTGACTGTCCCTTCCCATGTGACTCCTCCTAGCAGCACCGTTAGCCCCATGCAGACCTGGGACAACCCCTTCCTCTGCCCCTCCCTACCCCTGCTTGACCTCTGCCCACCCAATACTCCTCTCCTGAGCAACACAACCCAGGAGACTAGTAGGGGTCTGGTGCTGACAGCAGGGGTTGGCCCCCACACACTCAGCAGCAGTGTTGTGGTCCCACTCCCTCCCCCGAGCAATGTGGCCATGAGACAGAGCAGCAGAGTGGTCTAGGGCTTTGTCACTCTGTTTCCCCCGCTTCTGCTGATGAGTGTGGGGGGTGACCCCTGCTGTGGGCTCTATCCCCTCCCCCCACTAGTCTCCCAGACCACCCAGAGGCTCTGTTCTCGCCAGCTGCTGGCCCCTTGCCTCTTCTGCCCACAGCGTTGAGGGGGGCAGTGCTCTCTTGTGCGCCCCCATTCATTCCCTGGCTATAAGGGGATCTCACAACTGTGTGACTGGGTAGTAAAATGGCAGACAAAATTCAATGTTGAAAAATGCAAAGTAATGTACATTAGAAAACATAATCCCAACTGTATATACCAAACAATAGCATCTAAATTAGCTGTTGCACTCAAGAGATCTTGGAGTCATTATGGATAGTTCTCTGAAAACATCCACTCAATATGTAGTGGCAGTCTCAGGTTTTGGTCCCTGCTTTTAGGATTGTGTGGTAATTTTTGTTGTCAAAAGGGGATTGTGCTGCAATGAAGCTTGAAAACAACTGGTGTGACAGAATGAGTATTTTTTTAAAAATTGAGTTGAGAAACCCCACTTACTGTCCAGGCATCCACTTACTCATTTGTCAATACTACTTTCCAGTTCACTTAACACATTTGGGAATAAGCTTCTAATTAAGTACTCACTGGGAATTGTTCCTGCCTAAACAAGGCCATGTGTTTTCTCCTTGTCTCTTAATTATACCCTGAATTAAATGCCACCTCTATATGCTGGACTAAGTGTGTGTTTTACTGTTCTGGAGTTTCCAGTGGATGTTGTCAAAAGCATTTTTACCCCACTGATATCCAGTAGTCTAGTGGTTTCATCATTTACTCTCTTAAGTGTCACCCATTTCTTCTGAAGGGTAAGATCTAACAGCTCTTTAAATAGAGTTTATTACTGTAATTTTTGTTCATAGTTTCTGTTCTAATATGGACCTAATTCTCTGTGTGTGTGGGGCGGGGCAGGGAATGGACTAACTGAAAGCTATGGGAATTGCCTTTCTAAAAAGACTGCATGAATGGGAATTCATATGAATATGCACCTTATAGCAAAAAAGCTGGCAACACATTCTCTGGCCTTCTTTAGCTGGCCACTTCTGATGTAGTGATTTTCTTGAGGGTTTGTTTTTGGGAGGTAGTCACGGTGCAAAAGGAATTTAGTTAACCTGTTTAAAGAAAAACTTCCACTTGAAATGCCTATGTAGAACTTTATCCATAAAACGTATGCAGGGTAGTGCAGGGTGCAGAGATCAGCTAATATAAACGTTACCTACAACTTCATACGATTGAAATGTATCGGCGACCATAGTGACAAAGGTAAAAGTGGCCAAGTAAAAAGGGCTTGCACGAAGTGAAAACTTAAAAGGCGTAAATAAAGGATCTTCACGTGCCTCGTTTTTCATTTTAATACAGGGTTGAACACCTTCTTAATCGAATGCGTCGCACTGTTTAGAGAATAAACCATGACCCTGGCACCTAGCTCAAGCGGTGCGCGGTCGGTTTCCTCCTTCCACTTGCAGCCGGGGGGCTCGCGCAGCTCACCCGCCCCGTCAGCACGCCTGGCTCTGCACCCGCGGGGCTCGTTCCGCCCTCCGCAGGCTGGCGCGTAGAAGAGCGGCAGCCGCAGCACACGACAGCCCCAGCGGCGCGAAGGTCTCCGCTCGCGCTGCCCGCCCCCGCAGCGCCGGGGCTGTCCCACATCTGGGCGCGTGTGCGGCGGGGTCCTTTCACCCCAGCTCCGGGCCGGGCTCGCGGCGGCGGCGGCAGCAGCAGCAGGTTCAGCCGTGGAAAGCGACACGGAGGAGGGGGCCGCAGCCCCCGCGCCGGCCGGCCGGCCGGCTCCGGGGGGGGGGGGGGCGTGGGAAGGGGCCGGGAGAGCGAGCGCCGCGGCGCGTCAGGCGCATGTGACGGCGCCGCGGGCCTGGCCGGGGGCGGCTGCCGCAGTTTCCCTCTCGCTGGAGAGGCGTGTGGGAAGCACCGCGCCTCGCCTCCCCTCCCCCCGCCGCGCTGACGTCGTTCGCCGCCCACCCGGGCTCGCCCCGGTGGTTTCGTTCCCCTCAGCGCCCGAGCGCGGCCGCTCGCAGAGCCGGGCCCCGCCGCTCTCGCCCTTGGCTTCCCGGGCCGTCCCACGGCGGCCTGGACTTCCTTGAATTCAGGGTGTTTCCCGGCGCGGGAAATGCCCTGGCAGCGGCGCGGGGAAAGCTGGGGAAGCGAGCCCGCTGCGAGCCGGCTCCTGCCTCCGTTCCCGCCTCCTGCCAGGCGCCGCTCCGGGAGCGCCTGCCCAAATGCTGGGAAGGGGCTGGGGGGCCGTGCTGCCCCGCTGTGTCGTGTTGGAGTGGAGCCGAATTGCCCCCCACTTCCCCTGTGGGACATTCACCTGTGCGGGAGGGGAGCAGGGGCCTGCCTGCTGCCTTCCCCAGAGAAGGGCACAACCAGGGATGAAAGTAACTTAAATTTCTTACTGGTACTCACTGTCCTATCACAACCTGGCTCTCACTGGTGAGGGGCACTCGCTTACTTTCACCTGTGGGTACAGTGCCCCAAGGCTCTGGCCTCCCCTGGGCTGGCAGCTTTCTCCACAGTTTTCTCGGCAAGGGAGATCCAGTATTAACTATTTCCAGGAGCTCCTGTGGTTCCAGGGTTTCCTATGGAAGGACTGGCAGGGTAGAAGTGTGCCAGCCAGCGCAGAACCCTGTGTGGGAAAGCTCAATCCAGTCAGGTGGTGTTTTAGCAGGCCTTCTCCTACAGGTGCCTGTCTGTACGGGCTGCGTCTAGACTGGCATGATTTTCCGCAAATGCTTTTAACGGAAAAGTTTTTCCGTTAAAAGCATTTGCGGAAAAGAGCGTCTAGATTGGCACGGACGCTTTTGCGCAAAAGCACTTTTTGCGGAAAAGCGTCCGTGCCACTCTAGATGCAGTTTTGCGCAAGAAAGCCCCGATCGCCATTTTCGCCATCGGGGCTTTTTTGCGCAAAACAGTTCTCAGCTGTCTACACTGGCCCTCTTGCGCAAGGGCTTTTTCCCGAACGGGAGAGTCATTGTATTTGCGCAAGAACACTGACGATCATACATTAGATCGTCAGTGTTCTTGTGCAAATTCAAGCGGCCAGTCTAGATAGCTGGCAAGTTTTTCCGCAAAAGCAGCCACTTTTGCGGAAAAACTTGCTAGTCTAGACACAGCCATGGTGTTTTGCACATCACAGACACTGCACAACTATATTTAAAAGCATTATTAAGGTTGGAAAGTGAAGCTCTCTGAAATTCAGATGTTAGATTTGCGGATGTGTGGGCAACCATAATTCCGCCTCCTTGTGCATATGCCTTATAGTGCAGTTTTTAATTATGTGATCACATACTAATTTCTATGGGACCTTTTAGGGCATGGGAGGGTGCCCACTGAATGGGTACTTACAATATTTTTTCCTAAAGTCTCAGAGAGGTAGTCATGTTAGCCTGTAACTTTAAAAACAACAGGTAGTCCCTGTGACACTTTAGAGACTAACAAAACTACATAGAATCATGAGCTTTTCATCAGGTGAGTTGGAGTGGGAATAACAGAAACCAAGATGTATGATAGCAGAAGAAGTACCTGTCAATTGTAGGACCTGTGTTAATGAGATTATTTAAATGGTCTGGATGTGTTCCATTCATAGCTTCTGATGTGAAAATGGAGATGTTAAACGTAGGAGAAATTGGATTTGTAATGAGTCAATCAATTAATGTCTTTGTTCAAGCCCAGGGTAACTGTCAAATTTGTAGATGAATTCCAGTTCTGCAGTGAAATTTCTTTGTAGAAGAATGGCTACTTTTAAATCTATGATTGAGTGACCAGGCAGGTTAAAATATTCCCCTATTGGTTTATATGTGTTACCATATCTGATGGTTGATTTGTGTCCATTTATCCTTTGTTGTAGAAAGAGACTGTCTGGTCTGGCTAATATAAGTGGCAGAGGGTCATTACCAGCATGCTCTATTATATGAATGCTTCACAAACAATTTATTTCATAACTCTTCTGTAATTGGAAGGGTCATTGCCCTCATTTTACAGATGGGAAATGAGACACAGGCAACCTTAATTCTGGCAATTCCTAACTTTTGAGTGCTTGATTTAGCAACCTTAATGTACTTTTAGCATTACTTTGTGAGTAGTGTCCAGGGTTTTTAAAAAAGAGAAAAATGTCTATCATGTCTTGTACTGACACCTGCATGGGTTATTAGCAGGACTTTAGCACCACAGCAAAGACTTCTGCCACATTAAGATAAAGGAGTGACTGATAACAGTAATAGGTTGTCATACTCAGTGTGGACTGGCACTAGAGGAGTTTGAGATGCACAGTTTATTAGTAGGGTTCATACATATTTTCTGACAGCAGAAGGATGGTGGGACTTGGATTTTGTTCCAGGTTCTTGAAGGGAATTCAACTGAGTGGTCATGGACCCTTATTCTCATGAGGGAACAGCCCTGCCTGTGCAGCCCCTACTTGGAGATGCTCCAGCCCAGCAGTGGGCTAGGGGGCTGCATCAGGTGGCTTGGAGCAGCCACCTAACTGCTCCCACTTTAATTGGTTAGCCCAATATGTTTAGCTAGTTAACCAATTGTACAGGCTTTTGCATCCCTAGTCGTTCCCCCCCCCCCCATCCTTGTTTAATCAGTGTCAGCCTTTACCAACTATCCTCTTTCCCTTCATCTAGACTCATATTCCCAGTTCCTGTCTTCTCTACCCAAACATACCTATCTCTTGCCCCTCACATTTGAATCAGGTGGCTTCAAGCGTCAGGCTACCTGTATGCAATCAGGGAAAGTGTCAAGAGCACAGGACAAACAGTCACTTCAAGTGCTGTCCCCTCATTTACTGAATGAGGCATAGTCACGTGGAAGAAAGAGTATGTAATCATGTGATTATTTATCAGACTACATACACACAAGGGGATAAATGAGGGTAGCGTGGTTATTAATATTTGAGTGTTTGATTTTACATCATATTGTAATTTTAATATGGTTTTATGTATATAGTACACAAGTTTTTTAAAAGAAAAGATTTGTGCTTTATCATATGCAAGAACCTTCCGTATTAGTGATCAGCACAGTTTGAATTGAGAGCTTCAGCACCACTGCAAGACAGCTGTCTGTTACTTCAACAAAAGGAGAAACTATACTAGGTGATAGCAGATTTGGGCCTCCAAAGTAGGCAGGTCCATGATCATGGGGGGAGTCCAAAACCTGCTTCATGTTTTTTGAATGTTCTTCTGAACAGAAACTGAAGATCTTTAATTGGATCAGTGGCAGTTATTTGCTACTGGTCACTACAAACATTTTTACTCGTATCTGGATGTCGTGGTTTATGTGACAGAGTTGGTCTACACTGCAAAGGTATGTTGTCTTAACTACATTGCTGTGGCTGTGAAAAATTGTAAGCCCTCTGTGGAATAATTAAGTCAATTTAAGCCCCAGTGTAGATATTGCTAAATCAATGAAATAATTCTGTTGACCTAGCTGCCACTTCCAGAGAGGTGGATTTACTAGTGTGATAAAGAGCTTCGTATATTGATGTAGTAAATGTTTACAATATAACATTCTAGAAATGTTGCTGTAATGATTCTAGTGTAGACATACCCTCACAGAACTCATTTTTATAATCCATTTTTCAGATGTTTCCCTCTCTAACCTTTTTTTCTGTGAAGATGAATTGATTAAAGTTTGTACAACTATGTAGTCTTCATTCAGAGCATTTACATGCCAGAACTCCTTCCATGTTATTCATGATTTGTAATAGACTCTGACAGCTATGCAGTTTAAATTTCAATATAATAATAGTTGCTCACTGTAAATTGTGTAATTCCTATTGGGGGCACGGCCTCACCTAGATGTGAGAGCCACAGGCTAAAGGTAAATTAATGTGATATGACATTGTTATGTTAATATATAGATGAGAAATAAGAAGCATATAACAGAGGGAAATCCTTGTGTCTGTTTCACAGACAAATAAATCACTGGTGTAACAGAATGGTAGGTAGTGTAAGTACAAAGCCTTTTGTAATTCAGTTGGTTACATACATATATACACATACATATACACACATATATAATCTGTAAAGTTTTACATCCTATTTACCAAATGATATTGCTTTTGTATGGGTATATCTTACCACTAGTTTTTTAATCCTGTTTCCTTCTTTTACCCATTGTTAATTCAGAGGCAAGAAACTCATTAAAAGAAGTGTTCAAACCTTACCCAGGCATAGTATGCTGAGTTTAGAGCTGCTCTCATATCACTTTCCAGTAACAAAGAAAGGCTGAATTTCTGTTAGTTGGGCCTACGCCATAAAGCTCAGATCTGGATACAAACACTCCCAAAATCCACAGGTGTTCAGAGTTGATTCATCATTAGTTTTGGCACTTGCAATATAGGAGGACTTTGATTTATATTTGACTACATTAAGAACTTAAAACATCCAATAGAAGAGCAAAGCTGTAAGTTGAGGTCTTAAGTTTGGCACAGGGATGTTTAAAAAGCAGTTAATTAAGTAACTGTTAAAAATCTTAGTAGTTACATGGTTACACGCTGCAGGCTCTGTAGTATAAAGTTTCCCAGTAGTGGGGCTGTCAGCCAGTCCATGCTGGGAGTCAGCTGCGCTGTGGGCTCTGCAGTACAGGTTGGACCTCCCTGGTCTGGTACCTACAGGACCTGGGACTAGTCCCAAACAAGGAGATTTGCTGGATGGGGGCAGTGTTCCCTCTAAACTGTGTGGTGGCACAGCTTCACAGGTGATTAATCAGCCCCGCCCAGTCAGTCAGCTCCACGCAGATTAGAGGGAACACTGATCTGGGGATGTCCCCTGTCATCAATCTCGCAGCCCTTCCCGACTGCCAGCTGCTTCCAGCCTACTCCTGGATAGGCTGCCCCTGAGTTTGGGGCAGCTGCTGCTACAGGGCTCTGGCACCAACCCCCCCTGCCACCAGCTCAGATGGGGCTTCCCAGGACCAGATCTGTTCACAGATGTTTTACAAATATTAAGTCTTATAAAACCCACAAGAACAGGGATCCTACTTAGTCATCGCCCCTCCCCCCTGCTGTGCTCCTGGCCTTGTTGCAAGACCTCCCTATTCCTGGGCTTTGTGGTCCAGCAACATCCATGGTCCAGTAGGATGAGAGTCCCAGTTTAGGGAGGTACAACCTGTATAAGCTTTATACTTCAGAGCATGCAGTGCTGGGTGGCAGCCAGCTCCCCTTAATGTATCCTAACCGTTTCAATAACTGATAAGCTCGTTTAAACAGTTACACTTTTGCATCCCTAGTTTAACAGTTGGCTACAGATTCATAGTGCCAACATTTGCCAGTAATTAACTAAGGATTGAATTGCTTTTTGTTCTTCCAAGCCCTAAGATACAACCACATTTGTTCCAATCCCTCAGACAGAAACCAACAAAGAAAGCAACAGAACACCACTAGCCATAATCTACAGCCCCTAGCTAAAACCTCTCCTACAAATTATCAAGGATCTACAAGCTATCATAGATAAGGATCCCTTGCTCTCACAGACTTTGGAAAGCAGGACTGTGTTTGCTTACAGACAGTCCCCCCAACCTGAGGCACATACTCACCACCAGCTTCATACCTCACAATAGAAACACTAATCTAGGAACCTAACCCTGCCATAAACCCCTTTGCCAACTCGGTCCACACATCTACTCTAGTAACACCATCATAGGAGCTAACCCCATCAGCTATACCATCAAAGGCTCCTTCATGTGCACATCTACAATTGTGATATATGTGTCAACTCTGCCATGTACATCAGACAAACCAGACTGTCTCTATGCAAAAGAGTAAATGGACACAAATCAGACATTAAGAATGGCAACATGCAAAAGCCAGAGGGGGAGCACTTTAACCTGCCAGGCCACACAGTTTTGGACTTGTCAATTTCCATTCTCAGACAGAAAAACTTCAAAAACGGACTGCAGAGAGAAACTGCTGAGCTGGCATTGATATGCAAATTTGACACCTGAGCCAAAGTCTAATTTACATGGAGTGGTTCTCCCATTACAATAGGTAATTTCCTATTCAGGTACTCTCATCTCATCACTGTTGGAGATTAGCCACATCCATTCTGATTTAATTAGCACTGTTGTCACACTCCCAGCTCTATCCTTTCTCCCCCCTCTTTCTGTCTGTCTTTTTCTCTTCAGCATGTGAGGAAGTGAATTGTAGCTCATGAAAGCTTATGCTCTAATACCCTAATAAATTTGTTAGTCTTTAAAGTGTCACCAGACTCCTTTCTCTTTTGGGTATCTGAGAGAGTAAATTTAGTTCTCTTCATCATCCGTATTCTTTTTTTTAGCAGAGATTTTCCATGGAAAAACTGAAATTCCTCTGCCAATGAGAATTCATAGAAGTGAACATAACTGATGATTGCACGGTTCTGAAATCTTCAGTTGGAATGCCAGGCCAGGATATCAGACAAATATTGCTAATAATTGCATTTTTCTCTAAAGAGCACTGTGTTTTACACAGATGTTTTACAAATATTAAGTCTTACAAAACCCACAAGAACAGGTATTATTATCCCCACTTTCATAGTGAGGAAACTGACACACAAAGAAGTTAAATGACATATTCAAGATCACATGGCAAAACTGACAGCATCAGGAACAGAAGCAGATTTCCTGATTGTTTTGTACTTTAATTATAATATGATCCTTCCTCTTAATGTCAGTATGTCCACATAAGCAGTGGGGATTTTAAACAGAGCAGAAAAGGAGCCAGTGCAGCTCCTTGTTTATTGCTATGTCTTTGCAACAGCGTGATTAATAATAGCAGCAAAAATGAACATCACCTTGGAAATAACATTTCTTAGTTAACTGCTCACTCTATGTCAGTGTATGATTTCTCACATTTTGGTCTATTTTACGGGGGGCGTGAGGTGAAAAGGGAGTTGGAAGAGGAAGTAATTCTCAAAAGTAAGAGACGGTGCATCTTTTTTTAATAGTGAAACTTTTTCCTGAGAAACCACCCACGGCTATAAAAGAAATTGATTGTAATGGTGCCCATTTAAACAAAGATTGAACAAAATGGTACTAGGCACTTCAGGGGATATTTAAAATGACCTTTTAAAAAGGGAGGTAGCTGTAGGTTGTGTCCTTAGTAAAGGGAGGGAGAAGGAGGAAGAGAGAAAGTGTGTCCCATAAGCCCGTTCCTATTAATGGAAAAATTCCCCTTGACTTTAGTGGAAACAAGCTGCTTCAATTTAGGAAAGGGGAAATAAGTACTGGGTCATATGAATATGTAAAGTAATAACTTATTTGATGATGATTACATCTAGTCATTGGTATTCATCTGTTTTACTACATATAGATGAGTAGAGTATTTTCATTATTAGAGCCTCATTCAAAAAGTTTTGTGTTCATCCTCACACAAAGCTTTCATTAACTTGAATGGATGTTTTGCCTGCAAAAGGAGAGCAAGATTTGGCCCTTAATTTTTTCCTTAAATGTACTGCATTTAATAAATGTTTCAATACATGGCTTTAAATATGAACAGATGTCTTCTTGTCACTAAATTATACATGGATTCGTGAAATCTGTTTTAGGGACTGATAACAATAAGTTGCTAAATGGATAAGATCTTTTAACAAAGGTTGAGCAGAAGTATGCTCAGATCCTCAGCTGATGCAGGATCCACCATGAAATGAGTCAAGGCAGTCTGGTGTTGAGAGCCACAGAAAGTGTGCTGGATATTGCTTTCTAGCTTTACTCTTCCTGGATTTAGATATTTTTAAACTATAACCGCAATTTACGAGGATACCAAATTGCAGTAATAAAGAACATCACTAGATATGCTCTCTCAGAAGATTTGGTTAGAAAAAAGCCAATGGCTATTATATGGATTGGAGACTTGAGACAGAAGGATATTGCAGGAGAAGGAATAACTGTTGAAGGATCATGGAGTGAGAGGAGGGACTGGATAGAAGTTAGTGGGGAAGGCCATGAGGACAGAGAAAGGAAATGTGGCCTAGAATTTAGAAGATGAACTTCATGACATTATCCAACATAATCCTTAGACCAGTGGTCCCCAAACTGTGGAACAAACCCTCCTGGGGAGCATGTAGGAATGTGGAGGGGGAACCCAGTGGTGCTCAGGCCAGCCTCCACATGGGATAAAGAGCACCACTCAGCCCTGTTCTAACCACAAGTCCAGCTCCACCTCACCTCCTGCTCTAGCCCAGCTTTGTCCTGATTCCCTCTTCCCTCCCCCCACCCCAGGTCAGCTCTGCCTCTAGCCCCAGCTCTTGTCTAGCCCCAGTTATGCCCCTGCTCTGCTGTCAACCCAAGCTTCTCTGCTGAGTCCTCCGTGCAGTAATGAAGAGGGTGGGCCCAGATTCCATTACTGGTAAGAGAGGGCATGAAAGGAAAAATATGGGCACCATTGCCTTAGACTAAATGTAATATTACTAGGTAATAGTCTGACAAAGTGACTATTGCAATTAATGCTAATAAAAGAAAAAGTTTTTATGCTATATATAAAAACACACATCTAGGAGAAATTGTATCTATTACTAAACTAAAGATAACTTACCCCTGACTGTTCTTCTGTTCTGCTTCTATCCTTTCTAGGCATCTTGTTCTACCCTCCTCAGTGAAGCAGAGCTCAGTAATAGTCTAGATACTAGATGACACAAGTGGTTACCTAATAAGAAATCTTGATTTTTACAATTATCTAAGGAAGCACACTTTATTTCATGAGCTCTTAAATATACTCTTTAATTTTTTCCCCTAGGCCTGTTCTACACTAGGGCTATGTCCACATTGCAGGCTTCTTACTCAAGAACTTTTTGCGCAAGAGTTCTTGCACAAAAGTTCTTGCGCAAGAGCGCGTCCACACTGCCATGTGCATTTGCGCAAGAGCGTCTATGTCAATGTGGACACTCTCTTGCGCAAGAAAGCTCTGATGGCCCTTTTAGCCATAGGGGTTTCTTGCGCAAGAAACCCCTGTTCCCGTCCACACTAGCCTTTTTGTGCAAAAAGGCTTATTCCTCATGGGGAGTGGAATAACTCTTGCGCAAAAAGCCCTCTCTTCTGATGATCTACTGTAAACTTTCTTGCACAAGAACGGGCTTGTAGTGTGGATGCTCTGCAAATTTTTCCGCAAGAAACCTGCAGTGTAGACTTGGCCTAGGAGTTTAGATTGAATTTAACTTCCTAAGATTGATTTTTCTAAACAGAAAGTCCACACTACGAAGGCCATTCCCTCAACTTTAAGAGACGTTGAAGTCGATTTCAATACTCCTGCTTTCCATGAGCAGTAGCACAAAATTTGATCTGGCATGGTCAAATTCACACTAGTGTACACCCAGCATAGAGAAAGTCAAGGTTCTTGGCCTGCAGGAGGCATCCCACAGTGCTCTGGTCTGACCACTCTGGCCAGAACTTCCACCTCAACTGCTCTCCAAGTGAACAGGAAAACTCCCAGGAAAGTTTGAAATTCATTTCCTGTGTGGGAGGCAGGAAACACACATGGCCGTGACTTCCACAAATTCAGGTTTTGTGGGCACCAGTTCCCAGAGGCATAAAAGAACACCAGCATGGAGTGTGCAGGAGATCTTGGATATGAGAAATGACGAGGGGAATCCATTCTCTCTGAGCTCCAAAACAGCAAAAGAAATGCCAATATCTACACTACAAGAGCACAGTTCTTGGTGTGTAAAAGATACTCCAGTATCCAGTATTTTAACAGTGCTGAGTTAAAATAAAGTAGCTGAGGCAGTCCTACCACAAGACAAAGGAGGCAAATGGATGGTCTGGTGCATCACCGCAAACATGCTGTTTTCAGGGCCGGCCCGAGCCATTTTGGCGGCCCGAGCCCGGGCGCGTGGTGCCACCCCCGGGCGCATGGTGCATGCGCGGGCCTACCTGTGGGGCGCGGGCCTGCCCCCCTAGGGTGCGTAGGCCTGCCCCTGGGGCGCATGGTGCATGCGCAGCCCGGCCCAGCCACTGCTGCTGGCGCATGTGCCAGGCCATGCAGGGCCCCGCGGCCGTGGGGGGAAGGGCACTGCTGGCCGGCGCCATGGGGATGGGGGGGGGGCCAGCACCCCTTACAGCTGCCATCAGGCACCCCCCATCGGTTGGTGCCCCGGGCAGCTGCCCGGCTCGCTCATCCCTCAGTCCAGCCCTGGCCGTTTTTACAACCAGCTGCATGCAAACCTAGGGAGGGACCCGATCAACTTCCCAAGCTAGACTGTGGAGTCTGCCCAAAACACTCCAGGCAGCAGCATGGAGGACAGTGTGATGGTGGATGGGAGGGAGAAGGAGGAAGAAAATGGCCAGCTGGCGAGCAGCAAGAGCCATGACCTTTCCATCGCTTTGGAGCCAATACCATAAGCTCCCCACTTGAGTTCTGGCTCCCATTTCCTCTAGCATGTGAAACTTGAGTGCTTATCTTCTCACACTACAAGCTGAAGCTGTTGCAATGGAAAGTTCTGACTAACAGGTGCCTGGCCTCATCTCCATTGACTAATTAGTTCAAGGGTGGGGTACCTTTTTTGAATCAGGGGCCACTGATGCACAGAAAAATTGGTTGGGGGCCACACACAAGTGAGAAGCAAAAAAACCCCAAACCACAAATCCTCACTGACATGACCCACGACTGAGGAAGAAGACATCCCCCACATAAAGGAGGGTGGGCCTTTAATCACGCTGCTTTGATTCCAGCTTTCCGGGCACTACCATCACCATCCATCTGGGTCTTGTCTAATAAATCCCTATCTTTGTTGGCCTGCTTTTTTCTCTCTCTGTCTCTTGTGGTGGTGAGTATTCCCTTTTCTTTTACTTCTTGTACTCAACTTGCTTAAATAATGCAGTGGTAATTTATCCCTCCTCTGTCTTCTCTTTTTCCACTTTCATAGGCTAACTATGCAGATCTACATTTTTGCCTGACTATATCCCTCACAGAAAAAAGAAACAGTTCACTTCCTCTCTCACTCAACTTGCAGCTTATCGTCCTCAAAGAGTCAAACCCTAGGCTATGGAACAACTGCTTTACGTGCAGAGAGTATCATCCTTTATTTTAGAAAGTTGGCTTCAGAACTACAGGGGATAAAATGGATTGTAGGAAGCTCCAGCTTATGACAGACACTCATGACTGTGTTCTGTAATGTTTAAATAAAAATAACGTAAGTGTTTCATACCAACGCTGCATAATTGAATTTGAACAATATTTTAGTGAGAGAAAGGTGTGTCCACACTTCCCCAATTAACTGCAGATAAATCTCTAGTTACCAAAGTTAAGCTATAGATACTCTATCCCCTTTAGTACTGTTGTGTACTTGGTTACCAGTTGGGGTGGGATGCATCTTCTCAGAGTGAATAGATACTGATGGTTTGGCTGTAGTGCCTTCTTCATTCATAAGGAGGTTTTTTCTGAAGGATCAAATGCTCTTCTTTTCACCTTGTGAACCAGGCTCAAATTAAGACTATAGAAGACGATAGTATGCTATGTATCTATGAATCATGACCAATAACTTATACATTTCAGAGAATTTGTTTGATCATGACCCCCTCCTAAAAACAGTAAGAGCTAGGACCACCAAATTTGGTATATAGCTTCCTCTGATCATAACTTAATGCAATGCAAGCATTCGGTTGTGCCAGGAAAATGGGATGTACCTGGAAATGAGATCACTTCTCATAAAAGCAAACAGAAAAGAGGCAGAATCACCAAAGCAAGTGCAATCGTCAAAATTGACATAACTGAGTGAATGTTGAAAGAGACTGAACCAAGATGAATCAGAAAAATAGGATCAACCTGCAGTAGGATTGCTTTTCAATAAACCCTACAGAAAAAAGATAAAACTGAAAAATTTGGAGTAGTGCTCTGTTTTGGCACAACTAAATTAATCCTTAAGGCTTACAACTAGAAGAAAATGTCATTGGAAAACAAACTGACCGTAGCTCTTTTTTGTTAAAACACAGTGAATGAGAAGAGTGTATAGGGATGAAGAAAAAGAATACACAATAGAATTCCCATTTTTAAAAAATTACTAAAAAAATTGAACAGAAAAATCTTAATCTATTTTTAATTTTTATTTCAGATTAACGTCATAAAAATAACATTGTGGGTTTTTAAAAAAAATACAGTGATTTAAATAAAGCATGTATGTTTTTTCCTTTTATTTAAAAAAAAACGTAATTGCATTATGGACCCGAGCAACACCAGGTAAATCTGCCAGTTTTAAATTTTAGAGTCTCAGCACTGCATGGCAGGACTTTTTATGAATGATTTTCACAGACACATTTGGTTTGGTCTTTCATCTCTGACCATTTCCCCTATGTCTAATTTAAGCAGTTGAAGCTTCCATGTTTTGAAGAATGTTACAGGTAGCAGTTGTATTTGTGCAAAACTTTGACAGTTTACTTCATTTTGACCGGCAATGATTTGAACCTCCCTGAGTTTTGCTTTGAACAAACTCAGTATCAGACAGTACTGTCATTTTCAGATTGTAAATATGATCCTCATTCTCTCACATTTTGACATTATAGTTGCTTTATCAACCTTTATGAGGTGTCTAAGTAAGGTGTGGTCTAAATGTGGCAGGAGCGCAGCTGCACTGTTGCAGGGACATTACCTACCACCAATGGAAGGAGGAGTAAAAGGGGCAGCTGCCTTGGGGCCTGGTGATTTTAAAAGGGCCCAAGGCTCCTGGTCGCCACCACTATCTCAGCCATGAATACTGGGTCCTTTAAATCGCTGCCAGAGCCCTGCACAGTGCATGCCCTGTGGCCCCCAGGGACAATGAAGGACTGGGTGAGGAAAGCTAAGCCCCCAGGCCTACCCCTTCTACTCAAGGATCCACCCCTTCCAGAAGCCTGGAGTCAGGTCCCTCCCTGCCCCGCTCGCCCCGCCCTCCCGGGCCGTGAAGTCTTTTGTCAGCCCTGGATTCTCCCATTGGTGGGGGTAGTTCTTCTGTTGACCTAGCGCTGTCTGCACTGGAACTTACCATGGGCTTAACAATGCTGCTAGGATATGGATTTTTCACTCCCAACCAACATAGTTGAATTTCCCTAATTTTCTAGTGTAGATCAGGCCTCAGTTATAAGTATGTCCTGTCGTACTTTCTGCCTCTCCCTGTTCCATAGCCATGTCAGCTTTTGCTCTAAGCTTTTATACTGTACTTGTTACCACTGTATCTTTGTTCTAAGGTTGCTGCTTTAAATCCAATATAATTTTTGTGAGTGTTCATTTGCTCCAGTTTGTTATCAATTACTCCGATTAGGGTCTTAGTCGAAGTAAGGTTTTTGGTTAATGCAGGCTGTGTAACTATTATGACTTTGTTTTCTGTGTACCCCACCTTTTCATCTTTAGGAAATCTACAAGACAGCTATCATTTTGTGAAATAGTAATAGAGATGTAGCCGTGTTAGTCTGGTCTTGCTGAAACAAAAGACAGGACTATGCAGCACTTTAAAGACTAACAAGATGGTTTATTAAGCTCATCACCTAATAAACCATCTTGTTAGTCTTTAAAGTGCTGCATAGTCCTGTCTTTTGTTTCATCATTTTGTGAGGTAGAGATAGTACAGAGTGTGTTACTGACGAGAGAGACACACTATGTTCTGGAGATTTTTACCTGGGTTCTTTCTTGGTTGTTTTTTTTAGTCTAAAATTAAAGTCACACCGATTGAAAGTGTATAGTTGATCTTGCATAGAAAAAATATAGCTGTTCTTTCCAGGCATCTGAGAGTGTTATCCTATAAGACTCCTCATATATCATATCTTTTACCAGGCCTAAAGTATTGGCTTAGAGCAATATGTAAACCAAAAAACTCTAAGAACGTGGCTTACCTGCCTTCTGCATTAGCACTGAGTGGAAGGATTTATATGTGGAAATAATGTGCAGATAAATGATTATTTATCAAATTGTTTGTGTTTATATAATGAGAGAGGCCAGCCACTACATCAGATTACAATGACAAATGAACACTTGTGTTAAATATAATAAAAAAAAAAAAGTCACACAGGAAATTGCCATCTTGACAGTCAAATGATGCATAAAAAGGCTGAGAAATGGCAGAAACCATCTGTATTTCATATGCATGACAAAGCAGGGGCTTTCAAAGCTGTTATAAGGAAAAATCTAAGCCTTTACCTTAACTACAACTTTGAAAGTTCCTTGTTGATAGGAATTATTACATTATTTCATTGTAATACCAATAGTCTTATTACTATTTTTTATAATTAAGAGACAAGGTGCCTGCCTCAGAGTTTTCTGTGTGAAATGGCTGCAGAATTTGATTTTTTGACTGAAGAGCCAGTTGCCCTCAGGAGACAATGAAACCTTAACATGTCTTTCTAAGAGGCCTTTGTAATATCACTTTAAAATATAGACTCTTATATAAATGTTTAAGCACTGTATGGAATTAAGACATAACTATTTGGTGGAGACTGCAAGGCAGAATGCATAGGAAAACAGCATTTCTAATTTAATTGCAGTTTTCCTTATAGAACAGTGTCTTTTGGAAAAGCACATCTTACTTATTAAGTAAGGTGCTGGGTCAGTAGATGCTAATGTTACCACATGACATGTTCTATGACTAGAGCCAGATAATAAAGACCAATCTCCACAAGAACTCTTGTATCATACCTTTATTACAATGACAGAGCCCATGACCATATTTGCAGATTGTGGATCTGATGTGGATACAAATTTTGCCTTGAAGAAAAGAGAGAAGAATTTAGCTAGCAGTATAGAAGTTAAATTTTCTAGTGAGAATACTAATTGCAAGAGAAAAGGGTGACTGATTAATTTCTCTAAGTACCTTCCACAAGAAAAAATGATTTATCATATGATCTGTACACTCTAGATCTTTAAAGAAAACACTCCACATACCAACCTGGTTGTTTCAAGGTTGCCTAATACATTTTAAACCTGGAAGTAGAAAACATACAGCAGCAGAAACAAATGAATTCTTTAACCTTTCATTTATGTTTGGATCTTTTCTTAGTCCCCATCAATATGGGATGCACCTCTGCAACCAAAACCAGAGTGAAAACCAAAGGAAGAGATCCAGAGAGAAAAAAAGACACAAACAACTCATCAGAGGAATCTCTTGACTGAGTAGTTACTGATCAATAATGGTATGATGAAATTAAACTTTGAATCACTTGCTCATGACATTTAGACATGTTATATAGTGCTATATCATCAGTTTTCTTTAATCAATAGATCAAAAGCAATGCTAAATGTAGAGTAGAAGGGCATATAAAACCAATTGATGTAATGTATGGTAAAATTATGGCAAATAAATGGTGTCTCCACATGAATTTAGGGAGATGTAAAGATAAGTTTAAAAGGTGGGGGAGAGGGAGGAGTGAGCAAGAGTAAATTAGTGTGATGACATGAAATGATGTATTTGTTTTTGCTAAATGTTTAAAATAATTAAAATGAGGTTTGGTGAGAACAGTGGAAATTGAAAGATTTATTTATTAATTGGCCATTGTAAAATAGTTTTTAGACTATTGGGGACTGATTCTCATTTATACTCAGTTATGTGTACACCTACTTTAAGACCTGGTCTATGCTTAAAAGTTTGGTTAATAGAGCTGCAGTGCTTAGATGTGTGAAAAATGTATATGTCTGAGTACCATAGCTATGATGACCCAACCCCGGTTTCAGACTCAGATAAATCAATGAAAGAATGTTTCTGGTAACCAGATATCATTGCTTGGGGAAATGAAGCTTCTATAGTGATGGAAAAAATCCTTCAGTCACTATAGGAAGCATTTATTCTACAATGCTACAGCAGAATTTCTATCAATGTAGCTGTGTTGTGGTAGCTGTACTATAGACCATTGCTGTGAGAGCTCTCTCACATTGCTGTGCCTAGAGAACCTTCTTTAAGCGAGAGTGAGAAGCCCAGCCCAGTCTCTGTTAAGCTTCAAACATGAATAAGCTCTCAGATAAATAAAATTAAAACTACAATAGATGCAAGTCAGCAACAAAATGTTTCTATATTAAGTTTTCTTATGTGATGTCAAGGTAGACAGTTCTTTCTATGGGGGCAGAGTTAAGGTAGTTAGATGCATTGTTTTGAGGAGCACAACCTTAACCCTGAACTTTCTAGGTACTGTCATTTTTTTAAAAATATAATGTTCTTGGGTTGCAGAATGCTCTCCAGACACTGATATGTGCCTGCTAGGAATAGTTTGAAAAATGGGCCCATGGACCAGCTCCTGCAAGCCCTAAGAGATCCAGTCCTGCAGAAGTTAGGAGGCATAGGGGAAAAGGGAATAACCCATGCCATGTTGACCATTAAGTGTCCTAACCCCAGTTTCTGGGCAGGAGGGGGAGACCTCTGAAGAACTGGATAATGATCTCTTCTTATAGCACATAGGAAGGGGAGAAATGTATCTGGGAAGAGGCTTGGGGATCAGCAATAGCAGGATGAGAAGGGGAGGGAAGAACCTCTCTAATTAGGATTCTAAGCTCCCTGCAGCTCTAGCTCCTCCACCACACCAAAACTAGCTTCTGAGTCTGAAACATTCTTACACATGGTTCAGGATTCCCAGACTCTCACTAGTCATGACAGGTTCACCAACAATCCCCATTCTGTGAACTGTTGGTTGGAAAAAATCCTTTTTTTGTTCCCTTTCCGTTGAGGAGCCTCTCTAGTGGTCAGGTTTCCTCTTAAGATCTGTCTGTGCAGGGAAAGAGAGAGAGGCTTCTTCTTCTTTTCTTTTGTACTGAAACCATAAGTCTCTCTTAATTCCGTGACATCTTGTAAATTGGATTACACACTTAGCAGCTGGGGAAGTTACACTTTACTTCATATCTCTTTCTTCATGCCATGTTTTACTACCAAAACTAAAACCCAGCATAAATTGACTCCACTCAGGGTCTTTCCAGGATCAACAACTGGGAGGAGTGAGGCTGTAGCCTTCCCCTTTGCTTTTTATTACCCTGTCAAAATCAGTCATATAATAGGCAGGACCTTTTGCATGTCAGAACATCTTTTCAGCTTGTCCCACATTCTGAATTAAGTTTACCAGTTTAGAGCAGATATTCCATAGCAATGTTAGCAATGCAAAAGTAAATTCACTTTTGAGATTAGAATTTAATCACCTAAAATTTGATGTTGGACACAGAATTTCAGCGATTAAAAGATTGAATTTTATTTTTTCCTCTCTCTTGCTTTATGGATGTTTTTGTTTACTTACAAAGTGGCAACAAAATTAGAAGATTTTTTTAAATTAATCAATCCACTCTTTCCAAGCTATCATAGTTCTGGAACCCCTTATCCAAATCACTTCCAAATCTCTCTCTTTTTCTCTCTGTAAAATCAGACTTACGTTAGAAAATCTAAACTATGGCTCCCAGGTAAATATACCTTTCTTGGGGTATTTGTATGACACCTGGTAGTATCTAAGGTCCAAATCCTCAGAGGCATTTAGGTGCTTAATTCAATCAGCATCTTATAAAGTCCACTCCTAACCCTGTAGAGCTTTAGGATGCAATATATGTGAAAGGTGCTGTACAACCAGGGGCAGCCCAGCCCATCCATATAGGCGAACTAGGCGGTCGCCTAGGGTGCCAAGTTAAATGGGGCGCCAAATGGTGGCGCAATATCATTGAGGGGTTTGGAGGTGGGGGCGCCGATTGCATGGTTCGCCTAGGGCGCCAGTTGCTGGCAGCTAGTCTAGGGCCGCCCCTGTGTACAACACATCTGAAGTTTTGATTTTTTGGGGGAAAGAAACCAGAAAAGCTTATGTTCCTGTTCCAAGCAATAAATATACAAACAATGTTTGTTAAATCTGTGGACCACTGAATTTCAATGATCTAGCCATTCATCCCTTTCAAACCTTTAATCAGGAGCAAAAGAATAAAGATTTGGATAATCTTACAGCCTAATCCATAGGATTTCTTTATTTAGTTTTTATGTATACAGTTTAATAAATTAATCTGTGCTACACCCAGTGCATATGTAATGAAGCCTACCATGCTAACAATTGAATAGATGTGCAATACATAACATACTTGTCCTGATCCTTAGCAGGTGTAAAAGGTACAGTTCTCTAGAAGCAGAGGAGATTTAAACCAGCTAAAGTACTGTTGATTTAAACCAGCTAAAGTACTGATGCTAGGAATTTAGATAATATTATTGAGACAGAAGCCTGTAAATTTTAATTTTGTTTTGTAAAGGGAAAAAAGTCTCTAATTTTACATACCTGCTAGTACAGAAAAAGTCAACTATGGATATTTAGGGAGGAAAAGTGCTTTTTTAGCTCAGTGTACAATGTGATAGGGAGAGCATGTCTAGAGACATGGGACCAAATTCATACCTGATGTAGGCAGATTCTCATTTACTTCCATTGGGTTGCATTGGCCTACAAAATGATGAAAATAATATTATGCTACAATTTGTCCAATCCTCCTTACTTCAGGTCATAAATTGATATGTTTGAATTTAAATATTTAAAAAATATGATTTCCTGTTTTGGTGTTTAATGTATTATCCTAATATGCCTAGTTTAAAATAAAAAAGGCCGTGGTAGAAAGAAACATGACAGAAAATATCAGTTCGGTGCTATGCTTCAGTACATTTTCAAGCCATCGTTACTGTACTAATTTTTAATGTGTCTTGTTCAAGAATGTTACTTTAGATTTGTTGTTTACTACTTGTGATTATGTATGATAGAAACATTCTCAATTAAAAGATTTAAACGCTAAAATCTTGTTGCTAGCTCCGTGCAAAGTAATCCTCACGTCACCAAAAAAAAACCAAAAAAAAATCTGTGAGCAGGGATTGCTTCTCCCTCATGTGCATGTATTTGTAATTCTTTTACTCTTTTAGACTCGCTCAGCATTGACCTCTCTGCAAGTCATGGAGGTTGGAACCAGTATGGCACCTGAATCTAGATTTCTGCAAAGTTCAAGGGAAGTCTGTAAACTGTTCCAATTCAACTAATTAAAGTAATAGGACTGAGTTAGGGATGTAAAATCCCGTTTAATCTGTTAACTGGAAAAATATTATGGTTAACTGGTTAACTGCTTAAACTGGGGCAGGCATGAAAAAAATGTTAAAATCTTTGAATTAAAAACAAAGGGCATGGTGGTAGTGTGTCACAATTCAGGAACCAATTGTCAAATTTGCTAAAAATATCATATTTAATCTACCAATGTTGGTTATTATAGTCTGGGAAATAAGGAGCTCAACACTGGGCTCATAATGGACATTCAATTGCAACCATGATTATGGAGTTGCTTGATACTGAACTGCAGCTGTGTGTGAGAGTGTAGTGCATTACACCCAAGTGGGACCATTGCCTGGACGTCTTGTGCTTGTTTTACACATAGGCAACATTGTGAATTTTGTCATGCCCATAGATTACTGTTGAATTGACTTACTGTGTTTCATCTGAAGATGTGGGTTGTGCCCAGGAAAGCTCATGATACCATCTACATGTTTTGTTAGTCTCTAAGGTGCTGCAAGACTATTTGTTGTATTTTAAGTTGTCCCGTCTGAGGTTCGCACTTCTAGATATTTCAAAAGCACTTCTCTTGGTATCAATGTGGCTACCCCGTGTGTGTGAATTATAATTATATATGGGGTGCCTGTACGGTGTGAAGAGGGGCTGTGTGTATTTCTGTGAGATGGAAGCAGAAGAGGAAAATCTGTGCATGCCCAGCAGAGAGGGCACTCTCACACCGCACCACAAGCTGACAGTGAATCACGAACTGCCTGAACCTGTCTTGCCAGAGGCGGCAGAGGACAGCGCCCAGCTAGCGCTGGCATGCGAGGCGTATGTTACACTCTAGCAGCCACGCGAGGGTCAGCCTGGCATGCGAGGAGGTGCAGCTGGAGGAAGCAGGTTGGGGGGCGGGGAGCAGCCAGCAGATTGCTACACGGGGGCGTGTGGGCACTGCATGTAGCTCTGTAGCACGGAGGGGGGGGGGAGGGGACAGCTTGCTGCTACTGTAGGTAGGTGTATCCCGGCTGAGATCATCCCTCCCCTCCCTTCCCCCAAAGCGTACAGCACAGGGCAGCCGCAGCAAGCGTGGGGGGGGGGGGAGACCGGCCTTTTTGAGTCCGACGTCACCAAGCCGTCACCCTAGCGGGAAATTCCCAGCCGTAGGGAGGAGCTGCCGAGGTAGGGCCGGGACCAGCTGAGCCGGAGCATCAGGAGAGCGCGGAACCGCCGCTGCGGAGAGTCCCGGGCTGAGCGGGCACCATGGCTGGTAAGTGGCTGCAGGGCGCTCTCCATAGGGCGCCTTGCGCTCGCTGCGTGGGGCCAGCTTCTCTGCAACCCGAGCCCCGGTGGAAGGGCTGCCCCGTGCAGTGTGGGGAGATGCCGTGATACGGAGCTTGGGCTTGCACTGCAGGCTGTAGTGCCTATCTCCTGCACGCGCGCAAAAGCCTCTGAAGCCCCGAAGGGCTTAGCGGGTGAGGAGAGGTCACCTGGGGGGCTGCGAACAGTGCAAGCGTGTGACGAGGTGCCTAACTTCCATACAACCTGCAGTGAGTTGGCCTGGCGTGTCCTCCTCACCCAGCTTGGGCAGGGCTCTGGGCTTGGGAGAAGGCACTTGCCTTCCATTCCTGCCGTGGAGAAGACATCTGCTGCCAAGAGAAGCTTGATTGACATTATCTGACCTCGCCCAATGGCAGGTTTCTGAATCTGACATGGCTGTGTATTCAGGGTCTACTGTGTGCGCACCGACCTAACCAAAGACAGCTCCACCAAAGCCCTGATGAGAATATGACTTGAGTGTGACACACAGGAAGAGGTGGGGAAGGAAAGAATTAATTTTTGTTGTTGTTGATGAAGGGAAGTAGCCGTGTGAGAGCTAGTCGATGAGGAAGTCTGTTCACATGACATGAGTTTCAAGTGTGTAGCTTTTTGTAAGAATGCCGGCAGAATTTTATAAGACCAAATTCACCATGGGTGTAAATGTCAGTAGTTCTGTTCACTATAGTCACGTCCCCAACATTTAAAATTCCTCCTTCCACTACTACCTTCCATGATAAATCAATCAAAGAGAAGAATATGAAACAAGTGTAAAATATACACACAAATATGCCTGTGCCTGGCTGTCACTATATATATATATATTTATATATTTTCAGCAAGCAGTCATCACCTTTTCCTAAGGTAGTGGTTAGGAACAAATGGTCACTTCCAATGTATTGGGGAGGAGCTTCCTCATAACTAACTTAAATGAAGTTTTTAATTTAGAGCTTATCACAAAATGTACACAAGGTGAAATTTTCTGTGGTAGAAGAACAAAATTAAACAATAAGTTTATGAATACTCAAGTAATTTTCTTGACACAGTTCAGACCAAATTTTCAGATTTGGATACTGAAAAGTAAGGCACCTAAATCTGTATTCAAACAATTAAATATCTGAGTTAGGTCCCCAAATCCCTATTAAGATGCCTAAAATAGGTGTTTAGTTGTCTAATTGTGAATATTCACATTTGAAAATGCAGCCCCAATGTTCTATTTTGTTTGCAGATGGTGTATATAGGAGAATATAACAAACATTATATAAGGGACAGTCACATTCACTTTCCCTCAGCTGTCATTTGGTTGAAGGTGGGAGAGGCAAGGCTGGTTATTTGATCAATATGAATGTCCTTTAACAAAAAAAACCCCAGCAGTGGTGGCGAGAGGGGGGTGAGCCCATTTTAGAACCTCTTCTGAGAACCTACTCCTACATGAGCTCCGTCCACTGCTCTAACATCTGCAATAGGCTTGCTAGATCCCTTCCATACTCATATCCATGGTACCGGTGGATGAGCACTAACCCCCTTTTCACAAACATCTGACTGCTTTGTTTGTAGGAAGCTCTCCCTGGGTGCTAGTTTGTTCCCTCCTTTGCTGCTTAACATCTGGGAGGAAGGCACTGATTCTTATCCTGCCTTACCTTCCCTGTAATAAAGCAGGGTTTTTTTGAGGAGGGGTGGGAAGGAGGAGAGTAAATGCCTGCCAGTTGGAGGGAGCTTTGGAGAGTCTTTCTTTTCCCATCAGGGCATCCAAGGAACCCAGGCTCCTCAGCTGTCATAACTGGGAATGGGATTTATTTCTACTGTGAGGATGGGTATTCCCAAAGGGCCTTAAAAGTGTCATTTTATCCCTTGGAAAGAAGGTAGCAAAACTTTTAAATAAAAATAAATGGTCACCATATTGGACAATTGGTGCCTCTGACCCTCGTGGGTTGTGGCAATCTTGAGGGTAAGAGAGAGTTGCATTTCAATCACCCAGAAATGTCCTAATTGCAAAGGTTAATATAACATGAAAAGCCCCAGTTGTTTAAGAGGTGTGTCTTAACTAATTCATGCATGCAGTGATTTTTGAGGATCAATATATATTGCACAAGAACAGGTTGTGAACATTTACTAGTGATTTTTGGCTGCTTAAATATGTAGGTACCCAACTTCAGACATCTTAAAGGGATATGACTTTCTAAGGGTAGGTGTACAGTGTCTATGCATTGTCTCAAGTTGAGCACCTAAAAATGGAGTGCCTCCCTTCCTAAGTCACTAGTTGCATCTGAGAATCTTGGCCTATTTTTGTTATTCATTAAGAATAATAAGCCAAGATTTTTAGATGTTTTGCTAAAAAGGCGACAATCACAATTTTTAGAAGCAATATTAAATCCTTGTCCGAGTAGCTCTTAGGTAGTCATAAGGAATAAGTTAATGAACAAACATAACATCTGAATTAATTAAAACATTAAAAGATTCTGATAATGTTCAAAATGGCTCATTGAAATATAAAAGAAAGATGAATCCTTGTTCAGATAAAGAGACTAAATTTACAGTA
The DNA here is from genome assembly GCA_032595735.1 of Pelochelys cantorii. NCBI lineage: Eukaryota > Metazoa > Chordata > Testudines > Trionychidae > Pelochelys > Pelochelys cantorii. Next base: position 181,260,469 of record CM064328.1, read on the forward strand.
TATGTCTCAGATTGGTGTCATCAGTTGGCTAATGTCAGCTTAGTGCTTAACTGATCCCAATTCAACTGATCCCAGGTCATGGCCAAAATAAATTAGTATGAAAGGGAGAGTCAATACCATTGAAAGTGATCACAGATTTGGTAGCCATAGGAATCAAAGTTGTAATTTAGTTTCTCTTGGTCTCAGCAAAGCCCTTGCATTCCACATCCTTTGAAAAGTTTGTCTTCAGGCATCTTTCATAAGGATTTAATAATTTTTAGTTTTAGAACTGGTTTCATTAATTAGAGTGATTGCTGGCAAGAAAAGTTTTCCCTAACCTATATATGGTATGTGAATGTCAACTGCTCAGCCAACTGTTGCCAATGTACATGTTTTATTTGCTCATCTAAATACTGGCTCTTAATTAGATAAATCAATTTATTGAATTCACACACATTTTTAAAATATATTGTATTTTAAAGCAGATAAGTTGAAATAGTAGATATCTTTCTTATCCTCGACTAATATATTTTCAACTTATTAACAATTGGAGAAGGAATTTTTAGCAGGGGAAATTCTTAACTTCCCAGTATTTACAAGCTTCTCTTCTAGTTACTATTCTGTAATGTCACATGACAAGAAAGAAGAAGTACATAAAGCAGTTTTGCTTCTAAACTGCATCTATTTAGAAGGTGCACAGGTCATGAATGCTTGTCTGGAGGACTGCTCTTTCTGAATTAAGATTTAAGAATGTATTTGCACTTGTTTTAGGTTGTCAGAATGTTTAATAGTAGATCTGTCACCTGTCCTCCTCCTGCCTAGGCTGCTATAGCAGGTGGCAAATGCTTAGAATTTAGGGTCTAATTTTTCAGAAGCAGCCACTGATTTTTGGTATGCAGATTGGACACCTGGTCCACAGATTCTGAATAGGGCATCTGCATATGAGTTGGAGGGGCAATTTTTTTCCACCAATGGCACCATAATCTGCACACCTAATATACTCAACTTTATTGGGGTTTTGTATAGTGATTGCATGTTGTTGATAGTCAAACTCCCACCACTCTCTAGCATTCCTCCAACTCTTTCATGCACTCCAGATACTGCATTACTGCAGAACACCCCCCAGTTGCATGCAAGAATTGCGGATTCTTATGTCATTGCCTCTTCACAGCCTGTCCCTTCTCTGCAGAGGAATCTGTGGCAATGCTAGCTTGAGGTAACATTTGAGTCCATGTTTTTCCTGCTAGGCAGTGAAAGTTGCATATTATGTCACAGCCAGTTTTGACTTTGTTCTTCAGCTTTCCATAAACTCACTACTGAGGTCCAACCAGACTTCTCTAGATAACTCAAGAATTCCACGAATCCTAACTTAAGATGAATGCTGTGCACATATTTCTTCTTCTCTGTTTCGATTGCACATTCTTGGACAATAAGTGTTCTAATAAATGGTAGAGCATCCACTCTTTGAAAGCCCTTTGCAGTCACAGCTGCACTTTTGCACCAGCTCTTTGGCTGTCATGGTAAAGGACCTGTTTCCTAGTGGTAGACAGGGAAAATCAGTATTTGCTTCTTTCAGTGTTAATTCTGATGGCTCTAACTTTAAACTCTCTGTGCTTCTCAGTTTAGATAATTTTGTATTAGTGATTTAAAAAAAATGAGTCCCAGATCTTGATTCAGAGTAACTTACTGTTCTCACGTTTTCATGATGATTTCACTAGTTTCTCTCACTCATGTAATTGAGAATTTACCTCTCATTTTTTAAAAAATTATTTATTGCTGTTTTCAGTGCATTCATGCACATACAAATAAGCATGCTGGGATACACAGCACAATAATCTTATTGCCAATAAACATAAGTATAAATAAAGCTACTAGTATTTCCTTTAATATGGATTTGTAGGGTTTTTTTCCATTTCAGTAGCATAATTAAGTAGTATATTATTCTTCCAGAGTTAGTCCTCAGATGTCCGCTTTTGACATAGTTTATATTCTTCTTATTCCAAAAAGTACATGTCATTTGTCTGTGTGAGTTTGAGTGGGGGTTGTGAAATAGTCTCAGCTGCATTGCTTTAGCAAGAGCACATTCATTTACAGAAAATGGGAACAAGAAATGGATGTCTAGTATTTACTACAAAGAGTGCTGATCCAAAGTCTCCAAGTGCTTTGGTTCACACAGATCTTTTAATGTGTTTCTTGTGTACAGTGGCATAGTGCCTTGTTTAGTAAAACTGTAGGTAACTTGATTCTTAAAGTCAAATTAAAATTAAGTTTAAATTGTAATCTCCGAAGGTTACTGTGTCATTGGGTTCTGCTTTCCCCCAAGGACACACCTACTGATAAGTAGTGTGTATGACTTAAGTAACCTTTATTTCAACCACAAATTAAATCTACATGAAGACAATTGAGGCCTGACTTTTTAAAAATGTAGTTGATGTCATCAGTGGGTGAAACACTAACCCTTGTAGACATCTATATCGAAGGTAAAATTATAGGTTAAAGTAGAGATATTAAAGTGCTTGAAGCAGTTCTATAATAAAATACAATCATAAATGACACTACTCTATATGGCTTTGACAGGTGATGTGTGGGTGGGCAGGGTTGTGGTCACATCTACGTATATTTGTACGTACATGTTTGTATATCTATATCTCCTAAGTAACCTGATGATTAGGCACTTTATAACTCCCTAGATAGATACTGTTTTTTTAATAATAAAGTTTAGCACACATATAGCAAGGTGACTGTCTATCTAAAGGTCTCAAAGTGCTCCACAAAAGTGTATATCTTTATCTCCATTTACAGATGAGGAAAACAAAGCACAGAGAGGTTAAGTCATAATTCGCTAGCTGATAGAACTGCTCATTGTACCCCAACCGCTCGACTATGCTCATGAGACAAGGATAAGTAGTTCTGAGTGTGAGAGAGACATTTGCACAATGTTTATGGACCTGACTCTGAGATGCTGAGAACCCTGTGTCACTTCTAAGGGCTTTTTGTTTGTTTTTGTTTAATCATCCCTGTGTCTATTATTTATTCCCCTTTGGTGGGTCATGCACATTCTGCCCTGAAGACAGCATCTGCAAAAGCATACTTCAAGAGGGGAAAGAGCTTAGGAAAGGGACAGCCCTTTTAAAAGAGCAGAAGTCATGGTGATGGCCAGCATGTATTGAACATGCCAACTCATTTTCTGATGTCATTTCTAAAATTGTCAGATGTTTAGCTAGATATTCACTGGCTGGAAAGTGGCATATATAGTTACTTCCTTTTTGTGAGAAGTTCGCTAAAAACAATGTTAAGATTCATTTTGTCATTCAAAAAGGATTTGGCAGCACAATATGAAAAAGTGGAATCTTGGAAACGAGAGACATGAGACAAAATTCTCTTTGGTTCAACTGATGGGTTGCATAGATATAACAACTTTCAGATAACTAGGGAAGTTTTTGATAACTTTCTCCAATTTAGAGACTTCCAAATTGTCTCCAGCATTGTTCATAGATTAATAGACTTTAAGACCAAAAGGAATCATTATAATAATGTATACCCTTTGTATAATACAAATTATAACACCTCACCAGTTGTTCCTGCATCAACCCCATAGCTGTTGGTTCAGCTATCACTTAGAAAGACCTACAGCTTGATTTAAAGTCTGTTCCCATAACCAGCAACAGAATCTCTATGCACATCACCATTCCATAGCTAGCTATCAATATAAAAGTAAAGATAAATATGATGTTGTGCAGATGGACCTCTTCTTTTCTCTGACACATGTTTCTTCTAAGAGCTGTCATGTCACTTAGCTTACTGCAGTTTCCTGCTCTAAGAGATAAGTGATTTCTAGTATTGCAATAAAAAGCCTTTTTGGCCCCAACAAATATAGTAGTAAATCACATTCTTGTGAACCAGTACATGCAAACTTTGAGCTGGTGAGTTTCACTATAAACCATTTTGGCAGCAACAAAAGAGAACATTTTAATAAATTAATATGGAAGTATATCTTTCCCCAAAATCTCCTATTCTATAGAACTGTCAAAAATATATGTGTGAAAGTGTGAGCAGCATTTCTATCTCTTATTGTCTACTTTAGGTACAACAGTTGAAGTTCTAATATTATTTCAGTGACATGCTGTAGGGTCTTTGCTTCTGTATGTGTTTAACAGTGCCATATTACCAGTTCTGTTTCTTTCTTTATAATGTATAGCCAGTCAGTGCAGAGTTTGACTGTGTGTTCCTACTAAGATAATTCAGCATCCAAACTAAATCTTTTATTTATTGATTTTTGCTTCTCCAATATTTGCTTGTCACATGACTTTGATGTCACTGCTTGCCTGGCAAGCATTTTCAGTGTTCTCAGTGAGGACGGAATTCACTGTAGTCAGACTTAAGTGGGGCCCAGGCAAATGTCACCCTAAGAAAGGTATGGAGAATCCTGCTGTTAGTCAGGATCTTTCTAAAGCCTTAACTGATGTCAGCCCCACCATCTTCTCCTGACACCCATTCCCTAAAAGTTGCCTTCTCTCACACTGGGCCCTTTCGCTGCTTCCAAATACTCTTTAATAAAATCATGAGAGAAACCTTACTGCTCATGCTGGCTCCTGTGGGAAGTGGATAACTCGAAGTAGAGATGGCCACCAGCAACCATGCAATTTTTGGGACCACAGTAATGAAACTGAAAGCATTAGGGGGGTTTTGCCTAATTTGCATAAAACTTATTGCTTCACTGCAGTAGTCACTACATCAATCAATTCAGAGGAAACACCTTCACTTTGAGAGGACTTGCATTCAGAAAAAAATGTACTATAGTTAAAACATTTTAAATATTCCTTTGGACTAGTGATCTATTCATTTTGACATTATGAAATAATGAGCTCCATGGGGAGAGAATCCTGCTAATGATTATGTATATTACAACAGTTCCTAGAAGCCTTCTCCATCAGGGCTCCCATTGTGTTCATACGCATAGTAAGAGGCAGACCCTGTTCTGAGGAGCTGCCAAGCTAAATATATAAGAGTGGGAGAAAGGAATTATCATTACCTTCATTTCACAGAGGGAAAACTGAGGCACAGATCAACTAAATGATTTACCCAAGGTCCCACAAGAAAACTGGATGATCCAGGAGTAGAACTCAGATTTACTGAGGCCTGCTCCATTGCTATTACCACAAAACCACCCTTCCTTTGCTTTTAAAGCTACATTGTATTTAACCTTAAACATTTCATTTTCCTGAAGGTGGGTCTGAACCCTGCGTTGAAATATTCGAGCAACCCAGGCAAAGAGGCATGCGTTTCAGGTACAAATGTGAAGGACGATCAGCAGGCAGCATTCCAGGAGAACGTAGTACTGACAGCAATAAGACATATCCCTCTATAGAGGTAATATTATTATCCATAATTACTTTTTACATCACACATACTGTAGATGTGCATGGGACTTTATCCAGTGAATAAGGGGCCTGATTCTCCATTCCATAATCCTGCTTTTTTGTTTGTTTTTTGTTTCTCTTTCTCCATTATAACTTCACTAAAGTTGACAAAGTTACAAGTAGCATAACAGAGGGTAGGTCTAGACTGTGAGGATTTTGCATATCTTTTTCCAATACTTTGGTCGGATACATCTAGACTGGGCCAAGTTTTGGAAAAAAAACCTCTTTCGAAAGCCCCCTTCTTTCTCGTGGAACGAGGAATACAGGGGCTTCCGAAAGAGCGTGTTTGCTCTTCCGCAAAAAGAAGTGGAAGAGCAAACATGTTCCCTGGATGCGGCAGAAGTATCCCGAAAAACCCCTGCAGTCTAGCCATACCAAGAGTGAAGAATAAGGCTCTTGGTACCTACTCTACAAAGGTTACAGTCTAAATTGGCAGTAATGAGACAAGCTGCAGAGGCGGTAATAAGCCAGGGTGATGGAAGGAAGGGACACAGAGTATACTACTTGGTGGCTTCGGTTTTATCGGGTGGATCAGATTTGTTCTTAGCTTTGTGTTCTGGATAGTTGCATAATTGTTTTTTAACAATTGAAGGGAATTAACTAGAGGACTGATTGCAGGTTCCGAGGAGGGTTTTGAAGGAGGTTGTCTAAGTTACGGGGTTGGGCTGGGTATTCCAGCTGCAGGGAGTAGTGTGGGAAACATTGCAGATGGGAACAGAGGGAGCCTGGAGTGAGGTGGATTTGGGGGAACGAAGGGATCAGATAGATCTGTAACCAGTGATTCAGCGGTAGAGCTGTACAGAGCCTGGAAGGCCCCAATAAGGAGTCTGAAGTTGAGGTGGAAAGGGATGTAGAGTCAATAAAGCAGTTGGAAAGGGGGGTGATGTAGTTAGAGCAGCAGGAGAAGATGAAGAGATGCATTGTAGAGGGCTTGGGCCGTAGAGATGAAAAAGAATGGATGGATTATGGATAGATTACAAAGGAAATAACGTCTGGATTTAGCAACAGCCTGCATATTTTGGGTGAAGGAGCATGAGTTTGTGAGCCTGGAAAATGGGTAGGATCATGAAAATATCTGCTCTGGGGGAGAAGGGAAGGGAATACTTGGGGAGATAGATGAATTATAGTTTTATTGTGTTGCATTTAAGTTGATGATAGGACATCCAGGCAAAGCTGTATCAGGGCTTAGGAAGAGGAAGATGTGGCAGTCATCAGTAGTTAAAACCATGAGTGGGGTTAAGATCCCATGGGGTAAGACAAAGAGAGAGAAAAGAGGGGCCCAAAGACATAATCTTGTGGCACACAAGCGAAAAGAGAAAAGGAGAGATGATGGAGCCTTTAATGCAGACACAGAAGGAGCTGTTTGAGAGAGGGGGCGTGTGCCAGTTGCATAAAAGCCCCTGGAGATGAGCGAGAGTTGAGAAGGATGGTGTGGACAATGGTGCTGAATGCAGCAGAGTGCTCCTCCACACCAGAGCAGAAGCAGCGCTATGAAATGGAACCTGATCCTTGGTGCTCTGATTGGCAGGGGAACGAACAAACAAGAGATGCAGGGCTCCATTCCGCTATTGACTAATTAAAGCGCTGGCAGGAAATCTTGCCCTATATGTGTGTTGTTGGCTCTCTTGCAACTGAAGAAGGGACTAGGTGGGCTGCTGGAGAGGGCATGTGCTGCTGCAGGGACACAGGAGGTTGAGGTCTGAGGTCCAGGCATTTGGCTGGGTCCAGGGAGAGCCAGAGTATATGACCCTTTGACCCTACACAGTTCTTCACTTGAGGATCAGCCAGAGCTGGAAAGGGAAGAAGCCCCTGATCATGTCTGAGAGGCCATAGGATGGTAGGTTTGCTGATCAAGGTGACTGCTGCTGACAAAGTTGTGTGCGTGTGTGTTACCAATAGAAGACCTGAGTGATTTCTGGGTGATTTCCTGCATCCCCAAAGGCTGTAGGTGGTATATCTGCTCCAGTGCCAAGGGTGGGAGTTTGGAACTGATTATCAGCAAGGGGAGCCAGTCCCCATCACAATTGGAAAGGTCAAGGAGGGTGAGGGTAGAGAGAAGCCCTTGGATTTAGTGAGTGCTGTGGGGTAGAAGAGATGAAAATCAGATTGTGAGAGTAAAGGTGAGAGTTAGTAGGCAAGGAAGTAAAAGCAGCAAGAGTTCCCTGTATGCTGAAGGGGTTGGGTGTGAAGAGGAGGTGAGGGAAATGGATAGTTAGAGAGTGGGGGAATTGTTCTTAGGGTAGGAGGCTGAGAAAGAGAGAGAGAAAGAGAGAGAGAGGAGAGAATGAAGGAGGTTCAAGAATATTAGGGAAGCCAGGAGAGGATAAGACAAAGGGTTGGAGAAAAAGAATATACTGAATGCTTCATCCTCAGAGACAGAGGTATAGGACGAAAAGGGGAGGAATGGAACAGTTGTGAGGCAGGGGAAGTGGAGGAGGAGAGCTAGTATCACAGTTAATGTTCTCCCCTTAACATATCTGTCAGATAAAGTTTTCAAGCTGTTACACTTCAACTAGTTTATGCCAAAATCTGCCCTTAGATTGACCTACACAGTGCTCATTGAGTTCACAGAGAGCCCTCTGCCTGAGGGAAGAATTTGGTGTACATACTGAAACACACTGGAAGTTTAGGCTAACAACTGTCCTAAAAAAACCTAGTGGAGGGTGGGTTATGTGCTGAACTTTTTGCCAAAGGCTCAAAAGAGGGTCTTTTCTCTGAAAATGAACATGTAGGCCAGAGCTATAATTATGTTATGTTATAGGACCTGTACAGTGTACTGTATTTGGAAAAATTTCCTGTTGCTACAACACAGAGGAATCTCCCTTGCATAAGAGATCCAACCATTTTTGGATCTACTTCTGAGCCTGATCCGACTGCCACTGCAATAATGGAAAACTCGAATTGATTTTAATGGGAGCTGAATCTTGCCCTTTGGTGGGAGTCTTTTTGTGGCCCTGAATGCAGAAATGGATGTATTTGTAATGACAATTAGGCATGGCAATATATCTTGCAATGTTAAGGAAAAACACACCCTACATGGAGGGCCAGCATCTGAAGCCCTCTGTACAATGGCATGTTTAGCTCCTGGAGCCTGATCCAAAGTCTGTTGACCCTGCATTCACCGACTTAGTCGAGCATAATGTCAGTCAGGCCTGTGGAGAATTCTCTGCGTCGAGAGATTGGGGAAATGTTTTCACAACAGCATGGAATAGAAAGAATTCAAATCTAAAAGAAGTAATAGTTTGACACTGACCAGTGAATTTCTTGACTACTAACCTCTTGTAATTTAGCCAGGATGGAAAATGATGAGGTTGATTTTTTTCCAAATAAAAGCCTTAATACCTTCTAGATCTTTCAAATATCTATATTTTGTCAGGCAAATGATTGAAATACAAATACATATGTAGAGTAGTTGTTCCATCTCTGGCTTTCAGTGTGAAATGAACGGTAATTTGATGAAACAGACTCTGAATTTTCAGGAGAAAATGCTTGGGTTTTCATTTTTAGTGCAACAATTAGCATAAACTATATTCTCCCTTAGATGCCTAGGACCTTGTCAATGTCACTTGTCTACTATACAAAATTATACAATTTTTAGACAGATGTGAATTAGAATTTGTTTATTTCTACTTATATTTTTGCAGGTTCTAAACTTTGATGGTAAAGTGAAAGTAAGGATTACATTAGTAACAAAGAATGAGCCCTACAAGCCACACCCTCATGACCTAGTTGGGAAAGACTGTAGGGATGGCTACTATGAAGCAGAATTTGGACGAGATCGCAGAGTCCTATCGTAAGTAGAACACTTGTGTTGAGTTTTAGACTAAGAATGTCATTGATGTTGTGGAGATGCTCCCTGGGACCTCCAGGAACCCACCGCCAGTCTGAAAGGACAGTTGGAATGATTTCTTTGCCAGAGCTGGAGTTCTCTCCTGTCTGTGGATTCTCCCAACCCATCACTGACAGACATACCTAATCCTTGGCAGCCTACAAAATATTTCTGAACAGAACTGTTTTTTGACTTTGGAATGTTCTATTAGTTTAGTGCCTTATTTAGTCTCTTCCTTTCCCATCCTTCTATTGCTATTTCTCAACTTTATTTCTCTTTTCTTTCCTCTACATTTCCTGTTTGGCAGCTCCTAATGGCCACCTTTTGTGGGCTTGACTTCCAGCTCTGTCACACTCTATACACTAAAATGATCAACTGTGAAATAGGTAATGCTAACATTTAATTTATCATCATTAGAATCAACATTCCAAGGAGATTTGACATCTTCCATAATAATCATTGCAGGCTTTCTCTGGGCTTAGGAAGACAACTGTGCATTGATTAACACTGCATTCACATTTAGAAGGTTATTGCAACTGCAAGGCCAAGAAACTTGCCTTATTTTTTTAAATGAACACTTATAACACTAAATGCAGACCCATAAATCAAACAAGCCAGATGTTTGGGGACACTGGACATTGTTCTCAGCAAGGTTATCTCAGTCCTTCATCATTCTAAAATATATTGTGTGTGTAAGATTTTGGAGAGAAGACTAAATACTGAAGCCCTGTCTGTTTAGCATGAACATTAAGCCCTGAGACTTCTGAAAATCAGGCTCCTTTCAGAAAGTACTGAGCCAGCTATCCTCTGAAAATAGGCCACTTCAAAATATCTCTAGAAAGGCACCCATAATCATCAATCTCTGGTGAAAATCTTCTACTAAATTTGTTAAAAGATATGTATCATTGAATGTTACTGTAAATAGGCTAGCTAAGGTTAAAGATAGAAATAAGATGATTAAAAGGGAGCTAATACCTGGAAAAGAGCAGTGGGCTAAGAACTGTATCTTGTGAGACTGTAGAGGAATCTCAGAAGCAAAGAAGTCACTGCTTAACCATATTCAACCCTGGTGAAAGCAGGCACAGATCCAATTTAATCCTGGCATTGCTGCTCATTAGGGTGTTATGAACATCTTCATTAACTGTTGTATGCAAGGGAGTTGCTAATAAAAGTATCTATGCCATGTAAGGTAAAGGTAAGAGCATAACATACTCTAGGAGGTGTGGACTTGGTTGTTTCTCTGTAGAAGAATTCTTAATTGTGCCTGTTCACTCTTTATGGCCTGCAATATTTGGAAATTGATTATTGCTCTTGAGAAAACAAAATAGTTACAAACTACATTATGCAGAGTGGGAAGGCTGGTGAGAAAACAAAGTTAAAACACCAAGATCCAGAGTGTGAACTGTTACACCACATATCCACTATGATTAGGGCCTTCTGTAGCTATTAGGGCAGGGGCAGGATTTGTCCAAGAGTGACTATACTAGTGCATATGTGACTATCACTATGTTAAGATTTTTACTATCCTGGTATAATATACTGGCTTTAATACATTTCTCCCCCCCCCCTTTTTTTTTTAAGTCTTGTCTCCCTCCCCGCCCCCCTTTTGTAGTTCCCCATTCCTTGCCTCTCAGCTAGCACTGAAATGGTGCTGCCTAATTTTGCTGCACATTATGGTTAGTTTCTCTTTCCCACTCCAGCCCTCTGCTACCAAGGCCTACAAAAAGTAGTCCCCACAAAACAAAATGATTCAGCATTAGCAGTGCATTCTAAACTTCTCTTCAAATTCTAAAAATACTGGAAACCAGAAATGGAACCAGAATCATCTAATTAAATCGTGAGATGGCACTGCATTTTTTAAAGTCTGAATTCAAAGTTCAAAAGAGGCTTATGTTAGTTCTTTCGTGAGTTAGTTCTCTAACTTAGAATGTGACTGGTGGCAGGAGGGAGAAGGAGATGACTCGTTCTCTGTACAAAGGGGTGGGTTCAGGGGTTGCAGGATGGGACTGAGGAACTTCTTGGGGGCAGAATGGCTTTGCTAGGAGCAGGGCAATATTGGCCCATCGTTGAGGGAGACAGTTGGCACGACATGATGGGGGAGTGTCTCAGGAAGTCTTCAGGTGTGGCTCAAGTAAAGAGGCTTTGTGGGGTTTCAGGAGAAGGGAATTGCTAGTACTTCTGGAGGCACAGCAGAACCTGGTAGCATAACTTATCTCCTGTGTTCTAGTGATACTAGAGTGTGTTCAGATTTTACTTCCTACTTCCCCACCCTACTTTGATGATGTCATGGTTTTTCCATGTGGGAAAGAATCAAATTGTGGGGACTCCCCCCACCTCCTTTGCTGACTTGATGTAGTCATATGCAAATGAGGAGGAACTGTAGCTCTTTAGAACTTTTCCATAACTAGATGAGATTTCAAACTAACTTTATAAAAATTGAATTTCAAAATATTGTTGCAGATTTGCATTTCCTAGTGTGAGATTGTGGGCCAGATCCGCAGTCGATGTAAATTGAAGTAGGCCTATTGATGTCAAAGGAGCTATGTCAATTTATACCAGTGGAGACTCTATCGCTTTTAGCATTGATAATTTACCATATTAAAACAATAGTGACAACTCTTTTTAATGTGAAACAATATTCCCCCGTTTTTATGTAAGAAATTCTTTCTTTTTGTCATTACTCTTATTGTAGAAAGACAAAACCCTCTTTTCAAAAGCTCTTTTGCCATCTTTATTCCCTACACAATTTGTTAACGAGCTATATTTTTTACAAAAAATGTAAAGAATCAAATTGTACAGGAAAAATTAGGATTCAACTTTTGAATATCTGTGCTGGTGATTAACTGAAACAGTTTTTGTTGTTGTTTTGTAATTATTGTGTTTCATGTGCTCTAGTTTTCAGAATTTGGGCATTCAGTGTGTTAAAAAGAGAGACCTGAAAGAATCAATCTGTTCACGTATTGCAAGAAAGATCAATCCATTCAGTGGTGAGTAGCTGTTAAGAAACAGTTTGAAATGCACGTTAAAGAACTTGGACACCAAGGCAATTTAATTTGCAAGCATGTTCTACTGCAATACCCTTGCTCTTTCAATGGAGAGGTATTTTAAAATAAAGGCTTTTTAGATGCTGTCAAAAATCTTCCCTTTAGCTTCTTTTTTTCTGTCCTCCTTCCTCACTCTCATTCTGTGATGATCCTAGTCAATAGGTTGCTGTTGTGATTTGTAGCAGAAACATCCTGGTCTCTATTGCTAGACAGCAAGGGCAAAGGTATTAGTCTGAGGACATTGGGCTGCAGGAGGAAGCTTCCCCAAGAGATTCTCCAAGTGTCTCAAACTCTGCCAGCCTTCCGAGGCATGGTTTAAGTTAGACTATTAGCCGTTTCCTGTTGACACATTGTGTTAATGATGGGTTTTGTAGCTGAACTGTAAAGTTAATGTGGCAAGGAAGCAATTAAAATTAATTATTCCAGGATTCCTTGAAAAACAACTCTGTGTGGCAAACTTGAAAAAGGAGTGTTTAATACTACAACCAAATTTCCTAATCATGTTTTTGTTTCTTTACTGCTATTTTTGGAAGATATTTGGGTTTAATGTGTTACTTGCTTGCTGCTTGATCCCATAATAAAAGGATAAGGACATGTTTGACATTAGAATCCATTACTGACTCAAATAGGTGGTAAAGAAAGACTTATAAAGGGACTGATCCTTTACAACCTTATTCACATGAACAATGCTTATTTTGAGTGTGCATTCATGAGGCCCAGACAGTTTGAAACAGAGTGAAAAAAAATCCATTATTTAAAAAAAAACTTTACAGAAATTAAAATTCAGAAATTGTACTTGAATAGAAATTTTGTACTTGTTTTGATTAATTGCATCTGTTAGAATTCAGATTTGTACATAGAGACTTTTTCTATTAAGAAGTTTCACATTTAAAATGTCTGTCTTATGCTATAAAAGCAACCTGTGGCTGCTATAAAATCCTCACTGTGAAAACAGCACAAACACAACAAAATTGTTAAACAAGTAGCCTGTTCTATATTTGTAGTTAACATCACCTTCTGATCCTTTGAGCTTTCCATGAGTCCAAAAAGCTGAAATGCTTTTAAATGTCAGCCTTGGTGCCTAAATATGAGGGGGATAGCTCAGTGGTTTGAGCATTGGCCTACCAAACTCAGGGTTATGAGCTCAGTCCTTGAGGGGGGCCAGTTAGGGATCTGGGGCAAATCTGTCAGGGATTGTACTTGGTCCTGCTATGAGAGCAGTGGACTAGACTCAATGACTGCTCAAGGTCCCTTCCAACTCTATGAGATGGTGTATCTCCATATTATATTATATAGATTTAAATGCCTAACTTTACATTTTTTTTAAAAAATTATCTGTACAATGTTGTTAAACATATTTAGACTTTCAGTATATTATTAATATTAAAGAAATTTTGTTTTGAAGTGACAAAGACTTTGCCACTAACACAGAAGTATGTAATAAAAATAAAATGGTGGCTGGAATAGCGTAACTCATTATTATTTTGTTCAACCAATTAAGTCTGATTTCTGATGCATCAGTTTTGGTCTATTAATTTCTGGTCTGTGCTGCTTTTGTTTAGCAGGCATGGTCTTAACACCAGCTTTGTGTTATATTAGCAAGTCTTTTTGTTAGGATTAATTCAGTTTTTCTGTGTCCCTTTTGCACCTTTGCCTGTCCTCATTGATTAGTAATTGTGGCATTTATGAACTTCTTACAGTTAAGCTCACAATAAGGTCTAATTATCACAACTTCACAACACCCATGTTATAACTCAAGTTAACTTTGCAATGAAGATAAGTCCTGTGTGTATGGTGAAGGATTTGGAAAAAAAAAAAAACCTCAGCACAGTTTCCCAAAGGATTGGCACTGTTAGCCAGCCTCCAAACCCCACCTCTGACAGAGTCCAGTGTGAGAAACCCAGAGTACTCTACTCTTCTGGTTTTTGTGCGCTAGCCAAAACATGGCCTTCCCCCTAGAACTTGGCAAATGGATGCTGCTGAGAGCCCCCATTCACTTATAATGGCTTTGCCTAGTAAGTGGTTGATTAGACTTGAGAACCCACTTCCTTCCTCAGTTACTAAATTCAACTTCCACGTCCTCCCCAGTTTCTCCTTTGTGCTGCCTCTCCTGGCTGCCTTCTCCTTGCCAGTCCATTATTTCTTCTCTCACAGACGATCCCTCACTCATTTCTCAGTAGTCACACTCTCCACAACTCCCACTCCCACCCACACATGTCACATTCTCAAAGACTCACCCACACACGACCGTCATGCTCTCCTCCCACACACACCCTGTCACGCTCTCCACAACTTCCCTCTTAGCCCCTCTGCCAGCCACACTCTTCAAGACCCCCTTCCCCTCCACCTTGCTCTCCAATTCCCTTTACTTTCCTACCCCAGCCACACTCTCTGCTTCCCCCTCACTGCCACACTCCTCTGCTGCTAGGGCTGTTCTACACTAAGGCTTACTAGAGTCACAAAATAAGCACAAGAGTTATCTTTGACCCAGGAGAGGATCTTTAAGAGGGAACTTTCAGAACATTTTGTGAGATGTGAAACAGCAGAAGTCTCTGCAGTGGATATTTAAAAGAATTATGTTTTTAAAAAACAACAAGGAATGAGCCTACATTCTCAAACTGAAGAATGCACCGAATGGAAACCTACCAGTTTGTTTGTTTAGCACTGGGATAACCCACCAAGACAACCTAGTCACACTGATCACCCAATTATATTTGCTTGAAGAATCCTTTCATTCCTTCTTCCTCCATACACACTCTTCTGTTTAATCTTGTGATGAAATCTGGACTTCTGCATAAAGTGAAAAGTTCGCAAATTTATTTCAAGTTGAGGAGAAAAAAGGTTTAGTATAAAAAAATTGGAAGCATACCATTTTTGTTGTTAGAGACCCTAAGTGGCTAGACAACTGAGGGCTAGAAAGATCTGAGCTTCATTTGACAGCTGCTGGATAAGTTCCCTTGGAGCTGCTTCCTCAGTTTCAGTTTTTAGGCTAGATTGAAAACAGGAACTTGTTTAAAGATGGCATTGTCCACAAAGAGCAGGATACTTTGACTTGGGCATTCTCCATTCCATTTTAATTCTGCCCCTGACTTGTGTGTGACCTCGTTGCTCCTCTAGGTCTCAGTCTCCTTATCTGTAAAATGCTTTCCTACCCTTTGAAGTGTTTTAATATATCTGGAGGAGAGGCAGACTTAGTAATTGATATTAATTTTAGTTTGAACGGGTTAGTTGACTTCCTAGATGCATTATGGTGATGGGCACTACACAAAATCATTAGAATGTGAGGGATGTTTCTTCCACAGATTTGCTATAGTAAAATCCCATTGATAGTGTAAACATCCAAATTCTGCCTTGAGACATGCGAAGTATCTCTCTTAAAAGGGCTCAGTTGTGACTTGACTTCATGTAGCCCCGCAGGTGTGTAAAATCTTCCCTTCACCCACTGCACAGCTATGCAGGGCCTAAATAGGCATGTGGGGAGAGCAGGGATTGCATGCCAGATATTCTGCTCTAACATGTGAGGCACAGGGATAGCTGGAGCCATCTGCTCCCCCACTTTGCACCTGTGTGCAGAGCTGGAGATGAGGGATGAGTAAGCAGAATCT
Source organism: Pelochelys cantorii (assembly GCA_032595735.1). Lineage (NCBI taxonomy): Eukaryota > Metazoa > Chordata > Testudines > Trionychidae > Pelochelys > Pelochelys cantorii. The sequence goes on from CM064328.1 coordinate 181,276,346, forward strand.
GGTAGTGGGCAGATGCAATATAACTCTCACACCCTGTTCTAAAGGGGTTTTGGAAAAATTGTGTCTCAGAGAAGTCTCTTCGCGTCACAGAGTCTTACAGGAGCCACTCCCAAGGCAGTGCTTCTACATAGAATCAAAGAGCTGGAAGAGACCTCAGGAGGTCATCAAGTCCAGCCCCCTGCCCAAAGCAGGACCAATCCCAACATGTCATTCATTTAAAAGGGCTGAGCCCTAAATCTGTATGAGCTGGTGGCATATATGAGCAGTTGCAATGCACCTGCAGTTATTAGTGGCAAAGTATGTGTCCTACTGAGTGAAGTACAGTTTTTGATTGTTAGGGCAGTAGTCATAGTTGTATTTGTTAGATAGAGGGAGGGTTAATTCTGCTTGGCAATATGTGTGCACAGCTACTGTGTGAGTTACTGAGGGCACAAAATGTCTTTTGGTAAACTAAGCTGATGTTCTTAACATAGCCCTTTCTGCACACTTTGCATGTCAGAAAATCAGCACAAGGCCTTTTGGCAGCTTGGCACTTTTGCCTCAGAAGTTTCCATACACGTTAAGGTTAGATGCTGAGTTGCCTGCCTATCCGTTCTAGAGTGGGTGGCTTCTAGCAGTCAAGTTGATGTTATTGCTTGGCAAAGGAGGGAGCAGCCTCCAATTAGGTATGGTGACATCTTATAAACTGCACATGCTTCATCTATACTTCTCTTCAGTACTCCAAATCACCTTTCACGTTCCCTATACACTCTCATCACATGCAAACTTCAGTCTTTAATCCCAACATAATTTCACCTGAGAGTTTATTGGCCCTTCTGGCAGCTTTAGGACATGTCTACAGTACTACTTGTGTTCACAAAACTTGTGTCCTTCATTGGTGTGAAAAAAGCCCACGTTGGTGTGAGCAATATAAGTTTTGCCAGCAATAAGTGGTAATGTGCACAGTGCTGTGTTGGCAGGAGAGCTTCTCCTGCCTGCAGAGCTATTGCCACTCGTTGAGGTGATGTTGTTATGTCAATGGGAGAGCTCTCTCATCCGCATAAAGTGGCCACATGAGCGATCCTACAGCAGTACATCTGCTCTCCTCCCATACACCCCTGTGCTGCTGTAAGCATGCTAGTGTAGACATGGCCTAAGTGCATCAGTAAAAAAGAGAGGGCTTGATTTTTGGTTTTGTGCCAGGAACCTGGAATTACACAGTGATGAATCAGGCTCAGGATTTTTGCAGTTTAATGTTTCAGAAGCAAGTAAAATGAAATCTTCAGATGTGCATAATTCCATAGAACCCTACTCATGGCCTACATTTCTAGTGAGAGACTGGCAGAGAACATTCATTTCTGTCTGCTTATCTGGACCCCATCCCCATAGTATCTGGGCATCTCACCCACATGAGTAGATTTGTCCTAGCAACACCTTTGTGAGATAACAAAGTATTCTCCATTAGGTATGTAAAAATCCCATTTAATCAGTTAAATGTGCTGTTTAACTGGTTAACCACTTAAACAGGGCGGGCTGGAGCACAGCAACATACAATGTAGCAACTGGAGGGGTTGTCACATTGGAGTAGCTTGTGCACCTCCCCAAAAGGTGGTAGCCAGGTTGATGGAAGAATTCTATTGCTGTCTCCTCCAGCGGTTAGTTCAGCTTAACTAAATTGCTCAGGGTTGTGGGTTTTTTACACCCTGGAGAAACATAGGTGGGTCATCTTAACTTTTGAGTGTAGATCTGGCTTTAATTTGATCACATTGTTACATGTGATTTTCTCCACCCCTACAAATCCCTGGAGTTTTTAAGGCGCACTCAGCAGTGGTCCAGCCAGTGTAGTCAATGTTTGACTTCAGTGGAAGCAGAGTTAGTCCACTGCCAAATGCTTTTGGAAATTTTGCTCTCACATGTGGGGACCCATTGCGGCATATAGATTTGAAATAATGATTTATAAATTATTCTCTGAAGATCTGTTACTTTTTTAATAGTCCACCTACCACCTGTTCAAGTTGTGGTTCCATAATCCTATTTACTCTTGCGAGGTAGTATAATTTTCCACCTTCCTTTTGAAAAGGGACATACATTTGGAGGAACTAGTTGTCATTGCAGTTGCACTAGAGAGATGGAATTTAGGGCTCCATGCTGAAGCCAAAGGCTTTGGAACTTATATCTGTTGTATCCTGGCTATATAGATGTGGGCTGGCCAAAGGTGGGAGGACAAAGGAGGAAATTGCCCCAGGACCCACCAATTCAAAGGGTCCTGGGACTCCCAGTTGCTATTGTGGCGGCATCAGCAGAAACTGGAGCCCCAAGCCCTTTAAATTGCTGCTGGAACTGCCCCTCTTCCAGGAGCAGGGAGCTGCCCCCCAACTTGCCCAGGGGTTCTGCAGAGGCTGCCCCTTCATGGATGCAGAAGTAGAGAGTTATTGCAGTTCTATTATTTTTGATGTGGATAAACAATGTCGTTATAGTAATTGTATCAAAGTACCTCTTGAAACAGAGGTAAATAGCACTGAAGTGACAAATTAATAGAAAAGTCATTAATTGAGTGTAGCCTCTTTCTTGTAGCAGATTGGTCATGAGCAACTAACCATTTTCAGTGTTGCAAAGTCTCACAATATTGTTGCAAGTGTGAGGATGGTCAGTGTATTTTTTTAATCTCTAGTGCCCGGAGAAAAGATAGGTAAGAATCTCTGTCTTACATTTTTAAATAAAAGATGTTTCTAGCTCTCATGATTCGTAGACAAAAGCTTGACTGTAAGCCCAAAAGGTAGATTTAAAAAACCTTCCACATTGTCTCAAATTTATTAATTTAAAATAAAAATAAAAGTTGAATAGCTTTTTTTTCTTGTAGATTGTGAGCTCTTCTTGGTGAGAAGTTGAATAGAATTGGTTGATTTTGATTTGTGTGTGTATATAGGTCACAAATATGACTTGTTTGCAAACCTGCCTCTGTTGAAGTCAACAACAAAACTCAAACTGACTTCAGTGGAAGAAAGATCAGGCCTTTAATTCCTACTCGGGTCAAAAATAACAATTTGTTTTATTTGGGATGTAATTTGTCCTCATGGGTGAATGCTATTCCTGTTGACATTAATAAGAACTGCGTGTTTTTATGTCAGGATGGAATATGGTCCATAGATTTTTGGGCTTTTTTTTAAATATCTCATCACAAAGATGGATCTAAAGCAAAGAAAAAAGAAAAAAGATTGCTGCATTGTATTCTGTTCATCTGGTAAGAAGTGAAATTTAAAAATAGATAAGAGGCATTAGTCTTAACTGAACACTTCCTCTTTCAAATGGCATGTTTTCTTAAAATGTTAAACTGCTTTTAACAATATGGGAAACATAATAACATTGCTGACTCCAGTAAAAATTGTTCTTCAAATGAATGTAATATTTTGGAGTTATTCGCACATTGAATATCTCTTTCTGATATTTAAAGTGATGAGCAGCTTGGTCAAGCGGACTGATTAGGAAACAATGATAGATTGAAAGCTCATTTATATCTTGTGAAAATATATTATTTGAACCCTACTATTAGCATATAAATATCACTACATTTTTGGAACTTTGGAGTTGCTCTAGTTTAGACGCTAAACCTGTAACTTCTTGTGCCTGGGGATACTGCTGTACCTGCACAAACCACAGTGCACAACTGGGGCCTTGGTTTGTAGTTAAGACCACTGATCCACCACTGTGGGTACCAGCACTGAGGTGGTACGGTATCAGAAACCAGATCCAGCTTTCATGCCTGAGCTAAACCACAGCAAATCCCATCACCTTCAAATCCACTGTGAGACGTTTGTAATCTGGATAAACTCTGAGCCCTTAGTGTAGTAACTTATGATCTAGGAGGCATGGAATGAACCTGGGCAACCCCCCACCTCCAGAGCTTGGGTTAACACTAAAGGCTAGTACTGAAATGCCAGTGAGAGTCCTTGAAACTGAATGTTACTGAGACATCATTGCTTAACTGCCCCAAGTTACTGGGGAATGGCTGAGATACCAGAGACATTGGGAGGTGAATGGTGTGCTACACCTCAGCAAATATGCCATTCCCTAAGACTTAAGAGGGAAAAAAATTAAACATTTCTCTCATTCAGGTAATGTCAAAGGATGAGTAGGCTGCATCTGCCAGACCTGAGCTAGGTTGAGCAGCTATCTGTCCAACAGAGAAAGAGATTTGGGCTCTTAGATCCCATCCGTGCATCACATAGCGTTGTCAAACCTCCAGGGTTTTCCCTGCAGCCTCCAAGTGTCAAAGATTAATCTTTAATTAAAGATTATGTTCTGTGATGAAACTTCCAGGAATATGTCCAACCAGAATTGGCAACCCTAGTGACATATTGCACCATCCCAGCAGAAAACTGTCCTCAGGTCTAATTCTAGCAACAGAAACAAGCCAATAGTTATTCCCAAATGTATTTGGTCCTGGTGTATTTCTAGCAGATCTTGATGCAGAGGAGATGAGCAAATCAATGTGAAAAGGGCTCGATAAGCCCTACAGCAGCACATGCTGCTATCCAAGAGCCATCCCAGGGTGGAAGAGGGACCTCAAGCATTGTTGCAAGGGGGCCTGCTCCACTGCAGATTCTCCCAAGTGCACAAGTTTGGCAGTGCTTTCCCTGTAAATCTCTGAGCTCTGCAGAATAGGGAGGCTATGCTTTCTGCCCCACCCAGAGCCCACAAATATCTTCTCATGAAGGTAGCATTTGGCAGAAACTCAGCAAAATGCACCTCCAAGTCTCCTGTGACGTCTTGCTTACTCCCATTGATTTGACCTTGAAGAGAGACCAAATTAGCATTGACTTAGAGTCTGCATTAGCCATCTTAGGCATAATTGTATATCAAAGGCCCCTTATGCCCAGGCCCAGCTGTCACACCTCTGCAGCAACCCCAGGTGCAGGGGTATTCTAGGGCAGACAGAGGACAAGTTGAGTGTGGTGTTGGAGGAGGGAGATTAGGGCTGGAGTGGATAGAGTTTGTGCTTGTGGAAGTCTCCTTGAGTTGGTGAAGCAGTTAGCAATTGAGCTCAGCCCTGAGGACTGCCCTTGTCGTGTATACCATCTACAGGGTAGGTTGCAGGACTGGTACTAGCAGTTCAGGCATCCATACAGATCCTTGCATTAACCGGGACTGCACCAATTCCTGCAGCCCCTGAATAGGGAGGTGCAAGCAACCTCCCCTCTGTTTTTGGCCCAACACCCTGCCCCTAGTTCTGTGTGAGGGTTGTTCAGCAGGGAGAACAGATGTCGTGTGGTAAATTGGAAGTTATCTGAGATAGTCTGAACACAGACATTGAGATTACAGGGTGAAATGGTGCCAGGGATAAAACCTGCATCATTGTTCTCTTAACAAGTCTGCTACTAATGTATATTATGTTATGAAACTTTACTTGAGACTGTGTGATACATTAGTGGGGCCTGATCCTGCACTTTGTACACTGGCAATATTGTGTCATGAGTGGATCTGTCCAGATAAGGACATCAAGTTTGGATCCAAAATTTTTAAAGTTGTAAAGTGACTGATTTTTAACTTTCAAGTCCTGGTGCATTTATAGGTAGATATCCAGGTTTAAAATGAAAAAGATCAAATTTATTTTTAAAACTGAGATCTGTAGAGACTGAAATATTCAAATCACAATCGCAAATGAAAAATGCAGAGGAACCCCCCCTTTTGAATTTGCTGCATGTACTATTTCAATAATACCAAAAAGTGAAAAAAAAGTCACCAGCGTGGGTGGTGTCACCTCCTACTCTTTATGGGGGCGGACACCAAAACGGTGATGCAAGTGTTTGACATTTATCGGTACAGTGTGGTCACTGGGTTTTTTTCCTTTTTCTTTTTCTTTCTTTGGGGAGGGGGATGGGGTGGTCCAAGTTTCAACCTTCACTCTTGATATCCAATGTTTCAACCTTCACTCTTGATATCCCTAGTACTAAGATGTTAATGACATTTGTAGGAGGTTTTTGAAGGGCTGGTGAACTGGAAGAATTATGGTTTCCTGATAGTGCAGGCTTGGTTTGTGATTCTTTGAATGACTAAATGAGATCATAAAATCATTCTCTGGCTAACAGTAGGTTTGGGGGAGAGAGAGGCTTCTGTTGATAATATTCTCTTTTAAAGTCTAGAATTAAACTCACAATATATGAGGTAAACAACGCGTAGTTCTGTAGCACCTTAGAGACTAACAAAAAAAATAGTATCATGAGCTTTTGTGGGCAAAACCCACTTCTTCAGATCTGGGTTTTACCCATGAAAGCTCATGATACTATATCTATATATCTCTCTCTATATATCTATATCTAAGGTGCTACAGGACTACTTGTTTTTTTTAAAGTTATAGACTAGCACAGCTACCCCTCTGAGACTTTTAATATATGAGGTATTTAGTAGACTATGTCCCGGTCTGAGATTTTTAAAATTAACGTGCCGTAGTAGGCTGGAGAAAGCTAAAATGCTACGCATGGGTTATACAATGTTTCAGTTTACAGTGGGGAAAAGAACATGCACAAAATTCCCTAGAGGAAGTTTACTTGTAATGTCACCTGAATATGCTACTAGTAGCTGCTATTCTCATAGATACAGACACACATCAGCAGAAATGGATCATCTTTTTTTCAATTAAAATGTGGTTCCCAATAATTGTAACTGTCCGTGGGGCTAAGGAGATTTTTTTTTAATAGAAAGAGATATTACAGCCAAATCTTGGTTTTTGTAGCTAGAGTAACACAGGACCTGGGGCAAGAGCAGAGATGGTGCCCTCATGCATTCTGGATAGAGTCTGCTGTTTTGGAGGGTTGTCTATTGGCAAGCTGCTGGGACCTTAAGTCTCCTACACATTAGAAGAATTATTCAAGACAAAATTGTCTATGTTCTCATCTTAACTATGCATGACAGGTAATGGGAGAGAGAAGATGGAGACAATTAGAGAGCGAGAAAAAAAAGAGAGGGGAACAAGGTAGGGAAACCTTAACACAGAAAAGGACTTTAAGGAAAACTTGAGAGTATGAACAAAGATTTTGGAGGGGAGAACTGGGAGAGAATGAAGAACCACAGGTGAGACAAAAGCACTTGTCCCCACTGCAGATCCCTCATAGACAGGGGGCTGCAGCCCCCAAAAGTTTGGGAACCATTATTCTGGTATGAGGTAAGCTCAAGGCATTTGCTGGCTAAAAAGCTTAGTCTATATGCTGGCTGCCTCCTGTTAGGAGCACAGTGGGGTGGTCAGGAGATAAGCTCCATTCTTTAGTACTTATTCTTTAGTACTCGTTCTCTCTCCTCAGTGGCAGCTGCCACAAGGCAACCATAGTTTGGCCCATCGCATTTAATCCAAGAGATAGCTTGGGTGATTAACACACTTTACTTTTTCATTGCAGCAGCCATAGGCTTAGTAACTGAAGGCGTAAGAGTTGAAGGCAACTGTTCCACATGCAAGGGATTTATTATGTTCAGCTACTGCAGGAGTTAGTGTGTGTCGTAGGAGAATTCTCCATACATCGGTGGCATCATTGCTTCTTCCAGCAGAGATTCGCTTTGGTTTCTTTTTCAAGTGCAATTGTTGTTCCTGCATGATAACATGGTGCTAATTCCCCAGTATTGTCTCTTGGCAAGCCACTGGGACCTTAGGCCTCATATTCTGTCATCTCTTTCCACCCTGCAGTGCCCGAAGAACAGCTGCACAATGTCGATGAGTATGACCTCAATGTCGTGAGACTCTGCTTTCAGGTGTTCCTCCCTGATGAACATGGCAATTGCGCATTACCACTTCCTCCTGTTGTCTCCAATCCTATTTATGATAACCGTGAGTATCCCACTCGGACAGGTGCACTTCTAAGTGATAACTTTTCCCTTGTATTTGAAGTGACAGATGTCAGGCCACCTTCCCAGCCATTTGCCTCTCAGCTTTCTGGCTCCATTGCACTATTCAATGCAAAGACGGGGCCAAAGCTTCTAGCATTGACTTTGGATCCTAGTGCTTAGAACCAAAGCCAGAATATCGACTGTAGATTGTGTTTATGCCTGTCAGATAGCAATGGGCGTAACAAAGGTGTGAGTGGTGTGTTGACATTAGATAGCAGGAGGTGCAGTATCTTTCTCAGACATACTACTCATTAGATCCTTTCACAGCCCTTGGTCACATACTGTAGCAGTAACCACAATAAACCCAGTTTTCAATAGGCAAGGTGTTTAAAATACTTTGTTGTGATCAAGTTGGCTGAGAGAGGGCCCAGCTTGGATTTAGCTGCCATAAAACACCATCTGTACACAAGGATGTGATCCAAAGCCTATTTAAATAATTGGGGAATCTTTCTGTTGACTTCTTTGTGCTTTGGATCAGGTCCTGTGGGTGAAATTCACCCCTGCAGAGAGCTAGCACAAAGCTCTAAATTACTGATGTCCCATCAAGCCTTATTTTAGAGGCCTAGGCCAGCTCCTGAGCTGGTGTAAGTTGGCGTTGCTTCTCTGCTTTCCATGGAGCTGTGGCAGTTTAGAGCAGCTCCAAGTCTGGCCCCCTATGTGGTATATAGATCTTATGCTGACTTACTGTCCAGTATGGAATTTTATTGCTTGTTTTGAAAGGGTTAGCTTTTTCAGAGAATTTGTGAGTAACTTCACTACACTGTATCTGGGTCATCTGAAAAAGGAATGTGAAATATGAGATGTAAATATTTATATTCTGCCTTTGCAGACTAGCCTTTAATAATTGTTGAAGAATTTTCCGATGATTTTTGTCATCTTCTGTAAGACATTTCTTGCAAAGTTTTGTAGATCATGAGACTGATTATTTTAGCAGAAACCACTGATTTTTGTTTAAAAAGGGCATTTGCACAGTTGATGAGAGTTGTGCTATGAATTGACTAAACCACCATGGAAGTATTTAGTTTTAACCAGTGTTTTTGTTATTTTTACTTGTTCTTAAAACATGTTTTTAAAACATGCTACAAATCTCGTTACTTTTGCCAGTCAAAATGCTACTCAATATTTTATTTAGGCACTGTATTAGCAGAGCTGGTGCTTCACCATAGGAGAAGTTGAGATAAAATTAACAGAGCTAAAAGCAATTTAGAACTATGCTAGATCATAACTGCAGGTGCCTTTAAATTGACGTCAGTCTCTGCTAAACTGCAGAAATGACAGCTTGCTACATGTTTTGAGGAAACTCAGCTTTCTTTGGTTTTAGCAGGGTGTGTGTGGGTAATTTTTTTTTTTTTTTTGTACTATGGGGGTTTGGGACCTCCGTTCTAGCTTAACAGTAGTGTAAATAAAACATGATGCATAACTTCAACCACAAGTCAGTAGAATTGCTGTGACATCTCGTTTTGGGAAAGATAGCTTCAAATCTGCGTTCCTCAAAAAAGTGAATTTTTGTTGACCTTTTCAAACTAGTTCTGCCATGCAGAATTCATAAAGGTCAGATTATGACCTTGAATAAAAGATTTGTGTGATGTGTATGCATGCTGTCTCCTAGAATATTATAAAATGACCAGAATTATGCAGTTGAATACATGCAATAAACAGCCACCTTGTTCAAGTGTAACAAATTTTCCTACTACTGAACAGTGGGGGCTCTCAGTATAGTCTAATGGTTTATAGTCAGAGATGATGTGAATAAAGTTTATATTTATTGCCAGTGACTTTGGGATACCTACATTACCCAGAGCTTTCGCAGGTCTACTCAAACAAGCAGCAATACAAATATTCATAGTTCTCTTTTCATTGAATGCCCACAGGCATTCAGTCTAATAATTTGTCTTCACTTTTTGTCATTTCTAGTCTCCCTCAACTTTTTCATTTTGAAATGTATGAGTTTAGTGTGGAAACAAATGGTTGTAGATGGAGCAGAAGGCTGTTCAGATGGCACTTGTAGTTGAGATGGCTTCCTTTTTCAGTTACTTTCAGCTTTTTGCCAAACTTTAGTTGTTTAGACTCAAATTTCCCATGTTAGGTGTCTGCCACAGGCAGAAACTTTTGGAAAGTTTCTGCTAAAATGGTTAGCCATATTTGAGAATGAGATCAGGGAGAAATATTTGTGTATGTTCATTAAAGAGACATTCTTACAACCATTTCATTGAGAGCTGGGTGGGAGAGTAAAAATAGGTAAAACCCCGTGGATACAAAATTTGTATCTATATCTGCATTAGGGATGTAAAATCCTGATTAATCAGTTAAGTGGTTAAATGTTAGGTTAAATGAACGTTTAAATGGTTAACTGACTAGCGGGATCCCTGACCCCAGGGCTGGGGCTGCTGCCACTGCTGACAGCAGGAGGCTCCCGACCCTTGCCCCAGGAGGTTGCCACTGGCTCCCACCCCCACTGGGGCAGCCCTCTGCCTGTGGCAGCCCATGGGCAGAGGGCTACTCCAGGGCACCAGTTAACCGGTACCCAGTAAAACTCACCCAGTAGCCAGTTCACCAGTTACCTGCTCACACCCTGTGTTTGCATCCACATTAGTATCTGCAAAAATGAGCCATGGATAACCGCGTTGACATTTGTAGAGGCAGCTGCCCGTAGATGTGTGGTTATCTGCAAATTTGTAGGGTTCTAGGTACAAAATTTGTATCCACATCCAAATGTACAAAAATGAGCCATGGATATCTTTGCAGGGCTCTAAAAATAGGGGTAGAAAGGTCTGTAACCACCAGAGAATGCTTCTCTGTGGAACCTGGAATTGAACTCATAATCCTTGATATAATCCTTGAGTCTTCACATGTCTTTGCTGTCCACAAACAGTTGTGAAACCAATTGGCAAAGTGAGTCTTCTCTACCTCTAGTGACTGGACCAAATAGGTTACTCTTAGCTCAAGTGGAAGTGGTCTGTACTGTAGATCTGAACAACCCAATCCAGTGTTTGGGGGTCAGCATCAATATTAGTTCCACATGATAGAATTTGCATTTTGAAAAATTCATTTTCTGGGATATAATTTCCTACACTGAAAGGACATCAAGTTTGCAAAATCAAGCATTCAAAAGTTAAGCAATGCCAGGATTAAAGTTGGCCATGCAAACTTCAGTTTGTCCTCCTTATGTGTATGCATTAGGATAGAGTTCTTAATTACATGATCACGTACTTCTTTTGTCCCAGGACCCCTGATTCATTGAGTGATAGAGCTAAAAGCAACCTGTCTTGGCTTAGTGACTGAATCAGGGTCATGTAGGTTTTTTGTAGGATACCTTCCTCATTTGAGGAAAGTGTGAAGCAAATGAGCTCAGGAACTGCAGGGATAAGAAAGCATGGTCTCATGCTAAAAGCAGCTGAATGCTGCCCTGGAGGATTGGTGTCTGCTGCCGAGTTCCTGTATGATACAGTGCAAGTCACGTAAACCAGAATTTTCACATGGTGGCTACTATGTGTTCCTCATTTTCTGAATACCCAATCTGACACACCTGGGTCTGATTTGCAGAAGTGCTGAGCACTCTCAGCTACAACTAAGGTCAACGGGAGCTGTACTCTGAGAATATAAAGTGCTACATAATACCAAATTCTCTGATCAGTCTTAATCTCTGAGGCATCTCAAATTGGGCACCCAGAATTACTAGGTATCTTAGTTTGGGGATAGTAAAAATTACACCTCAGGGCTGTTGTGAAGTCAATTTCATTAATATTAGTAAAGCACTACAATTATTATGCTGAGAGCATCATGAGGAAATTAATACTGCTGTACTATTGTATAGAGAAGGGTTTGAATAGCGTGCAGTAAGGCATGTGGTCACACACTGAATGATGATGAGACAAAATATTGCAGCGTTCTCATTCACTGAACAGAGCCTGTCCTGTGCACTGAATGAGTCAGGGGAAAAACAGCATGTGATCATATACATGAAGATTGTATCATAATGCATATGCACAGAGGGGCTGAATTTTGGTTGCACACACAGCCTAAACTCTGAGATTTCTTAACTTTCAGCTGCTTCAGATTGCAACCTTAATGGGTTTTTTAAATTTTTAGGTCTCCAGCATAGCCATGCTACTCAGGGCTAAGCAGTTGTTATCTTAATTGTACTGGTTTATTTTGTAACTACAAACAGCAAGGCTCCCAAAGGTAATCTTGCAGAGGGCAGTTTTTGATCCACTACCTCTGTGAGCACTGAAAGCATGCCAGAGGCCTTCTTTGTCAGCATATCTTTAGTTAAGATGCCAAGCTCAGTAGAAATTACAAAGTCGTTGTCCTTGGGGCCGAATCTGGCCCCTTGTATAGAATTACAGATGATATATGCAATATTATCAAGCTTTTCAGAATTGTCCATATTTAAGTACCTAAATGAGGCCTGATTCAGCAAAACCTGTAACCCATGCATAAATTTAAGCATGTGTACAGTTCATTTGAGTTTACTGGCATTGCTCACATGCTTAGTTAAGCTCATGCTTAAAAGTGTGTTGTTGGACTTGGGCCTGAGTGGCCAGATTTCAGAAGTCTGAACACCCAGAAATTCCTATAGACTGTAGTGGAGGCTGTTGGGTGCTTTTTTGAAATCTGGCTACATATTTAGATGCTAAATTCAAATTTAGGAGTTTAACTTTAGGCTTCTATTTTTTAAAATCTTGGCTACTGCCTCCAAATGTTAAAATAACCCCCCCCCCCCCGTTATTTAATAAAAATACTAAATAGCTATTTCCATAGGGGTAGTGCCCAGAGACTCCCATCCTGTTTGGTTCCACATTGAGTAAATGCCATGTGAGCATACAGGAAGATTCATTGACTCATGCCCCACCCTCATTTGTCCATCTCTTTTAGGTCAAAGGTCAGTCAAAGTATAACCTTCTGTGCTGAAGAGAGGGACCGAGGGAAGGGGAGGGTATCACTTTCTCAAATTGCAACAACTCCCAAGTGACGTGGAAGGGTCATTGACCAAACCTTTGCATCCAAGCTCTGTGGGTCAGAGCTGCTGTAATGCTGAGTAACAACACTGAGCTAAGTAGTAAAATATCTGCAATACTAATATGAGCTGGCTTTGGAAATAAATATGGAATATGAGTGGTTAAGACTAGAGCCCTGAAAATCCACAGATATCCACTTTATATCCACAGGTACCCCCATCTGCAGATGAGGATGCAGATATCTGCAACTGCTTTTTACAAATGTGGATACAAGTTTTGTGTCTAGAACTCTGCAAATTTGCGGATATCCACTTTATATCCGTGGGTATCGGCATCTGTTGATGCAGATATCTGCAGCTCATTTTTGGGGATCCAGATGCAGATACAACATTTTGTATATGCTCAGGGCTCTAGTTAGGAGTTAGCAGCATAATTATTTAAATGCCCAAGACAGGAAAAGGCTACATAACCAGAACTTTCATCATCTGCTTACTGATTTCATCTTGGTCTAGGCACATAGGAACATGCTTCAAATTACCTTCACATTGAGTGCATTCTGAATGCTGGGTTTATCCTGGGTCTCTGCACTATTTATTGCCTTGTTAGGCCAAACAGGATGGAGAACTTCATTTCAATGTATGTGCACCAGAATTCCTCCTCTGCACTTTCATTCTATGGCAGCCACTAATGCTTTGAGCCTTATTAGTGGAGAGAGCAAGATAGAGCCCTTTCAGTACAAGCTTTGATACCTGCACCATTTCAGAAAAGCTTTCAAATTCACCCCTGCCATCCACATCCCTTCATGTTTAGAACACTTCTGTAGTACCTGCCCATCAGTCATCGCAAGGCAGTTTCATAAAGCCTCTTTTTAATAGCCAACATGGTCAGGGGAGCAGCCCCAAATTCTGAGTGTTCCTAACCCTCAACTAGCAGAAGCTGGAACTGGATGACAGGGAGTAGATCACTCACTAAATTGCCTGTTCTGTTTATTCCCTCTGACGTAATTGGCATTGGCCACTGGTGGAAGACCAGATACTGAACTAGATGGACCCAGCACGGATGTTCTTAGGTTCTTATGTCTTATAGCTTTTTCCTGTTTATTTCTAGGAGCTCCCAACACAGCAGAGTTGAGAATCTGTCGTGTGAACAAGAACTGTGGAAGTGTAAAAGGAGGAGATGAAATATTTCTACTATGTGACAAGGTTCAAAAAGGTAACTGATTGATTAATTTGTCTTCCTCTTTCCGACATACATTACAAATGTATTCAGCTGCCAAGGCCAATGTTATCAAATGTGGGGGTGTAAAGTTAGATTTCTGAATCTTCACTTAAGCTCCTAAATAAGGGGCCTGATTTTCAGAGATGCTGAGTATCCTCTACTCCCATTGAACTCAATAAGTACTCAGCACCTCTGAAAATCAGGCCACTTACTTAGGAGCCTACATAAGGACTTAAATGGCCAACTTTAGGCCTGCAAGTTTGAGAATGTTGGCCACAGACTTCAGTTTTTCTCTCTGTACTAACGGGTACCTTCTGTTTCTGGTGAATTAGATGATATAGAAGTCAGATTTGTCTTGAATGACTGGGAAGCCAAAGGTAGTTTCTCACAAGCTGATGTACATCGTCAAGTAGCAATTGTATTCAAAACTCCACCATTTTACAAAGACATCACTGAACCAGTTACGGTAAAGATGCAGTTGCGAAGACCCTCTGACCAGGAAGTGAGTGAGCCAATGGATTTCAGATATCTACCAGATGAAAAAGGTACAGTTCCTACTAGTAGAATTCTTAAGAGCATGTTACGCTGTATTTTTACATGGGAGAACAACTTGGAATCATTACTCACAGCACTCCAACATTGTCCTTCAGAATAATATTAAGGTCGATGTGCTTTGGTTTTGTATCAGCTCTTTAGATCACAATTCTATTAGGGATGTGAAGGACGAGTCAACTAGTTGCCTCCACTCCCCCACTCCCCTTTGCTGCCTCTATCAGAAAGAAGCAGTGGGGAGGAAGGGGGAAAAAGAGGAGAGAGTACTTCAAAGCAGCAGCGCCGCGTGGAGCTACCACTTTAAAACGATGTGTGCAGCCTGGGGTCAGCTGGGGTGTCCCTAGGCTGCATGTGGAGTTTCAAAGCAGCAGCGCCGCATAGAGCCTGGAATCAGCGTGGGAGTCCCCAGCTGACCCTGGGCTCCACACGGTGCTTTTGCCTTTGAAGTGTAGCAACAGCTTTAGGGTTTTTGCTACACTTCAGAAGGCAGAGGCGCCCTATTGATTAATCGAATAGTCAATGCAAAATGTATCTACTATTCGATTAGTAAATTACTCGCAATTTAACATCCCTAATTTCTATGAGAACTACATTTGGGAAGATCCTTTCCACTATAACCAAAAGACATTCATAAGTTCTGGAAACTTTCTTCACAAAATACGGTGGAGAGCATCCTAATCATCAATACTCTTCTTTCCCATGTAGATCCTTATGGTAACAAGGCAAAAAGGCAAAGACAAGTATCAGCATTGACTTTTCAAAAGCTCATGCAGGAATATGGTAAGGAAAACACATGGCCGTTGGTAGTTTGCCTCCATGTTAATTTTTTTAAAAGTTTGGGAAAAGATTTTTTTTTTTTTAAAAGAACAGTCTTGTTCTTAAATAACAAGATTAATGGCCTTTCCCATCACAGGTCCCAATGCATCCGAGAGGCCTAAAGCTGCTCCATTCCGGTCTATCGCTGGGGAAGGGAGGATAATTAAGAAAGGTAGATTTATCTGTACATGTCAGTCCAGCATTGGTTTGAAACAAATGAAAACTTTCTGATTTGCAGCATCCGTTTTCCATTGCAGAGAATATGATGAGGGTCCTAAGCTATTCCAAATACTGGGGGCTAGTTTTCAGTGGCCAGAGACATTGGTGCAGTGACATTTGCATGCACAATTACCACATATGCATATACAGAGAAATCAAAAGGCCCTTTCACTTTCTGGGTCATGCACACAGTGTTGCAATAACTTGACACATACACGTAGTGCACAACTGGGAACACACTGGGTTCTATATCCCCCAGGACACTAAACTTTAAGGCAGTTTTACCTGAAGACACTTATGTGCACCTGCTGTTCCCCCCAGTTCATTCCATAAGGGCTGCAGTAAATTCTAACTCTCCACCCTCATTAGGCGTATGCCACACTTTCTCCATCCTAAAAGTGCTGCTGTAGGCCTATCCCTCAGCAATGTGAATCTCTCCAAAACACAGAGTTGGGGAAGAGTTACGGAGTCCTTTCCCCTCTCAACAAGAGCACTGGCCCCAGCTGGGGTTCAGAAGCCTGTGGGGAGTGGGCAAAATGAGCTTTGGCTCCTGAGCTCCGGCCAACCTACAAGGTCAAAGCTGCATCTAGACAGCTATTTTAGAGCACTAGCATGAGCCTCTCTATCACCAATCTGTGGGCAGAGCTGGAGGCTTGCTCCCAGATGCAGAACACACATGCCCTAAGACACAGCAAGTACATACTATACACCACAAAGCCCTCCATATTTTTATCGTAAGCGTCTCTAGCTTCCACGTTTCAAGTAAAGAATGGTGAAGTGTACAGCCAGTCTGACTGCAGGTTGGATAGTGAGGGTTCATACTACAAGGTGCTGAGCACTGTGGCCTGATCCAGCACAGCAAGCCCATGAATCATCTCCGGGATATCAGTAGGATTGTACATATGCTTAAAGTTAAGCCTGTGCATTGTGCTTTTGCAGTATTACTTCGGCAGGCTTGACCATTTGAACTGCCTATCATGTCTTTCCTTCTTGTCATTTCCATGCATTAATTAAGAACTCATTTCTTTTCACAGAACCAACTATATTTTCTCAAACTGCACCGATTATGCCTCTGCAGAGAACTCCTGTAAGCACCAGTCAAATTCAGTCTTACTATTCCTCACCCGCATGCAATTCAAATCCAATCCCACATCTCCCTACAAATGTGCAGGCCATGGGACAGGTTAAGCATGATGAAGATCTTACTTCATGTTGGCATTCCCTGTGTTCCCCTTCATCAGGCAACACAGTTAATACACACCCACCAAACAGTTTTGTGATGGATACTCTTCACCCTAACCCACAAAACAGCAGTTCTCTTTCAGCTCTTCATGAAAACGTTCTGAACTGGACTGATCAGAAGGAAATAGACTTCTATAGAAATTTCACCAGCACAAATGGGCTAGGAGAATCATCGATGTCACAGCAAGACATGCAGAATGTCTCTGATAGCAGCATTATGCATCAGGGTCACACCATAAGCGTCACAGCCCCCTGCATAGATAACATGGAGACTGATGAAATAGGATGCATGAGCCTGAATGTAGAAAAGGCATCATTTAATCAAGTTTTAAATCCAAGTGATCACAGGAGGCAAATCCATCAAGTACCTTCTAACAGTACATCTTTAGCAGCTTCTTGTAGCTCATCTTTTAGTTCACAGTCCAATGCATTTCATTCAGCAGGTTTTGGTTTCTTAGACCCTCAAACTGTGAATGAATCAAGCTCACCCAGCAATCTTATTCAGAATAATCAAAATAGTTCTTCCAATAGCCAATACTATACAGATGGGACCGAAGGTGAAGAGTATTTTAGCACCTTTGGAGTCCCTTTGGAAGCTTTATTGCAGAATTTCAACCAGTGAGTTTGTTTTGCTGTCAGTCTGAAAAACATTATCCAAGTTTCTCTAATGGCCAAAGACGGCCAACAAACAATTGATATGTAATGGAATACTGGTATTCACAGTTACTGCCGTGGGAGCCTAACTTTTCCTCTCAGAATGTTCCTTAGAGCAACTTACTATGCACAATTTCATTCTATAAAGCTGATCAAGGGTTGAATGCCACATTAAAGGCAGTGTTAGGGAATAGAGTTTGGGAGTTTTGTACACCAAAACAAATCAAATTTTTTTACATTGTTGGAAATGGGTAGAGAAGCGGTTGCTAAGCGCTAAAGACCTCCTGCTCTCAGTGGAAACTCACCCATGGAAAACTGGTATCTTCAGAGCACCCAAGATTATATAATTCAAATAATTGGAAACAAAAACAAACAGTTGTTGCTCCTTACAGAACTAGGAATTGTCCTACTGGTACTCAGCAATGGTCCATGTAATCGTCTTAATATTTTATTTTTACCCAATCTTTTTGGGTAAGTGCTATCTCAACATTTTTAATATATATATGTATGTATGTATGTATATTTTTTTATTGCTAAACTTAGCTTATGCACTGACCTTTTTCACATTAATATGTTCATTCCATTTGCTTGGAAAGCAAATTTATTCTTAAAGGGTAATGACTATGTCATTGTTAGGTCTATTTAAAAATATTTGCTGGAGTTCTTAAATAGTGCAGCTATGGTGTGACATGAATTATTGAACAAAGGAGGAAAACCATTTTGCACTCTTCTCAGAGGTTTTTTGTTTTTTTTTTTTTACTATAAAGTACTGGATGCTTTATGAATGGTAGCATGGTTTTGGTACTGTAAGGAATACAGTTTGGGGGGTTATAAGTGTTTATTTTGAATTACATAAAATAGGTCAGATCCTCTTCCATACACCTACTTTCGGATGACTTTGGGTTGTCAAGAAGCTGGCTGCCCAAACTAAAACAGTTGAGAATCTCCTTGCATGGAAGAATCCTGGCTGACACAAAGCTACCATAGCAACCTCTGTATTATCTACTTTTGCTTCAGGAATCATGGGGGGAGGGAGAATGTGTGGCCAAAGCATATTTTGTGCTGGCCTTGCAGAGGTGTTCCACTCAGTGCTAATTAGGAACCCCATCTGCACTCCCAAATCAGGGGATATGCTTTACCCCCTTAGCTCCATGGGTTGTCAAGCATAACTCAGGCACATGTAAGGATCTAGCTCATAATGTTCATATTTCTGTATGTTGTGAGGTTTTGAGATTTTGTTTTCATCGAAAAAAAGTTCTCTAATCAGATTCATTCACTTTTTTTAAGCTATTCAGTCTTATCAACTGGCAAAGGCATCACTAAACTTTTAAAAACTCGTATGAGTCAATATTACCGTCTGGCAGCTTAATTGACTGGAGAACAGATCTCGTTAACTCCCAGATGCAATAATAAATCTCATTCAGAACAATAATTTAAAGGGCATGGATCCCTTCAAAATGTTTTAGGTGTCCCACAAATGAAGAAAGGTTGAAAACCAGTGGCACAGGTGACTATGCACCTCCAGGTGTAATGCTCAGTACAGGGCAAGGTTGTGTATGAATTTCTGCAGATGTTTTTGAATTGTATTATATATACACTTGAAGTTGGACAGGTGCTTCCTATAAATCTAACATGAAAGGCGCTGCAGTGTGCAAGTCTACAGCATTTTTAAAATAGTTTTAAAATAAGTCAAGGGACCAAGCAACATTTTTCATGTTATTTATAACCAAACAGAGCCTGAGTGAGGAAACAGAGAAAAATAAAGCTTGAAATGTCTGTTCAATTTCTTTAAAGTTCTCAGTTCACTTACTGTTTTAAATGTCAACATTCTAGAAATTTTTTTACTTTAAAAATTATTGGGTACAATTTGTTGTATTCTGTATAATTAAATATTTTAATTCACCTCTGTGTTTTCTTTTTTGGCTCCAAGATGGTTTTGTGTTTATACTTTGTTCCAATAGACAATTCAAGCACATTAGGGGACATAAAGATCTGATCTTAACACTTATTCAAGCCCTTCCAGCCACTTGACTTAAATGAAGCTATTCCTGCCTGTAAGGAAGGATGACTCCTGGCAGGCCCCAAAAGCTTAAATCAGCTTGAAAGAAACTGCTTTTGTTCATATTAGGAAATTTGTTTTTAAGGCATTTTCCACAGTTGTTGATTGTTGGCAAGTGGGAAACCTAAAGCGATTTATACTCTTAGCATCTCTACATAGTTTTTGCACTGACTGGCTAAATGAGTAGAAAAACAGATTTATTAAAATCTGTGTACCCTCCCCGCGCGTGGAGGCACTGGTGTAAAGATGGGTTTGTTGGTATTGCTATAAGTATGAATACCTTAACTAACTCTACCAGTTTAATTAGATCAGCACAAAAATCTCTGTGTAGACAAGGCCAAAGGCCTACTTTTTGGCAGGGGCTCAGTTACTGGGTACTCTACTTGACACCTTCAAGAAGCCTGAGTTTTGGAGGGCAGCTGTTGTTTGAAGTGTAAGGACCAGGGGACATTTTCCTTACAGTACAGGTTGAAACTCTCTAGTCCAGCACCCTTGGGACCTGACAGGTGCCAAACCAGAGAATTTGCAGAACCATGGGCAGTCAATATCGTCTAGCAGCATTACCAACACTTCCTCTGCTTACTAGACTCTCAGGAGACATTTAGAGGTAAATAAGAGCTAAATAACAGCACAGAACCTTGAGAGCCAGGAGTGGTGGCTGTAAACAAACTTTATAGGACCATGGAAAACTTGGCCACACCCATGATTAGTGGACATCTGGTTAACTAAAATCATGCTGGACCAGAGAGGTTCAAGATGTAGTGAATAGCCACATATTACACACCCTTGTTATTTTAACATACCTTTTCCTTCTGCATTATGCGAGTTGATCCTGCAACACCTTGTGTTGAGTATTGTTTCGTTTAATTCAACAAGTGCCAGGATTTTCAGAATAGGGCTTAATATGAATTTGCCTACTGGGTACCCTACTTCCTATAATCTTTGAGGGACACTAGTACCTCACTTTAGACAAACAGAATAAAAAAATCTATTTTCCATCTAGCATCGAGCCAGTTATAAACAGTTCTGTTTTTGTCGAGAAAGGTAAGTTTAGGACAGATGGGGGGAGTGAATAATTTTAGTGATGCCTAAAGTTCTTTGTTAGTCAATGTTAATAACTCCTTATACACAGTAACTTATCTGGGGCTAAAAAGTTTTAATGTATGAAACATCTTTTGTTTCCATCCTTACATAGTTCCCTTCAGTATGTTACATTTCTGATCTGATAAGTTTCTATAATAGACTAAATCCTGCTCTCTTTAGTCACATAAGCCATCACATTAATTCACTAATGCTATTTGAAAGAGTAAAATTATTTAGATTTAAAAAAAATAAAACAAAAGTATTAATTTTGGTTCCAGTTCTGCAATGTAAATTACAAACACACAGGCTGAAAGAGAGAAGGGTTTATTTTCTTGTTAAACTTATGGATTTTAACAGTGCAAAACAAATTACATTAGCTTTAGAATTTTGTGTTTTCTGTGACTGCTTTCACTACATAGCCACTGAACATCATCTGATGGTTGCACAGATGGGCATCTTACTATGAATATTCCATACAAGCACCTCAGAGCTCACTTGACGTTAGCAGAGCTATAGCAACTTACAGCCACTGAGACCTAGCCCTATAGTGGAAGCTGACAAAACGCAGCTTGCCATGCTGAAATCTATGCAGTCCACCCCTCCTGCCTCCTCACCACCACATAAATAGTAGTAATGACTGGAGAAACCCTGAGTGAGTCAGAAATATACCAGGCAATGTCTATGCTATGGGACAAAGTCAAATTAAGTTACGCAACTTCAGCTACATTAATTCTGTAACTTAAGTCAAAGTGCCTTAACTCGACTTTTGATGTTGTCCATACTGCAGGAAGTCCAAGGGAGAACACTTTCCCTTCAGCTTCCCTTACTCCTCAGGAAAGCAGGACTACCGGCATCAACTGGAGTGCCCCTCTCAGTTCAAATTAGCTGTCTTAACTAGACTTGCTAATTTGAACCCTGGAAGATCAACAGTGGCAGCTTCAATTTTCTCTGCAGTGTAGATGTACCTGCAGAAACAGCCTCTTCACTAATTCCAAATTCCTTCCTGCATCAGTATGATTCATTTTTCTATGCTTCATAGGAGCAGAAACAGCTCTATGAAGGCACTCACGTGGAAGTCTGGATTTTTATCAAATATAGCTAGACATGTTTTAAGAGAGTCCTGATCATTTCTGATTAAATGAGAAGAACATGAGGCCATTTTACACTTACATATTAAAGTATGGACTACTTAATTTATACACAGGTTTCCATATTCTTCTATATATTTTAGCTGCAGCTACAGTGGCAAACTTGGGCATTGTGATTCATCACTGGAAGCACAGACAGGCCTCAAATGTTTTTGCTGACAAAAACTGACAGAAAATTAGCTATACTACAGACTTACCATTCCAATTCCTACTGCTGGTCTAGAGCCACGTGGCTAGTGAATTACTTGTCTTTCTTTAGATTAGACCTTTTATATACTTCATGCTACAATTCTGTCATGACTTAGAAAGTTCTATCTGTCTTGCTCTTTTTGCATAGGAAGTAGGACGTGGTGTAAACCATGCAAAATGCAACAAACATGTTGCCACTTTTACAATTCTTTCCCAGTGGAACTTGGACCTGCCCGTATTATGCTAAAGAAGTAGCACAATGAAATTTAATTAAACCAATTCCATTAAAACTGTTTTTGTGATGGGAAGTTGAATTTTCAAATAGATTCACTTTAAAAAAAAATTGCCTGCTTTCAGTAGTAATTTCCAACTTTTGTCAAGAAAACCCCCAAATATTTCTACTCAGTAATGCCACTATGGTACAAAGAACTGGGCACCTCATGCCCCCACTCTCCTTCATGTAGTGGGTTCCCCAGCCAGACTGTGTCTCTCATGCTGCACATGGGAGCTCAGGAAGAAGACAGACATGGGTGATGTAGACTGGACTCTGACTCTGAAGAGAACAGGAATATGACGTACCTGAGCTACAAATCCAATAAGGCACCACCTAAATTTCTCACCTGCATTTTTGTGTTTAAAGTTTTCAGTTTTCTCCATCCCCCAAATAGTCAAAATCCAACCAGCACTAGTATATATATAGGAACAATATTGTAGGCCAGATTCAGCTGTTCTTACTCATGCTGAACAGTACCTCACATCAGGAGCACCCCATTGATTTCAGAATTCAATATTAGCAATATACAATTGATTTCTTAGGAGCTGATCCTGACAATTATTTACATGAATAGTCTTTGGCGTACTTACAATCAGGCTTTTAGACAGCTGATCTGGGAAGTTTTACAAATATCTAGATAAGAAATTATGCTTACAGTATCGGATACAAACATGCTTTGACTTTTTTTTGGTTGGGAACAAAATTAGATGACATATGGTATGTGTGGTTTGAGGGAGGGGAACTTCTCTTTTCACTCAAAGTGTTTCAAACAGTATTCAGGAAAGCATATTTTGTATATCTTGCAAAGATCAGGATTTGGACAACTTGCTAAATAGTTGTTTTAAAAAGAAAACATTTACTGCTCTTAATACATCGGCCTGTCAAAGACCCCTTTGCACCGGGCTGTAATTTATTTACAATAAGGCTGTAAATTAATTGATCAAGCATCAACTGATCCTGAGTTTTTCAGCCAATTAAAAAAAACCCTGACAGATCAACATGATCCAAATATTCAATGAAAATATTTTGCAGGGGATAAACAAGTTATCATACAGTACACAGTTCAATCCATTGTCAGCTTCTGGTAAGTCGAGTCACTCTTGTTCTTCCCAGCTTGAAGGACTCTAATCATTCAGGCTTGGAGGCCAATCAACATCAACAGACTAAAAGAGAGAGGGATAGAATGGAAAATAAAATCACAAAAGCAGGAGAGCTGGTGTTTCAGATTTGCCTTTAGCACTTATTGTGCATGAACAAAAGAGTAATTTTAGTACCAAAAGGGAACAAATTCTCAAAAAGATGTGGCAAAGCAGCATAGCACAAGGGAAAGATGGACTAAGCCAGTACACAGTGGCATGGTATGTTTGCTTTTCTCTAAGGGCCCGTAAGTTTCTGCAGTATAAGCTTTTAACCTTTACAGTTTACATTAGGCTTTTCTAAGTGTTACCTAATACAGTGATGTTGGCCTGAGTCTGGAGCCAGCCAGCTCTAAATAATAGTTCGGGCTGATCAGGGTGAGTTAAATGGGATTAATAGCTGCTGTTAATGCTGATCAGTACAGCAAAAATATCCAGGAGTGAGGACAGAGTTTGGAACGGTAGGATGGGTTTGAGTACAATCTGATCCCTCCCCAAATATGCCTCCTGAGTTTGGATAGTTCATTCAAAAAATAAAATGGCTGCTTTTATGTAGGTCAGATAATTAACAGTCATCATTACTTCTGGTCAAAATGCACAAATCATATTTGACATATACTTTATTAGCAGCAAGTCTAACAATTAATGGAACCTGGATTATCTTTTTCCCCTGGCCTCACAGAGGCCCCACTGCCAATTCCCTTTGGGTGTAAACTTGTTTCCAGCTGTGCTCCCAAGGCAGAACAGCCCTCACTAATGAAGCATCAGGTATTTGTCAAACTGGGGTCACAATGATGGCACATTAAACACCCTGGCTTCAAGATTGCCTAAATTAATCATACCTACTCCTTACCTAATCTACATCTTCATAAAAAGATAGGTTCTTGGGCTAAGAGAAAACCCATTATTAGTAAAATGACTAATTATTTTCCAGTCCCCAGACATCTTTCATAGGTGTGTGCCATAATTGCACTGACACCATTCAGCGTGAGAGCAATGCTTAGCAACTGCAGGCGAGCATTAGCAATCTAGCTCATGTTCAGCAGTTGTCTGTAGGTTTTCTCTCCTCACCCATTTCCCTTTGCAGGGATACAGTTAGCAAAGAGGAAATCCTGATGCTGGCTGTTTCACATTTCAAAAAATGTTTTAAACTGGAGCCATTTAATTCAATATTAAGTCCAGGCCTGTGCAGTGCAGATTTGTATAACTGAACTTTGCAGTTAAAATGTTAGGAAAGCAGAATCCCTATGGTATCAAGAATTTTTTTACAATCATATTTCAGTGATTCTATTTGAAACTCCAGACACTAAAGACCTTATTTTAGTCCATCTTTTTCTTGAATAACTCACTCAACATTAAAATACATGCTGCTAGCTTACAATATAGATTATGGACAGCGGACGGAAAAAGAAATGATCATTTGTAGCACAATGTATGCAGGCAGCAGCCGAACTCTTGCTGATTTCAATGTCAGGAATTTGTTCATAATTTAAAGGATTTATAAATCAGGATTCCAAACTGACGACTCTGTGTGCTTATTCTGTGACAAAAGCTAAAGAATTTAGGATCAAGTAATTTAAGTCTTTCTGTGGTGGACCCCAGAGGGCTGGAGCAGCCCCCTGCCCTTGGCAGGTGGGGAGCTGTTCCAGCCCCCACCAGTTAACTGGTAAACATCACCAGTGAACTAGTTAACCTTCACATCCCTATTTTCTATTTCCTTATTTAACGTGAAATGAGTGTTCATGCCTGATTTTTAATACTTGTAAAAATTTCCCTTCATCCTGAGATCTGGAACAGCCCAGGCTTCCTCCTGTGCTCTGTCCTACCAATGTGTTTAATTCCTGATTTGCAGGGAATATCTTTTGGTACAAGAAAAATTTAGTCTTCATGCCCATTTGGTCATTTGCCATTGGGATAGTAAGACTAATATGGAGAGGTGACAATTAGAAACCAAACTGAGACTACCGCCTCATAGTCAGATGTTATCCAATGCTGCATTTGAATCAATGGCACTGATATAAAAGGCCACTTTATTCTTATTTCTGATCTAGACCCACTTCTCAGAAGTTCTCTTAAAAGAAGGCATGATGCACATAATATGCAGAGCTAAACTCGCCATCGCTAAACTGCACTCCCCCATGCACTGATGAACATTATAAAGCCAGAGTTTAAACAATCACGTGCTGTCCAGGAGACCCTTCTCCAGGTAAGCAGACTCCTGCTCCCACGATGAGCCCTGACGAGGTCAGTGGAGTACATCTAGTGGAGCATATGGCTTGATGATGTATTTAAAACTCAATGATTATTTTGTATTAATATATTTTGCATTAATGACAGTAAGGATTGTTAATTAGGTCAGAGCAATAAAGTTTATACTACAGCTTTAGGGCTTGTCTACCTAAGGAGAAATTCCAAAATACTTATCCCTGATTAACTCCATCTGTGACTGCTCTTACTTTGGAATAAGACTGTCTTATTCCAAAGTAACTTAATGCATTTTGCAGTAGTTCATTTGCTCTAAATTCATACTGTGCTTTATTCTGGATTATCTGTCATGTACAGACAAAACCCTTCGAAATGCAATTGCTTTGCTGACCTCAAGACAGGATATATGACGGGGTGGCCAAACTTAACTGACCCCCCCAACCTGCATGTGAAAGTCTTCAGAAGATGGAGAACCAGAGCACACCGGCTGGGGTTGAGCCCTGTGGGAGGCACCTGCTAGGGCTCTGGGCTTCCTCTTTCTCCATGGGGCTGTCTCAGGGCTTCAGCACCCTGAGAGGTACCTTCCAGGGAGGGCAGAAACTGTAAGGAATGGGGGTGGGGTGGGGAGGTGACATGGGGTCATTCACACCACCACCCCCCATTTTTGCTAGGGTTTGGTGGCACCACTTGGTCATCTGGTGTTGCCAGGCCCCATTCCTGCATAGCAGTTCCTGGGGCTGGCAAGCTGGGAGCTGCGGCCCTGGAAAGAGGCAGCAGCAAACAGAGGGGAGCTGCAGGGAGGAGCCACTGAGGGTAAGAGGATGTGTGACTCAAATTGTTGGGGGGCTGAACCTTTAAACTGTGCCCCTCCCCAACCAAGCACCAGTCATTTCCAACAGATGCCCCTATCCCACTCCCCTGCTGCAGGGCAGAAGCTCAGAGCTCTCCTCCCCACACCAGTCTGGTAGGCAGAGAATGGGGGAGGGCAGGGCAGAGGGGCTCCCTGAGTTGCACACTAACTGTAAAAAAGCCACAGTTCGGCCACTTCTGATATATTATGAACAATTTACCTCCACATCCAGCTCCAGAATGTCAGCAGTTCTCTTAAGTAGGAAGCCAATATTGGGTTTTGTTCTTCCAAAGTCTCCGTGTACAAACTCTTTAATGTAACTAGATCTTGCTTAAGGAAAAGTGGGTGCGGGCCTTGTGTGGCCGGAGCAGACTAATGTAGAACGGATATGGCAAAGAACACAAAGCAGCAATACCAAAATCTAGTTCTGTACCTGATCCAAGATACACTGTAAGAGTTTAGAAAGCTCAGTTGTGGGAGCTGTTGCCATCTTTAACTCTTGGGATCTAGCTGTAAAGTTGAAAGCTATTGTCTCTCACAATCCAGGCTTTTGTTTGGTTCAAACTAGGAATGTTAACTAATGATTAATTTACTAGTCGAGTAGTCCCCCTGACTCCAGGCTGCATGCAGCGTGCCAGCTTTGAAATGTAGAAGAGTCCCCAGCGGGGGCTCTTGTGCATTTCAAAGCGGAAGCGCCCACATGGAGCCCAGAGTCAGCTCCTTGAGGTGCTGCTTTGAAACACTGAGGCAGCGTTTCAAAGGGGCAGCACCACACAGCTGATCCCAGGATCAGCTGTGCAGTGCTGCCACTTTGAAGTACCTCCCATTTGCTCCCCCTCTGCTGCTTCTATCAGACAGAAGCAGCAGGGGGGGGGGGGGGGGAAAATCGACTAGTGGACTCAACTATCTGATAAGCATTTGCTTATCGGATAGTCAACTAGTCCTTAACATCCTTAGTTCAAACTGGATAGTGACATTTTACTGAATTCTAAGCCCATTACAGTAAGTAGCAACAACTCATCCAACATAGCAATATTCAGTCATTAGAACAGTTTCATTAAAAAAATTATCAGTAACTATTTAATAAATGAGTGAGTCATTCTGCTAACATTCCTTGAACAGAGTATTAGAACCTAAGTGTTAGGTAAATATTAAAAGCTAAAACCAAATACACTTAACCCAGGATCTAACAAATTCTCAAATACAAATTAATTACATATCTTGAGCCTCCCCCATGCTCTCCATTACATATAGGGAATGAAACACTTTTTCTCCTGATTCAATGGAACCTGCAATAGGACTCTTGGTATGTTTATTCATGCAGTGTTTGGAAGTGCATATAAGAACCAGAACCAAGAGGATAAAAAGTGTTTTTCAGGCAAAACTGAGAATTTCTTAACACACACAGCATTTCTATAATGCTACTACCCAAATTAGTCTGTGTCCGATACTTCAGGTCAATATTCAGAGGCTTTACTTAAAAACAAAAACGGCTGAGTATTTAGGGTATAGCAGGGATTTAGAGACAAGTGCTGCTCTCAAAGCACCACTGAAGACTACAGTGAAAACAAAGGCTTAAAAAAACCTACCTGGCAAATAACACGCACAGATCTTTATCCAATTTGCAGTATACCAAAGGCTTGAACCTCTATTTTAAGATAAATAAAGGGCCTGAAATCTGTGTATATCTATGTGTTCACTGCTATCCTGTGTCTTAAAAATAATTAGGGGCTCTTTTGTTACAGTGCACACCACTTGCATTTCTGAGCTCATAACATCTACATTTTTCAGCTCAAAGCAAGCTTTTAGCACTTGAAGAAATCACCACCTGTATGACCAGAACAACAATATACCATTTCTCCAATGTATCATGCAGAAGGTAAAGGATACGTTCCTGCCTGAGTTTTCAGATGCAGACGGAAGTGATGGTCATCTATGTATTCGGATTTCATGGTGTGAATGACACGAGATCTTACAGCTAAGGGCCTTCTGTGAAGAACCCGCAAAGGGGTTTTTTGATCAATCTTTAATTCCTGTTGGGAGAATTTAAAACAAAGAACTGTCCAACAGTGCACACTCAAAACACACACATATATAGCTTTTTCTTTGTTTACAACATTTTACTAATATATTCTGGTAGTTAAAGAAGAAAAACTTCTCAGAAGATTCTTCAAGTCTTTTTCCAAGTAAATCAAAGAAAAAAAAATGGGCAACTATCTTTTAATGAATTACTGGGAAATCCTTATGCAGATACAAGCTAGTGAAACCACAAATGCAGCAGCATAATAACCTTGAAATCTCCATAGTCTCTTGCTGGAATAACTCCAGGATTTACAAAACTCAATGAGAGCCTCAGGGCTCTCGCTCACTCGCTCTCAAAAAAAAAAAAAAAAAAAAAGGCTTTTGTCTAAACTGCATCCAACCCTCCACAAATAAGAATTAGAAAGCAAAGCTGAGATGACCAAAGATTTCATCACATTTCTTTAAAGAGCTTTTCCCTACAAAAAGAGCTATTGATCTGCAAAGCATCTTTTTCTATTGTGATTAAAAAAAAGCTGAGCACCAATTGTGCTCATGCATTTCAATGCTTCAAGCTAACACACACACTTTTGGAGTAAAGTAAGGGTAGTCTCTATTTGAGAAAGCTCTTGCTATCAGACCCCGAGGCAATGTTCCAACACTACAAAACCTGAACCCAGAAATGGACATGACCAGCCAGGATCTCTCAACACAACGTACCTCACCGACTGACACTTGGAATGGTTGATATTCATATTGGGTACATTCTCTTTACTTCAAATATTTGTGTTAGAGACCTTTGGCTTGCATGATTTTGCACAGCCATTGAATGTAGATTTATTTACTGTGAATACAGGCAACCTCCACCTTACCAAAGCCTGAGTTGCGACCCCCCCCCACACTTATGACCATTTTTGTAAGCGCAGAAGGGGCTGAAACCCCCCAACTTACATCCTTGGCCCGCATTTACGATGGTGCACGGAACCTATCATAAATGCGGGTTCGAGTTACGATGCCCCCGACTTGCAACGCGATCGGTTCCTGGGGAAGCGTTGCAAGTCAGGGGCCGCCTGTATCCCCAAACAACTTTGGCTGCGGGTAGACAGAACAAGAAGTAATCACTGCTAGTTCTGTTTTAATCTCCTCTGTATTGCTCCTCTATCCTTAGCAATGATGAGATGGCATAAAGGGTATTTGGGCCTGGTCTACACTAGACAAGGAAGGTCGGCTTAAGGTACACAACTTCAACTACGTAAAATATGTAATTGGAGTTGGCTTACCTCAAGCCGAGCCTTGGTGACATCTACACTGTGGGAGGCTGATGGGAGCAAACACTCTTATCAGCTTCCCTTACTCCTTGCAAAAGGAGGAGTACTGGACCCCGACAGGAGCTGCCCTCAGCATTCGATTTACAGGTCTATACTAGACCCACTAAATAAAACACCAAAATATCGACCTCTAGAGCATCGATCTTCGGTAAGTATAAATGTGCCTTGGAGAGAGAGATTTCCACCTCCAAAAGCACTTGCTGCTGTCTAGCACATCTACCTTCGAGGATGCTAATAACTGGTCATCTTGGGTGAAGGAGAAGTACAGCAATAGTGACTGTGTGGTAGGAAAGAGTGGCCTTAACAACATAACAGGAATGGCAAATGGGAGAGTGGATACAATAGGCCCTACAACACAAGGTTGTGAGAAACCCATGATCAATAAAACACCGAGAAGGGGGGGGGGGGGGGGAAGAGACAAACATACTATACCTAACAAGGGGCAGGTGCTCTTAAAAGCAAGACAAATACAGATACCTTCATATCATCTAGAATTGCAATCTCTTCCTTCTGTATTGCTTTGTCTGTCCATATTAAAGCATTGTAGGTCTTTGTCTTTTCCTCCTCCCCCTCTTTCATGTGTCCAATTGCCTCTCTAAACAAAAGAAATGAATCACATCTAAGCGTAACTATATAGTTGTATAAATGAGGATGCTTGCAGAATTCCCAAAGCACCATTTTGAAATCCCTTGTCAGAGACCGCATCTACTGACCTGGTGACAAGCTGTAAATCTCGAACTTTTATTTTGTCTGAAGAGTTATTAATTTTCTGTGATATCAGAAAAGAAATCAGTTAGCAAAGCTGCTCGGTTACAAAAGTACATGTGCTTTATGATTTTCATGAAGTGCAAATGATTTACCTGCTGAAGTTCCTTCATTTCCTTGGCAGTAAAATGTATTCTATGAGGATTCACAAGCTCAATTGCAAAGGGCCTTCCTGGCAACATGTATAGAGTCATAAAACATAAAAACATGTTGTTCTAAATTAATGTTTGGATTTATGCATTAAGATCAGAAGGTGTGAAAAATGTGTCTTCTCTTATGCAAACACATATGGGGTTTGACTGTTTAGGAGACATGGCCATCAGATGGAAGGAAAGAAACAAGGGATGTTTTTTGGCTACTAAACCTAAGTCTTATCAGTAAGTGCAAATTACTGCTTCCCAGAAGACATCTTGTACAAGTCTGTGCTAATTAAAAAATAAAATAAGAAAAAAGTTAATTAGCTTATTTGCTGTCACCTAGAGCAATGCCCAGGTGCAAGATGACGTTAAATCCAGCTCCCTCAGCTAAACATCTGTTGAAATGGCTGCACTTTCAGTGCTCTGGGCCAGCGCTGATCCCAGGATACGCACGCAATGCCTGGAATTATACCACAAATTAGCCAGCGTCTGGTACACCTCATTATTAACTTTTACTCTTTTTGCTACAGTTGTTTCAATGTAGCTGAAAGTTATTGGAAGTATTAGCATTACTGATCAAGCTACCTCCAGAAAATGAAATGATCAATTTGGAAGAGTAACAGACATTTTTCTAACTAAAAATGCAAAACAGAATTATGTAAAAATATATATTTAACAATATGACATAAATGGATGAAATTAGGACATTTATAATGAACTATGGATTTCTAAATGTTCTTATTTGTGCAGCCAACAAGATTATGTTGAGGTCTAGTCTGTCTCACAGACTGCTCTTATGAAATAATGCCAGTTTGCGTCTCTAAATAAATACGTAAAGTTATTGAAAGGATGTTTCAAAACAACATGTGTGTCACAAGCTAGTTTTACAAACAGCAAAATGTGTCTGAATAGCTCCAACACACCATTTTGTTTGGTTTACATCTTTAATTAAGGGACATTCCAACCTTACCATTGCCTAGTGTTCTCACATCCACATCTTCTCTTCCCGAGGATGAAAAATTAAAACCTTTAAAAACAAATATGAACAGAGAATGAGAAACGTTACCTTTAAATTTTTAAGCAATCTAAAGCTCTCTCAGCTTGCTTGTAGAAAAAGAAGAAAAACCATGTAAAGTGATTTTAAAACGTAGTCTGCACTCTAGTTTAACAAAACTGGATACTGTCACTGTCTCATCCCTTAAACAGGGATTCCCTTGTTCCTCTGCCTGAGTGAGGGACATAACAGCCTTGAGAAAGTTTGAAAGTGCAATTTAATCCTAAACACTCACGGCTAATTTCTGCTCCTTGTCTTAGAGTTAAAAACCTGAAGTTAGTGAATGAACTCAATCTACCTTCTGTTGTCTCCTCACGCCATGACTCTTATCCTAAATATACTCCCAAGCTTCCCAAGGTATCAGTGAGATTCCTCACCTCCAAAACTATTTCTCTGTTGGCCTTACATTTAGCCAGAAGAGAAAAGGAACTTCAGGTGTTACCTGCAGGAACAGACTTATTCTCTCTCAAGATATGGTAAGGATGAGACTGGTACTTAACTTTCTACCTTTGACCCCTTCCCCAGTTAACCTGGCCCAGGAACTGTCACATCTTCATCCCTTCTAGGTAATACATGGAAAAAATTCACACTCTGGTGTCTCAAAAGAGCCCCAGAGGCCACACAAACTGTCCACCTCTCTTTATAGCATATAGAGTTTGCTCGGCTTCCACTGCCAGGTGTGTGAGGGACAACAGCACTGAGGCCTTCCCAGCTAAAGTCTCCCATCAACCATCAAGGTATTTACGAGTTCTATCATGGCACTAGCCACATCAGCTCCAGAAACAGGAAGGTAATCCCTTGCTTGAGCTCGGCAAGGTACCAGCAGAAGCAGCCTGTTATACTTTTTTCTCACCATTAATATACAGGACCATGCAGATAACAGCTGAGAGAGCTCTGCCTGCTGAGATTAGATGCCTCTCAGTACTGCCCTGACAGCGCACTGCAACTGCAACTTTGGGATTTTCCCAGTGTCCAGTCCGCCATATACCACTGCAGGGGAAAAGGAATTTTGCTAATTTCTAATTAAATTTGTTCTTGTGCTTAAAGGTCACTAACTCTGAGTTTATTGTCCCTCTCTTTGCAACCAATCACCCTTCACCTACAGAAACTCCTACTTCACTGACTAGCATTTAGACAGTGGATCTCTAAGCATAGCAGAAAGGCAGTGGAACAACACCAAGAGAAAAGGCTCAAGGTAGATATTCTGGAATGCTTGAGACAGAAGTAATTATTAAACAAGGCTTTCCAGATAGAAGTATGAAGAGCCACAGGTCTAGAACCTGGGTCTGCCAGTTCTGAGCACCTGCCGCATGCATGTCACCACCCCACAGCTCTGGCAAGCCACAGTCAACGGGCTGTGAGCAGTTTGGGCCCATGCACCACAGGACTGTCAGTGCTCCCAGGGTCCCGGTGCAATAGCTAATCTCAGAGGAGACACTGAAGCTGTCTGTACAACTAGATGGATCCTCAGGCAGCTGCTACAACAGACTGCTCCTTCATCTTCCTCTGGCTTCTGGCTCCCAGCTCCAATCCTTGACTCCAGTTCAACTTGCAAGATCTAAGTCCACACACTAGGCTTGACCATTCAGGCCCCAGCCATGGCTGGGAATTAAGCTCCACTCCCCACTTGATGAGTACACTCACACTTACTGCACTTTCACAAGGCTAAGATGAAAAACCAATGTGTTATCTTTTTAGTATTTCTCCATCGTTAAATGGGGTCTTTTGTAATAAGCATTCGTGTATTAATTGTTAAGAGAGAGATGCAGGAGTTACACACTCCCATACGTGCCTCACTGGCACGATCAGGCTCAGCTACAGAACTATTTTAAAAGGGGTAATACTTCTATACAAAAACTGCCATTGAATTATTGACTGATCAGACATAGCATAGGCAATGGAAGCACCATCAAGGACAACTGAGAAGGACAAGAGCATGGCTTTCTCTCCATGTGCATTCAATCCACCTGTCCATTGAGGCTGGTAACCAATGGACCAGTGGTGGGGGTTGTTTTCAGAATGTGTAAGAAAAATTAAACTAACTACTATGAATTATACACACACAATACTGGACACTCACTATCTGCTTTAAATGCTGTCATTAGATGCTCTGAAATCAGCTCTTCCACTGAAGACTCCAGCTTTCGTTCTCCATCTATTATCCAGGGAGTTTGTGGTAAATTCCTTGAATATTTGTTGTACCTTCCTGTCAATAAAACAAGAATGTTGCCATTAATTCATCTGTCACAGTGGTGCTCAACCTGTGGCCCAATCAGCAAACAGTTGTGGCCTTTGAGATTTCCTCAGGGCCATTTAGGTAAATGATATATAAATATATATATTGGGTGGACTGGGTCCATCTAACACACAGAGAGATGCACATGCAGTCCACAATGGTATAATGGTTGAGAACCACTGCCCTAACATAATGGACTGGAGCTTTAAGTTTTCGGGTTTCATAGCACATTTCCCCAAGTCTTAGTGTGCTGGACAGACAGATTTGGATGTTGGTTTATAATAATTTACATAGTATGGGGAGACCACAACAGTAAGGCGCAGGAGGACATTAAGAAGGTTGTATTCAGTGCAGGGGTTGGGCGATGTATGTTAAAGTGGAGCCACAAATGAAAAAGAAGGGTGAAAGGAAGCATCAAACAACTTGATAATGATTATATAATTAAAGGTTCACCATGATACACCTGCTCCAGGGGACCAAATTAAGGCTGCACAGCAATCTGAATCTTGGAATATTTGAGGACTTGACTTGTCAGCTAGGATGTTAGATACAGTGTAATTGAATAGTCATATAATCACATGAAATATTAGTGGTTACATGACTATTTGATAGTCCCCGGGGGCATGGTCAGCAGCCTGTGCGCTCCCAGCCCCACTCCCCCCAGGGAGCCCCAGGCCACCCCGCACTGCTGCCTCTGATACAGCTCCCTGCAGAGAGCTCCAAGCTCCCCGCAGACAGAGGCTGCTCTGCCTCCCACAGATCTTGGACCACCCCTGGATAAGGGCTGCCACACAAAGGGAGTGGAGGGAAGTGGTACCATGGAGCTGGTGTTGGGGGGAAATCCGCTTTTAAGCCAGCTCCCCCCAGCACCAGCTCCTTCCTGCCCCCCCCTCACTGCCTACTACAGAGGCAGCGAGGGGAGGGGCAGACAGGTCCACAGAACCTGCACATGCATATTTATCAGAGGGACGGGGTGGAGGAGGAGGAGTGGGCGGATCTGGTGGTCATGGGGAGTCTGCTTAAAGCCAGCTCCGCACCAGCACCAGCTCCCACTTCCCCTGCGCCTCCTTGCTGCCATTGATACAGAGGCAGCAAAGGGGTGTGTGTGTGTGTGTGTGTGTGTGTGTGTGTGTGATTAACAATTGTGTAGTGGACTACATGCTGACATGCCTATTTGTCACCTTATTGTTCTTTTTAGCAGATTGTTAGATGTCATTTGTGTATTTATTACTGCATCATATCACAGTCTCTTCCTTTTTGTCTTTTTTTAATGAAATGAAATTAAATAACTAATGCCAATACACTGCTACAGTGGGTATTTAACATCGTACAGATAGGAAATTAAAATGTAGGGATTCTCCAGCAACTGTAACTTAGCAATACTACACATCTATATTAAATCATTAAAATTAACACCATGTATTAAATATTACACAGGCACAAAGAACTTGGAGTTACAATTGCTACGGGGATCACAATTTTGAATTTCTGATTTCTGTGCATAAATAAAATAGATATAGGAAAATGCTAAATCGGAGCAGTTATTCTATCCATTTTGATAGCTTATATGCACCAGAGAGGTCACAGAACTGGTTGGAACGTCATTTCATTAAAGCCAAAATGTTTAAGGAGACATAACTGGGAGGGTCAGGAGAAGGAGTGAGAGAGATGTAGAGGTTAGGTCTGTGGGAGACTCAAGCCAGGTGTATACTAGAGAATTAAGTCAGTTTAACTATATTGGTGAGTGTGTGAAAAATCCACCCACCTGCGCAGCATAGTTAAGTTGACCTAAGTCCCAAGTAGATAGTGCTAGGATGACAGAAGAATTCTTCCACTGACTGGGGTACCAGTGCTTGGGGAGGTGGATTAACTACATGAATGGGAGAACGCCTCCTGGCACACCAGATACTGTTCACATGGATGTTCTACAGTGGTGCAGTTTGTACCATATTAAGTGTAGACGAGCCCTCACGTTCAAGTCCCTGTGCCTCATTCAGAGTGATTTGAGATGAAAAACTTGCCCTAAATCAGGCAGAGTAGGGACTTTGAATCTGTCTGTCTCGCATCCCAATACTCTATACACCAACCCGCATGTCACCTCCCAAATCACAAAGCACAGTGTTCCATCAGAAAACAGACATTTCAATGCAACTCCATTTTCATGAAAACATTCAGAAAGTTTTGGTTTTATTTCAGTGCTGCCATAACAGAATGGCCTTCGTCTGACCTGCTATAGTCACAGCCTTACATTATCTCATGTTAACACAACACCCCCCACAGAACACAAGGAATGCTTCAATCAAGGAACAATCCTGAACTGGCCGGGAGATGGAACTGGGTTATCTAAAAGGTCTTTTCCATCTCTGAATTCTATGAGAAATAAGAGTCCGTGTAATGGCAAGAACTGATTTATGAATTGCAGGGTGCAAAATCTCTACTGTAATACAGAGACTCCATCAAATTGAAATCAAGTTCATTAAAAGTGTAAGTTCAAAGCAATTACAGGTACAACACCTTTCTCTCCCCCTCCCCCAGTCAGCTTTTGTGATTTTACTATCACATTTTCCTGTTTTTAAAAGAGTTTCTCCCTTCCCACTTGCTCTGTAAAAAAAAAAAAAAAAAACCCCCACACAAATAGATGAGGAAACTGACTAATACCACTTTTGTGGTACAAACAGCGAAATGACTATCCACACAAGCACTGTCAAATGCACAAAGTAAACAAAAGTTAAGAGAGAAAAATACATCTCTTTCATTTCTAAATATAGGTGTTGCTTGTAGCAATGGTCGGCCCAAACCAAGTCAGACAGGCGTGATTTTCAATTTGATAATTTCCTCTTAATATTGCAATTTTTAGTAAGAATGAGAAATGCAAAAGTGAAGGACCTGAAAACACCATTTACTCTCATGCACTCTCCTCACTGGGTCAAATTCTGATTCTCATTTGCACTGCTGTAAAACAAGGGTAACACCACTATAGTCAATAGACTTTGCTCTGCTCTGGATTTATACTAGCCTAAACTCAGAGAACCACCCTGCACAGTGTATGTGGCTGGAATCAGAGCTATCCTGTCCATAGGATGGTTCAGGGCAGCCACCCCAGAACCCATGCTTTGGGGGGCCCTGAAGTGGCTGCCTCAGCCATCCTATGGACAGGACAGTCCCCCATATTCGTGTTAGCTGGGGGTCCTGGGTAGCCTGGGAAAAGTTGCCACACAGCCTGCTAGGAATGGCTCTAGCTGGAATTATATAACAAACAAGGATACCTATCCAAAGCTGCAGGTGCCCCGCCATAGGTCATAAAACCAATATGAGATCACCAGTAGAACTCCAAGCCCCTCCCTCCTCTATGTCATAGTTCAGGGCAACTGCACCTGTATTTCCCCTCATTGGTCTTGTAATGCCAGCTACTATCAAGCTTCCTTCTAGCTACCCAGGCGTGGCCTTTCTTGGGTGGAGACATGTATCTGTCGATTTCTGACTGGCTTATTTCCAGGCTACATAATTCCCTGCCTTCAGAGACAGGCTGCCCAAACAGAACCTGCTTGTTTTTTATTCGGAGATGGGTAGTGGGTGTAACTGCTATAGTTATAAGATACCCCACAGGTCTTTCTGTGCAATATTATTTTAAAGGTAAAAGCACTAGAGAGAAAACATATTAAAAAAGAACCTACATGCATGCTATTAAGCTTACAAGGAACATCCCAGCCGTAACTTGGATTCTCCCAGGAGTTGTCCTTCAAATCCCCATCCAGGGAGATTTCTCGTGGTTATAATTCATCCTAGCTTCAGCTCTGAATAAGCACCCACTGCTTATGGGGTCTTACTAGACCAAGTCCTTGAAAGCCTAACCTAAGAGTTGGGGCCCTTTATATACCAAGGTCTTCTGTCCATCTGCTCAACCAGGAGGAAGGCCCTGAGCCAGTTTAAAACCAGGTTATTTATTAAAAAATCCTTTGTCTCTTGGTCCCTGGTGAATCCAGTTTGAACTAGCATATGCATACCTTTGTTGGGGGTGACTTCAAAGAGCTGATAAAGGAGGAAGTACCTTAGCATTAGTAAAGAAAGCATATGTAGATCAATACCACATATGCTTTTGCATTTTCAATACGCTGAACCTCCAAAGGTATGAAACGTAATTCAACAAGGTTTAACTTAATTCATTAACGTTTATTCAGGATATTGCAGGAAACTGACAGTCTGTCACATTCCACACATCTGATTTCCGCCCCCCCTCCCAAATCCTTTGTAGCAGCCAGTGAAAATAGATGTGTGTGTCTTGTAGCATGCTTTGAAGGCCAAAAGACTTGGGCTACTTTGGTCCCATTAAAATAAATATTCAGCTCAATTACTAAAATTAAAATATTACATGCATGCGGTATGGAAGAGTTAGTTGGCCATGAGAATGTTAATCTGTGCATTTTAATATTTTATTGTATATGCTTTCCCCGTCCTTTAAATGTCCAACCTGCAATTCCTTTAGCTCTGTGTTTGGATTATAATCATTATCAAATCTCATGCTTCAAGACTTCGGCCTGTCTGGGATTTAGGAAGGAAGATGGTATGGATCACCTGCTAGAATCTTCTGGATAGGTCTCACCTAATTGATTCCCTGCTATTGCAGGGGCCTCAAGTGTTGACAGTACTTCAATCTCTCCAGTTCTCTGCCCATGGCACACAACAGTTCACTCTCCTAAGGACTAAAATGCTTTAATTTAACTGAAGTCATTAGGCTCCACATAAGGCTCTCTCGATGAAATTTAACAACCTATGATATGAAGAAGGCCAGACTAGATGATCTAATGGTCTCTTCCAGTGTTAAATGCTATGAAACTATGACAGGCAAGTTAAAAGTAATCTTTTTTCCTCTCTAAAGAAGTTCATTAGAACTTCACTCTTGCATATCTGTGTTCTTTTCCCTTATGCTTAATAACAAGAATAATAATGAATAGCAGGAGTCCATTTGGTTACATATGAAAGACTGTACAGCATTTTTCAAAGAAAATAACAGCAAGAGAAATATTTTACCAGCCACAAAAATTGCACCATTAGTGCACTCAATTTCCAGAGCAGCACAGATACTCGTTGGTGACCTTGGGGGACATGGAAAATGCCTGCATATAAAGAGACATTCAAAAGACGATGAATCACCGTAGCAAAAATTAATCTATGCAGTTGTTTCTGTGTACACAAAGCACAGCTGCAATGTAACAACTAAACACTGCAAGACCTCTTGCGAATCATTAAGTGAATGAACATGAAACATGAGTATAATACATTTGCAAAACGTACTTTGTTAATTTATGCTGTCAACTGATGCTATAATTTTATTTATAATACTTCAATATATACTAGCAAAATGTATTGTAGTATGTTTTACAGAGATAATGAAACTCACATCATCTGCTATTAAATCTTTGCTAGGAGGTAGGGAAAAGACCAAAGCTTTATATGCAACTCTTCAAAGTGCGTATCAGTCTCTGCTACCATGTTTCCACCTTATTTTATTGTGACTCAAAATATTTTATATTTTTCTTAAATGCTGAAAGTCCCAGCACCCAAAGTCATGGAATTATGTGAGAATCTTAGCATCATTTTAAAAATAAGTAATCTTCACTGTTGCAGAGAAAAACGTGACTATACAAACTAATGCTCAAAAGCCAGAAGGCAAATAAAAACCCCAAAATGTATTTTTTTTAAATCTTTTGATTTTTTGGGGGGGGTCTGACTCATGATTTTTGAATAGCTAGGGTTGGCAATATTACTATTGTACTATAGTATCAGTTTTAAGCAGTCCAACACAGAGCACATAGTAATTTACTGTTGGTACAACAGGGGAGCAGCAATGGAATTGTGGCAATTTGACTTTGCACTAATAAGATAAGCTTGTGCCCTTGTGGCACAATCTAGCCCTAAATTTGCTAATCATAAAATAATCTGGGGGGAGGGAATTGTTTTCAGCATGTTCACTTCTCAATTTTTTGTGATCTAATTGAAACAGTGAGAGATTATTTCTTAAAAGATAATGCTAGCACATTCTAATGTCGTCAAAAGTCATGCAAATGCAACATTTCCTGACCAATACTTATGTATGATTACATATATCAGTAGATTTTTAACAATTAACAATGCTTGTGTATTTCCCTCAAACATTTTCCTCCCCATCTTAATTCTGTACATAAGAAGCCCAATACTAAGAAACACACAGTTTCAACGTATACTTACTTACGGAAATCCTCTTCTTTTATCTTGTCCAAAGCTTTTATAATTGCCATTCTTGTGAAAACAGACTGCACAGTGAAATGAAAAATAAAATATCTGAGTTAAGGAAATATGAGAGGTTGAAAAAAGGATGTGGGTAAGGTAATTACATCATTTTGCCTAATGAGGCAAAAAAGAACACAAGTACTCTTATCAATACATACTGCGTTTTTATATTTGAAGCTTAAGTATCACATTTTCCTAGGACTGAAAGTGTTTCCAACATTTTCAACATGTGCTCACATCCTTCTAATCATGATCTTAGCTCTTTAACACACACTGGTCAGTATTCCCTGATCTTGCCGATACTTACACACATAAGTAACTTGACTTGCATATGTAAAGTTACTCAACACTGGTATCTGCAGGATTGAGGCCTAAACATTTTTAAAGTGTATTAGGGGACTGCGCCCACTGCTCGCTACCTGCTCTCTAGCCACTTTTGCCAGATGCTGATGATGTCAGTCCATCTCGCATCGAGAAAAAAAAATGTTATATAGAGAGATGTGTAAGAAAGCACTGAAAACTCATATTAAAGTCAATGGGACTTAGGCTCTTCTTTTACCCCATGTCTTCGATTCTAGAAGAGATTAAAAAAGATACTCATCCTCTCTCATTCTATGTTTTATATCCAACATCCTGAGTTGAAATACTGGTGTTTGGAAGAGATGGAATGGAAAAAGATCACTACAAAATATGTTCTGCACCACAAATAGGTTCACAACAAAGCATAACTTTTTCCAAAAAATATTTACATGCTGGTTTCAAAAGTGCTTAAGTGACTAGGAGCACAAATTTCACTGACTTTCAATGGGATTTGCTGTCTTAAGTCATTTAGGGTATGTCTACACTACCACCCTAGTTCGAACTAGGATGGTTAATGTAGGCATTCGAAGTTGCAAATGAAGCCCGGGATTTAAATATCCCGGGCTTCATTTGCATCTTGCCTGGCTGGCGCCATTTTTAAATCCCCTTAGGTCGAACTTCGTGCCCGCGGCTACACGCGGCACGGAGTAGGTAGTTCGAATTAGGATCTCTAATTCGAACTACCGGTACACCTCATTCCACGAGGAGTAACGGTAGTTCGAATTAGAGATCCTAATTCGAACTACCTACTCCGTGCCGCGTGTAGCCGCGGGCACGGAGTTCGACCTAAGGGGATTTAAAAATGGCGCCCGCCCGGCAAGATGCAAATGAAGCCCGGGATATTTAAATCCCAGGCTTCATTTGCAACTTCGAATGCCTACATTAACCACCCTAGTTTGAACTAGGGTGGTAGTGTAGACATACCCTTAGATGCTTTTGAAAAATCCCATCCCAGATCCTTCAATGGTTCAAGGAGACAATCACTGAAGAAGCAGCCAGATAACATCTCTAACAATTTTCTTTCTTCAAGAGTATAAGAAAAAATATGTAGAAGACAGACAAAAGGTCAGTGGGACTTGAGGATTCAGGCCATGATTTTCAAAAGCAGAAGCCTAACATTAAACTTGTAAGGGCATACTTAGGCACCTAAATTAATAAGGTTTCAAAAGGACCCCCTACCTCCATGCATCTCACTGGAAACTGCTGGATGCTCAACACTTCTGTAAATAAGGCAACAAATTTAGGCTCCTGTATCTGGACTATGAAGTCTATTTTCTAGTTTTTTAAAATCTTGGTTCCAATGAACATATAACAACAACAAATGTTGTAGATTATGTACTGTTGGAATGGATGGCAGAAAGTGATGTTATGTATGAAAGACTAAATATGATTGGGCTAATGTACATCTCAGATTTTCCATGAAGAAAATGACTATTTAGAGAGAAAACAAGCCCTGAAACACTTATGTTCTTCTAAGGAAAAGTACCATAATAACTTGCCATTGAAGTACATGACTAAGACATATTCTTTAGTTTAAATGTTTTTTAGAACAGAACTCCACTTGGATCTATTATCACTAAAGTGATATTCTTGGGTGCCTGCTCTGAACACCATCAGATGTGCAAAGCACAAGGCAAGATAGGTGACTCATTCACCATGCACGTGTGCCCGCTGGGGATTTGTGCACACAGATCAGGTAGGGAAGACAAATATCAAGCAGGGAAGGTGCTAGTCTGGGTTCAATTCCCTGCTCTGACAAAGGCTTCCTATCTGATCTTGGATAAATCAGTTAACTCCCTAGCGTAAACCCGGGCTATTTCAGAATAACTCCCCTTATTTTGAAATAACAAGGG
The DNA here is from genome assembly GCA_032595735.1 of Pelochelys cantorii. NCBI lineage: Eukaryota > Metazoa > Chordata > Testudines > Trionychidae > Pelochelys > Pelochelys cantorii. The sequence goes on from CM064328.1 coordinate 181,318,819, forward strand.
AGACATCTTACTATATTTTGTAAAAGCATGCAGTTATAGGTAATGAACGAATAAAACTGGCAAAGTTAATTTACTTCAGAAACGTATGCTTAATCTCCCTCTCTTCGGGTGCAAAATAGTCATCTGCCTACCTCCATGGTATCTACGCTTGGTCAGACATACACCTATCTAAAAATGAAACTTTCCCACTGCTTCTAGGTGCCTTCCAAGTCATGCTGTCAGCTACACTGTAATAGCCAGAATGTGTCATTTTAGGATGTCACAGCTACTGAGGACTAGTAAGGTAGAATATGCAGCTGGCCTATAGGGATTCAGGTAAGTTATTGTAATCATTGGATAATGAGTTTCGTTGTTATTTCCTCTCTCAAAGATATACAGGCTCTTAGCAAAATCCTTTTGGGTAGTATTTTAAAAATATTTTCCGTTCAAGTAGTCTCATTCAGTTTCTTGCATTGTGTTACACAAGCAGCACTATTATTACCAGAGATGGTCAGGTGAATATTTTTTCTTCTGATTTTTTTTTTTTTTTAATTTAAACCAAATACTCTTCCATTTTTTCAAAATTTTTCTTCATTTTTTAAGTCTAATAAAATTAATTTATTGTAGTTTTTGGTTGCTGAAAAATCTAAGTTTTTGGTAAAAATGGAAATTGCTCATAAAATGTCCATTTATTGAAAAGCCTTTTTACATAAAAAAAAAAAAAAAAAAAAAAAAAGGTCCGACTAGAACATTTTTGCCCTGCTCTAAAAATTACTTTCAGCCACTTGCAATAGCTCAGCTCCTCACACGCAAGTGACTTTTACAGAGGAATGTTTAAGGCTTCTCATAGAATATACTGTTACACAGACAGATGCCAATTCTTGCATCTCTTAAATAATATTTGGCTATGTTGCATCTTTGGCATAAAAGGCAGGTCCTGCTCCCTGCAGACACAGAGCCTTGAGAACACAGTGGAATCTGTGTGCTTCACTGTATGGCAGAAGGAGAAGAGGAGGAGGAGATGGAAAGCCCACACAGGGTCTGCCTTCCCGGTGCTTCATGGGTGCTACTTTCATGCTACTCTAGGGATGAGTTTAAGATTGGGCTGAGGAAAGGTGGATTCAGTGGCTATACCCTTTGTTGGGTGGTGTGCAACAGTTCTGAGTGCTAGTGCAGCCCTTGTGATCCCGTAATAGACTGGAAGCAGCTCTGCTATCAAGCACAAAGCACATTTAACTTGGGCTGTATCCTACAGAGAGCATTATACTGTGTATATGAAAGACCCGAATTCATGGTTGGACTAAAGCCCACCATTGTGACACAGACAACTGGAGCAGAAGTAGTTGCGACAAGTCAATAATGCTAAAGACCACAAAACTTTACTGAATAATTATGGCACAAGGAGATGAAATCAACATTTTTCATTAAGAAAGGGACATTTCATCTGAGGATTTCATTTCTGAGGGACAAGTAAAATGTATACCTCATCTCTGTAAAAGAGTAAGGCATTAAATGCCTTCTCTGTGCATTAAGGAAAAAGCTTGTCCTGAGAGACTTCCTGAGCTGCCAAACCTGAAGAGAAGACCTGGCAGCTATGGCTCATTAAGCTGCTAGGAGGCAGATTTGAGAACTGTGCCTCCTATAAAGAAGAGAGCATAAAAAGAAAGCAGTCTAGTCTTCTCCTAACCCACAAGGTTCCTGATCCAGACTTTGGCTAGGGAAGAAAGGAAAATCTGAAGAATTATTTGCCTCTCTTGTATTTAGGACTATACCAGTGCTCAGAGACTGCAACCATGGTAAGATCTCTTATTGTTTCTTTCACCAATTGGATTAAATGAAAGAAAACCACTCTGCTTATGTTTTGTTTCATTAGGAATAATGACCAGAGGAAAATGCTCTAGAACCAAATGATCTTTTCCCCTTTTGTTAAAGCTAGATTCTCTTTTTTTAGCCTGATTTTAGCCATATCCCTGATGGACACTAATTAATGCTTTGGTTACACTGACATTTTTAAGGTATCCAAAATACATTTCTGTAATATTGGAAATGTTTTTTTAAATGATAGCTCTCTTGCTGAAGATCTGAGAATGGAGTCCTTGGCCATCCTAAATAGAAGAGATAAAGAGAGGTGAGTGAATAAAAGACAGCATCTGAAACCACTAGAGAGCCTTTCAGAAGCAGGGGGGGGGGGGGAGGAGAATAGGCATTAAAGTAATGACTGAATTTCAAGAAACCTTCCTTTATTTTAACAACTCACATGAGAATTCTGATCCCTGAAGTATGATGCTGAGGACAGATATGGGATTCTTACCTGTTTATTTTTTGCTGGCTTGAAACAGTCTGGACATACTGTGGCTCTAAAAAGAAACAGAAAATTAATTGATATAATCTACTTAAATAAATGAAAATACCCAGGTACCAAATCTAATTTTTGAGCCGCAATGCCTCATACTTCGTGTCTCTATAAACTCTCCAACTCTGGGATGAAGTTAAGATTTTTCAATCTTAAATTGAAGGCAGAAGGTGCCAGTCTATTTGATCTATATAGACTAAACTCTTATTATCCACAGAGCACGTACAGCACAGGTAGTGGCTGTGCAAACCTTTCCCATTTTGACTCCTAACCATGTCCCCCAGTTTAGCGTTGGAATAAGGAAGTGGGTGGAGAGTTCAGTCTCTTTTGACCTTTCTTGTGAGACCACCAACAAAGATGACTGACAATATTTTGCACCTTTGCAAGATGCACTGACTTCCCTAACTCTCTATTGGTCCTTTTCCTGTTACTAACTCATGCATCATGGCTTAAAATGCGACATATTGATTAGCGGTGTCCCAATACACCTCTGAATGCTATTATTGAACAGGAAAAAAGAACCAGTCTAATGTCAGAAAGATAACAGCAGGCCAGATGAGATTGTTGAAATTCTTTCTAACACTCCTAAAAGGAAACTAGCACCTCAAAGACTACTTTAGGGTAAAACGAAACTGGTTGTAACAGCAGATCCCATGTGACTTCCTACACAGGCCATTTGTGGGAGATAACAGAGCACACTAGTTTCCTTTTTCCAGAATTTAAATAACCATTTAGTTTCCAAGTACAAGTTAACAAAAACAAGTTGAATGTTCCACTCCAAACCACAGAGCATGACACACAAAACCAAACACTCACACACCTTCTGCAGGTGTTTATACAGCAGCAGGATGAGAGGGGACAGAAGAGACAGTAATGGCTGTTTCTGAAACACTTCTCTAAAGGGTGTGTCCATTCAGACAGCTCAAAAATCCAAACCCATATTTTACCATGTTCTCTATGACTGAAACTGAGACAAAGAGTCTGTTTAGGGGACTCAGCATGTGGCCAGAGGCCACTGGGCGTTGAATGACCATTCCATGCTCAAACAAGAACCTACTTTCTCATCACACCAAAAAATTCACTATCAGTTTTAAAGCCCTGATAAGTAAGGGTATGTCTACACTACAGTGCTATTTCGAATTAACTTAATTCGAAATAGTTAATTCGAATTAAGCTAATTCGAAATAACGCATCTACACACAAAAACTGTTTCGAAATAGCATTTTGCTATTTCGAAATAGCACGTCCACAATGAGTGGACCCTGAACCGAAGATAAGGCTGGCCGGAACCAGTGCCAAAAGGGCATCAGGTTAGGACTTAGTGTGTGGGGCTGCTGCCTGAGGCTAACTGAGCTCTGTGCTTAAAGGGACCCTACCCCCACCCCGGACAGACACTTCTCAGGGTTCCCCACTTGCTTGTCTACCTCGATGAGGGACAGCAAAGCAGTCCTGTCTTGGAGTGCCCACACTCGGGACACCACAGCACTCGGCCACATGGAGCCAGAGCTGCCCCTGGGCATGCCGGTACATCTCATGGGGTCGTTGCCATCAGCCCAGCTGCACTTGCTGCAGGCTGCCATCTGGGGGGTCCATTGGGGGACTGTCAGGATCCAGGAGGCCCTGAGGGAGAGCATCCACCCCTCGGAGCCTCCCCGGTCCTCCCCACCAGGGGCTTGTGCCCCATTCCTCCCTCATGTCCTTCCACTTACTCCTCCCTAGCCCCCCTTCCTGATGTCAAATAAAAGACACGTATGTTCAAAAATAGAAACTGGGTTTATTGAACAAAACTGGGGGGGAATGGACCTCTGGGGAGACTGGGAAAAGGAGGCGGGAGAGGGGAGAAGAGAGGGTGGGAGAGGGGTGGGGGAAACCCGGGAGGAGGGAGCTGGAAGGGGGAAGCAAGGGGAAGAAGGGGGAGGGGAAGCTCAGGGTTGGGGGGGGGTCTCACCGGACCAACCTGACTTTCATGCAAACCTGCTCCCGGGTTCGCATGTGGCCTTTGGTGGCCAGGCTGGCAGCTATCCTGCCATAGACGGCCGCGTTCCTCCGTCTAGTGCGGAGATCATGGACGTTGGGGGCATCCCCCCCCAAATGTGAAGAAGGCCCATGATCTCCACCCTGGACCAGGAAGGCACCCACCTTCTCCAGCCCCTGTCAGGTTGACCAACACAGAGAGCAAGTGAGATGCGAGGACAGAAAACAGGAAAAAGGGAACAAGAAGACTGGGGATGGAGAGGTAGGGCTGTGGGGGGTAAATAAGGACAACGAGATACCACAGCACTGTTTTGCCAGCAGGACTCCATTTGCCAGCAGTTAGAATTGTGGGCTTCCCCTCCAAATCACAGAAAGCTGACCAGGGAGGCAAATAAAGGAATTTTGATTCTTCCTTGTTCCCCCTGGGTCATTTTCTAATGTGAAATCCTCTCAGTCAGAGAAGACACTCTTGTAGGGTTACCAGATGATTTCAAAAAAATACTGGACAGACTTGATCTCAGATGGGGGTGGGGAGCGGGGCTGGCCGGGAGGAGGTCGGGGGAGTGGGGCTGGCCAGGGGAGATCGTGGGGGGGGGAAGGGAGATATGGCCAGCAGGAAGCAGGGCTGGCTGGGAGGGGACTGAAAGGAGTGGGGCTGGCCGGTGGAGGGGGGGGGAGGGAACCGTCCGAGAGCAGGGCTGGCTGACAGGGGGTCGGGAGGAGCGAGGCTGGCTGGGGGATATCGGGGGAAGGAACTGACTGGCGGGAAGCAGAGCTGGCCGGGAGGGGGTTGAGGGGAGCGGGGCTGGCCAGGAGGGAACTGGCCGGCGGGGAGCGGGGCTGGCCCGGGCGCATGCAGATCCCAGGGTGCTGCCCATCCCATGCACGGTCCCAGCGGGGCGCACGGGTGAGTCTGGCCCCAGGGATTCCATCCGGCCCCGGCCCCGGCCCCGCCCCCACCCCGCTCCTCTCTACTGTGTTGTATACTGCCTGGCTGGTAGACACGCTCACACAGCGTGCACGTGTCCATCAGTCAGGCAGTACGCAACTACGTACTGATACTCATGATAATAATAAAACTTAATTAGAAAATACTGGACATCTCAATTTGTTTCCCAGACAGAAAGCTCAAATATCAGACTGTCTAGTTCAAAACCGGACACCTGGCAACCCTCTCTCGTAAGAGAGATGTGGAAAGGGTACGGCTAGTGGGCTGCAATAAAGTGACAAATTATGCATTTGGAAGAGAAAGTAACAGCCAATAGGGGCAGAAGCAGATGGAACCAGATCTGAAAGGCCAGAGACATGCTCTAGTTTCTGATCTTGAGCACAGCAGCTGCCAACTGTCAGTATTCTGATCAGAGAAGTTGTATGGGAAGGCTCTTTCATGTTTTGATTTAACACCTATTAGGGGCACGTGCAGCCAAGCTGCCTGAAGCGCTAGCTTTTGGGGAAAGCAAGGAGGAACACCATTTTCTTAGAACATGCTTCTTTTAGCTATTAAGGGATATGACTAGATAGTATCCAGAGTTCCAGAAACACTGGATTTCTTTGCAAGTCGGAAAAGGATTTCTGTGACAGCTACCCTGAAGAGCAAGGCCAAAAGTAATTATGTAGATGTTCCGTGGCTTTTTTTAAAGTCTTGTTTTTAAGTGAAACTAACTCACTTCTGATCCCTCCCTACATATCCAAATTCCCAAAAGAAAAAGAAAATCTCAGCATTATATATGTTAAAAACCCATCAGTTTATGTTTACAAATTATCAAAAGTACTTCACAAACCATGTAAACTTATCAATTACTTTAATACTAACAGTACAAATGGACCTAAATCAAATGCCTGCCCTGACAACAATGGGTGAAATCAAAATTCAAGATCCACATACTAACAGACATTAAGGTTGACAAACCAGATCCAAACATAGAATCATAGAACCATAGAGGTGAAAGAGACCTCAGAAGGTCATCAAGTCCAGCCCCCTGCTCTAGGCAGGACCAATCCCAACTAGATCAACCCAGTCAGGGCTTTGTCAAGCCGAGACAAACACCTCTAGGGATGGAGACTCCACTACTTCCCTAGGTAACCCATTCCAGTGTTTCACCACTCTCCTAGTGAAATAGTTTTTCCTAATATCCAACCTGGACCTCTCCCACCACAACTTGGGACCATTGCTCCTTGTTCTGCCATCCGTCACTACTGAGAACAGCCTTTCTCCATCCTCTTTGGAACCTCCCTTCAGGAAGTTGAAGGCTGCTATCAAATCCCCCCTCACTCTTCGCTTCTGCAGACTAAACAGACCCAACTCCCTCAGCCTCTCCTCATAGGTCATATGCTCCAGCCCCCTAATCATTTTGGTTGCCCTCCGCTGGACCCTCTCCAATGCGTCCACATCCTTTTTGTAGTGTCCAGTTCTGGGCCCCCCACAATACTCCAGATGTGGCCTCACCAGAGCCAAATAAAGGGGAATAATGACATCTCTGGATCTGCTGGCAATGCTCCTCTTAATGCAACCTAATATGCCATTAGCCTTCTTGGCTACAAGGGCACACTGTTGACTCATATCCAGCTTCTCATCCACTGTAGCCCCCAGGTCCTTTTCTGCAGAACTACTACTTAGCTGGGTGGTCCCCAGCCTTTAACAATGCTTGGGATTCTTCTGTCCCAAGTGCAGGACTCTGCACTTGTCCTTGTTGAACCTCATCAGATTTCTTGTGGCCCAATCCTCCAATTTGTCTAAGTCACTCTGGACTCTATCCCTGCCCTCCAGCATATCTACCTCTCCCCCTAGCTTAGTGTCATCTGCGAACTTGCTGAGGGTGCAATCCATCCCCTCATCCAGGTCATTAATAAAGATATTGAACAAAACCGATCCCAGAACCTAACTTTGGGGCACTCCGCTAGAAACCGACCGCCATCCTGACATCGAGCCGTTGATCACTACACGCTGGGCCCGGCCTTCTAGCCAGCTTTCTATCCATCTTACCGTCCATTTATCCAATCCACATTCCCTTAACTTGCTGGCAAGAATATTGTGGGAGACTGTATCAAAAGCCTTGCTAAAGTCAAGGTATATCACATCCACTGACTTTCCCATATCCACAGAGCCAGCTACCTCATCATAGAAGCTAATCAGATTGGTCGGGCACGACTTGCCCTTTGTGAATCCATGCTGACTATTCCTAGTCACTTTCCTCTCCTCCAAGTGCCTCAAAATGGATTCCTTAAGGATCCCTTCCATGATTTTTCCAGGAACCGAGGTAAGACTGACTGGCCTATAGTTCCCTGGATCGTCCTTCTTGCCCTTTTTGAAGATGGGCACTACATTTGACTTTTTCCAATCATGCGGGATCTCTCCTGATCTCCACGACTTTTCAAAGATAATGGCCAAAGGCTCCTCAATGACATTTGCCAACTCCCTCAGTACCCTTGGATGCATTAAGTCTGGACCCATGGATTTATGTATGTTTAGCTTTTCTAAATAGTTCCTAACCTGTTCTTTACCCACTAAGGGCTGTCGATCTTCATCCCATCTTGCGTCACTTAGCGCATTAGTCCGGGAGCCCACCTTGTCCGTGAATACAGAGGCAAAGAAAGCATTGAGTACTTCAGCTTTCCCCACATCATCTGTCACTAGGTTACCTCCTTCATCCAGTAGGGGCCACACCCCCTCTCTGATCACCTTCTTCTTGTTAACATGCCTGTAGAAACTTTTCTTGTTATCCTTGACATCCTTAGCCAGTCGCAATTCCATTTGCGCTTTCGCCTTCCTGATAACCCCCTGGCATTCTCGAGCTATACATTTAAACCCCTCCCTGGTCATTTGTCCAAGTTTCCACTTCTTGTAAGCTTCCTTTTTGTGCTTAAGTTCACCCAGGATTTCCCCTGTAAGCCAATCTGGTCTTAAACATTCCCAAAGTTTAGGCTGTTTGGATTTGGTCTGCAGATTTGACCCCTTAGAGAGACCATAGATTTAAACTGCAAAAAGGAACCAGGATTTGAATTTAGATCCAAAACTAAGTCACAAATACTGGAAACACAGCACTTGCTACAGACAAATGAACAATGTTGCACAATATTAAGATAAAGATCTTGCTGTTTGTATTGCAACTTACAGGAAATGGCAATCCTCATCAGTTTCCGGGTGAGCAAAGACCACACTCACTTCAAACAAGCTCTAAGACATAAAAGAACAGTAGAAGAAAACTGTTACTAAGTGCTAGCAATTTATTAACCACATGTGTAACAAATGTTTCAAGGATCCTCACTGATACATTCATTACAAGAAAACAGCGAAGGAGAAGAAAAAGATGGAATTGCAGCATAAATGGGACAACTTTTAAATGAGTTACCGAGAAGCCACTTCAGCAATGTACAAGTTGAACCTCTCTAGTAAGGCAACATCCGTGGTCCAGCATGATTTTAGTTAGCCAGATATCCACTTATCATGGGTACAGCCAAGCTTCCAGCAGTCCCATAAGGTTTGTTTACAGCCACTAGTCTTGGCTTTCAGTGTTCTGTGCTGTTATTTAGCTCCAATTTACCCCAAATGTCTTCTAAGAGCCCAGTAAGCAGTGGAAGTGTTGGTAATGCTGCTAGACAATATTGACATCCTGTGCTTTGGCAACTTCTCTGGTTCTGCACCAGTCAGGTCTTGACGGTCCAGACTAGAGAAAGGTTCAATCTGTATCATAAAACTTATATAGCACTCAATCATCTCAAAGAACTTTACAAACTATTTTATATAATATATATGATATATATGATTTATATGCAAGTCATATAATAGATATCAGCTCCATTCTGCACAACTAGAGCAGAGAGAGAATAACATCCCAAAGCCTAATAGGCTTTAAAGGATTAGATCCTTCATTGGTAAATGTCAGTAAACACTGATTTCATTTGTACGTACACAAACACTATTTTCCATCAGTAACAGAAATGTACAAATAGGTAAAATAAGCAAAATGATGCTTGAGAATATATTAGTTTAGGATACTAAATCTGCATATTTTGACATGTGATGTTGACAATTTGTGTTTTAACAGTTCCAAAGCTTAAGTTTTTTTTAGTCGGCCATTAAATAACAGTCTGATCCTTCCGCTGTCTGACCTCTTCCATAATTTCCTGCAACTGTAAAAAATTAAATTGCTTAAAAATGCTTAAAATAAGCACTAATATTATCAGTCAAAATTATATTTAAAAAACAAATTCTGCCAACCCTACCTACTATGGTCACTAAGCCTAGCAAATCATGGGGGGAAAAAAAACAGACAAGTAAACCTTCTGAGCAGTTCATTGCAGGATGACTGGATGCCTTTAAGCCATAAAAGACCATGTGGTTTAGTGGATTGACAACAGAACTAGGAACTCTGGAGTAATCTCAATAACGTCCCCAGGTCCCTTGCCTTTGGCAAATCATCCTCACATTACCATATTTATTCAGACCACAACCTAACTCACAGGACTGTTGAGAGGATTAACTAATGTTTAAATGATTTTAAGTTATAAAACATCAGGTTATGTCTGCAACAGAGTTAAGTTGATGCAAGTTATGCTGCTAATCATAAACCACAATGGTAACATCGCTTGTGCATGTTCACACAACTCTCCCTGTGTCAGCATCATGCATCCACAGTTGATTTTCTAGCACTGTCAGAGCAGTTCACCCTGGGTAACTATCCTACTGTGCAACTCGCTATCTTCTGTCTCTACAGGGTCAAGAAAAGGTCCTGGCTCATCCTGTCACCTTTCCCATCTCCACTTCATCCTGAGTTGAGTCTGCGGATCCCTGTCTCCAGCCCCCATGAAGTATCCACAAGGCTCTTGGCAATGGAGAAGGGGTCATTGCTGAAGGCAGCATACACTTCTGTGTAGAAGTGGCAGGTCTTTGGTGCAGCACCAGACCAACAGTTTGACACCCTTGCCTTCTAGTATGCTAGCCTCAGCTCTTCAATCTTTGAACAACACTGATACATGACCTGTTTGTAACCCTTCTCCAGCATGCCATGAAAAATCTTCCTGCAGATATCAAAGTTCTGATGGCTGGAGCAGGCTCCATAGAGCCAGCAAATCCATCAACTCACATGGAGCTGCCAGAGTCAGCTGGAAAAGTGCAATTTGAGCTCTCCACACTGAATAAACAAGAAGTAGAATTTCAAAAACTCCTGTTTCTTTAAAAGTGTGGATGCCTGTGTACCTGGCTGCAGGGCAGTGGAGTTCAAACTGCTGATCTGAGCAGTCATAATGGGCATTGTGGGTACCTCCTGGAGGCTATTTACAGTGACATAAGGAAGGGCAATATCTACAGTGTTACTGCACTGATCTAACTTTGCTGCGAAAAGCACTCTCTCTCTCTCATCAAGGGATTTTTATTTTGTTGCCACAGCAGGGGAGTTTACATTGGCAAGAGGAGCACTGATGTGTACATACTTCTACAGACTATTTGTTTGTCCTGTTACATTCCAGCTCAGCTTTCCCCTTGATATTTTTATACCCACTGCCTCTTCTTTTATTCCCCCCTCCCCCCCCCGCTCCCATTTTTTCCTTCTCCCTAACCCCCTTTCTCCCCTATTTGTTTTAGTTCTGGACATCTAACACTCTGGTCATCTGAAGAAGTGGGCTGTGCCACGAAAGCTAATGATACCATCTACATGTTTTGTTAGTCTTTAAAGTGCTACCAGACTATTTGTTGTTTTTTAAGTTAGAACTGTGTAAGGCAGACAAGGCCTTAGATAACTTATTTTAATGGTACACTTATGACTATAGGGACTCTGTTTATGGCTCTAAAAGGTCTCTTGCTATCTTTAAAGTTTAAAGAAGTTTGTGTCTATATGCCATGAGTAAGAAAATACTCCTATTCTTTCACTCTACCTGCTAATTTGCATAAAAACTACCTCTTGCCTTGTTTACTCTAGGATTTACTTTAGATAGCTATCTTGAGGTAAAAAAGCACACTTTTTTTTCCTAGACAAAACCAGTGAAAGACTTCTCGAATTAGAAACCATCAATGTTATGAGTAAGCTATCTAAATGCAGGAAAAACAACTTTATTACTCATACAACACCTTGCCATCAACAGGAACACCCAACTCCTCCGAGAACAAGGGATGAATAATCCACTTGTATGCATCTTTCAGCTGAACAATATCCTCTTTTGCCAGAGACAGGCCCTGTTTTCTGAATCACAAAAAATAAACAATGAAAACTTGTACATGAGTCAAACAATCATATCTCTGACATTTTATGCTAAAAATTAATGACCAGTCATTATATAAAATTTCAGTATAAACAGGAGAAAACTATAAAGTGTACAGAACATGGTATGAAGGACACGAGGCTGCTCTGTAATAATTTATTAATACAATAATCAGACAAGTTTATGGTAAGGGACATTTACTATGTCTATATTAAAGATGTTAAGGACTAGTCAGCTATCCGATAAGCAAATGTTTATCAGATAGTCAAGATGACTAGTCGATTCTCCACCCCCTGCTGCCTCTATCAGATAGAGGTAGCAAAGGGGTGGGTGAGATGGGGTACTTCAAAGCAGCAATGCTGCATGGAGCCCGCACCAAGCTCCGTGCGGCGCTGCCACTTTGAAAGGCAGAAGCAACAGATTGGGGCAACAGATTCTCACATGGACCTGGCTGAAGAGTCCTTCCTGGACTCCCATTATGAAAGGCAGAATGTGAGGAATGACATAAAAGACATGAGAGTAGACGTGATCTTTTGTTGTTTAACATTTTTCTCTCTTATTATGCTTTATTCCTGCTGTTAAAATTAAATAATACTTTGGTTTAAGAAGGCCATCTGGTTCCTGGCCACAAACTCCTAGTGGGGAAAACTGAAGGTGCCAAACTTAGTCAAATCTGCTGCAATGAGCACACAGTATGTGAAGTAATATAGTCCCAGGACTAGTCTAAGAGCAGGAGAATCACCCACCCAAATAATTAAGGGCAGCAGAAAGTGTACTTAAACAAAGATGCCAAAAATATTAAGAGAAAACAATGCACACTTTTCAGACCAGCAATCCGGAAGCTTATATGGGGAGAAACCCTTCCCACACAAGTAGCACATTTCATTAAAAAAAAAAATAAATACAGCATTCCCCTAGCACAAATGACAGGACAATTTGCTAAAAACTCACCCCTTCTTTACAGGAGCTTACTGTGAAAGCTTCTCTAATTCTGATTTAACAATAAAAAGATGCTTTTAAAGATTAATAACTTACTTTTAAAGCCAGCATTAAAGTAGGATAGAAATTGCTTTTTCACCTCTAAGTCGGAGTTCCTATATTGCCAATATCTCAAAAGGTCTCAAAACTAACCTAATCACTGCATCAGTATTTCTGGTTAGATATTTTAATAGCTATTACAGCTGCATCCATAGTTTTTGTACCCTGTTCACTTAACAATACTTTGCTGGAGATAACTCAATTATCTTATAATTTTATTCACAATTAATGTGACCCTTATCAGATTCAAAAGACTTTTCCACAAATTATCAGATATTAATAGCTTACTGAAGATACTTTAGCCATTAGTAGAATTTGTTCATGTCCCCATGTAGTTACATTATTGAGAGAATTTTAGAACATTTAGAACCAGCGTCTCATCCAATGTGTAGACTTATTCAACAGTCTATCAGAATGCAAATAATCAGCATCAAACTATACATGTTAATCATAATTTTTTCATCATGTTCTAGAAAACACTGTGAATCAGCTAGTCATTGAAGATAAATCCATTAACTTAAACCCTATGTTCTTGAGAACTGTACAATTAAAAATTGTATATTGACACAAAGTATATGAAAAGCCACATTATAATTTTGTTAGTACTTATCACAATAATAAAAATTAAATGGAGCAATCACTAAAACACAGATGAAATTGTGTACCTTCAAACTAAGCATGCACTAAATTAAAACTAACTTCAAAAATTGAGATTGCTGGGAAATGCAGGATTCGTGGATTCCTCAAGACATATCAAACTTTTATTCCAAATGACTAGTTTATACCCTCTCCTCACTCAGGTGAACAGCAACAAAGACATTACCATCTCATAGTAATACAATGGTTGATATTAAATGAATTAATGGACTTAGCCCAGTCTGTAGTTACCTAGTGTTATTAAAACATTATATTCTTTGGTACTTTGGTTGGCAGTCTAAGGGCCTGTCTACATAGAGAGCTGCACCAGAATAACTATTCTTGATCTTGTTCTTCCTCTGGAATAAAAGTGTCAAATTAGTTTTGTTCATTTTGGACATGGAAGGCACTCATATTCCAGAATAAAAACATCCACACATGGAGTTAATCAAGAGAAGCTATTCTAGAATAACTTCCCACGTAGCTAAACCCTAAGACACAGTAGTGAGACTGTGAAGGAAAGCTTTAACTGCTTGTGCTATACTCCTTTTAAAGAGAATTTAGTGCTTACGAAAAGTTCTGGAACAAGAGACTTGGAGGTGAAATTACTTCGATTTAGTCACAGAACAGGTATAGGATAGACAACTGTGCATGCTTCCCTTCACAGTCACACGAAGCTGTTTCTGCTCTTCTCTAGAAATAACAGTTTTAAGAGGAACAGATACCTCAGTCTCTGACAATTCAGTCCTTAGCTTCTTAATCAAATGTGGTGGTGGTATCAGTCTACTGGGACCCAAACAAGCTATTGATTCTTTGCCATAAGCTAATGGTGATAGTTTTGGCCACTACTGATCTGAGCTGGATCTGAAGTGGTGACAAAGTGAAAGGCTCTGTTAGCCTATTATGAATGTACCATCACTATATCTACTTGACAGACTGAGAACGTCTGATTCCAGTGATGTCATTTTGATGACTTTCATGAGCACTACAGGTTGAAACTCTTAACTGGGATTCTCTGTTCCGGCACAGCGAGCTCATGGCGGGGCCACCCACCGCGTGGTAGTGGGCTGCCTCAAGGGGTTGGGAGACCTGGCACGTGGCTGCCCAGCAGGGCTGGGAGCAACGGTAGCTCAGTGGGGAAGGAATCCATGGCATGTGCAGCTGCCCGTGGAGTCCTGGAGCTCCAGTGCAGCACACGTGGCTGCCCTGTGGGTCCCAGACCACCAGCACATGGTTGCCCAGCAGGTTGTGAAACCCCAGTGCGTGGCTGCCCAGTAGGCCCTACAAATCTAGCACAGCGCACGCAGATGCATAGCAGGTCCTGGAGCCCAAGTGTGTGGCTGCACAGCAGGTCACAAAGTCCCAGTGTGGGGCTGACGGTCCCAGAGCCACGACAGCGATGGCTGCCTAGCAGGGTTGGCAACGCAGTAGGACCAGCAGGAGGTGGGGAGCTGGCCGGGAGGCCAGAGTTTGGGCTGGGGGCTAGTGGCAGGGGTCTAGAAATGACCTCCCTTGGTCCAGGAAAATCCCTCATCCGAGACCAGTCAGATCTTGAGGGTGCTGGACCAGGGAGGTCCAACCTGTACATTAATTTCAAAACACTACATTGAATGAATAGCCCACAACCCAACTCAGAAGCATTGTGCTAGAGATGCTGCAGTCAAAATGAAAATACTGAACTAGATACATCCAATTTAGGGGCAAATACAGGATGCGCACATGCCAAAGCTGAAACGATAACCTTTTGCAAATGCTTGGCATCCAGCTAAGTAGTAGCCTTCATATCAAACTTGCAAAAGCAACTACTTGCTTGCTCTGTTGCTCAAGTACCTGGATGCTGAAGGGTGCTTGCCAACAAAAGGATGAAAGCAAATAAAACAGTTGAATAGCCTTGTTTACAACATCAGATAATTTACTCCCTGGCTTTGTGTTTATTTTGAGTCCTCTTAAGTATGGGGGACCATGGAGGAGGGAGAATCTTGGAGCACAGCTCCAGAGAGATTGCAGCTGTTTGCTAGCAAGGGTGCTTTCTCGCTTTTAAAGCGCCTGTCAAGTGAATCACTTTGTTTTAATATACATGAGAAATACAATATTAATCATTTGCTCATAAATTTCTCTGTATCAGTGGCTCAATATTCTAAACCAGGCATGTCGAACTGGCATTTGGAGGGCCGCATGCGGCCTGATCGAAATTTTTTGTGGACCACCAGAACATTTTTATAAAAGAATGAAGTGCAGCCCGCTGGCCACTTGGAGCACATGGCTGAGTGCCTGCTTATGGCCGGCTGGGCGCTCTGCACTAGGCCTCCAGCAGGCACTCACGGCCAGCCAGGCTGCTCTGTGCTGGGTGCTCCAGCAGGCATTCACAGCCGGCCGGGCCACTCTACACACGCACTCATGGCGGGCTGCGTGCTCTGTGCTGGGTTTTCCAGGAGGCGCTCTGAGCCAGCCAGGCTGCTCTATGCACATGCTCATGGCTGGCCGGGCCGCTCTGCTCTGGGCGCTCCAGCAGGTGCTCACAGCTGGCCACTGTGCTCACGCTGCCCCAGCGCCTCAGGCAGCAACGTCGACTCCAGGACCCAGGCATTAGACTGGGGGGGCTGGCTCTGGGGGAACAGAGGGAGATTGGGTTAGAATGGGGGTATGGAAGTGCCTAGCTCTGGGGGAGAGGAAGGGGTTATTTTGTTAATATTTTATTTTTTATTTATTTATTCCCAATTTTTATATCAATGTGAATTTTTTGCAATTGCATGAATAATTATATCTTTATGCAAAAATCTCAAACTTACAAAGTATCTAAAATTTTCAAAGAAGCCTGTTCTATTTGATTAATCATGGTCTATACTTGTTTTTATTTCAACAAAACAAGTTATGTGTGTCATATTCAAATATAAAAGTACCTTACATTTATATTTAAATTAAAAAATATGTAAAATTATTTAATATGAGCAAATAACAATTTTACACCTCAAATTATTGTAATAATATAAAATATACCTAAAACGTAATCTATAATAATAAATAACTATGAGTTTCCGTCAAAGCACATTTTCTTTGGTGGCCTTAGGGTTGCCAGGCTTCTGGTATTGGTGCCTTCTGCCAGATACCTAAAATCTTTTTTTTTTTGCTCGACAAATTTTTTCTTTTTTGGTCAAACCATCTGGGAACCCTAGGTGGCCCTGTGGCTATCAGTTTTCATTTGTGCTGCCTTCAGTAGGCTTCAAGTTTGACATGCCAGTTCTAAAGTAAGAAGTACCTCATTACTCTGAAAAAAGTTATAGAAATATCTCCTCATTCACTAAATCCAGTACACTCTAGTAGAAATACTATAAAACATACTCACCCCATTTCCTCTTTTACCAGCAGCCAGGCAGCATGCTATAGGCCATCAGCCACAAACAGGAAGAGAAAAAAATGCAAGTGAAATCAAGCTTCAACAACATTCAATCATCAAATTATCAGATGTGCTGTTATTACAAACCATTTTTCTCTAAAGGGGAAACTAATGTTTGCAAAGTCAAGAATTTCCAGATAACTATTAAGAGTTTAAACACTTTCATTTGCTTTGGAACTGAAAGAATAAAGCAGAGGTAAACCCTCATTCTCACAGGTTTATCATCAGATTTTTTTAAAAGAGATTATTTTTTACGGTATTCCCTCTTTGCAGGAGTAGTCCCTGTTATCTAAGTATGAGCTTTCCCCTGCTTACTGTCCCCAAAAACATAACCAATAATGAACTCTTACCTCCCCTGAGGTAAGCACTCAGAAGCTAAGGTAATTTTTTTTTTAGTTGGATCAATTTTCATGATGGCTACTGGAAATCTATGGGGGGAATTTTAACAAATGCTGCTTTGAGATTTTATCCCAATTTTTAAATTAAAGTATGCATGAAAACTGTACATACTTCAAAAATCTTTCACCCAAAATATATTATTTAAAAAGGAGTGCTTTTTTTATAACAATGAAATAAGTGATTTTATGGCAGTCAATCTGGAATTCTTGAATACAAAGCACATAATATTACAGGTCAGACAGTGGAAGAACTAACACATGAAAACCAAAATCCAGGTAGATCACAATGGCCTAGTAGTAAAAGAAGAAACACTAGAAAGTGAGCACTGTCTTCCTATGATGATCTAATGTTCTATAGTTTCGCTAATGTCTTGATATTCTTCTCCATTTTCTCTGACCATATTTTATAAAACAATTTATAACTGTTCCTGAGCTGGTCTACCAAGCCACTCCTTTCACACCCTCATGTAAATCTTGTTTGAAAACTGCCTTCTAACCCAATATCTACAATAATTAAGTTAATAATTTTCATCTTTATCGCTAACATTTTAGATTATCAAAATAATCAGAGTCACCAATGTGTGCATGTCTTAATCCTATTCCTGACATCTCAAAGCCCTCTATTTTGTCCCTCCCTCCCTTACTTGTTGTGAGGCATCTTTCGTAAAGAACCTAGCACACTTTGGTGTGCTGTATAATTCAGGGCAAGAGGCTGGCCTTCCCTGATTTCAGACACTTCTGTTGAAATTAAAAGTCTGCATTTGCCATAAAGAGCAGTAAAATCTTTGAGATTATACAGACTTTCTGTACTGAGAGTTTCTGGCAGCCTTAATTTTCATGCCCCCTAATACTGTGCTATCACCTTCTAGCCCAAGGTTAGATAGGCAACAAAAAGGGCATAAAGCCCTCAACCATTAAACCCTAACTCAATAAAAACAGTGAAGTGATGAGGATGCTGTAACACCTTTAACCTGCTTGAATAAAGTAGGTTTGGATTTGCTTATGGCTAAAAGCTATATATGTTGGCCCATAAAAGTAACCTGGATTTTTGCGATCTGAACAGAAAAATAAGGAAAGATGACTGTTGTAAATGCTGTCTGCAAAGCCATTTCAGAAGCAGTACTGGGAAACAGGGGCCAACACACAACAGGAGTTCTGACTGTAATGAATGTTTGCTCATCTCAATTGAAAACTTAGATGTCCTGAAAAGACACAAGTTTCTGAATGAGTATCCCACTGCTCTCCAGGGACGTAAAATCCCGTTTAATCAGTTAAACATTATGTTTAACCGGTTAACCGCTTAGTTAGGATTAGGGATGTTTAAAAGCAGGTCATTTCAGCGGTTACACACACTGGCTGCTGCCCCGCACCGCTGCCTTTCAGAAGGTGCACTGGGTGACAGCTGAGGACTGTGAGCAAGGCAGAGTACTGTGGAGGAGCAGGATGGACATGCTTAGGTACAGAGGAAAGGTATTGGGAGGGCTCATTTGGGGAAGTGACCCTGGGCAAAAGCTTCCAGACTGGGAGTAAAAGGATTGTCTGTTGCTGCGCCTTAGGGTCCCTGGGCTGGAACTTGGAGTAGTGGGCAGGCCCGGGTTCCCCCCAACCCTCCCTATGCCACTACAGAGTCTGCCCCGAGAGGGGAGACTAGGACTATGGAAGGGTTTTCACCCCAAACTGTGGACTAGCCTATGATGGTTATGGCTCAGTAGGCTGTGACCCTGGCCTCTGGAAAAGAAGAGGCTATGTGGAGGGTTGCCAGAAGTGTAGAATCTTCAGTACACAGCCGGAGATTTGCCACAATACTTACTGAGAAGTAGTGTCTCCCCAAAATGAGAGCTGCACTGCATCTGCATGATGCGGATATTTACAGCCCTAGATTCCCTTCCCCTTCAGACTTACATATACCAACTAAAATAATTTAGCCATTCCCTGAATCAGTGTGTCACTTCTTAAGGAAGATGATCCCAAACCGCCAACTGGTATTTTCCAGCTCAGAAACTTCATCCTTCAAGTCTGACTAGAACAACTATGAAACAGTCCAAGGCAGAGTCAGCATGGCCTCCTGGTCAACAGTATCAAAAATCAAGAGGAGAGATAAAAGAATCAGCCTGGGCACTTGACCACTCTCATCTTTAATAGAAGATCAACCACTAATGAAATGAGTGGACCAGTAGTATGATGCTCCTGAAAAAATGAGAAGTACGGGTTCTTTCGAAAAAAGGTTGTTTTTTTTAAAAGAACCCCGTCTAGACTGCGCTTTCACTTTCGAAAAACCCTTTTTCGAAAAAGCACTCAGACACGAATATGCAAATGAAGCACGGGATATTTAAATCCGCGCTTCATTTGCACTTTCGATTTGCTTCACTTACATTCCTCTTTAGAAAGAGGAATGTAGTTTAGACATGCCCTTAGAGGAGTTCCCCTAGAACACCATACCCTTTTTGCTGGCCTGCCATATCTTTCTACTAGATAAAGTAAATTATTATTAGATTGCAACAACACAATCTACCTTTAATTTTGTCTATGATCCCATTCACAGTGAATCCCATTTTCTACACCACAGGTAAACCACCACATCACTAATGTCCATCTGTATGCAGTCCATCAGTTCAACAATGACGTTTTCTGAAGTCTAAAGTGTGACATGCACGCTTTAGAACAGTGGTTCTTAACCTGGAATGCACGCACCCCTTGGGGGTGCAAGATGCCCTTTCTGGGGGTGCGAGACATGCCAAATTTTCATGATATATCTTAGATTTAAAGAACTGACCTACTTCAGCGATTTTTAATAAGGGGTGAGAGAACATATTTTGAGAACCAAAGGGGTGCAGGCTGCAGTAAGGTTAAGAACCATTGCTTTAGATCATATCAAAGTCATTAGTACCTATAGCAGTAGTATGATGCTTTTCCCAGGCAGCTAATAATCAATTATTTCTGTCCTCTTCAAAGGCTTGTAAAGCTCTGATCCCTGGTCTATACTAGGACTTTATTTCGAAATAATCCCCCAGAGGCCAAATTTATAAACAGAGAATCCACACTACCAAGCCCATTATTTCAAAATATCAGGCCACGGAATTCAAAATCTGTACTCCTGCTTCTCATCAAGAGTAAGTAATAGTTATTTCAAAATAACAGTAGTATAGATGCTCTGGTGTCACTATTTTGAAATAATTACTCTTTAGAGTAATTTGCACTAATTACTACCCAGCGTTTCCTGAAGCTCTAAGTCTGAGGTAGCATGTCCACATTAACAGAGCCTACCTCGGACTAATTTTGAGGCTTCCCTGCAGTGTGGACACACTAGTTCAAATTTGTTAAATCTGGAGTTAAGTCGAATTTAGTAATTTTGAAACACTTTCCCAGTGTAGACAGTAACACAGCCTTCTCAAGATCATCTGGCTTTATTGCACCAAAGTGTCTGCTGTTCTTGATACTGTCCTTGTAGCACTTTCTGGGGCAGCCTTGATTCTGATGTCCTTGTGCCAATTCTCCATAGAAAATTTTTCTGGGGAGTCAATGTTCAGAAATTCTAATTAGGTATCCAACTCAGTGTAGTTGGGCTTTTATCAGCATGGCCTCGATGCCTACGGCATTTGATTTTTGGAGAACCTTCAGGTTGCTAATTTTGTCCTGCCAGCAATGCATAGGGAAGGCATCTAGTATTTGTATGGTGGCGCTGATTTACATTTTGTTTGAAAAGGGAAACTCTAAAGTCAATTCTGTAGTTGTCTCATTTCCTTCACCTCACTTGGCTCTCCTGACTTAATATCTGGACATGCTGGGGGAAAATGAACTAGTCAGTCCCTATTGTGAAGAAATCCCCAAGAAAAAATAATCTAATAGAGGGATTTGAAAAGGTATATCAAAATTAAAGGGTCATGGTCAGGAGTGGTTGGCCTTCAGGCTAAGATCAAGTGACATATCAGTGCAATCTATGTCAGAAGATGTATCACAAGTCTGTATCCTTCCCTTAGTGATAGAAAAGAATGATTTCATAGGTCACTTTCACTCACTCAGTGGTGGATGGACTCAATTTAATACGACTTTTATATCCCATATTAGGCATATCCTCAGCTTTGCTGGAAGAACAAACAATACAGTTTGGCCTGTCATGAAATAGAGATCTTTAAACCAGTGCAGGAATTACTGGAGGAGAAGGGAATAAAAATGCTGAAGACACACACTGTACTAACTGATGGACCCAATATACCATTACTGAAGAAAAATGTAGTTGTACTGATAGAATACTGTTTACCTGAACAAACAGTCTGATTCATTATGCTGTGTGTATAGTATATATGAGTAAGAGTGCTTCACAAAATACATGAAGTATATTCTAATATTGTTTGGATAATGACTCACATTAAATCATAAATTAAAAGGATCTCCAATAGTAATGAAGAATATACATCTGAATGAGAGAATATGTTGACTACAGAATAGCATTCTTGACAGCAGCACTTGTCAGATGCAGATTCACATTTCCATATCCTCATTTTAGATAGTATTTCTGGGGTTTTATTCATTCACATAATTGTAGTTGCAACTCCAAAATAGGAGAGAAAAATGGAAAAAAAATTACAAACCAGTGGCTTCTAAGAAAGTTTCCCCAGGGAGTTAACTATGTTAATTGGCACCATGAGTCAAATGTCATGCCTTCTCTACTGATTTAAAAAGCGAAAGCCTAAAATAAATTACACCAGAATTCGGAGTTACCAACTTCTCTGCTGCTGGCCTGTGCCAATAAACAGGTACCACTAGTCAAGAGATTCAGGTAGATGGAGACACAAGGGCATGTGGTCTGAGCACAAGATTGGGAGCCAAAAGTTTACTGCATTGATTACAAGATGAATATTTTTATTGTAATACAGTCTGAGGGACCATGGGGGTCAGATCTGAAATACTGTGGAATCCCAGCCACATTATTAGAAAAGAGACGAAGAGGGGGAATTCCATGTAGTGTACACACAGTTCTGTAGGGAGTAATGACTACAGATATTACAAGGCAATTTGCATGAATGTCATGTGCCAAGATGATGGATCACATCTTAAGCTAGAGGGGAGCCAGATGATAATTTCTCTAGAATTCTTTACAAAAGGGGCAATTAACACTTCAACATTCTCCCTTGTGAAAAGGCATGACTCATTTCCTACTCAAGCATATTTGTTCCACACAAGCCTGGCATTCTTACTTGTGATTTATTTGCATCAGGAATACTGATTCATGAAACTGAAATTAGAGAACACTTTTTAATATTAAAAAAAACCCAACAACAAGTCCAGTACCATGTTAAAGACTAACAAATGTATTAGGGTATTAGAGCATAAGCTTTCGTGAGCTAAAACTCACTTCCTCTTCTCTTTCTTTTTCTCTTCAGCATCTGAGGAAGTGGACGGTAGCTCAAAAAGCTTATACTCCAATACCCTAATACATGTGTTAGTCTTTAAAGTGCTACCGGACTCTCTGTTGTTTTTGTTGAAACAGACTAACACAGCTACCTCTCTGAAACCTTTAATATTTTCTAGATATTAGTCCTACATAATTTCAATTTTCTTGCATTGCCTTTGACCTGTTTTACTCTTGACAAGATGAGAACTATAGTGCTAAGTTACACTTAGTATATTATCAAAAGGCAGCACCCAAAAGCTTCTTTAGCATGTAGTGTGTCAATAGGTTGACAAGAACTTGACATGGTTAACAAAAGGGAGGATGTCTCTGGGTGTCTTTTTATCCTAAAACAATGTATGTTCTCGTGTAGTAAAGTATGAAAGAAGAATTGAGAAAGGAATGTATCTTTATAGCTCAAAGTATTCTGCTATGGACAATAACAGTGAGCAGTCCTCTGGCAACTAAGGCTAAGTCTACACTGGGAAAGTTTGGTGACAAAAGTGCTATCAACATGCAAAAGTCGCCAAAAGAGAAAACCTGTCACGCTGTGCTGAGGAATGTCAAAGCAGGACAGCAGTTTCTCCAGCCCCCCCCGCAGCAGCAGTCTACCTGCTGTTGTATTTCTAGCAGGGCAGAACGGGAGCGTTCAAATAATTTGTTCCTTTTGTTTATTCCCCAAACAGAGCAGCTCACTCAGCTGACAGATACTTACCAGAGCTTTGAAAAGGGAGGGGCACATGCCTGCAGGGCAGCAGAGGTCACAAAACACTGAGCAGAACCATCCGGGCAAGTATTGTGGGATATAAGCAGAAGCCAGTTCTCTCAAGAAAACAAACAACGAAGTCCACACTGGCTCTTTGTCAACAACAAAAGGAGGGAAAAGACAGAAAGTTTCTCACAGGGCTGAATATTTTGTGTCACCAAAACTGGGTGCATTTTTCCTAACAAAAGTCTCATTGTAGCATAAACGCTCTCACTGTTTTGTCACCAAAAGGCGGGTTTTGGCAACAAAACATGCCAGTGTAGACAAGGCCATGGAATTTTCAGTGTATAAGCTTTCATGGGTAAAATCCACTTCATCAGATGAATTGGAGAGGCATTTACAGAGACATGGATATATATAAGAACAACAAAAGAAAGAGGGTACTTGTATAAAAGAGGCTAATCAAGTCAGGGTGAAAGTGGCTCATTCACAGCAGTTGTGTAAATTCGGATATTAAGAGAGGGGAAATTGGCAATGTTATGGTATTTGCTGCTCCCCAGAATAATATGAGATAATGTAAAATTAAATAAATACATTACCTTTAATGGAAACATGACTTACAAAATATTGTAACATCATAAAAGGAAAGATACACATTTGTTGATCTGAATTCTCGATTTGCCAATTCCATCTCCCCAGCTCATATCTGACTATAAGCCTGATGTACTGGGGACTAGACAGCATGCAGTAGTTCAAGTCAGCAAAGGCAATCCATGTGAATATTCAACTATTTTTTCCCCATTTGCAGCCAAGCTTGTTTCCATTGGCTTTAATAACAATTACTCAGAGTTCATCAGAATTAGCCAGAACTGCAATACAATGATGCCCTCTACTGACGCATTATGGCAAGCACTCACAAGAAAGGGAAAGCAGCAGTAGCAGC
Organism: Pelochelys cantorii; assembly: GCA_032595735.1. NCBI lineage: Eukaryota > Metazoa > Chordata > Testudines > Trionychidae > Pelochelys > Pelochelys cantorii. Next base: position 181,342,823 of record CM064328.1, read on the forward strand.
ATTTCCTTGCTCTTCTATACAGTTTATATGGCTGAGCCATTAAATAAGATTTTGAGGGACATGACAAACTCAACTAAACTAGAGTTGTCAAGCTATGTATAGTTCTTTGAATAATATATTTTAGTGGGCCTGATGACATAAAAGCAACAATTGTGATTTTAACCTGCAGTTCAGCCCATTACTTCAGTTATTCTCTTAGGACAAAAAAGTGAGGAAGGACCCAGAAGTGGGAAGTCGAAAGCAGATGAGGGAGAAGGAAAGAATTGAATCAGTGGGAGCTATTGGGAACACCACACCTCTGAAAAAAATCAGGCTCTTTTATTTAATGCCTAAATAGGAACCCACCTGCAGGCATTCATTTTTCAGAAATCCTGGCCAAGGTGCCTGACATTTTACAGATGTCCAAAGGATCTGCTTGGATACACGTGTGCCCCAATTTTCTGTCATCTTGTAGGATGCTTGTAGATTAATTTCCTTTTTAGATAGTCAACAGACCATACGGAAGTCAGAGGAAGACATCAGGCCACCAAGATTACAAGAAAACTCATTTTTGTGTTAGTCTACTGGATGAAGGAGCTGTTAAGACAGTCCACACGGACCTTACCTCAGATGTTTAGAATGAGAAGTGAAAGAGAATCCTGTAGCCAAATGGAACTGCAGAGGGATTTTAGGAAGGCAGAATGGGTGGGATCCACACAGGAACTTGGGTATTGCAATGCTAAGTGTCACAGCATTTAAGTTTTAGATGCCAAGAAAATCCAATCCACAAAGCCCGAGCTAGGAGTCTAGTCAGTATATGGGGAGAGACAGGCACCAATGTGTTAGCTACATGGAGGAGCCTATATTAACAATCCACAAATGAGAACCTACCATCTCAAGTGCCTAAGGTGTTTCCCATGGAAATGAGTTAGGCACCTGTTTTAGTCCACAAAATACAGAGAGAGGAGATGAAGATGGTACTGCACACCTTAACTTTTAGCCCAGGGCTAGAACACTGATCAAGGATGTGTACTAAGTTCAGTTCTCTTCCCAGAAAAGTGCTCTAATGACAAGTGGGCACCAGCACCACCTCTACGTCATCTGCATTCCACTCCCCATTGCTGGGTCCTTCCTTACTCCAGGCTCTCTAATGATCACTAATATCCAGGACCTTCATTCCACTATGTTTGCTGAAAAACAGCACACTATCCTAAACAAAAAGAGGTTTATCACTAGTATTTGTAGACTGTCATTCACAACAGTTAATATCAATGCAAGTTTATCACAGAAGGCAACTGGACACGATAAAACATACTGTACCTATTGATTTGCCCCAAATTCACGGGGTATTGCATCTGTACATTTAGTGCTATTTTCTAAACACAAGGATAGGAATGTAAACAGTTCAAATCTGATTAGTCTGCCCACAAATTTTAGTACTTCATAACTGCATTCATCTAGACTTCCAACAACATGAGTGAGATAGCCAGGAAGTCTTCTAAAATAATATATGTACTTTTACCTCTATTACACTGCTACAGAACTAGAATTGATCTTCAAATTCTTTTATATGTATTCTGCACTACCCAATTACCATCTATTTCAGGAAAGGTACCAGCTCTGTTGTTCCATCACTGAAACAATCCACATAGCAGTGCTCATGTCTTCACCAAAGGAAACTATACACCAAAGTTTTGAAGAAACTCCTTTTAGTTTTCAGATTTAAAGAAATGCATCCACTGAATATTGGAGTCATTCAGATATCTTTTTAATTAAAATAATACTTTGCAAGAGGAATGCAAGAATAGACTTTCAATAAAGACTACAGTCTCTATTTCTGAAAACTTCATAGTTAAAAATATCATTGCTTAACTTATTCCTTATTTTTCATGCATATGTATTTCAAGTAAAATCAATGAAAAGTAAATCTCATCCAATTCTCATGTTCCCAGGCCACATTCTCCATTCTTACATGCTTAAGTTACAATGCTTAAGTTACTTACCTCTCTGACAGACAACTGTGGTGGGAGCGATACAGAAAATACAAAGCTAGTAAACTGGTACTCAGCAGAATTAACCTTCTGGCACACCTACAAGAGAAGGATATGAACTCACAATAAGAGTAAAACTGGAAACATTTTATCATTCTTTATCTTAGCATAATCACTGCAAACTTCTATAAAAGGACTCTTTGGCATGCATTTGCACAAATCCTTTTTCAATTAACCAGAAAAATTCCAATAGCTATCAGCATTATTTTTAGACATTAAAAGTTAGTAAAGTTTGTTCATGTCATGCTTCTCTGTATAATACCATTATCAGATATTTTCTAACTCATCCTGCAACTGTGGCTAGCATATGATGAAAAATTCATGAACCGTTGATGTAAAGCACGAGTTACTTGCACATTTGATTAACCAGCTATCCCATTACCCATAAATACCAGATAACAAAGCTTGTATTGTATATTATTATCACTGTATAGCCTCAGTGTTATGCCACTATAAAAGAAACAACTCAATATTTTATATTTAAGCTAATCATAAAAGTCAGACTAGGCTTGGCAGAATTGGATTTTTTTTTTAAAAACAAGTTTAGTGGATAATATAGGTATTTATTTAAACTTTTTTTTCAATTTTTAGCAATGTTCAATGTTCACAAAATTAGGGGGAAGAGGGAGTCAGCTAATCATAGAAACACAGAGTTAGAAGGGACTGCAAGAGCCATCCAATCTAACCCCTTGCCAAGGTGCATTCTTTGTTGCAACTGAACAATCCAAGACAGAGGGTTACCCAGCCATGTTTTGAAAAATCTCCAGTGAAGAAGATTCCATTATCTGAATCAATTTGCCACATACAAGGCACTGGTTAACTTAATAAACCTGGCACCTTAGTAAAATTGACTTTTGAACTCCAATCACTTTGCACTAATGGCCACCTTGTTTAACATCCAGTTTTAGAAAGGTACAGCAAAAACACGGTAATCTTCTAAAATGTTAACTTAATGCACAGGCTATGATTAAAAGTTATTTAAAAAAAAAAATCCTGATACATTAATTACGTGTGCCTAAAGTCTGACCTAATTTACTACTGCAACTGCTTATAGTACATTACTTTTATATTACTGTTCATTAAAAAAGAATAATTAAGAGGAATATTTCAGAGCAACACTTGGCAAATATTTAATGGCAGTAGACACTACAATTCAAAATGTTAAGCTTTGTAACTATTAATACACAAATTATCAATACCACAAATATACAAAGCAAATATCCTTGAATTAAACTCTAAGTTCTCAAGTAGCATTTTCTTACTTGGTTTATCTGTAAATTTAGATTATTATTAATTGACTTTTGTTTGTTGATTTATGTGCATACAGTAAAATTGACATTTACAAAGAAAGACAATCCAATCCTTGCAAGCCTAAATAATGAAGGGAACAATCCCACAGTGGTAGAAGAATGAAACATATATAATTTATTCCCTCTTTCCCTGTTGCAATTCTATAACACAAACGCAGAAGTCTTTAAGATAAAATATTTGTTAGTGCACTATTACTTTGAAGATCACGAATTAACTGAAATAAAATACTCTTATTTTAAAAACAAATCCCTACATTATCGCAAGCTTAGTGTGAACGTTTTACAACTATAAGCAGCAGCAGCAGAGCTCAGATTTCTACTCTATATAATAACAAACAATTATATTTGTCACAAAAAAAGAATAAGGAAAAAAAACAAGAAAAAGGGAGTTACTCACCTGGTACAGTAATGACTGTTCTTCGAGGTATGTCCCCCCAGTGGGTGCTCTACGCAAGGTGCTCTACATAGGGACATCCTGGAGCCATAGAGCGGAGCTTTTCAAGCAGTGTCTGCGAGCTGCGCATGCGTGAGGGGAGCCTCACACTGTGCTCAGCTTGGTGCCTTGTGCGTGCGGTTTGGGGCCCCCCCGCTCAGTTCCTCTTCTCATTCGAGTAATTAGGACTCTGAATAGAGGGGAGGAAGGGAGGGTCGTGGAACACCCCCAGGGGGACACACCTCGAAGAACAGTCGTTACTTTATGAGGTAATTCCCTTTTCTTCTTCAGGTGATGTCCCCGGGGGTGCTCCACGCAAGGTGACTTGCAAGCAGTATCCAACAGGATAGTGGGAATCGGAGTCACTGCTTAGAGCCTGTAGATAGCATCATCATAGCCAGTGCTGAATCGGCAGCCAATTGTGGCATAATGCCTAGTGAAAGTATGGTCTGAGGACCAGGTGGCTGCCCTGTAGATGTCTTCAAGTGGTACGTTGGTAAGGCCGTGGAGGTTGCAGCTGCACGGGCAGAGTGAGCCTTTGGAGGAGTTGGCAAGGGCTTCTTGTGGAGGGCATGGCAACCTAGTATGCAGGATGAGACCCATTTGGAAATACATTGCGTTGAGATAGGCACGCCTTTTGAGCGTGGTGCGATGGATATGAACAAGCGTGAAGATTTACGGAATGATGGCGTTCTATCTATATAGAAAGCCAACGCTCCTCATATGTTGAGTGTGTGGATCATGGCATCCCTGGGGGATGTGTGAGGCTTCGGAAAGAACACTGGTAGCACTATAGGTTTGTTGATGTGAAAGGATGTGCAGACTTTGGGTAAAAGTGTTGGATGTGGGCGTAACGTGACTTTATCCTTACTGAAGACTATATAGGGCGAGTCTACCATGAGCCCCTATTTCACCAACCCTTCTTGCAGAGTTGATGGCTGTAAAGAATAGCACCTTCATTAGTAAAAATTGAAGTGGGTAAATGGCCAAGGGTTGAAAAGGGGGCCTCATGAGACAGTCTAAGACAAGATTTAGATCCCATGTAGGGGGACGTGCCTTGACTGAAGGATAAAGATTTTGGAGACCCTTCAGAAACCTTCTCGTTGTGAGGTGCGCAAATACGGATGAGCCATCTATGTGTTCATGAAGAGCTAATATTGCTGCAAGGTGTACCCTCATGGAGGGATCTGATAGACCCCTGGATTTGAGATGATGTAGGTACTCAAGAATCTGGTGGAGCGGTGCGAGGATCCACGTGGGATAAGTGACACCAGATTGAGAATCTTTTCCATTGCATGTAGGTAGCCCTGGTGGATGGCCTTCTGCTCTGTAGGAGGATTGCTTTTACATGATCTGAACGTAGGGATTCCATTCCTTAGAACCAGAGAGGAGCCATGCATGTAGGTGAAGCATCTGTGGTTCGGGATGGAATAATCTGCCCCTGTCCTGAGACAGGATGTCGTGGCAGGATGGGAGAGGATACGGCGTGGCTGCAGACATCGTGTGCAGAAATGGGAACGAGGTCTGTCTGGCCCATGATGGTGCTATTATGACTACAGCCTTGTTGATCTGGATCTTGCGTAGAACTCTGGATATGAGCAGGATGGGCGGGAAGCCATAGTGAAGTAGCTCGTTCCAATGGATGAGGAAAGCGTCGCCCAAGATCCCCTGCCTAGACCAGTTCTTGAGCAAAAATGAGGACACTTGGTATTGTTGGGAGTCACGAAGAGGTCCATAGTCGGGACTCCCTAGTGGCGAAAGATGGAGGTGAGTATGGCTGGGTGTAATTCCCATTTGTGGTCGGAACTGAAATTGCGGCTGAGAGCATCTGCCCGAACATTGCTTATTCCAGGTAAGTATGAGGCCTTCAGGGTGATACCATGACAGATGCACCAATTCCAGAGGTGGACTGCTTCAGCGCAGAGTGACGGGGAGCGAGCGCCTCCCTGTCTGTTTATGTAAAACATGGTTGTCATGTTATCGGTAAGTATGTGAACAGTCTGGTCGGCGATGAGGGGAAGGAAATGGTTGCACACATTCCTCATAGTCCTGAGGTTGATATGTAGTGAGGAATCGTGCGTTGACCACATGCCCTGAACTGTTTGTTGAAGGAGATGCGCGCCCCAGCCAATAAGGGAGGCATCTGTGGTGATCTGTCTGGATGGTTCGGGCTGGTGGAAGGGGACACCTGGTGGGAATTGTGCACCCTGTAAGTGAGTCTAGCACCTTCTTTGGGAGCATGACCTGTTTGTGCAGAGGGTGGAGGCCAGGCCTGTAAACTGACGCTAGCCAGTGGTGCAGGGCTCTGAAGTAGAGGCGGGCATATCGCACAATGTAGGTAGTAGCAGCCATATGGCCCATTACTTGGAGGCAGGTAAGAACCGTATGACTACAGTGGCTAATAATATGGTCATACGGTCACGTAGTGCTGTAAATCGGTGCAGTAGGAGATAAGCTCTGGCCGTCAACAAATCGAGGTGGGCCCCAATAAACTATGTCCTGTGTGGGTAGCAGGGTCGATTTTTGTTTGTTTATTAAAGGGCCCAGATGGCTGAAAATTTGCTTAGTGTTGGAGATCGTGTCAGCAGTAACTGCTTGAGATCGGCCTTTTATAAGACAGTCGTCTAAATATGGGACGATGGCAACGCCCTGTTGATGCAGATAGGCTGTGACTATGTCCAGGACCCTTGAGAAGCGCCTGAGGACTGACGATAGGCCAAAGAGGAAGACTCTGTGCAGGTAGTGGTCGTCTCCTGTAGTAAATAGAAGGTATCATCTGTGTGAAGGTCCTGAAGGTCGAGGGCTGCCAACCAGTCCCCTTCATCCAAAGCCGGTACAAGCAATGCCAGTGTTACCATTCTGAACATTGTTTCCACAGGTATTTGTTTAGCTTGCATAGATCTAGCATGGGTCTCCATTCCCCGTGCGCATTTTTGTCAGGAAATATTTGGAATAGAATCCTCTCCCTCAAAAGGCCTGGGGGACCTTCTCTATTGCTCCCAGGTGGAGAAGGCAGTTGATTTCCTGTCTGAGAGGCGTTTCATGAGAGGAGTCCCTGCAGAGGGACAGGGAAAGGGGATGGGCAGGGAATGGTGTATCCTGCGCGAATGATCTCCAAGACCCGTTGATCTGATGTTATGACATCTCACTGATGGTACAAGGGATGGAGTCTATTGGTGAAGAGATGCTACTGGCTTGTTGGCAGAGGTCAAAGTAGGAGGTTCGGCAGGCCCCCAACCAAATCCTCAAACCTGCTGTTTTGTTGCTTGAGAGCCCGAGGAGGGGTTGGAGGTAGGCGTCTCCTCTGAAGGTGCTGTCTAGGGCAATTGTAGTCATACTGTCTTTGCTGGACGCGGTTGTAGTAGCTTGTCCCTACTTTTGTTGTATGGGGTAGAACGTTTTCGACAGTATGGCGGGGTATACATGTCAAGCATATGGAGGATAGTGCAGGAGTCCTTGCTACTGTGTAGGACTTCGTGGTAGCCGCAAAAAGCTTGAGCTTATCAAAGGGGAGGTCGTCTACCCTTGACTGGAATTCTTTGGGTATCCCGGCTGATAGAAGCTGAGAAGCTCTTCTCATCACTATGGCTGTAGCCGTTGCCCTGGCTGCTCTGTGGGCGAGCCGTGCGCACGAGGTGCCAAGCTGAGCACAACGCGAGGCTCCCCTTGTGCATGCGCAGCTCACAGACACTGCTTGAAAAACTCTGCTCCATGGCTCCGGGACGTTCCTACACCTTGCGTGGAGAACCCACGGGGACATCACCCGAACAAGAACCCTAGCAGGCAGACTTTGCCTTTCCTGTCTTCCCCTTTTTTACCCATTGTTCATAGGTACAGGATATATGGCCTTTGCCTCCTTTGGCAGGCCTCACACACTGAGCAATGCCTGTTGCACAGGTGAGCTCCTTCCGTAGGAGGCATCTATTCACCTCATATAGGCTCTCTGTACTCTCAGCTGCCGCTGTTCCTTCTCCTCACTGGAAAGAGTGAAAATCCCAGTGGTACCCTAAATGCAAATTGGGAAAATAATATCCCAGCATTTCTCCCCAGTGCCCAGGTCTGAAGAATGGGAGCGAAAAATCAAAAAAAGCAAGTGCTGCCATTGCTCCTCCTCTCTTCCCTCTGCATACTCCCCACCCATCCCTACTATGGATGTTAAAATGTGTTTGTGTAAACATGTATCCACTAAAATTTTCAGTGGATACACATTTGCATGCTGGGGGGCGGGAGGGGAGGAGGCAGCAGCCAGTGCTTACATGGAGCCAGCTTTAAAGCTGGCTTCCTGCAAGCACTGGATCTCATCTCCCCCCGCCGCCTTTCTGTTAGAGGTGGGGGGCAGGCGGCTGAGCAGGAGCCGGTATGCGCATGTACTGTCTCCTGCCTGCCCTCCCCTGTGCTGCTGCATCTCTATCAGAGGCAGGAATACAGGGGTGGGGATAGGGGAGCAGATAGCTGCGTGGGAACCAGTGCTCACGGGGAACCGGCTTTTAAGGTGGCCCCTCCCAAGCACTGCCTCCCTTCTGTGCCTGTACTTCTGCCTCTTGGGAGGCAGCTGGGGTGGGAACAGGTGGCTCCAGGGAGAGCCAGCTTAAAAGCTAATTCCCTGTGCATAACAGCTTCTTCCTGCCCCCACTCTCCACACTGCTACCTCTGTGGGAGGCAGCAGCACAGCAGGGAGGGGGCAGGCAGCTCAGCAGGAGCTAACATGTGCAGGGAGCCAGCTCCCCACAGGCACCAGCTCCCATCTCCTTCCTGCCTCGGGGGGTGGAGAGGGGGGAGGCGTGCGTATAGTTGTTAGGATTAACCAATAAACCCAATCTTATTGGTTAATTGTGTAAACTATACACTAATTAACATCCCTAATCCCCACACACATTACTGTCACAGCCCTTACCACCTTTTCTCTCTCCCCTCCAATAAGTTTCTAATACTTAGGTTTGGCAATGAAGTAAGTACTGGAGTATCTTTTATTGGACCAACTTCTGCTAAAGAACTCTGAAAGGCTTCCCTGTGTAGATCGAAAGCTTGTCTCCTCCATTATCTCTCTCTAAAAACAAGTGGTATAATTCTGATCATTCCAATTTAAATCAACATGTCAATTGCTCTGTTAGGATAAAGAGCTTCTCTTAGGAAAGAATTAGTCTTGGCTGTTTTTTAAAAACAAGTTGCTCTCAAGTTTTCAAGTGTCACTCAATGGCATAACTATAAAAAGCCAACAGTAAAAATTTGGTTCCATAAAGAAGATATTTTGTCTGCAAAAAAGGACATAACTTGTGCTCTGCAACAATAGAAACTGCACAATTCTATTTGGTCACAATTTATTGACAATGCTAAACCAATGTTCTTTCTACTATAACAACAAATCACATTTATCAACACTTATGTCAAACCTTCTACTCAGTTTTGAAAGTCCCACTTTCATATTTCACTCTGTTACCTTGGGCAATCTTATACTTCATATGTGGTGTTTACAATGCTCTTCAGACTATCTTCTCCCCTAATTCACAATAATATTTTCATCTGATAACTGGTATGTTTATAGTCTTTTGTACCAACAAATGACTTCACATTTTTCCTTAGTCTGTGGCTTATAATATAAGACTACATTATAAGGGCAATTCATACTGCTTTACAACTCCTTTATTCTTTAGAAATATACACCTAAGAGAAATGCTGAGCAGCCCAACACCATCAACTGCATTTCATGCCTTATTTAATCTGAGTCACATGAGCAAATTTGCTCCATGGGTAAAGATGGGATCACCATTTATAATCACATTGTACTGTACGCAAACACCATGGAAATGCTGTCAGCCCTTTGCTTCTGAAACACGATCATGGGGTCTATCTGAGGTCTAATTAGATTAGCTTCAGGAGACAGTTGAAGGTTCACCTGTTTCTCAAGCTTTTTAGCTGCATTATAGCAAGGTCAAAGTAAAATAGGACCTTAAGCAACCCACGGTTAATTCGCCTATGTTGACGTCTATACAGCTGCGCTATTTCAGGATAATGTCCATTATCCCAAAATAGTGTTCTGAGCATCTTAACAGCAAGCCCGTTATTTCGAAATACATTCAAAACTTTGTTGCATGAAGATTAAGGGACTCACAGGAATAGTGGTCTATTTCAAAATTAGCACTGTTTAGATAGCACCAAATTTCAAAATAGGATCTCGAAATACGCTACGCAATTTGCATAGCTCAAATTGCATAGCTTATTTTGAGCTATGCACTACTGTGTAGACATACCTGCTGACTTGATATCATAGAGGGTGTTAGTTAAGTGGTAAATAAGTAATTGCAGGAGATGAAGAAACAAACTGAAGCATTTCCCCATCTACCCATGATTTAAGTTATACAGAGTATTTTAAATCCAGATGGAGCCACTCAACTACATATTAGACTGAAACGGATTATTGATTTAAGAAAACAACAACTAGATCATCACAGGGATTGCACTGAAGGCTTCTACCAAACACATACTTAACAGCTTATAGAAAAATGTGGCTACAGAGCTGGAAAAGGTCACTTACCTTCTTAACAAAATCCATCTCACAGAATTCCTGAAGGATTCCCAAGCAGACATTGCAAACCTTGGGAGCAGAGTTCCCCATAGTAACATCTACATCATCTGCCACAGAGGTCTCCTGGAGGGCCCCATTTTGATTCAAATCTTCAGCTCCTTCTCCCATGTTCTCAAGTCTGCTTCTCTTACATGGAGGGTCAATTATTTCACAGCAAAATTTGTCCTCTTTTTCTTCGTTGTACTCCAGGAACTCATGCAGCTCTCTAAGCAAATCCTAAACAAACAAACAAACAAAATGAACAGTAAAACATGTTTGTTTGATGCAGAGTTAACACACAACTTCTTCCCTCCTACGTGTAAAACTCAGATATGCAGGAGGTACTACAACAAGCACCAATAACTCCAGTTCCACAAGGTGATAATAAGCTTTAAACAGTGTATATTACTACTAGCTTTTCATAATTTGTGTAGAAGGATTTATTTGCAGAATTCAAAAACTCCAAGTTGAAATATAATAACCATAAATAGTACACAAATTAAATTTTGTTGAGCAACAGATTTCTGTACTTTATGTAGATAACAATAGAAGCACTTTATTATGACCAAGATTTTTGGAATTGCTGTGTATCAATAACTCATCAGAAGCTGCAGGTATTCATAACTTCTGAAAACTAAGGCCTGTGTAAACTTAGATTATGTTGGCATTTAATGTCTCTGTTTCACTGTCCAATAATTATAATAGAAACTCATTAATTCTCAGTTTGTTAATCAACTTACCTAATAATTTCTTCTGAAAAAATTAGAAGACTCACGCAACTTCTCAATAAAAATGTAATATGTAATGCAATTAGATCTCATACTCAGACTTCAAAATATTTGAAAGTTTATTTATATAGAATAACTAATAGACTATGAAACTAATATATCCACTCCATGAAAAGTTACAACTAAACAATCCTTGCAGTAAGATTCTATTTTGAAATACAGTATCTTTTTTTTTTTTTTAAATCACATTTGTTTGGTTTACTCACTTATTCCCAAAACATAATAATTTACACTTGGAGTGAATTACAATTTTGCCGTATGTATGATGAGGAAAAAATGCAATTTTGTCCAGCTAGATCTTGGAACTGCGAGTCAGAAGTTCTGCATTCTATTCCTGGTTCAACCATTAATTTGCTATGTGACCTTGGGCAAGTCACTTGACTTCCTCTGTGTCACAATGTCTCCGTTTGTAATGAGTTATAAATACTAGCAATGGAGAGTCCTAACTCAGTAGGGCTGTGAGACTTAATTATTTTAAGCACTTGGAACTCTTGATTGATATATATTTTCTGGAATAGCTACCCTATTTCCTGTGTGGGGGTTTTTTTTTTTGCTTGATTTTAGGAAGTTCATATTAATTTAGATAATATGGGTAATAGATAGGGGATGTAAAAACCTGGTTAATTTAATCAATTGAACGGGGATGGGCTAGAGCAGCCCACAGCAGGTGGAAGGCTGTTCCAGCCCACTAGTAAATCATAACCGGTAAGCATCACCCGATTAACCATTTAACCATTCATATCCCTAGTTATAGACTCACCAATTAATCTGATCAGAAGATGATAAAATACTTGTCTCAGAATCAGGCTACACAGAGTTTGCAAGGTCCCTTGAGATGTATGACGGGACTCTCACACTGAATGAAATACAGCATTCACGAGTTTTATTGAAATAAAGGAATAATAATCAAACAGCAAAATCATCAGTGTTACAAAGGCAGTAATATTGTTCTAGTGATACATGTGATATTATATACTATAAAGTTTTTGACTAATACACTCTCACCCTTCCTTGACAACCTGGTGGTAAGAGACAAAGGACATGCCAAGAGGGTTCAGGTTCAAGTTCCTCAATTCTTCAGTGGGAGGTACAGAACTTAAAAGCTACAGAGCTAAAAGCTATCAAAGCTAACTTAGAATTTTACTTAACTAACTGACTTAAAACTTTCAATTAAGGACTAACAGACTAACAGATGGAGAAGACTTGAAACCGAAAGTTTATGAACTCTGAAGTTTAGAAACTTAGAAGCTTCCTTGGCATGGTAGGTCACCCCCTCACAGAGGTTGAGTACTTGAGTCTTCCTTCTACGTCCAAACTTAGTTTCCCACAAAATGTACCATAAGCTAGTATGTTTATACATGCTGATGACATACAAACATGGTGATAACATTAGATCACTGTCACATTTGTTATTTCTGTCCTACACAGTTATTTCTGTTCTTTCCTTGTGATGTGCCTGTTAAGTTTACAAAGGGCATGAACTTTGGACACTCATGTCAACCTACATCTACATATCCTTCATCTATCTGTGTTAAAAGTTGTGGCCATATACGGATCTAATGCTTTAGCTAATCACCACCTAGTTAGGTGACAGGTCTCAAACAAACGTATGTATGCTAACTACTATCTGGGTGAAAGGTCCCACACATATGTATGCTAAATACTTTACTATAAAACCTATAAATCTATTATAATAAAACAAATAAACCCTTAAGAAAATTAAAAAGTCATAAGATTCGTAGACAAGGAAGCAGGCTAGCACTATAGGCTACATTTTATAAATACACACATCTAACTAGGGATGTAAGAGTTTAACAGGTTACTGATAAGCTGATGCTTACCTGTTTGTTACCAGTTAAATTCTGCCCGCTCCTAGGCCACTGGCTGCAGAGCCCACAGTATGGGGGAGCTGGCTCCCCAGGAGTGGGATTGGCAGAGCCCGCAGCGTGGGACAGCAGGTGCCCCGGTACCGGGGCTGGAAAGGTACATCCCAGTTACACAGTTACAGTATATAGATATTTTACATCCCTACATCTAACCAGATTCATCTTATCTTCCTCAGGACTAAGCCTTTTGTCAAGGAGCAGAGAGTCCTGCCTCCACGATGCTACCCCCTTAAAATAGACAAATTGGTGGCTTTTAATTCTAAAACCAACTTTCTCTTGATCCTAAAAATTGAAAAAAATTATTGTTTCATTCAGAAAAATTAACAACTCAAAACTATTATTATTAAATCACTTATACAGTGAAATAAATTACATGGCACTTCAAAGAGCGAGGCATGTTCCTTGTCCCAGTTTAATTTTCTGTTAGCAGGCAGGCACCCTTGTCCACCTAGGCAATGTGGCCCAGAGGACTGGACACTGTATAGAATTTGGGAGACCTGGGTTCTAACTCCTAGCTCTATAACTGGCTTACTGGGTGACTATGAGCACATCACTTCGTGCTTGGTGCCTTGGTTTCCCTATGTGTAAAATGGGGATGAATCAGGGATGTTAAATTTCGATTGACTAATCGAATAGTCAATGCAATGAGGCAATAAGGGCACTTCTGCCTTTGAGGCTGGCCCCAGCTCTATGCAGCATTGCCGCTTTGAAACACCATGGGGAGGCCGGTGCCAGGATCCCTGCAGCGTTTCAAAGTGGCAGCACAGCCTAGAGCCCGGGGCTAGTAAGGGAGTCCCCAGCTGACCCTGGGTTCTATGGGGTGCTGCCACTTTGAAATGCTGCATGCAGCCTGAGGCCAGCTGGGGACCACTGGCTGCATGCAGCATTTCAAAGCGGCAGCGCCGTGTGGAGCCTGGGATCTGACCCCAGGCTCCACGTAGTGCTGCCGCTTTGAAGCACCCCCTCCTCTTCCCTCTGCTTGCTGCCTCTTTCTGATAGAGGCAGAGGGGGGGAGGAGGGCAGGGGAAGCGACTAGTCGACTAGCCTGTCGACCACCCAATAAATATTTATCTGTTAATCAACTAGTCCTTCATGTCCTTAGGATACATGACATTCAATTCCTTTATAAGGCACTTTGAGATCTCCTGATGTTATGAATTAGATATTGATAAGAACAATAGAGTTTCAAGACAGGCAGGCAATAGCATAGATAAAGGAGGGTATGGACAGAAATGGAGAATAGAGGATTCATTGACAAAGTGGGTTTTAAGGAAGAATCTGAAAAAGTAAAGGGAGAGCTGAGAGGACTGACAGACCAGAAGTGGAAAACTATTTCAAGCAGAGGAGCAGTATGAATTAACATGGGAAGTGGGAAGATACAAAGGAGTAGTAAGGAGAGTTGATTTGCACAATTACAGGAGAAGGAAACGAACACAGGTATTGGTGGATGGCAAATGAATCAAGGACAGTGTTCTCTCTAAGCTGTGAAGGCTCTGGGCATGGAGCTGACTGACTGGGCAGGACTGATTAATCAACTGTGAAGCTGTGCTGCCCCGAAGCTTACAAGGAACCCTGGTCAAGGAGGGTGGATAAAAATCAGTGATATTTTTAAAATTAAAAATATCCCATTTTATGTAAAGGAATTTTTTAAATTTAAATAAAATGAAAGTTTATATTTTAGAAATAAACCTATTTATAATTAAATATGAAATTGGCAACCTGTATTAAGGCCTAAACATTTTCTAATCTGATAAAAATCACTTAAATTCAATAAATATTAAGCAGCACTTATTTGCTATCAAATTTTAAAGAAAATCTAACCACTGAATTGATGGAAACCCTTGACCGAGCATCTGGAACCAGAGTTTGCTGAAGCACTAAACTTTATTTTGATAGCAGTAGCTTAGTCTGCAGGTACAGAGAATATGTTTTTCTTCATTTCAGTTTATTCAACCAATTCAATTCAATTCAATGACTAATTCATTCAAAATTAAGAAGTCAATAAGAAGATGAAAGACCTGGAAAGTTTGTTTTCCTCTTCCAATCCATGAATAAAAATTAGTTGTGAGAGGATGAGATCTACTAGTTGTAAAACCTTGAAGAATAGGGTGACCAAAAACAATCAGTTCAATTTACTAACTGGAAATATTTCCTTCATTTAATAAGTTAGTTTGAATTGGAAAACATATTTTGACAATTTTTGATAAGCACACAGTGCACATTAAATAAAAAACAAAAAAATCGGTTTTGGGCATTTTAATTTCATCTTAATTTCTATCCGAATATAATTTGACTTAAGTCACAAATAATCAAGAAGTCCTACTATCCCAAAGAAAATGTTTTATTTTTTGAATTACAATTTCATATTCATATATTTTAATTAAAAATAAAAACAGGAAACCTTGTATGGATGCCTGTAAGATGCCTGTAACCCCACACAGCAGAATCTGAAAATACATCGTGGGCAAGTGCCAGTATTCAGTAACAGCTGAGCAATGGATTTGTTCTTTTCTGTCAACGCAAACATTCTGGATAATCCTAATTAAAAATAAAACAAAATAAAATAGGGTTAGTAAGTGATTTCCATGTTTCATGTCTTTTTTTTAAAATGTAATGTGCATGGAAGAAAACAAAATTAGACATATCTGCCTCATCCCCCAAATAACTTCCCGGAAAAAAACAGTTGATGGAAACGGTACAAGGATTCACACACCAGAACAGCACTGGAATAACTGCACCAGTTTATTCCCATAAAGCCTGTATGCAGCTTTGTCTTTGGGCAGAAGCATCATTTGCTTGGTGAGGTCAACCTATTCCTAGTGACGATTTTTGCATATTATACTTGTTCATTATTTGTAGTCACAGGATTATTAACTGAAAAGAAAATAGCTCTGCTGCTGAAGGCCAGTGATCAGGTACACTGGCATAGCTGGGACGGGGGGGGGGAGGAGGGAGGGAGGGAATACACAGACTCTGAGTTTAAGGTCTAAAGCAGGGATGGGCAAAATACGGCCCAGGGGCTGGATCTGGCCCAGAAAGCAACTGGATCCAACCCACAGACCACCCTGTTGGAACCCTCAGGCACTTAGCTGTGCAGTTTAAAGGTCAGTCCCCCTGTCTCTCTGCTCTGCAGGAAGGGGGAGGCTACATGCGATCTCCCTGCCCCCAGCCCAATCCTCAGCTCCTAGAGGCCAGAAACAACCAGCCAATAAGATCTGAGAAATTGGCCTGGAGGACGGGAGCAGTCTCTTCCCCCTCCCGGAGCTGAGAGTCATGTGGGGTTTGGAGCTTGCAGTTTTAAGTGATTTGGGGCTGCAGCAGGCAGGGAGCCCAGCCTGCCTAGGGGGTGCTACAGGCTTAGGTAAGCACCTCCCAGCCAGAGCCTGCCTCTGGCACCCCAGCCCCTCAACTCCCTCCCCAGGTCACCATCCAAACCCTCTGCACCTCCTTCCTACAACCCTCCTCCAGGCCAGAATCCTCTCCTGCACCCAAATACCCTCCCAGATCCTGCACTCCAATCCTCTGACCGAGGTCACCACCCACACTCTCTGTAGTCTGCACCCCCTTTTCCCACATCACAGCTCACTCCCAGACTTTGCACCCTCTTCTAGTGACCCTCTCCCAGGCCAGAATCCTCTCCTGCACGCATACTCCATCCCTGACCCTACACTTCTATCCCTTGACCCAGGTCAGAACCTCCTCCTTTGCCCAAACCTGCTCTCAGACCTCACACCATCTCCTGCATCCCAGTCCCTTACCCTGTGTGCCCAACCTCCATTCTAGAACCTGCACATCCTCCACAGAAAAGTGCAGCCCTTGACCACTTTCCAAAATCTTGAAGTGGCCCCCACCAAAAATTATTGCCCACCCCGGTCTAAAGGATCCATCATGCCTATCTAGCCTGATCTCATGCATAATGCAGCCTTCAGAACCTCATCCACCCACTCCTGTGACACACTCCTAATCTGACTGAACTAGGGATGTTAAATTTCAATTAATCAGCTAATTGAGTAGTCAATGGAATTTCCATGACTACTCAATTAGTCAGGGGGGAGCTCACTACCCACTTCACCTCTCCCTTTGAAATGTACAAGAGCTGCCTACAACTCTTGTATATTTCAAAGGGACAGAGGCAGGGGTTCCCTCTGCCTCTCTCCCTCTGCCATGTACAGGAGCCACCACAGCAGCTCCCATACCTTTCAAAGGGAGAGAGGCAGTGGGAACCTTGCCAGCAAGGAGCAAAGCAATCCCCACTGACAGGGGTTCCCCTCTGTACCTCTTCCTTTGAAATGTACAAGAGTCGCAAGTGGCTCTTGCCATTCCAAAGGGAGAGGAGCAGCAGTGGGACCCGTGCAAGTGAGATTGGAACAATCCCCGGTCGCGCTGTTTCCCTGCTGCCCCATGCCTCTCCTGCCCCCCATGGAGCCGTTGCTGGGGGGGGGGGGGGGCGGGGGGAAATCAGCTCCCCCCCAGCACTGGTTCGTGCTCCCCCCTTGCTGCCTCTCTCTGATAGAAGCAGCAAGGGGAGAGGGGAGTGACTAGTCGAGTTCCTACTCTACCCAATCAGCTTTTGCTTATCAGGTAGTCGACTAGTCACATCCCTAGACTGAAAATGCTAAACTTCTATCAAGTGCTATCACATCTTGTGTCTATGGTGCATTATGCTATCTAATACAATTGTAGGTGATGGCAGGGAAGAAGCAGAGTCCTTTGAACAACGTATCCCAAAGAAGAAATTCATACTAAAAGCAAACCTACACATGTTCAAATCCAAACAATGGCAGGATGAATGAGTGACAACCAACTATATAGTTCTGTCCTTTAAAACCTACAATAAAAACATTAGTTCCTCCCTTCCCACTTACCCCCTTCCCAGTTTTCGGGACTCCACGAGTATCATTACTTATCCCAGGTTGTTGTTTTTTTAAATAAGGAATTTTCTAGCACTTGCAATTAGGGATATTAAATTGCATTTAATCAGCTAATCAAGTAGTCGATGCAATTTCCATCGACTACTTGATTAGTCAATGGGGGGGGGGAAGCTAACCCCACTGTGGCTCTGCCTTTTAAATATATTAAGAGCCTCTTAATACATATAAATGGTAGAGGCATAGCGGGGGACTCGGCATAAGCCAGGAATCAGAAGATTCCTGCCTGCGCCCGGTCCCAGACACTGCGCCTCTGCCTTTAAGAAGTATTAAAAGCCTGGTGGCCATTAATACATTTTAAAAGTAGAGGTGCAGCGTCTGGGACCAGATGCGAGCCCAGAAACAGCTCGCCTACCTCCCCCATCCTCCTCCCCCCCGTGGAGATGGTGCTGGGGGGAAATGGCTTTTAAGTCAGCTCCCCCCAGCACCAGCTCCTGTCCCGCCCCTTGCTGTCCCTCTCTGATAGAGGTACCAAGAGGGGGAAGCAACAAGTTGAGTCACTATTCGACCACCCAATAAACATATGCTTATCGGGTAGGCAATTACTCACTTCCAATCACAGAGAGGGCCTTCAAAACATAAACCAACTGGCTAGAACTGGAAATTTCAATAATTTTCCCCCTAAAATAATTTGTACCTCCAACCCTGTTTTTCAAAAGATTAGGAGGACTTGGCAGATTCCTGAAAGAGGAGCACCAGGAATCTACAAATGCTGCTAGGGGATCATAAGTATGAGAGAGCTTGTGGATGGTATCTGTCTCCAGCTCAGCCACTTTTATGAGCTGCCTGGGAGACCTCCACCCACTATGGATGCAAGTAAAGTAAGGGAGAAGGACACAGCCAGACTGAATCTGCCCACCCATTATCAACAGTAGGCCTCCACTCCCCCCGCCACTGCCCTGGAAAAGAAAAGAGGCACTAAGGAAGAAAAAGCATTTCATCACTCCTCTTTAAAAATGCACTCATCTTTACAGCTTCCCCAAAATCATTGTACTAAGCTTCCCAATCAACTTTCAACATTGTAAATATGTGTATTTTATTGGCACCTTTATATCCCAATAATAGTCAGGGTTCCAACATGTTAGGTGCTGTATAAACAGTGTTTCAAGTTTGCCTGTCTGAAAGGTATCACAGACCCAACACAGAAATTTTCTATAACTCTTGCTCAGTTGCTGAAGGAGTCCCTACCAGGGGGAAACCCCCTATGATTGGCTGCTTTTCCCACATCTGGAGACAGAGAAGCCAATTAGAGCAGCTTGAGGAAACCAGCAGAACACTCCACCTTCCAGTAAGAAAGCCCAGCAGCTCTGCTTGCTTTGCTGCTCCTGTGAGCAATGGGATACGGTCATCTGCTCCTTCCCCCCCACAATAATGGGCCTGAGAAGCAGGGTGCTCCCTGATGCAGCTCCTCTCAGACCAGGAGAACAGGGTGAAGAACACCAGGAGCTGCAGGCACAGCAGATGCTGGGGGCACAAAATGTATGCCAGGCCTGGCAAAACTGGGAGGCACAACAGGTCCAGAAATAAAAGTGACAGAGAGCTGAAAGGGCTTAACAGATGAGGGCTGGGGACAGATAGGTGTGATGATGCTTTAATTTTTGTGGCAGATCCCCACTTTTACCTGCACTGTGCAGCGAGCACAGTGCAGGTAAGATAAAGAAGGAAAGATAGTACCTAAGGCAAAGAGTGTATAGTCTGAAATGAAACTACAAATTTCAAGTCTCACCCTTGTCTTTGTGTGTGTGTAAAAGTTTTTAGTACCTAAATTAATCTAATTCTGTTTCATGAAACTTCTCACAACTCAAAGTAACATTGGTCTCAGGATATAATAAAACAAGAAGAAATGAGGAGGAAATTGATAAAATGAAAAACCCCCCACAAAATTCCGAAGAGCAGTTTTACATTTAATTCACAACGCGAGAAGATCTCTTTCAAACATACGCATAGATGTGAGAGAGCTGTGATAGCAGCACGTGAATAAATTTTAATGATTAAATAGACCTCTTTCCAAATCTCTAATTCACAGTGCTCACAGAAATCCACACACAGTTGACAGTTTCTTCCTTAATCCAACCATTCATAGGTTTACTGTTCTTGCTGTAACAGCTGAAATACAGGGTGGGTAGGAATGAAGTAGCAGTAGACAAGGCAGCAGAAATCCCAAGGATAGTTACTTAGGAAAAGAAATCC
The DNA here is from genome assembly GCA_032595735.1 of Pelochelys cantorii. Lineage (NCBI taxonomy): Eukaryota > Metazoa > Chordata > Testudines > Trionychidae > Pelochelys > Pelochelys cantorii. Next base: position 181,362,950 of record CM064328.1, read on the forward strand.
ATCTAGTACCAACACAGCAACCACTCCAACAATGACACCTAGAGTCTGTTTCCCCAAAATCACTTTGGGGAAGAAAGCTAGAAGAGGCCCTACTACTGTGATTGTGCTTGGGATAAGCTACAGACCCTGGAATCCAATTTAGATATGAATAGAGGCCTCTTTAATGAAACACTCCTGCAAATTGTGTGATTATGGGAGACTTTGATTTCTCAAGCATAGATTGGAGGACAAGTGTTACTATTAATAGCAGGACCCAGATACTCCTAGATGTGAGAACTGATAGATTTCTTCACCAGTCACCAAAACAAGAAGAGATGAGATTTTAGATTAAATATAGGTAAGTAGTGAGGACTTCATGGAAGAACTGAGTGTAGAGGACAGTCTTAGTTCAAATGATCATGAGCTAATTCAGTTTAAATTAAATTGAAGGATATACAAACCTAGATCTGCAACTAGGGTCCTTGACTACAAAAGGACAAACTTTAAAAAATTAAGGGAATTAGGTAGAAAAGAAGACTGAACTGAAGAACTCAAGGATGTAGAGGTGGAGGAGGGTTGGAGTTAGTTTCTGCAACTTTTGACACAAAGTACCTGAAGCCTCCATCCCAAGCAAAGGATGGCTTGCAGACCACATTGGATGAGCTAACATGTCAAACAGATTATCAAGAGAAAGCAGAAAGCCTACAAGGAATGGAAGACAGCTTTCCTTGTTGATCTATCCTAACTCTTGGAGGTCAGACAGTGTAGAGAAAAAACAAGAAAAGGACATTAAAACCCAAAATAAAAGGTTCTATAGCTATACAAATAAAAAGAAAACAAGGAAATAAGAAGTGGGACTATTAAGCACTGAGGATGGGGTGGAGATTTAGATAGTCTAGGCATAGCCCTACACTTAAACCAGTGAAACTGAGACTGCAGCTCACAAGGGACATCTCCCATGGTTCTTTGCAGCAAGATATTTACACACTGTGCGATTTAACTATTAACGAATCTAAGCTATTAAATAATCAAGATGCTTTTACTATGTTATTAACCAATTAACAACTTATTTGCTATGAGAAAACTGTTCCGATATCAACTATAGCAAATGAAAACAATGAAATACTATAGCAAATGAAACAATGAATTCACGCTACTATGTCTCTTTTGGGTAATGTTGGTTGCTAATTTGGCTCTTGAATCACTAAGGCCTGAGTATTGCTGACTTAAAAGAATACTTTTTGCCTCTGTTTTTAATAAAGAAAACAAGGAGCTTAGGGGTACTGTCAGTGTAATTGATGAAAATGAGGTAATTGAAGGAGAAATAATCACATCCAGGGTAGAAGTCTGAATAAACTTAAACATCGTAATAAGACCAAATCAGGGGCCCAGATAATCCCCATTCAAGAATATTACAGAAACTGGCATATGAAATTGCATGCCCCATGACAAGGATTTTTAATGAATCCATAAACTCAGGGATCATATCCTATGATTGGAGAATTTCTAATATAGTTACTATTTTTAAGAAAAAAAGTAATCCAAAAACTGTAAGCCCATTAAGGGTGAGGCTTACTAGTTAAGCATTTATGTCACTAAATCAGAGGACTGTAAAACCTACCTTACAAGAGAAGACTCGAGGAGCTTAACTTATTTAGCCTAACAAGACAAAGGCTATGGGGAGATATGATTGCTCTCTTTAAATACATCAGAGGGATAAATACCAGGGAAGAAGAGGAATTATTTAAGTTACAAGCCAATGCTGGCACTGAGACAAATCGATACTAACTGGCCAACAAAAAATGTAGGTCTGAAATTATATCAGAGGAGTGAAGTTCTCCCAAGATTCCAGTGGGGATGAAAAACAACCGACTAAGACAGACTGGTAAATTTACAGAGGGGCCCATGCGATGAGACTGCCTACACTGGCAAGTGACCCATCTGTGCCTTATTACCAAATATCCCCAATATATGCTAGATATGGGATGCAGACAACTCTAACGGCTTATCTATGCTACTGCTTAAGTCGATATAAGCTCGGTTGCTAAGCAGTGTGAAAAAAAACCATCTCTGAGGAACAAAACTCACATTCATTTAAAGCAGTTCCTACAGGAGACAATCTCCCACATAACTTCTTGTTGTTGTTGTTACAGGGGAGTAATTAGGTGGATCGGAGAGTGCTCTCTCAGCAACAAAATGCATCTTCACCAGATGCACTGCAGCGGCACCGATTTAGCATGGTAGTGAAGATAAGCCCTACATTACTGCAGAGGATTCATGGGGCTGGGGCATGCATGGCTAATAGACCTCTGGTGCAAAACTCAGGGGACACAGTTGCCACTTTGAGGCCAAGGCTCTTCACAGCTGTTTGTGTCAGCTCCATACCTCTGCAGGGCAGGAATATAATAGTGTAGTCAATTAACTGATAAGCAAAAGCTTATAGGTTATCACCCTGGGTCTAGGAGCTCAGACCCTCCCCAGACAGCGGCTGCTGCCACCCCATGCTGCTGCCTCTTTATCACAGGCAGCAGCATGGAGTGGCCAGGGGCTCCTCGGGAGTGGGGCTGGAGTACACTGGCTGCCAGCCCCTGCCCCGGAGACTACAGAATAGTCGACTAATCAATACAAATTCATAAGGTTATTTGACTATTCAATGAACCGATATTTAACATCCCTACTACAGGGTGGGTGCAGCAACGGGAGTTAGAAGCACACACTTCCTGCATGCAGTGGGATAGTCAGCAAGAGAGCGTCTCGCATGCATGTTCCCACCAATGATTTACACATTTCCTAGTTGCTCCAGAACTGACAGGCCTCCTCAGGACTGCAGCCAGAAAGGGGCACATGACCCTTCTCTCATCTTCCCTTTGCTTCCCCATCAGAATCTATAATTCTGCAGGGAAATCAAATAGTCAGGCAGAGGGGGAGAGATGCACATGCACTGTGGCACAGAATTCTCCGTAGACTTTTTGACCTTAAAGCCGATGAATGTATAATGGCACCCACCTTATGCATATGTGGAAATCTGAGTGCACATTGGATAGAATGCTATTAAGTTCATTCATACAAAGATCGTATGTTCAAATATATTAAGGGGAATCCCTATCACAATTAAACATTAAAGTGCCTATGCAACTGTATACAGGTTGAACAATAGGATGATCGTAAGCATCCTAGTGCATTTAAAAGAAGATAACCCTGCCCAGCCTGATACAAAACCAGCTAGAGCAACATGGGTGGACACTGATGGCCATGCCTTTAGGCAGGGTTACATTAAGAAAGGGGCTTTAGGAGCTGCAGCCTAGGGCCCCGGGCTAAGGGGGCCCCCAAAAGATCTTCAGGCTGCCAAAGCACAGGGTTTTTTGAAAGACCCCCTCCGCCTGGGGCTCTAGGTTGCAGCCACTAATGCCCTTATGTTTTAGCCCTGCATGACTGAGGGGGGAAGGCAGCTCTGTGCACTCCAGTTCCTCCTCCACCACCACTGGGATGGAGTTGCAAAGCATCAGAAGCTTCCCTCCCTGAAGCTCCTATTGTGGGTAAATGGAAGCTATGGAGGACGGTGTCTGCAGGCCAGAGCAGGGCAAGATACAACTGCCTCCTGCCCTCTCCCCTCCCCAGAGTCTGGGCTACCAGAAAATAAAGCACCCCACGCCCCCGCCGCATTTCTCTGCCCCAGCCCCGAGTCCCTTCCCGCACAACCTCCCACCCAAACCCAGACCTCAACCTCCTGCCCTGAGCCCGCTCCCACCCTCCTTCCCAGACCCTGCACCTCGAACCTCCTGCCCTGAGTCTCTCGCACACCCAACCGCCGGGCTCAACCCAGAGCCCTCTCCCGCGTTCGGACACGCTCATTTTGCCCCCCCCCCGGCCTACTCCCCCCACCCAACCTAACAGCCCGTGGGCCCCAGAAGAGCTGATTCGGCCCCGCCTGCGGGCAGGCTGCAGATCCCCGCTCAGCACCACGCCCCGCCACAGGGCTGAACACCTGCCTCGGGCGCTACACTCCCGCACAGACCCGCCCTCTGCCGGGCCCGCAGGCTGCTCTGTCCCCAGCGCGTCTCCTACCTCCTCCGCCCGACGCAAGGAGCGGGAGCCTCTTTGGCTGCTGAGGGAACCATTAACTGTCTGCACACTGGACGCCGCGTGCGCGCGCATTACCCTCCCCCCGGAAACAGGCGTCCCAGCAGGAACGTTCCGGAGCCATCGCTCTGCCCGGGGTTTCGAGGAGGGGGCGGCCGCGTCTTTCGCATCACGTGCCCTTCTGCTGCCGCCAGTGACGAGCCTGCCGGCGACCCTCAGCAGGGAGGGCGGAAACGCTCTGGGGATCGGACAGAAGGCAGCAAAGCAAAGCTGCCGACCTGGGGAGGCCTGAGCAGCGGCAGCCAGAGACATCGATCCGCACGCGCTGCCGGGCCCGCAGTCACCGCCCCTTCCGGCGGCTGTACCGCTCGGCGCTCCCGCTGTCAGGCCTGGCAAGGCCGCGGTCAGGTGGGAAGGGAAGGGAAGGGGCGGGCCTGGCCTGGGTGGCTCGGCCGGGCGGGCGCCGCGGAGCTCAGCGCAGGAGATGGCGTCTCAGCCGCCACCCCCCAAGCCCTGGGAGAACCGGCGCCTCGCAGGCACCGCGGCCTCGGCCTTCCAGTGAGTGCGGCCCCGTTCCTCGGGGACCCCGCCCGCTCCTCTCCCGGCTGCCAGGAGCGGCCCGGAGCCGTCAGCCCCTGCAGAGCGGTCGTTAGTGAAGGGTTACCAGGGGTACAGCCAACCCAAAATGGCAACTCCGGGGGTGGGGGGAGACTCTCCCAGTATCTTCCCCCAGCCAGGTCCTGCCCCCCTTCCCACAGAGGGGGGAGAGAGAGACTTCCTGGGAGGGACCCCGCCATGCCCCCCTCCCTCGACTCGGTCACGTGGACTTTGCCCCCCCCCCTTCCCCTCCAGAGTTCATGTAGATCGTTGGGACAATGTAAATATTAACATGACTTATGGTCCTGATTTTGATCCTCTGGATTTACTTAGGGCTGCTGATTTGGGTGCCAGCTTGCTAACCAGGCCTGGACAACCCACACTCACACGAGTACCTCCGCCTCTTTTGCCAAGACCATCACAGCAGTCAGGGAACAGTAATCTGAGCAGTTTCAGACCTGCCTACAGCAGTTCCTTTTCTCCAGGCTACAGCTCGTATGGAAACTCCTTTTATGGAAGCTACAGCCCTTATAGTTACGGATATGGTGGTTTGGGTTATAATCGGTTTCGTACAGATGATCTGCCGCCCAGCAGGTTTGTTCAGCAGGCCGAAGAGAGCAGCAGAGGTGCATTTCAGTCCATTGAAAGTATTGTGCATGCATTTGCCTCAGTCAGTATGATGATGGATGCTACCTTTTCAGCCGTCTATAACAGTTTCCGGGCTGTATTGGATGTAGCCAATCATTTCTCCCGACTCAAAATACACTTCACAAAGGTGTTTTCAGCTTTTGCATTAGTCAGAACTATAAGATACCTCTACAAACGACTGCAGCGGCTGCTGGGTCTGCGGAAGAGCTCTGAGAATGAGGATTTGTGGGCTGAAAGTGAAGGAACTGTGGCTCGCATTGGCCCTGAGGACCGGGCAGCTAACTCAGCAAAATCCTGGCCCATTTTCTTGTTCTTTGCTGTTATTCTTGGGGGCCCCTATCTCATCTGGAAGCTGCTGTCCACGTACAATGATGAAGAAACAGGTAAAGGAGATCAGCAAACTGAAGGGTGTATAGTTTACGGAATATTCTTGCCATAATGATATTAGTAAATTATACTCTAAACATGCTGAATTAAATAGGGTGATTGGGATTAAGATATTAAAATAGCCTGTTCTTTGATCCCACGTTAATGGATCCATTCAGTTCTCTTTCAAAGAGGTTCTACTTCTAGAGAAGGGAAGATTTTACAGCTGAGTTCTGGGGCTGCTTCATATGCATACAGCTGCCGAATTGGGTTTCTTATACAAGACACTTAATTTAGCAGCAAGATTCAACTAGGTATTGCAGTATAGCCTTTTACTAATAACATTCATTATTGACCTGAGGAAAAGACTTGGGAGTTCGCTTGCTTGCTTTATTCAGTCAATAAATCTGTTGATTTGAAGTAGAAACTTTTGCAAACCAGGACACTTATATGCAGAGGTCTAAATATGGATTCTGAAGCCTCGCTTGAAGCACTTAAAAAGATTGGTAATTGCATACTGCCTTATGTGCATGTTACTATAATAAATGTTTGTACAACACTTTTAAGATATAAAGTGTTTCATAAATGTTACAGAGCCCTGTATATTTAGCATAATTGTGGAAAAATTTAGTTTGTTTCACTTTAAAGATCCAGATGATTTTGCTGCTTTTTAACTCTTCTGTGAAACAGTGTCTAATAACTGGGCAAATGGAGAGGATGATCATGTAGTGGGAAGAGCAGAATATGACTTCTCTGCTGTTTCAGAAGAAGAAATTTCTTTTCGTGCTGGTGATATGCTAAAATTAGCACCCAAAGGTAAGATTATGATTTATGGTAGACTTATTTTCTAATTACCTTTTTAGTACTTGGATTCATATTGACAGCCTCTTGAGATCAAAAGAGATGTATTTTAGTTGGCCTGACTCAACAGAACAGTGATTGTGTGGAAGCTCTAGAGAAGGGGTCCATAGCCTTTTCCTTTCTGAGTTCTCCTTCGACATGTTATAAAAACTCCAGGGCCAAGGAGGCATGGGGAGGACTCTGGTCTCCAGGCTAGGGGAGGGTCCCTTGGAGCATAGGCATAGTTTAGCTTTTATTTTTTGGCAGGGGGTAGGGTGTGGAGCAAGGGCTGGCGAGGCTTGGTCCAGCTGCACACAGCACAGTCCAGGAAGGGCATGCCATTTCCACTCCCTGACTAACCGCAGTAGGCCAGCCAGAGGGCATGCAACCAAAAAATTAACTCAGAGGGGACTTCGTTCAGAAATAATGAAAAATACTCTGGGCATGTCTAGATTACATCCCTCTGTCGAAAGAGGGATGTAAATGAGCCCACTCGAAAGCGCAAATGAAGCATGGATTTAAATATCCCGCACTTCATTTGCATATTCACATCTGATCGCTGTTTCAAAAAAGGGTATTTCGAAAGTGAAACCGCAGTCTAGACACGGTTATTTCGGGAAAAAAAAACCCTTTTTCGAAAGAACCTGTACTCCTGAAAAAATGAGGAGTATGGGTTCTTCCAAAAAAGTTTTTTTTCCCCCAAAATAACCGCGTCTAGACTGCGGTTTCACTTTCGAAATACCCTTTTTCGAAACAGCGATCGGATGTGAATATGCAAATGAAGTGTGCTGTATTTAAATCCGCGCTTCATTTGCACTTTCGATTGGACTAAGTTACATCCCTCTTTCGACAGAGGGATGTAGTCTAGATATAGCCTTAGAGTGCAGAAAGAAGGCTAGCTAGGGGATGTGCCGAAGCAGGGGTATGGCTCAGGGTAGTGTCCTACTTGAACATACATGTCTGTCTGTGGGTAGAAATCAGTATCTGCTGATCCACAGAGCTTTATTTCCAGGAACTACTGGGGCCAAGGAGATGAGCTTGATGCTGCCACTCCTGGAAGCCAGCACCTTGCACCATGCAACTGTACCACTCCCAGCCATGTCTCCTGTCTGGGGTCTTATCTGTAATGGTGGCTGAAGTATGAAAGGGCACGTGAATGTTTAGCTTATCTGGCATGTAAATACTTTGCGATGCAGGCTACCGCAGTGCCATGCAGAACCTTTTTCTTATTTACAATGTCATCTGAAAATGAGAAGCAGGCAACATTATCTCCCATAAATGTAATCAAGCTCATTTGTCTGAGCAATTGGTTGAAGAAGTAGGACTAAGTGGACTTATATGCTGTAAAGTTTTATACTGTTTTATCTTTGAATGCAGTTTTCTAACAACAACAAAAATCTACATTTGTAAGTTTTCATGATAAAGAGAATACACTACAGTGCTTGTATGAGGTGAACAGAAAAATACTATTCATTTGATCTTTCTTGCAGTGCAAATATTTGTAATAAAAATATGAAGTGAGCAGTACACTCTATATTCAGTTGTAATTGAAATCTATATTTAAAATGTAGAAAAACATCCATAAATATGTACAATATTTTCAATTGGCATTTTATTATTAATAGTATAATTAAAACAGTGATTAATCTCAGTTTTTAATGAAGCTAATTCGTTTTGAGTTATCTGTGATACAGAAGTTTATATATTAATATATAAAAATAAAGCTAATTGACTTTCTATAAATAATAGCACTTCATACTAGGCATATAAAGGAGTAACCAATTAGCCAGTGAGGGGCTGGTCCGGCCAGGCTTCCTGTACTACTGTGCAGCTGGCTTGGCCCAGCCTGATCTGACTGAAGCAGCCTTACCCACAGCACGGTGGGTTTGGCCCAGCCTGGCTGGAACAGCCTGCAGCATGGCACACCCAGATGGGCTAGAGTAGCCTGCAGGTAGCACCATGCATGAAAGGCTGTTCCAGGGCTTAGCCGACTGTGCAGTGGGCCCTGCCTGTGGCATGGTACAGTGGGCGTGGCATGGCCAGAGCAGCCTGTGGCACAGCTGGCACAACCAGGGCACAGCCAGGAGGACCACTCTAATGCTGCCAGGCCCACCATGCTGCAGGCAGGGGACTGTGCCAGCCTGGCTGGGCTGGAGCAGCCCCATCGCAGAATCATCACAGAATCACGGTTAACCGGTTAAACATTAGGTTTAATTGGTTAACTTTTTAACTGGGATTTTACATCCCTATTTCAAACACTACGTGAACTTTTATCTGTCTTGTCATTTGACCAATTGTTGATTTAATAGCACCAATTGTAGGTTTCAAGTATTCTTCATATTTCTGCTAAACTTTGAATTAAATGGCTGTATAAAGTCTGATATATCTGCTGAGATCTTAAATTGTATGAAAGTGTTTTAATGGTATAACTGCATTTTGAATTGCTTTATAACTATGGCTTTGTTTTCTTATCAGAACAACAACCCAAAGTACGAGGCTGGCTTTTGGCTAGTCGTGATGGTCAAACAACAGGACTTGTGCCAGCTAATTACATCAAAATATTAGGTAAAAGAAAAGGTCGGAAAACAGCAGAGCTGGGAATTATTACAGAGCAGCAGCCTGCTTTTACCAATCCAACATCTGTTAGAGGAGCCACTAATGTGGCTACTTTAGAGGAGCAAGAAGCTGCCTTTGAGTCTGTTTTTGTTGAAATGAATAAAGTTCCAGTTACCTCTGACTCCACTGTGATAGGCAGAGAAAAACAGGATCTCTGATGCACTTGGATAAACTATATCAATAATTCTTTTGATATTCTGAAAATTGTAGAACCACACTGTTAGGACTTTATCAGGTATCTCACTGCTGGTGACAGATGAACAGATAATGAAATAATTTGCCCAGACTTTAATAACATGCTTGGTTCATTTAAAGTTTTACATTTGTGACTGTGCCCAGCAAACTGTTGGTAATTGTAAGATCTTGGGCTAGGGGGAGTTTTGTAGAGACAACTGGATAAACCAGTGTGTTGCATCTATAACAGCTCATTTTGGTCATTTAAAGAAAAAGTGCTGATGAATTCTAGAGGTAGCAGTGTCCAGTCCTCAATACTAGAGAAAGAACTGACTTGATAAAAGGCCTTTGAGGGGGTATTTAGAAGGTAAACAAGCACTTCAGCAAAGGCCTCCAAAATTGTACATTGAAGAGCTCTTAAAATACTTTATTTGTGGCTGCTTTTTGGTAAGAATTAATGTTTCCACTAGCACAAAGAAAAATTAAAGACTTCAGTCCTCTGTGATAAAAAGGTGACTGTGTTAAACAAGATTAGCACTGTGAAAGAACATGCATTCAACAGGCATTCTAAGCAGATAAATGCTATTACCATGTGTGTTTGTCCTTTATTCAAATGTATTCAAGAAAGTACAAGTGGTTTTGTTCCTACTATTCTGGGCGTTCTTCCTCCTTATCAGAGTCCTGAGGGCCACATCTTTTGTTTTGTTCTGTTTATAATGCACATGCTTTAGGCCCTACATCATGAATCATGTATCTTCAGCCAAGCACTGTCAGGAATGCTCATTTTTTATCAACATCTCTTTAGGGCCTAGTGAACTAAGCAACTACAGCCATACTTCCAACAAGGTATAATAGCTTAGCAGTTTCTAGTAATTATGTATTCTAATATCTACATTTAAACTTCTTTCTTTTTCAGTGTAGTTTATTTTTTAACTTTGTGTGAGAAAATCCTGATTTTAACACGTGTTATTAAATAAAAGGGGTTTTCTATTAATAATCTCACAAAATAGGAAACATAAAAAAATCTTCCTAATTCATTGTCTCATCAGGGAAATGGAAGAGTTAACTGCTGGCTTTCATGGCCAGAGAGCCTGATGATGTCATTCTGTCACATGGCAGGAAAAATTTTTATATAGAGAGAGATTTCAATTAAGTAACCTATTTCTTAAAAACAAAAATCCATAACAGCATCCAAGCTAGTTAAATGGGTGTGTATGTGTATATATACACACACACACTAGCTACGCCTGAGGGAATTCTGTGCCAAAAAATTCTGCACATAATCTTGCAAAATTGTGGATATTTTATTCATCACAGTAACGCAATTAATCTCAAACGTTTCAATTATTTTGGCAATTTATTTCAAAAGACCTATTAGCAAGTATGTTTCCAACAATACAGACAACAAAAAATATTCAGGATATATTTTTTGACAAATAGATTCCTTGCCAAGCATATTAATAGAGAACTTTGAGCAATAATTCATTTAAACTACAGAAACTCATTTCCTGAATCCTCAGAAGGAGTGCAAAGGCTAGGAGGAATCAGGGGTAATGGAGGAACTGAGAAAAGAGGAAGAATTCCTGGGAAAGAGCCTGAATGTGAGCTTGGAGGGTTGTTGGGTATGGCTGGGAAAAGTATGGAGCAGGGGGTTTTTTTGGTGGGGGAGGAGGAGTTAGGGAGCTTCACCCATGTGTCCCTGCACCTTCATTACCATTCAGTTCTTGTTCTAAGCTGTGACTCACCAGCAGCCCTATATGCCCTATGCTGTCTGTTTCCACATATCCTGTGCTTCCTGACCTGGTTCCAGGGAGAGGAATGCAGCTGCTTCTCTTCCCTGTCTGAAGCTGGGGCGGCTCCCACTCAGGATAAGATACTCTCTGCCCTGGTGCATAGCAGCTCCATATAGGCAAAAGGCATAACTGCAGCAGTTCTCAGCAGAATGTATTTTCTGCTCAGAAAAAAAAAAAACCTGAACGATAGATGAATTCTGAGTACAGGATTTTGGCAGTTTTAATTCACGTTTCAACAGAGATCTTCAACATCAATTTTCATTGCAAGCTTTGTTAACAAGTTTGTATTGTCAGTGCATTTGCTAGCTGTGGCAAACAGATGTGTGAAGAGCTAGACAAAACAGTTATAACAAGCTATTGCTAACCTCAGGTTGTGTGGTAGTCTTAAGTGGCTGGTATGCTGGAGCCCTGCATTTTAGAATAACCTCTGGACTCCTGCTGTGTACAGTGTCAATATTAGGAATATACGAGATATAGCCCTGGCTCCTGGGGATGGTTTAGTGAAACATTTTTGCTACTGCTTTTTCAGTAAGATTATCTGTGGCTGCTCTAGGAGAGAGAAAGGAAAAAGCCAGCCCACAGGGGGTTCATAATTGAGTCACACTTGAACCAGTACACATTTCTGAGAAATGTTTTTCAATATGTCACACACCAAATGAGGGATTAACTAAATTTGGACAGGTCTTCATCTGCTACAGAAACAGACAAGAAATTGAGGATTAGACTGTACATCAGGATTGTTAGAAAACTATATCATATGTTCAGTTTCTGCACACATATGTTCCTGATGGGCTTATTGTTGGAGCATCAATCTTTCTTGTATCAGTAAAGAATTTTAATTGGGGCAGTAGTCTTTTAAAATAATAAAATTTTGTTAAACTGTCAGTTAAATCAGACTTCTGCTGTCCTAATCAAAACTAGATGGAAAAACACTTTCAGTTGAATGTTAATTAGCTCCTTTAAATTTCATATACCCTTAATAAAGACAGAGTTAAATTTCACATCTGCTGGGGGAGCAGATTGGGCTAAGTCTGAGTTGCTCTGCTTCCCATGGCTGTGAGTGAGTGTAGGGAGGGGGGCATGGCAATTCCTGCTGACAGCACTAGGCCCCCCATGTGTGACCCAGGCCCCTGCATGACCCAGGCCACGTTACGCAGGGGATGGGGCTTGCAAGAAGGGGCAGGATGGGGTGGAGTAGGGATGGGGGCTTAGGGAAGGAGTGGAATAGGGGTGGGAAGAGGCAGGGACTGGAACAGATTGAGAAGGTTGTTCCGGTCCTGCCCTCCCCCCCAGGATGGCACTGATAATTATATGCCAAAAGTCACATTAAAGGAATTGCAAAAGTTGCAAAGTCAAGCACTCAAAAGTAGAAAATGCCACAATTAAGGTTACCAATGCAACTTGCATTCAGCTGCCTTACATGTATTCATCATGATACAGTATTTAATTACATGTTTAACATACTATTTTCTCTATAGGACCCCTGCCTCATTTATAGCACAAGATGGACAGTGTTTTATCTTGTGCAATGTGTGGCCCCAGAACTTGTTTACTGCACACTATTAAAACTTGTGTCTGGAATCAGAATTACTAATTTCCATAGGTGGCAGGTATAATAGGCCAAGGAGGCGATGCTTGCTCGAACAGTAAGCCATGGCCCTGCCCACACTCTGCCCTTGTGCAGGGGTTCTACACACAACAACCCTCTTCACTTCACTACACAACCCTTGAAAAAGTGTGATCACGTATATAAAAGCTATCATAATGCATACATGCAAGAAGGTTGAATTAAGGTTGCATAGGCAAAATTATAAGCAGTTAAAAACTTGATCTTGTAATAGAAAATGTCAGGCAACCCTAACTATAAAAGGATACAAACTGCTATATAAAATTAACCGAGTAAAAACAAAAAATACTGCAGGTATTCTATACATGCATAGAAATTTCTGGTTTTGTAATAAAGTTTCATTTTTTAAAAATGGAAAAGCTATTGGAATGTAATATAAAGCCCATTTAAAACTGTTTTTTAAATCACCGCATGCAGGACTGAAACAATTGATCAATACAATAGCTAATATATGGAGATTATGTATCATATTAAAATTGATCATCTTTTTTATAAGAACATAGAAGAAAAGGGTCAGGCCAAAAGTAATGGTTTCAAGAATGAGATAACGGAACTTAATATGTATGGATTAAAATGCATTAATATGTAACGATATGCTATTCATACATAGACTACCAAAAGTCCTTAATGAATTAGTACTATTCAACTTATTCGTAAGTCAGGGGCTCTCACACTGGAGATATGACCCCTCAGAGGGTCAGAAAGTGGTTACATGGGGGTCACAAGCTGTCAGTTCTGTGGGGCTGATAGCCCTGAGCCCCCCACTGAATTAACATCCCATTTCTAATTTATAAGGTGTTCATACTCAGGAGCTTGCTGTGTGAAAGGGGTCACTAGTACAAAAAGTATGAAAACCAGTCATAAATTATTTGGAAAAAAGGGGTAAATTTGCAGATGATACAAAACTACTCAAGATAGTTAAATCCAAAGCAGACTGCAAAGAGTTACAAAGGGACCTCAACAAAAACTGAAAGAATTTCTTCATACAATGCATAGTCAACTTGTGGAACTCTTTGCCAGAGGATGTTGTGAAGGTCAAGACTATAACAAGGTTCAAACAAGAACGAGATAAGTTAATGGAGGTCCATTGAGGTCCATCAATGGATATTAACCAGAATGGACAGGAATGCAAAACCATCCTCAAAATGTCCCTAGCCTCTGTTAGCCAGAAGCTGGGAATGGGCAACAGGGAATGGATCACTTGACTTGATGATAATCTGTTGTGTTCTTTCCCTTAGATGCACCAGGCATTGGCCACTGTTGGAAGATAGGATACTGGCTAGATGGACCATTAGTCTGACACAGTATGCGTGTTCTAATGTTCTACAGAATAAGTGTACCCTAAGACTTATGTGTTTGAGGAAATGAGATTTGGTCATAGAAGGTGGGGCAGTGACATGAATATTCAGGATCGTGCCAAGACACTATAAAAGAGCAAACCACCATGTGAAATTACTTTTTTTAGCTTCATGTTCTTTTAGCATTTAGTCTGTTAGTTCCTTTTGTTTAGCTGTTAGCTTGGCTTTTAAGTATATCTTAGTTACTCAACTTCTAGCCCTTACCCACACCATCTCAGCATTAAGGAACTTGGAACATTGGGTTCATTGTTGGCATGTTAGAGATGAGGCTGGTCCTTTGTCTCTTATCATTAGGTCCCCAAAAAAGGGTGTGGGAATGTTAATCTAAATAGCTTCTATAAGGAATGTTACCACAGGTCCTCATAGAACTGCATTACTTCTTTCTGATTCTGTGGTTTGAAGCTTTGAAAACTTCCTTTAATAAAAATCTCTAAAGCCTGGTTCTGTCCTCAGCATCAGTGTTCCTACCACATACTCAAAAGATCCATACAAGATATTGAACTCTCTATATTATCTAATTCTGTAGCCTGATTTTTAGAAAAGAACCTGAGCATCTTTTGCTTTGATCATTGGTGTGCTTAAAATAAACCAGTCCTCTAAAAATAAGGTTAACAACTGCACATAACTAGAGAGATCTGTCAAAAGTACAGGCTTGCTTGTATTCAAATGCCTAGCTTTTGTACAGATTCAGGGATCCTCCCCTTCATCTTTGTTCCCAGGCAATACAGCTTTCTCATCCTCCACTGCCCCTGAAATCTCCTGTAAGGGATAAGGATGTTAAATTGCAGTTACCAAGCTAATTGTATAGTCAATACCATTTGTATCGACTATACGTTTAGTTGATAGGACCTCTCAGCAGAATCACAGAGGGGGCAGCTCTGGGAACCACCTGCACTGCGGCTCTGTATTTTAAGTGTAGTAAGAGTCACCAGGCTCTTATTAAATTCTAAATACAGAGGTATAGCATCCACGCAAGCCAGGACTGCTTCGTGCCAGCTCGAGCTAAGCCTAACAGCCCCGTTTGTGGCAGACATTCCTGTTCGCCATGAATAGGGGCGTTGCTGGAGCAGCTTCTGTCTGCAGCGGCCAGGGCTGCTTTGTAGCAGCCTCCCCTGTTCCCCACTGCTGCCTCTGATAGAAGCAGCAGGGGGACAGGCACCACCCTGGAGTGCTGGTGGGAACAAGCTTTTAAGCCGGCTCCCCCCCAGCACCAGCTCATATCCCCTCCCTTGTTGCCTCTTATATAGGCAGCAAGGGAGGGCACTGCAGGAAGCATGGGGCGAGCGGGGACTCAAGCAGTCCCCACTTGGCCCATGTTCCTACTGTAGTGCTTCAGCCTTTGAAATGTAGCAAGAGCTCCTGGGGCTCTTGCTACATTTCAAAGGCTGAAGTGTCCGCAGTGGGAACTGGTGGGAATCGGGGACTGCTTCAGTCCCTGCTCACGCTGCTTCTCCTCTGTGCGTCTGCCTCCCTTATCCCCCATGGAGAAAGTGCTGGGGGGAACCAGTTTTTAAGCTGGCTTCCCCCAGCACCGGCTCCTGCTCCTCCCATTGCTGCCTGTGATCAGAGGCAGCGGGGGAGGGGAAACGACTAGTCGAGTCACTACTTAACTATCCGATAAACTTATGCTTATCAGATAGTTGACTAGTCGCTTACATCAGTAGTAAGGGAGCTGTCTTAGTGCAGCAAACGTTAATGACATCTTGGGGAAATCTCCACAAGCAGATTCCCACTATTTGCTGAGATGGGAAGGGTCAATGTACATACTAGGGATATTAGATATCCTTTAATTGGATAGTTGTGTAACTTCATGAAATCTTAGTGGTTACACGACTATTCCAATAGTCCCCAGGGGCAGCTAGTGTGCTCTTGGCCCCACTCCCAGGGAGCCCCCTGCCACCCCACACTGCTGCCTCTGATACAGCTGGATCCCCCCAGCACTAGCTCCTGCCTGCTTCCTTCCCCCCTTCCCCACTGCCTCTGTAGGAAGCAGGAAGGGGGACTATTAGGATCCATGGAACCTGCATGTGTAGGGAGCCTGCTTGAAAGCTGGCTCCCCTCATCCTCCATGCTGCTGAGGCATAGGTATCAGAGGAGGCAGTGGCATTGGCGTGGGAGGGCCGGGTGGATCCAGTGCTCATGCGGAGCCTGCTGAAAGCCAGTTCCTCACCAGCTCCTACTCCCCCCACCTCTAGCAGGCTCTGATACAGAGGCAGCAAGGGGGGGAGTAGGTGTAGTTAGCAAGACTAACGGTTGTGTAGTTGACTGCACCTTGACATGGCTACTACATACTTACACCTGCAGCCTGTTCCCTCCCCACTTCCAGGGCACGGAGCATAGTGCCACTAAGATGCCAATACTCCTGCCCAGGAAAGGGGACCGCATATAGGTGCCGGGACATGTGCCTTTTACCCAGAGCCATCCTGGAGGTGAAAGGGAGGCTGGCGCTGGGTGGGGGTTGTGTCTCGCTGCGAGGCTGGGGTGACACCGTGCCATGGCTGAGTGACATCGCACTGAGGCGCGTGACGTCCTGTGGTGGGGTGACGTCATGCTGGCAGAGCGGTGGGCGATGTCGCGCTGTGGTGAGGGGTTGGGGCGGCGGGCTGAATCACGCTGAAGTGACGATGGCGGACGGCGTGACGTCACGCCGAGACAGGGCTGGGAGGGAGGGGGGTCACTCTGACCTGCTCGCGACGGCGGCTCCTCGCGGCTTGTTGCTAGGCGATCGGACGCTGGGGCTGCTGAGTAGCCGCTGCAGTGCGACAAGGCGGGAGGGAAAGGGGGCGGAGACTCGACGGCGTGACGCCATCTCTCTAGGGGAGGCGCCACCGCGCCACCCAATTGGCTGCCCTCTGTCAGAGAAGGCGGGGCCGCTTGCGGTGCTGCAGGCTGGTTGGTTAACGGTAAGCCCCTCGACTAACCATTTGCGTTTGGCCTCGCCTGGAGGGCTGCCTGCAGGGTCTGTCAGTATCCCGGGCGCGGCAGGTGTGGTGGAAGGCAGCGGTAGCTCGGCGGTTGAGCAGAGCCGTGCGTGGGGCAGGCTGTGTCTGGGCGAGGGCGGGACGCCAGCGCTCTCCGGATCCCTGTCTCCCCAGGAGGCGCCTGCTTGGCTCGCCCCAGCCTTACCTGGGGCTCCTTGTGGCTTCATACCCAGAGGTCCGCATCCGCCTGCTGCGCCCGGGTCGGGCCCCAGGTAACCGGCTCCCAGCTCCTCTTTCCTGTGAGGACCCGACTCGCTCTGCAGGGGACGCTGCTGGGCCAACCCCACAATTCGGGGTGTGGCTCCTCAGTGCTGTGGGGCCCCGGGATATGCGGTCTTGTTGGGGCGGTTCCCTGCAGCTGTGGGATCTGCAGGTGCCTGGGGCTATGTAAGGGCGCCTTACCTCGGGAAGAGAACTTCCGCTGGGCCTGATTGCTGGGGGCTTCTTCGGCTGGCTTGTGTTCCGCTTAAAGTCACTTTACTTGATCCGTTTTAATTGATGCCCGAGGAAATCGTGCTCAGCGTTCGGTTTGATTTCTCTCCCATCTCCCCCTTCATGATGTATTTGCTATGGCTGTCTAAAAGTTGGCATAACTTTTGTTGCTAAGGGGCGTGAATAAGCCGCGAGACGTGAGTTACACCCAACTTAGTGCTGGAGTGGACAGCGGTGTGGGAGAGGGCTACTGCCTCTCGGGGAGGTGGTGTTATTATGCTCATGGGAGAAAGCACCAGTCGTGCTGTAGTGGCACAGCTGCAAATATAGACTAGCCCTGTGAGAGAATTTCTAGCACCATTTCTTCTTCCATTGGATTAGAAAAGCCTCTGCAAAAACCTGTAATGATGATAAAATTTACACACTAATTTTGTACCCAGATAAATAAGTGGAGGGGAAATAGATACTTAAATATTTTAGTACCTTTTAATTCAGTAGTCAAGAAAGTACATTCACATGCCCCACCTCCAAAAAATAAATAAACCGCACACCTGTCCATTTTTTTCAATACTAACATTTCATAGACCTGCTTGGTCTGTTAAATATGTGTAACCAGAAATTTCACCCAATTTAATAAAATATTAGAAATGACATGTCCTAGGATATTCTCTGTGTAGTATGTTAACACCCTGTTAAATAGCGAGAGATCCAATGACTAATGTATTTTACACAGCAGTACAATTTTTAATTATTGTTTTGGATACAATGGCAAATATGGCAAGGCTTTTAACATATGTTAATACTTTCTAATGAAACACATAGCATACAAAAATCCCTATCCCACCCCTAAATAAAAGGAAAGAAAATGAAAATCCTCTGCAACTCTAGTAAATTCTTTGTATGGAAATGGTTAAATCCTAGTCCTAGAATCATGCTTTCTTGTCTCTCCAAACTAAGGCTTCCTCTGCATTTTTTAAAAAATGCAGCCTTACATGATTCTCCACATTTCCTTAACCATAAATAAACCCCCTATGTCTTGTATTTACACTTTATATTATCAAACATTAAGTTAAAAAAGGAATTTTTATTAGTGCTATTTATTTTGAAACCCTATCTTTTTATAAAGATATCTTTATGAAATTGCTTTCTTTTTTTATGTATTTAATGTACTAGTCTAAGTGGCTTTTAAAATGCGCCACACTCATAACTGCTATTTCTCACTTACCTTATTTGTGGCTTTTTTGAGTTGAGTTCACTTGCACTACTGTAGACTGTAAAGAACAAAGATGCAGTGTCATATGTGGACAGTGGTGATGCTTATTATAGGCCTTGTCCATGTTACATCTCTTAAGTATGTACCATTCCTGCAAAAGAAAGTAGTCTTGAACATGGCTTTAGCAATGGCTTTTACAGAATTTATTGTGGAACAAAAGAACAGTTTTAGAGAACTCACAGTGGCAAAATAGGAAGTAAATACCAAGACTTAATATGTGCATACAATATGCAAGCTCATTCAAATGCCTGAGTGATGACCCATGTATGTGTAACTCTTGTGTACTTGATCAGAATAAGCCTTTTTAATTCAAACGTCAGCATCTACACGTGGAGATTTAAATAGATGTATTTATTTAAACATGTGATATGCTTTGGGGACAAGATGCTTCTCATAGGGCAGGACATGTCAGTGTCCTATGTAAAAGAAAGAAATTAGGGGAAAGGGATTGAGTTAATACACCCAGGAATAGGAACTGTTCTAATTCTGACACTGACTCATTGTCATTATTTATGCTTTTTAAATTAATCTGAGGTTAAGGCTGTAATTGTCCATCCCTAGTCCATTTTATGGTGATCAAACTAGGTTTTCATCTATGGTGTATGCATGGAGAGCCAACTCTGGGTTCCAGTTAATAGTTACTAAAATAGAAAAGTGAAATACTTGATAAACAAAGGCTTCATACCTTTCTAGAAATGTCATTGCCTCTTGGAGTACCTGTCATATTTGCATTGTTTAGTTACTTCAGCTGTAAAATGCTGATGCATATATTACTAGTAACCGTTCACCTGTGTCACTGGTACAGATCTGACCCTGGTCATCTCTTTTGGTAACTTCTTATGCAGTAATCAATGATCCATGTGAAACTGTTGGTTTCTGTGCATTCACTAATGGATAGTGGTCTGCATTTAAAAAAAAAAAACCCTTCATAATTGACATTCTTGTCGTTAATCTGAAAATGAAGGCCAATTATTGAACTCCTTCTAACGGTCTCAATTCTGGAACAGTGCTGAAACACATTGGCAGTCCTGAGTAGGAAAGCATGAGTTCTGCAGAACATCTGAAAAGTCAGGTTGTAGATGTGTTGAATTGGATATGCAGTATTAATGGAGATTCTGAAAAAATGGGCCTCCCTGTAGGCATATAAGCACATGATTGGATCATAAATAACGTATTTATCAAGCTTTTAACTGATTGAATTTGACACAACTGCACATTCTGCAAATTTTGTTCAGTATTTATACCTATTAACCTCCACTTTGAATTATACCAATTGCTAGTATTTCCACTTTAAGTGCTGTCTGTTTTTAATAGCTACTCCCTCTTCATAAGCTTATTTTTGTTTACCTTTCATGGCCAAAGCATGTGCTGCAGTAAGTAACTGTAATATCACTAGAACTCTGCAAATTTCTAGATATCTACATGTGGATGTTGATGCAGATATCTAGGGTTGCCAGGTGTCCGGTTTTGAACCGGACAATCTGCTATTTGAGCTTTCTGTCCAGGAAACAAGTTGAGAAAATACTGGACATATAAATGTCTGGTATTTTCTAATTAAGTAAGTTTTATTATTATCATGAGTATCGGTACGTAGTTGCGTGCTGCCTGGCTGGTAGACGCACTCACATTGTGTGAGTGTGTCTACCAGCCAGGCAGTACGCAACTATGCAGTAGAGAGGAGGGGGGCGAGGCTGGGGCAGGCTGGAATTCCCGGGGCCAGACTCACCCATGCACCCTGCCAGGACCGTGCATGGGACGAGCAGCGCCCCAGGATCTGCATGCGCCCAGGCCAGTCCTGCTTCCCACTGGCCAGTTCCCCCTCCCCACCCCCTGCCGGCCAGCCCCACTGCTCCTGATCTCCTCCGGGCCAGCCCCGCTTCCCACTGGCCAGTTTCCCCCCCCCCCCAACCCCCTCCTGGCCAGCCCAGCTGACCCCAACCTCCTCCCAGCCAGCCCCACTCTCCACCAGCCGGTCCCCCCCCCCCCCCCAGCCCAGCTCCGCTCCCCACAACTCCCTCCCGGCCAGCCCTGCTTCCCACCAGCTGGTCCCCCCCACCCCCGGTCAGCCCCACTCCCCCTGACCCCCTCCTGACCAGCCCCGCTCCCCGCCAGCTGGTTCCCCCCTGGCCAGCCCCACTCCCCCCCCAACCCCCTCCCAGCCAGCCCTGCTTCCCGCCAACCGGTCCCTCCCCCCCACACCTCCGATCTCCCCTGGTCAGCCCCGCTTCCCCCAACCCCCTCCCAGCTAGCCCTGCTCCCCGCTGGTCGGTTCCTCCTCCCTCCGATCTCCCTCAGCCAGCCCTGCTCCCCATGACCTCCTCCTGGCCAGCCCCGCTCCCCTCCCAGCCGGTCCCCCCCCCCATCCCATTCTGAGATCACGTGTGTCCAGTATTTTTTTGAAACCCATCTGATAACCCTACAGATATCCACAGCTCATTTTTGCTAATAACTTTACATTACCGTTGTCAGGTTTATACTTAAAAACCCCTGAAATCTCTGTAACCTGTAATAAGAACTAATTGTACCCACTGTTTTACTGAATTTTTTTTTAACCTGTTTGACCTACTCACGCCTTCATATTTCAAGAAAGAGGAAATATTTAATACCACAGTATGCTTCCTATTTAGGGAATAGTTTTCTCCTTTTAGATTTAGATGTCAAACTACAGTATGACGCCTCTTGATAGGTTCAGAATTACTTCTGTTATCTTTTTTCAAATGCCCTAACATTTCTAAAATTGCCACTTCTAAAATAAAGGCTGCTATAGCTTAATTGATGTTCTTCTTTTTAACTTATATCAAGCTGAATCATTTTTTAAATGACATAAGTACTTGGGAATTGATCAGAATAAAAGCCTGTTGGTGCTGAAACAAACTACTTTGCCATCCAACACTCAGGTCATCTGAAGAAGTGGGCTGTGCCCACGAAAGCGCATGATACCATCTACATATTTTGTTAGTCTTTAAAGTGCTATCAGACTATTTGTTTAAGTTTTTACTTTGCAAGTGTGTTTTAATGGAATCTGGGTTGCACTGATGCCTGTATATCTGGACTTTGTATAGCAATATTAGTAATGCTGCAGTTAGTATGTATTGTGTTTCAATCATGCAATAGTTGTTAATATGGA
This sequence comes from Pelochelys cantorii, assembly GCA_032595735.1. Lineage (NCBI taxonomy): Eukaryota > Metazoa > Chordata > Testudines > Trionychidae > Pelochelys > Pelochelys cantorii. The sequence continues at coordinate 181,384,841 of CM064328.1, forward strand.
ACATGAGCAGTATTAAGGAACCATAAAGTTTATGTGTACATATTTATAACATTTGCCTCTCCACCTTCTAGTGCCAAAAGATGAGTCGAGGGTACTCAGAAAACAACAACTTTCCATATGACAATAATCAAATGGTTTTGGACATGATTCTTTACTCTTTAATCAGCGTTCCCCAGCCTATCAACTGGGACAGCGTGGCAAGGCTGGTTCCAGGATTTACATCCAAAGAGGTAACTTTATTAACCGTTGGTATGTCTTGTCAAGAGAAGTATACTTTTATCTGGAAAGGTGAGGAAATGGTTTTCTAAAGTTACTTGTCTTAAATAGGGATGTTAAATATTGATTAATTGAATAGTCGAGTAACCTCATGAATTCTTATCAGTCAGTCAACTATTCTGTAGTCCCCAGGGGTGAAACCTCCAGCCAGTGCAACCCAGCCTCACTCCTGAGGAGCCCCCCTGCCATTCCACGCTGTTGCCTCTGGGGTGCCAGGCGGGAGATGGTCTGTGAGGGGAGCCATTTTCAAAAACAGCTCCCCTCATGGACTGGCTGCCTGTCGCCCTGTGCTGCTGCCTCTGATAAGAGGCAGCAGCACGGGATGGCAGCAGGCCCTGTCTGCAGAGATGGCATCTGAGATCCTGGACCTGGCATAAACCAGAACTGAGCCTGGTTGCCTGCCCGCCTGGCTCCTAATACACTTTAAATGCAGAGCTGCCGCAGGGGTAGGTCCTGGACCCATTGCAAGCCAGGACTGAGCCAGGCTGCTGGCCAGTCTGCTAAAAATGTACTTGAAGGGGGGGGGGGGGAAATACGTGTAGTCTATAGGATTAACCTATAAGCTTCTGCTTATGGGTTAATCAACTACACTATTACATTCCTATTCTTGAAGGACCCAAAAGAATTAAGCAATATGTTAGAAAAGCAAATAGGAAGGCATTACAGAACTTCCACATTCAAGATATAGGTCAACCAATATTCGTAACTTGAATGAAGAATGTGCACCTTGTAGCAGAAGGTCTATTACTTGGAATTATTCAAAATTAATTCCTTGTAGGTATTTTATCTGATATTTGATCTCTTTTCTCAATTAAGATATCACCAAACAGTAGAAAAGTGGTAGAAAAGACTCTGGTTTAGAATATGCAGAGCCTTTTTAGAAGGCTGTTGAAGTTACAGTGGTGTCCCGGTGATCTCAAGTGACTTAAAATACATTCTCTCAAACTCCCATGTGAATTTTCCCATTGAGTTTAATTAGTCTATTCTAATATGTAAAGTTACTCTCATGTGTAGTGGATTAAGGCTTTATTTTACATTGAAAATCTACGTCTAATAAGTAAGCCCCAAATTTAAGTCTGCTTGGTTTTTGTTTTGCTTTTAAAAAAGCCTAATATTAGATGCTCGTCCTTGTGAGTGCTCCACCTTAGGTGTTCGAGTGCTGCTGCGCCTCAAGTTGGAGAATTATTATAGCAGTGCCCTGGGTAGGCTGCACAAATGGAGCAGCCAACACATGCTGTTTGGAGTGGTTACCCCGCATGTGCAACCAACCTTCCTTTCAGTTCCTTTTCTATTGCCTTTGGCATCAGTCAGAACCCAGCAGTCGCCCTTACCAATCTATTAGATTTCTAGTTAGTTGTAGAAATCGAATAGTTATTTGTTAGTTATGTCATAGTTACAGGTAATCGTTAGTATTTTTTATTAGAACTGTTTTGGGGTTTTTTACTGTTCCTGCTGTTGTGGTACTTTTTGGACATGCCTGGATCTCCAGGTTTTAAAAAAGTGTCTAACTTGCAGACATTCAATCCAGTATCTGGGGTACACTCGCAGTGTGTCCTGTGCTTGAGTCAGAAACGCTCAACTAGTAAGTGCCCACACTGTAAAAAGCTCACTGCAAGAACAAGGGATGAGAGAGAAGGTCCTCTCCTGGCTCAGTAATTAGTTTAAAAATATGAAACCAAATGGGAGGAATAAATAGTTTTTATAACAGAGAGGAAAGTGCAGTGGTTCACCAAAGGTGCTTTAAGACCAAAGCAGACTGTGAAGAGCTTCAAAAAGATCTAACAAAATTAAGTGATTGGGAAACAAAATGGCAAATGAAATTTCATGTTGGTAAATGTAAAGTAATGCACACTGGAAAAAGTAATCCCAACTATACATGCAGTATGATGGGGGACTAATTTAACTATTACTACTCGAGAGAGAGAGAGATCTTGGAGTCATTGTGGATAGTTCTTTGAAAACAACCACTCAATGTGCAGTGGCAGTAAAAAAAGCAAACAATGTCAGGAATTGTTAAAAAAGGGATAGAGAATAAAACAAAATATCTTATTGCCTCTATATAAAACCATAGCAGGCCCACACCTTGAATACTGTGAACAGATATGGTTGCTTCATCTCAAAAAAGATATAGTGGCACTGGAAAAGGTTCAGAAAAGGGCAACAAAAATTATTAGGGGTTTGGAACAGGTCCCATATGAAGAGAGATTAAAAAGACTTGGACTTCTCATCTTAGAAAAGAGGAGGCTAAGGGGGGATATGATAGAGGTCTATCACATCATGAACAAGGAAAAGTTATTTACTTCCTCCCATAACACAAGAACTAGGGGTCACCAAATTAAATTAATAGGTAGCAGGTTTAAAACAAAAAAAATAAAGGAAGTTTTTCTTCACATACCATAAGGTTGGCCTGTGGAACTCCTTGCCAGAGGAGGTTGGGAAGACCAGGATTTAAAAAGGTTCAAGAAAGAACTAGATATATTCATGGCTGTTAGGTCCATCAATGGCTATTAGCCAGGATAGGTAGGAATGGTGTCCCTAGTTTCTGTCAGAGGTGGGGAATGGGTGACCAGAGAGGGATTACTTGAAGATTCCCTGTTCTTTTCGCTCCCTCTGGGGCATCTGGCATTGGCAGAAGACAGGATACTGAGCTTTGGTCTGACCTAGTAGGGTGTTCTTATGTTCTAAGGGTCTGTCCTGGTAATTGTGCTGTTCAACATATTAATAAATCCCTTGGAAAAAGGGATGGACAGTGAGGTGGCAAAATTTGCAGAGAATACAAAATTACTCAATCATTAATTCCAAAGCTGACTGTGAAGAGTTACAAAGTGATTTCTCTAAATGGGGTGACTGGTTAACAAAAGGATATATTAAATTCAGTGTTAAGTACAAAATAATTCACATTGAAAAAAATATTCCAAATTAGCTATTACCACTCTATAAAGAGATCTTTGGAACATCATGGACAATATCCACTCAGCAATATCAATCAAAAACACTAAAAATGTTAGGAGAGTTATCTACTATATATTTCAGAGAGTCTGTCTATACAAGAACTTCTCCTAAATGGTAAGAGCTAAGACCACCAAATCTGAAAAGTCAGGTTGTAGATGTGTTGAATTAGATATGCAGGTCCAGGTTCATCTGCTCTTGCTTTCCCCAGCCAGAGTGAGCAATGCAGCAAACTGTAATATCCCCTGACTCCCTGATGAATCATGGGAGGAGGGGGAAAGAGAGAGCTTCAACCCCACCTCTCCCTAAAAGGGTGGGAGGCTCAGGGTCTGGGGCACCCCTGGTGAGCTCCTTTCACGTGCCAGGTGATTTTGTCTTTGCTTCTCAGAAAACCATACAGAAATCCCATTCTGGGCACATCCCATTTTCCTGGCTATTAGCCAAGGTGGTCAGGGATGCAACCCCATGCTGCAGGTGTCCTAAGCCTCCAACTACTAGAATCTGGGACTGGACAACAGAGGATTTCCCTGTTCTGTTCATTTCTGAAGCAGCTGGCATTGGCCACTGTCAGAAGACAGGATACTGGGCTAGATGGACCATTGGTTTGACCCAGTACTGCCAGTCTTAATTTCCTGTGTTCTTATTTTACAGATATATCTAGTTTGAGTAATTTTAGGTGGTATATCTCACGGGTAAAGAAGCTAGGTTTTAAAATATCTGTCATGTTAAGGTTAAGTTACTGTGTGGTTTAATCAATCTATCTGACGTATGAAGGTTCTTGGTTTGGTTTCAGTTTAGAACCCCAATTTTGTTGACCAATTAGGAGTTGGTATATGTATCTTAAAACTTTTTAACCAAACCGTGTACTTTTGGATAATCTAAGCACTACATCCAGATTTACAGACATTTTTTCCTTAACCTATTTATAGGATAGTTTTAACATTGGCTTGAATACAGTGTTTTGACTATGATGTAATCAATCTCTTGGCAGTGTGCAAAAAGGTTTGATGAACTGAAAAGCAGTGGAAGTTCACCTGTTGACAACCAGTACAATCCATTAATGGCTAGTGGCGGGAGTCCTGTGGAAAGCCTTGCTACGTATATCAAATCCTCTCTGCTGGATACCCAGGGGGAGTTTCAAGAGCCTTCCATTGGGCAGAATACAATTTCCATAAGTGGTAAAATTCTGTGATTTCAATTATAATATTGTATCCACTGTTTTTATTTTGTTGATAAACATGTTTCTGTAACTAATAGTTAATAATCTTCAAATAAGCTAGCCACAAATACTGATACATAGGGTTGCCAGATGGTTTCAACAAAAATACTGGACACACTTGATAAAAATTTGTCAACCAAAAAAAAAAAATGTTATGGGAAGTTTATTGACAACAATCTACATTACATCTTATATTTTACATTAGATTGTGTGGCTTTTATCAGTTTTTTATTTGTGAAAAACTCATCTTTTGCTTCCAAACAAGTGAAAGGTATATTAAAAAAATCACAAAGTTGACTTCTTACTGACTCAACACTCAATCTGTTGTGTTCATTGGTTTACCCATGACACTAAAAATTCTTTCCACATCAGCATTTGACACAGGAATTGAAACAGAATATTGAACTAGTTTTAATAAATTTGGAGCAGCAGGTTCTTTGCTGAAAAAATATTCCTTACCTTAAAAGAGCACTGTGAGATACGAGAAAGATGAAAGCGAGACAAAGGACAACACTGTTGCAAATCGTACGTGTATTAAAAGGAAAATATTCAGCACTACTGTGTAGTTGCGTACTGATACGCGTATCCAAGTGGTGAATCGGCATAATAGCACATTGCACAGGCCTAGAGAGTGAAGGAGAATACTTGTGCGCAAGTCACATCAAAACATGATAATAATAAAACTTACTTAATTAGAAAATACTAGACATTTATATGTCCGGTATTTTCTCAATTTGTGTCCAGGACAGAGAGCTCAAATACCGGACTGTCCGATTCAAAACCGGACACCTGGGAACCCTACTGATACTTAAACTAAAATAACTTTATTTCCAACTGAGTCACCCTATTTAGTATTTTAAGTACAATTTTTTTATAGTTTGTGGCTTTTAAAAATATAGTTACAATAACATTCAATTTTGAACTGCTTAAAATGATGTACTTGATTTCGTACTAAATCTTTCCGGTACATTCTTGGCAGCTTTGGAGACACAGGTATGGTAATGTTAGAACTTACAGCTTTAGGTGATAATAGTTGCGATTTTAAGATGATTAGAAAAATCTCTAAAGAAAGCAAAGGAGCAGTAAAGCATTATGTTGGTAATTTTTTTAGATTTCACTCTTTTTTTTTTCCCCCCAGTCAAAAGCTCAATCCATCTGCTACTGTAGTCAGTGAAAAGACTTCTATTTACTACAACAGTAATTTGGATTGTGTCCCAGATAACCTGGTTGGCATGAAACACTGTAACGATGAGATTTCTGATGGTGCATGGTAGGGATGTAAGTGACTAGTTGACTATCCGATAAGCCAGTGTGCCGCAGAGAACAGCAGAGTTCAAAATGGCTGCCCTTAAAGGGACAGACAACCTTTTTTTGGTGTTCCTTGGTCTTAAAACGTTTAAGAAACACTGCGATAAGGAAAAGCGTATTGAATAGTTGAGGAACTAGTCGACTAGTTGCTTTCCCCACTTGCTGACTCTATTAGAGGGCAGCAAGGGTGGAGAGCAGGAGCCAGTGCTGGGGGGAGCCGGTTTAAAAGCCAGTTCCCCCCAACACTATTTCCGCGGGAGGCAGGGGGATAGTGGGGACCAAGCGTGAGCCTGGCTCGTGCCTAGTTCCAGATACACCTCTGCTTTTTAAATGTATTAAGAGTCGACAGGCTTTTAATACATTTAAAAGGCTAATGCGCAGCAGGACGGACCAAGTGCAAGCCAAGACAGCTGATTCCTGGCTAATGCAGGGTCTCCCTGCTGTGCCAGCAGGAGGGACCCAACGCGAGACCCTGCTTATCTCCGCTGCAGCCTAACCCTACTGCAGCTCCCCACTTATCAACTAGTCGATGGAAAAGCCATAGACTAGTCGATTAGTTCATTAAACTACATTTAACATCCCTAATACATAGCAGTCTTGACCAATTGTAGGCTCCCTGGCACACTTTGGTTTATATAAAAAAAAAAAAAAAAAAAAAAAAAAGCAGCAATGGTAACTTTGGGACCACGGACAAATTCCAGTCATTGTACAACTAATTTTCCCCAGGAACCTCAGTTAGGTACAGGACAGTATACTTCATTTAGTTAAGGCCTGTGAAAAGAGGGTCTTGAAGTGCTCAGCAAAATCCAAGGCCTCACCTCAGTCCTATGGGAAGGAATTTCACAGCCTTGGAACATCCACTCTGAAGGCTCTGCCAGTGCCCTTCATAAAACTACCCTGGGGAATGTCAGATAAAGAGACCCCACCAATCTTAGTTGTCATGGCAAATTGTGTAGAAAGATGGTTTGAGTGACTTGGTTGCTATTCCAGTTACTGTCTTAATGATGGATTAGAATTTTGCACTGAGTATTGACTCTGCTGCTTCTGAAGTATATTGGCTGATCTAAATGTCATGTTGTTGTATTCTGAACCACTTAGTTTCCTGGTGGCCTTCAGTTTCAGGGAGTTGTAATAATTTAGCCCTAAAGTGATAAAGGCATGCATTACCTTAGCTAGGTTCTCTTTGGATGGGATAAGAGGGCCTACTCTTGAGCAGTAGTCAGGGCTGTAACAAGGGTGGGGCAAGCGAGTACTCACCCTGGGCACATCATAATCAGGGGTGCAAAGAGGCAATAAGTAAAAATAATAAGCAGCAAAAGTAAAGTGTACAACGTGTGCTAACCTAAGGAGAGGGGGCACATAATTAATATTTTCCCCGGGCGCAGAAATATCTAGTTCACGGCACTGGCAGTAGTAGGGAAAAGTTATTTCTGGATAAGGTTGCTTTGTGGGAGTTTTGGAGCAGAGATTGATACAGAAAAGCTATGACCTTGTGCATCCTCATCACAATTGAAAGACAGATGTGTACAATTGATGGGGTCACCAATTCTTTATAGCCCTTTCCCTTGTAAACACCAATCCTCTGCATTTTATTGGGATTGAGCTAAACCAATATCTTTCATCCAAATGTCTGCTGTGCTCAGGAGCTTCAGAGGATCTACAATATTCATCTTGAATGAGAAGCATAGCTTGGTGTCAGCTGCTTGTTCTTGGTACTTCAGTCTCCCCTATTGGCCTCATGTTGAACACGAGGGGTGACAGAATAGCACCCTGTAGGATTTTCTGCATAGGGGAGGGGTCTTGTGGGAGAGTTTAAGCCATTCACAATCCACAGGAATCTGCTCAAGAACCAAGGAAAAGACATATTTTAAAGTATTCTATTCATTCAACCGGTGCATGGAGATTAGAGCATCTCTGCTAATTTGTGTCAAAAGTGCCAATGTATGAAGCAGTATTAATGTTAAGGTTTGACTTCTAAGTGTACCCAGTAAGAACAATTTTAAGAGACAAAGCTTTCTTTGGCTGGCTTTCTTATTAACTATTTTAAGATGGTGACTTCTTTACATTCAAAGCAGCAATTCTACAAGAAGTTTAAGATGCTCTTTCATATCTGATGGGTCACTATATAACTATAAGAACTTTCATCTGGAAGGCATATTGGGGGCTCTTAGGGTCTGATCCAAAGCCACTGAATTCAATGGAAAACTGATTACTTACTGATTGCAGAGGGCTTGGGCTCTACACCCTACTGTATCCTGTGCAGTAGTGAGGAAAGCTTATCCCAGTTAAAGGTCAATTACCCTTGACTTCTATGTCTGCTGTAGAACCTAATTCTGTGTCTAAAAGGATTTGACTGTCTGCCTCTTACTGTAACTTAAACAGATTGCTGCTTCAAACCAAGTGTTTGAGAAGCTCGTGACAGATACAGTACTGACAATTTTTCTTCAGAACTGGGTCAACACAGTTGCACCACTAGCAAATGATATGAGACCTGGAGTTTAGCCTCAAGTTCTAATGCTTCTTTTCATTATGTTGAAGGAAGATCCAGTGTCACTTCCACAAGAAACTGTTCTTCTGAAGATGAGAAACACCCTGCACATAATGGTGGAGAGAATGCTGATGAAAGTCAAGGGTAGGAGGATGGTTGTTTGCTAGCTGTGAAACTAATATCTGTGAAACTGAATTCTACTCTTTGCCAATGTACATCTTTCTGGCTGTGTCTACACAGAATTTTTAGCATCTTTCCAACCATGTCATTAATTAGTACTTTTGCTAGCACTGATGGAGCTGCACCAGATGGAATACTAGTGGAAATCATTTATTGGTGTTTCTACTGTCATAGTGTCATCTAACAGGATGGCAAATACACTCCCCTCTCTGCTCTATTATAGCTTCCACCACTGTCCGTACTTTTGGAACTTCAGTGGTGCTATGCCAATGGTGTTGAAAATGCTCGGTGTAGAGAAAAACCTATTTGTGATTTATAATATTAACCAAATCGCTGAGACAGCTGTTTGACATAACCTAGACTCTGTTGTTTATGCAAACAAATTTATTAAGTTTGACACTTAATGCAGTGGGAGGAGGGTTAGTCCCTGTACTTCAGGTTTTCACTGCTTTAATGGCAAGATGGATAATACACCACAGATATCTTTCTCACACTTGTAAAAATGGCTTGTAGAGTATTACCTTTCATCTTATCACCTCATTTCAGACTCTTAGTACAGGTTTGACCTTCCTGATGTGGCATCCTCAGAACCTGACTGGACCAAGATGAGGGAATTTGCTGGACAACAGGAGGTCCCCTTACACAAGCCCCTCAGCCTGCTGCCCCTCCCTGCTGCCTGCTGCTTCAGCCCAGCTGGGCTGCCTACTGGCCAGCCCCAACTCCACTGCCATGGCCCCGGCCAGCTTCCTCTCCGTGGCTGCTGTGGCCGCAGCCCTGGCCCTTCTGCATGGCAGCAGGTAGCCCCAATCACATTGCTGCTGCCTCCTGGACTATCCCGCCAGTGCCCAGGCTGCTGCAGCCCCGCTGCTACCGGACTCACGGGGCTGCACCAGGCTCTCAGCTGCTCGCCCTCCTGCTCTGAGATTTTCTCATTCAGGAACATTCGTGGTTATGCTAGACCACGGATGTTGCCAGGCCAGAGAATCCTGGATTTGGAAGGTGCAACCTGTAGAACTCAGATGTATAACACGGTAATCACAGTATTTGTGCCCATAAACTAAGGCACGTCCAACTTATCGCTTGACTTCAGTGGGACTGTTGGTATTTTCAAAATTCAGTACAAGCATAAGTGTTCTATTGGACAACTGCCTTTTAAAGCCCCAATTCAGATTTCAGTTTTTACTTGCAAATGTTTATATGGTTTTAACTTGTAGGTCTGCTGGGCACTATTGTAAGTTGAGTGTAACTGTGTTGATTATCAGTATATTGACTTACAGCAGACAGAAAATAATTTAGAATACTCCAAAAGCATGCCTAAAACTTTTGGTTTCATTGGCTTCATCTAATTTCTTCTGTGTATATACAGTTATTCCTGTGTGTGTGTTGAGCTTAACTTCAGTGTAAGAATGTGTTTGATTATTATTCGTGAAAACGAGGACATTGAATTTTGTATATCCTTGTCATACTAGTTCAGAATTATACAGTCCATTACTTTTTATTCATACATTAGTGACAGTTGTGTATTGAAATTTATACGTTGTGTTCTTAAAACAGACAGTACCGAGTAAAGAAAACTCTAATTTCATAGATTTCCAATAATTCTGTTCTCAAATTGAAACTTGAAAGCAGTCTTCCCTGTGTAAATGAATGCACTGCCATAGACAAAACAGCTGTTAACTTCCTAATTTATCTTAGCTCTGTAACAGGGGTGATCAAACTGTAGCTCATGAGCCACATGCAGCACTCTCTGCAAGTTGCGCTTTAACTGTAAGCCTCCATTCTCTGACTGCCAGACTGGGGTGGGACTCTTGGGACCTTTGCCTTGCAGTGCAGTGTAGGGGCCTTTGCCTTGCAGGGAAAGTGCCCTTGTGGCTTCAACACTATGGGGCATGCTTGCCATGACTTGGGGCTTAAGCAGGAGTGGGTCTGAAGCCCCAAACCCTGGCAGGCACCTCCTGTAGGTCTGAAACCCCATGGTCCAGCTGGTGTGTCCTGGCTCTCAAACTTATGAAGTTTATTGTATGTTGCTTAAAAGGTCAGTAAGTTTGACAACACCTGCTCTATAATGACTTCAAAAAGTTAATTAACACACACAAATAGCTAGATTGTGAACCCTTTATTCACGTTAGTGAGTATGACAGTTTTCAGAGTGCCTAGAACTGAGAGTCACCTTGTTATACTCTGCTTTCAGAATGAGGGAGTCTTTCTTGTGCGTGGCTGGGTGTCAGCTCCCAACACACCCAATCTTTCAGCCACTCAAACACTCTCTTCTGGGCTATACCAGCCCTGTCTTCGCATTGAAATTTAACCATAGTTGCACCCCAGATCTGAGTCCCTCTTGAATCATTCCCTTGTGATATCCAGCTCCGGAAACTGTCTACTTCAGCCCCTGACACTGGCTACTTGCAGAAATCTCTGATTTTTCTGCCCTCAAAGGAGCAGTGTGCCCCAGTTTACCAGATTTACTTTACACCACCATTCCTTATGAACACTGATTTAAAAAAACCTACTTTTTGTTTTATTAGGAATGGGTATATATTAACTAGAAACAAGAGAGGATACTGGAAACAAATGGTTACACTATAAAACAAAACAATAAAATGTGAATATGGATCTACACTTACTAATAGTTATCTTTCCTAGCTAATGAGGTAGGTTTTCCCCACAACATTCAGGATCCAGTTTTTGCCCAAGAACACCTTTCTGAAGATGTAACCTCAGTGAAATGATCCAGAGAACTTTTCTCTCCTCTGTATTAAACTTAAACAGTCTTTTGCTTCTGTTCATAGACAGAGCAAACTACTGTCTTGTTGTGTAAGGTTCCTATTTTACTTTCAGGAGGTTTCAACTGTTTGCAGTTGTGTCTGATGACTTTCCATTGGCAGTCTCGAGATTGAGCAAGGTGAAACCTTGTATTGTATCACCAGCTAAATGGCATGGGGTGACAACCTATGTTCCCGCTAATTTTTTCCATGCATGTGTGGAATTAATTTTGTTACATGCACCAATATTAAGGCAATAATATGTGGATGTGCACCACCAGTAGAAACAAAACACATAGCTATATATCTTTTAAAAGTTGCCATACGGATCCAGCCAGGACAGCTTAGGCATTTTATAACTAACTACTCAAAGAATTAAATTTAATCATATTAGAGAAATAAAACTATGAGATGCACAGACGAGTCAAACTACTAAAATAACAGCACTTTGTAAGAATAAAATCACAGAGAACATATGTGCATTGCTGGAAGTACCAAAAAATAACACAAGTATGTGTTGGGAGGCTAAGAGTAAAAGAGACTCTGTGTGTGAGAGAGAAACAGACTGTATGTTTGTGTGTCAGAGACAGGGTGCAATTCCCTGCTGCCTGAATGAGCCATTACTGAGATGCATTTCCCCAGGTGACTTATTTTTACTCCAAGTCCATAAACTACACTTTAGGTATAAATAAGTTATTTCTGAAATGTTACCCTTAAGTACCTTTTACAGTGATTATTTATCTTGACAAGTTACAACTTATGTATTATTCTTGATAGTTAATTATCCTCTAAGACATGCTTGGTATAGTGAGTTTTGTCAGGTTTGAGGTGAGTTGTTTGCAAAGAGCAGGGAACTTTTTGCCTATGAGCCTCTGTCACAGTCCCATGTGATGTCTACTCATTGTGAGAAAGGGTTTAAAATGAAATTGTTCACTAATCTAAAATAATTTAAATTCTCTAAATATATTTATTACTTGTTGGTGTCTTTAAAAATCACTACAATGATGAGTCAGAATACCTTATATATTTTGTTAGATATTTATATTTCAGTGTATTGTATTAATGCATATTAATTTCCAAAAGTTTTAGACATACTTGTGAAGGGCACTTAATGATCTATGACTTGTACTGTCTCCATAGAAGTGGATATTTTAATGATGTATGCTGAACTAAGATATGTTGGGAAGCAGATAATATTGGTATATTCTAAAGTATTTTACATTCTTCAGGTGGAAGATGCTATAAAATTACACACGTGCTAATTAACCAACTCAACATCCTGGTGAGCTAGACAAATAGATCTATACTTTTTATAAAATGAGGGAGACAAGAGAACTTAAGTAACTTGCCAAGGTCACACAGTGAATCAGAGGCAATCCTGGGAATAGAATCCAAAAGTCCTCACTCCCATTTTCTTCGGTCTTGTTTACACTGCAAGCAAGAAAGGGTGTTAATGTATAGCTCACCAACTTGCTGCACAGTAACTTGCCATGTGGATGATGATATAGTTCAGTGAACGTCCCAGTATGTGGCTTAGAATATATACTTTCACCAATGAATGAAACTTTGATCACACATCCCAGGGGACATAGTTTGCCATTGAATAAAATGCAGTGGTGATGGGGGAATACACAAACTTAATTACTGCAGTTAAATATGAAGTTTTATTTATTTACAAAAAGGTTGGTTGATGAAATCCAGGTTCTGATCAATCATGCAGTTTGGGAATAAAAATCTCCATGAATCAATATTGACTTTCTTATTGTTTTCTGGTCTTAAGTTGTAATAACTTTTCTTCTTCTGTTTCTTTTTTTAACTTAAGGCCAAATATGGTGATCCATGTATGTGATGAAGCAAAAAATTTGAAGGAAGATTTTATTTGCCCTCGAGACCTTTTGATTTCTGAAATGAAGTACTTTGCTGAATATCTGTCTGTAGATGCCCAGCGCTGGGAAGAGGTGGACATTTCAGTTCACTGTGATGTTCACATCTTTGACTGGTTGATGAGATATGTTAAAAGGAACACTAAGGAATATGAGGTGCATAAAATACCCACTTTAGGTAAAAGAATCTGTTTATCTGCTGTAGATTCATTATCTGCTTTGTCTGATCTGTGCTTTAGACTAAAATTATATGTACAGAATTGACTGCAAGATGATATCCCTCCTTAATTCAGCTCCAGCGTCCTAGGCCCAGTCTGCAGGGGCCAGAAACATTTCTGGCCCTAAAAAAAAAATTTCCCTGGCCATTCTAGAAAGTCTCTGGTCTTACAGCTACTGATAATTGTAGGGAAATATTCCTTTCATGATTACAGTGGTGAAAGCACTACTATATATTGACAGCCGGCATCTTAACCTAGATAATCTAGACCAGTGTTTCTCAAACTTTTTTTATAAAGTACACCTTTTAAAAAAAAGAAAAAATAAGTACCCCCAGTACCTACAGTTTTCTGACACACACACATTTTTTCTACCATTGCAACACATTTGTTTAAACAACTTAATCGTAGCTGGGAGGGCAATGAAATTTTTGGGTGTAAAAAGTACAAAAATAATAAAGCGATGTAAAACTTAAAACAAATTCATTTTTCTCCAAATTTCAAATGTGTTGACGTGCCCCCCAGACTTCTCTCAAGTACTGCTAAGGGTACTTGTACTACTGGTTGAGAAACCCTGATCTAGACCCACTCTGAACAGGATTACATCACCATGATAAGCACAAGCAGCCTATCTATAGTAGCAGTCTCACTGTTGCTACAGCAACCTTTGGAGACCTTCCTAAACTTCATTGTAAATGCACTATAAAGGAGCAGTTCTACCACTGTCTTAGAAGTCAGGGGGCAAAACTTTGAAAAGTTCGTAAGTGACTTAAGGGGATTCTGGCTCCTGTCTAAACCAACCTCTTAACTGTCATTGTGAGTCCCCTAACTCATTTAAATCCTTTCAAAATTTTACCCTTTTGCTTAATTTTGAGTCAGATTCTACTTCTTTGACTTCTTGTAGATAAAGGGGAAGGAGTAGATGTGGTATATCTAGACTTCAGTAAGGCCTTTCATACTGTCTTACATGACCTTTTCATAAGCAAACTAGGGGAAACAACCTAGATGGAGCTACGATAACAGTGGTGGGCAACCTGTGACCTGAAGGTTACATGCAGCCCATTGGGTTTCTGTGTGCAGCCCACAAGACATTTTGTTTAGCATGGCTCATGTGCAGGCTTGACAGATAGCACAGGTTTCTGTCATGTTAGGGTTTTTCCTACCAGTATTACTAAAGTGCCACGTGCGTAAAGCAAAGGCGTGCGTAGGGAGGTGCAGGCTGATTTCACATGTTGACTGCAAGAGCCACGCACTGCATCTAATCAAAGCGCTGCTACGGTTCAGTCAGCACATACCACAAATTCTAGGTAAGCAAGTACAGTTAGTTAAACTATCCTATCCCAGAAGACCATCTTGGTTATGACAATCTTGCAGCCCACTGAGATGGAGGACTAGTCCTCCATCCCACTCTCTAGCCTTGGTTGCCCATCACGGTACTATAAAGTGGATTCATAACTGGTTGAATAACCATTCTCAGAGAATAGTTATAAATGGCTCACAGCCATGCTGGAAAGGCATACCTAGTGGGGTTCTGCAGGGATCAATTCTGGGTCCAGTTCTGTTCTCAATATATTCATTAATGATTTAGATAATGGCATAGAGCATATACTTAGTTTGCAGATGATTCCAATCTGGGAAGGGTTGCAAGTGCTTTGGAGAATAGTATTAAATTTCAAAATGATCTGGACAAACTGGAGAAATGGTCTAAAGTAGTGGTTTTCCAACTTTTTTCCTTGTGACCTAGTTGAAGAAAATTGTTCATGTCCACAACCCAACATAATTATATCTTTTGCCCCTCTAGTGAGGGCTATGAGATGGGGCCAGGATGGGGTTGGTGTGTGGGGGGGAAGCAGAGGGTTCCATCTGGGTATGCAGGCTCTGGAGTGGGGTAGGATGAGGATTTTGGAATATAATAGGGGTTCCAGGATAGGGGGTAGGTCAGAGAGGGGTTCAGGGTGTGAGAGGAAACTCTAGGGTGGGATGGGGTGGGTTTCAGGGTGGGGGCAGGCCCCATCTGGGGGTGCAGGCTCTGGGGTGGAATGGAGATGATGAGGTGTTTCGAGTGTAGGAGGGGGATTAAGTTTTGGAGAAGCTCAGGGATGGGGCAGGAGGTTGGTGCTCAGGGTTTTGGCGTGGGCTTTTCCCTCTGCCAGCTCCCAGTTAGCAGTGCAGTAGGGGTGCTAAGTCAAGCTTCCTGCCTGTCCTGGTACCATGGACTTTACTGCACCCCAGAAGTAGCTAGCAGCAGGTCTGGTACATAGCACACCTGCTGGTCACCTGATCACCCTACAGCAAGGCAACGCAGTGCCTGACATTCCGTGACCCAGTACTGGGTGGTGACCCTTAGTTTGAGCATCACTGGCCTAAAGTAAATAGGATGAAATTCAATAAGGACAAATGCAAAGTACTCTACTCAGTAAGGAACAGTCAGTTGGTTGCACACATATAAAATGGGAAATGACTACCTAGGAAAGAGTACCGCAGAAAGGGATCTAGGGGACCATAAGCTAAATGAGTCAACAGCGTTGCAAAAAAAGCAAACATCATTCTGGGATGTATTAGCAGAAGTGTCACAAGCAAGACACGAGAAGTAATTCTTCTGCTCTATTCCACCCCAATTAGCCCTCAGTTAAAGTATTATTTTCAGTTCTGGGTGTCACATTTCAGGAAAGTTTTAATCGGAAAAAGTCCAGAGAAGAGCAACAAAAATGATTAAAAGTCTAGAAAACAGGACCTATGAGGGAAGATGGAGAGAAAAAAATTGGGTGTGTTTTTTTGTCTGGAAAAGACAAGATTGTGAGGGGACACAGTAACAACTTCCAAGTACATAAAAGGTTATTACAAGGAGGAGGGAGAAGAATTAGTCTCCTTAACTCCTGATGATAGGAGAAGAAGTAATGGACTTAAATTGCAGCAAGGGAAGTTTAGATTGGACATTAGAAAAACTTCTTAACTGTCAGCATGGTTAAGCGCTGGAATAAATTGCCTAGAGAGGTTGTGCAGTCTCCATCATTGGCGATGTTTTTAAGAGCAGGTTAGACAAACACCTGTCAAGGGTGGTCTAGGTGGTGATTGGTCCTGCCATGAGTTCAGGAGACTGGACTTAATGACTTCTCAAGACTTTTTCCAGTTCTATGATTCTGTGATTCTATTGAAGTCAGTAAGTGGGTCCTTAAACCAATCCAAGGGTGGAATAATAGATATTTTTTTAAATCAGAATTTTATTTAAATTGGATATTTTTATTTAAAGCCCATTTAAAGGATAGGTTACACACCACAGTAAGTAATTCTGGATTTTGATATTTGAGCTTATAGTAAAACTAGGTGTGAGGGGATGCTCAGACAGTTCAGTTCATGAACAATAAATATTACTTCCTTTGTTTAATAAACATTTGAATCCAAAACATGTTTTGATTAACTTTTTTCTTATGTGTTCAGCACATTGAAGGTAGTTGTATCTAATAAAAAATTAAAAGATTGTTTTGTGCATTTCTAATTTATTTGAATTTCTATCCAAATAGATCTTGATGTCTTACAAATTAGTTTAACTTTTTACTAGATGACTGTGTATTATTGATTTTAAATAAATGTTTATAGATATGATATCCTCCTGGTTAGCAAAAAGATGTAGCAGATTTATTCTATAGGGTATATTTAGTTACAAATCAACATTATTTTAATGTTTACCAACCAATGAGAATCATTCTGTCTTTAGGAAAATAACTAAAAAGTGTAAATATCAAATATTAAAATAGATTTAAAGTAAGATTTTATGCTTTTAGATTTAAATCAATCCACCTTGGCCAGTACATATTTCAAATTTATTGTAATTTTCCTATTTGGGAGCACTGACTGGGCACTGGATTAGGCCCTGCTTCAGTAAAGTAACATTGGCTAGCTTTAGCACATGTGCTGAACAGCCAAAATGGCTTAGTTGGAATAGTGTTTGATCAGTTAAAATACTCTGTTTAATTATGTTTGAGTTGACATATTGACAAAAGACCTGGCTATACTAACAATTATTATTTCTGAGGATTGTGTCAAACTGTTTGGTGCTGCCTATATAGATGGCACCAAAATGCTGTTTCCAAAGATCTGAGGCATAGAAGTGGAATGATAAGAACTTGTTTAGTAAAATAATGCCCTCCTTTAAAGAGGGATTGAGTTTATTGGGTTACTCCCAATTTATCATGTTTATCAAAGGAATACATTAATATTAAACTTTTCACCTTGTTCTGCTGTTTCTCTTTTAGAACCGGGAAATGTCATTTCGATTCTTATTTCTTCTGACTTTTTGAAGATGGATTCATTAGTGAGTATAAAAAGAGATGAGAAATTCCATGCCATAATAGCACAATTTACCACCAAATGCTTTTCATGAACCTTCATATCTTATATGCTAAGCTTTGATAGTGTTCTTGCAGCTATATAAAACATAGAGGGGGAAATAGTTTGTCCCCCAAAGAGTTTACAATCTAAGGACCTTGCCACTTTGTTCATGAAAAGTCATAATTTAATAATTGCATAGTCTCACTGATTTCAGTGGGGCTGCTTGCACAGTAAATTGCTACTGAATGTGATTTAGGGAGCCAGAATCTGCCTCCAAATGAATGCTTTAATTTAAATAATAGCTGACTGATAATATTAGCATCTGCCTTTTGATAGCTATCTTAAAGAAAACATAAAGTCTCCACATTTTCAGTGTTTTAAAACCAGTGGTTCTCAATCTTTCCAGACTATTGTGCCCCTTTCAGGACTCTGATTTGTCTTGTGTACCACAAGTTTCACCTCTCTAAAACTACTTGCTTACAAAATTGGACAAAAATAGGACAAAAATTCAATATTATTGTAAAATTGCTTACTTTCTTTTTACCATATAATTATAATGTCATTTGGGATATAAATATTATACTTACAGTTCATTTTATAGCAGTATAAACAAGTTATATGAAATTTTAATTTGTGCTGATGTTACTAGTTTTTTTTCTGCAGCTTCTTGTAAAACCAGGCAAATATCTAGGGGTATGTCTACACTAGCCCCCTAGTTCGAACTAGGGTTGCTAATGTAGGCATTCGAACTTGCAAATGAAGCCCGGGATTTAAATATCCCGGGCTTCATTTGCATGTTCCCGGGAGGGCGCCATTTTAAAATCCCCTTAGTTCGAATTGACTGCCTGCGGCTACACGCGGCAGTCAGAAGTTAATCCGAACTAAGTCCTTAGTTCGGATTAACTGTTACTCCTCCTGCAATGAGGTGTCATTAGTCACTGCCTACATTAGTCACCCTAGTTTGAACTAGGGGGCTAGTGTAGACATACCCTAGGTGAGCTGATGTACTCCCAGGAGGACCTCTGCAAATACCCAGGGACAGACATACTACTGAGAACCACTGTTTTATACTAAGTGCCACATCTTCCCTCTGGAGTGCAATTCTCCAGTTGGCATGTTTAAGGCCCATTGAGTTTAATTGGAGATGTGTGCATGAAATGAAAGGAGAAAGGATTACTTGATGGGGTTTTTTTGGTGTAGATATGATGTTTTACCTTTATTGTTCACTTCCAAAAGCCAATACAAGTTATTAATTTATATAAAGACTTGTCTTTATGGTTTATCACATAAATGAACCTACCAGTGATGTATATGCTTGATTTTTTTTTTCTTTTTCCAATTGTGTAATAGTGAAGACAAACACTGTGCAACCAAGTTAAGGGAGGAATTTAAAATCTTCTTGCTGTCAAAACTGTCATTATTTATTTGCAGCTCATGCTAAATTTGATGGGTGCAATGCTTTATGTAATGTTAAATTACAAAAAATGGTTTTTAGTTCTGGATGATGAACACCATGGAGATGGCACTTCTTTAAGATAATTCAGGGGTAGGAACTAGGAACCTTCAGGATGGCAGTAGTTCAAAGCTGTATTTAAGTCATACACCCCAAGAATGTGACTTGCTTTCTGAACCATTATTTTTGGAGTTGAACTAAGCCAGTTTTTACAAAACACCACTAATTCTAACCAAGTTCTGAACAGTGTTTCCTCGAATATTTTCTATCCTTGGGTGGGTTGAGTTTTATTTCTTTTGGATGGGTTGAAATGTCTCATGTGCAACACCAATATTGAGGTAGTGTGTGGATATGCACCACAAATACAGACAAACAAAACCCGCAGACATACAAACACACATACATATTTTAAGCAGTCCATATGTGTGGAAGAAAATATATTAAAACAAGGGATAGTTAACAAGGGGCAGTGCTTATGGTATTTAGTATGAAATCAAATAAAAAGAAAAATAACTCTACCCTTGGAGTACATGTATCATCATCCTTTCTAACAACTCAATCTAGTAAACACACCAAAATACATATTATCCACACATAGCTTAGCTTTAAGATGCTAAACAAATCTGAGTCAGCTAGAAATAGTATTTGCAAGGAGAGCATGGATAATACTTGCCTTTCCAGTGTCAGTAAATATTGTAAGAGGCATTCACTAAGGCTTATATAGTTTCTTTGGGGAATGTTTAGGATCCATGCTGTAAAAACAGATAAAAGTTCTCCTGGTTTGAAACTTTCACCTTGTGTGTGTCACCAAATTAAAGACTCAGAGGGGTAGCCATGTTAGTCTGTAATTGAAAAAAACAACAAAGGGTCCTGCAGTGTCTTAGGCTACATCTAAACTGCAAGCCTCTTTCGAAAAAGAGCATCTAGACTACAACCAGTACTTTCGAAAAAGCAAGCTGCTTTTTCGAAAGAGAGCACCCAGAAAGTCTGGATGCTCTCTTTTGAAAAAGCACAGTTTGCATTACATAGCACTGTTTGCATTACAGAGCACTTTCGAAAAAAGGCGTTCTTCCTCATAAAACGAGGTTTTCCGCAGTCGAAAAAACCGCCGCGTTCTTTTGATTTACTTTTGAAAGAATGTGGCAGCAGTCTAGACGCAGGTAAAGATTTTTTTGAAAAAAGGCCACTTTTTTCAAAAAATCCCTGTAGTTTAGACACACTCTTAGAGACTAACAAAATTCAGAGTTAAAACCCCCAGAACAAATTAACATGGCTTCAGGGTTTGTAGACAGATGTATGATTCAAAGAGCTTGCAAATAAGGTTTCATCCTACAAAACAACTAGCATCATGCCTAGGGTTGCCAGATGGTTTCAGCAAAAATACCGGACACACTTGACATTACATTACATCTTATTTAGAAAATACCGGACATTTATATTTTCTCAATTTGTTTCCCAAACAGAAAGCTCAAATACTGGACTGTCTGGTTCAAAACCGGACACCTGGCAACCCTAATCATGCCTAGTACTTGCTACTTCTGACACATAAGAGCCAGAACTCTATCACATAGCAAAGATCTGGCTTTAATGCAATACAATATACCATGTATTAATTAGTAATACAGGATTTTAAAAAATTCAGAGTTTTAGGTATCTGCAGCACTCCAAAAAATTCTGTTAAAAGAACCTTTCTTTCTTACCTTAAGCCATTAATACCTATGTAAACTTTGTTTGAAATGTAATCATGCAAATGTCCTGGCACACACCCACCCCGTGCAGCCTGCTTTTTCCCCCCACGCTCCCTCTTTCACCCACCTACTCCATGCAGTCAGCCCCTTATCTACTTTCCCAGGAGGCTTGAGAGTGATGAGTTTCTGCCTCTCTGTCCTCACGCAGGCAGGACTCTTCAAACCCTGCTCCCTTCTGACCCCCTTCAGCCAATCACTCCCTCCCTTCTCCCCAGCCACTTATTGTCTCCTTATTTTGTTTTTTATCTGTTCTGGGTGCTGCTGAGTTTCAAGCAGGCAGCTAGCTCCATTTAGCTGCTTGCTTAGTGAGAGGACACCCTGCCCCCCCCCCGCCCCCTGCCGGTCAGCTGAGCTTCCTGCCTGCACAAGACTTTTGGACTTCTGAGCAGAGCTCAGAAAACAGCTGCACAGCCACACAGCTTACAGGGAACTTAGGTCCTGAATCTTGCTCCTAATACATTTTTAATATAAAAGCAATAAATCTTCTGAGATAAGGTTTGTCATTAAATTCAGTATTTATGATATCTCCTTTCCTTTCCAGGTAGAAAAATGTATTCATTATTGCCACAAAAATATGAGTGCTATCATAGCTACCCCATGCAACATGAACTGTGTCAGTGGTGACCTCCTTAAGCGTATTGCTGATCTTTTCACTCACAATGAAGTGGAAGATGTGAGGGACAAAAAAGATAAATTTAAGAGGTAACTTTTTTTTTCTCCAGCTTAATATTAAAAATGACTATGGATCCTCTGCTATAAACTCTCTTTTTTTTAGATATTTTATCAGAACAGATAAGACTGTTAAAGATGATAGCAATTGGTGTACTTTGTAATGTTTTAATACACTATCATAAAATGGCTCAAAAATAAAACAAAATTTCAAGACAAAGTAAGTCCTAGATAGGAGCCAGCAAGTGAAAGGGCAACTCTCCAAATGTGAAGAATCATGAAGAGTCCAATATTAGGAGAGAACTCAGTGGATGGGATTGTAGGTTGCTATGAAGAAAGAAGATTAGAGTGAACTTTTAAAACAAACATTTTGGACTGGAAGATGGGTAAAGAGCCACTGACAATACTCCTATCACTTAGTTAACGTGTTCCTAGTTCCTGGAGAATGAAGAGTTTGGCTGCAGTATTCTGGAATCCTTGAAATTTCTGAGTTTGAATTTCAGAGGCCTAAGAAAGTCAGTGATAAAATAGTTGTGATGGAATAAAAGTAAAAACATGTATAAGGATTTCAGCTGAGCCAGAATCAAGATAAAGACTAATTATTGTAATAGACTTGCAGACAAGAAAGATGAGGTAGGAAAGCATTTTGATTATTCAATTCTCTCTCAGCGGTCACTTGATAACAAGTAGGACATCTTCCTGTTACCCTCCTATTTGTGGATCCGTAGATGGCTGACCAGCCCAATTCTGGAGCCGCAGGTCTTATTGCAGAAGGGGCAGGTGCTGGTGGCTATTGGAGGGATGCGGGGCAGTTTTTGCCTCTCTTTTCTCCTCCGCCTCTCCTCATCTGCACTGCCGCAGAACCTCTCAAATTGCACCACCTCCTCAAGTATTACTGCTCTCCACTGGGGATGGTCCTGGGCAAGGTTCCCAAGTGTTGACAGTGATGCCTCACTTTTTCACGTTTGCCTTCAACTTGTCCTTAAATTGCTTCTTCTGGCCCCCAATGCGCCTCTGTCCTTCCTTCAGCTCGGAAAACAGAATCTGTTTTGGGAGGTGCTGACCAGGCATCCAGACCACATGACCAGTCCAGCGAAGTTGTTGGTAGATGATGATAGCTTCAATGCTGGTCATGTTTGACTCTTTCAGAACACTAGTGTTTGTGTGCCTGTCCTCCCAAGGGATATTTAGGATTCTTCTGAGGGAGCGTTGAGATTGTTCAAGTGCATTCAGGTGATGCTTACACACTAGTAATATACCCTTTTTGATAGTCATGTAACTGCATCAAATTTTAGTGCTTACATGACTATTCGATAGTCCCTAGGGGCAGTGTGGCAGCCAGTGCACTCCAAGCCCCACTCCTGGGGAGCCCCCTGCAACTCCATGCTGCTGCCTCTCTATCAGACTGTTGTAACTAACTCAGTGGGTGTAGAGTTGGGTTCTCTTGTCAACTTAAAAAAGCACAACCAAAGACCTCTCTGGTTAAACTTTATATAAAGGCAGCAGAGGTCCACATTGGAAACAAGTTTTCACTACTGTATTTCTTACAGGAAAATTGTATAACTTTAGAATGGTCAGTTCTTGAAATTAACATCTTAAAAAAAATCTTGTTTAAAGTAGCAGAATGCAATTATCAATTAACTGCAAACCAAGTTTCGTCCTGAGTAAAGTTTTATGTAGTGGCTGTTTGTCATCAACAGTAAACTTTTCTGCAAGAAGATTGAGAGACTCTTTGATCCAGAATACCAGAATCCAGATTCTCGGGGAAGTGCAGCAACATTGTACAGGTATAGTAATGTTCTTTTTTTACTTCATTTATGTAGGCAACATGTGCATTCCAAAACTCCACTCTTACTATTGTATTTCATTTTATATTTCACATTTTTTTTTGTAGGTGCTGTTTATGTAAGAAGCTTTTAACTAAAGAAACAGAAAGAAGAGTCCCTTGTGTTCCAGGAAAAATCAACATAGATCAACATGGAAATATTATTTATGTTCACATAAGGTGCTTCATGTATAGAATACGTAGCTTTACTGTATATATGTATCCTATTAAGTATGTTTCTGAATGCTACATATTTAGATAGTTAAATATTGTAGAACCTGAAAGTTATGAACACCTCACGAATGTAGGTTGTTCATAACTCTGAAATATTTGTAACCTTGAAAAAAACATGTTTCTTCTTTTAAAGCTTACAACTAAAGGTATACTCAGTACAGATTTAAGACTTTACTTAGCAGAAGAAAAATGCGGCTTTTTTTAGTGGTTTGTGTTTAACACAGTACTGTATTTACTGCTTTTTGGTCTCTTCCACTGCCTGATTGTGTACTTATGGTTCCAAGTAAGGTGTGTGGTTGACCATTCAGTTCATTACTCCAGTGTTCATAACTTTGAGGTTCCAATGTACTCCATACAACACAAATTAATAATCTGTAGTATGATGTAGACTGTAAGAAGGAAATAGCGACTAGAATAGCGAAAGCAAGAGTGAGTTTGAAGGCGACAGATAAGATCTGGAAAAGTAAAGCGATTAGCTTAGGAACGAAGCTGAGCGTCTTGAAAACGTGTGTATTTAGCAGCATGTTGTACAGATATGAGACATGGGTGATAACAAAAGATTCGAAGAGAAGGATGTTGGCATTCGAGAGGAGTTGTTATAGAAAGATCCTGAGAATAGGATGGATGCAGAAGGTCACCAACGAGGAATTATATAGGAAGATACAGCCAAAAGAGAACCTACTGCAGAAGGTTATCCAACGGAAGTTACAGCTATTCGGGCATATCTGCAGAATGAACGACAAGCAGAAAGTTAAGACCCTGGTATACAGCATAATGAGTGGTCCGAATAGGAGAGGCAGACCACAGAGAATGGGTAGATGATAAAGTAGATTGGTGCAGAGCTAATCTACAGAAACTAAGCCACTCCACACTGGACAGGGAAAGATGGAAGGAAATAGTGAGGGACGCATCGGACACCAGTGGTGTTGAGCCCATGGTTGATGATGATGATGAGTAGCTACCTTACCGACTTTTTTTTATTCTTGTTGCCTTTCTTAGGCTCTTACAAATGTAAAGTTACAATGTTAGTTTGACCAAAATTGCATACAAGGTTCTGGAACAAATGTTGAAAGAGAAAGTAGTTAAAGATGTAGGGGTGAACAGTAACTGAGATAAAATACAACATGATTTTACAAAAGGTAGATCATGCCAGATCAACTTTATCTTCTTTGACAAAATGATTAATTTTTGAGACAAAGGCATTGAAGTAGATTTAGCCTACCTGGAATTCAGTAAGGCATTTGATACAATTCCACATTGGAAATTATTAGTTAAATTGGAGAAAAAGGGCGTTAATATGAGAATTGAAAGGTAGATAAGGAACTGATTAAAGTGGAGACTACAACACATCATACTGAAAGATAAACTTTCAGGCTCCACTTGGAACCAACAGAGGAGAAGGAAGACTGGGGATTAGTGGTTGATTACAGGATGACTGAACCGTCAATGTGGAAAGGTTCATGCCACTTTAGGATGCACCAGGTGAAGTATTTCCAGAAGAGATAGAGAAGTGTTCATACCATTATACAAGGCACTGTTGAGAAATCCTCTGGGATTCTTATGTAGTACTGATTTCCCATGTTTAAGAAACATGAATCCAAACTGGAAGAGGTGAACAAGGCTACTCAGATGATTTGAAGTATGGAAAACCTACATTATAAGGGGAGACTCAAAGAGTAAGGCTGTTTAGCCTAACTTTATAAAGTCTGAGGGGAAATATTAAATATATTAGAGAAAAATATCAGGGATGGAGAAGAGTTATTTAAGTTAAGCATCAGTGTGGACACAGGAACAAATGGATATAAACTGGCCATCAACTAATTTAGGCTTAAAATTAGATGAAGGTTTCTAACCATTGGAGGAGTGAAATTTTGGAACAGCCTTCCAAGAGGGGCAGGGTGAGGTCAAAACACCTAACAGTCTTTAAGACTGATACATTAACATTGAGCAGTTTTTGGAGGGGGTGGCATGATGGGACTGCCTGCAATGGTATGTTGGCACCTGCCAGGAACAAAAATTCCCAACAGCCAAATCCGGAACACTAGACTAGGAGGGCTCTTGGAGAATTCTTTCCCAGATATCTCCCTGGTGGGTCTTGCCCATGTGCCCAGAATCTAACTTATTGTTATATTTGGGGTCAAGATGGAAATTTTCTTCCCAGTCAGATTTGCAGAGTCTTGGGGGAGGGGTTGCCTTCCTCTGCACCATGGCACAGAGATCACTTGCAGGTTTTAACTAGTGTAAATGGCAAATTCTCTAACTTGGAGTCTTTAAATCATGATTTGAGAACTTCAGTAACTCAGCCAGAGGCTAGGTCTCTAATTCAGGTGTGCATGTGAGGGGTTCTGTGGCCTGCAACATGCAAGAGGTCAAACTATATGATCACAATGGTCCCTTCTCACCTTAGTCTGAAGTCTGTGTTGTACTTGGCAAGTTGTTACACAATACCATTGTTGTCAATCCAACAAGAACTCAATTGAAATTGCTGGGAGTTCTTGCAGAGTTGAACTTTTTAAATGTAAAATATTCAGAGCTAATCACTTAATCATCTTAACTTTAAAATATGTTTAGCCAAAGATAAATGGAATTAAGGGCTACATATCAAAATGAGTTATTAGAGAGTGATGGGTCTGCGCCGTGATCAATAAAGTCTGGCTTGACTGACCTTGGTCTGCAGATGTCAAATCAAATACATAGCTCACTTTAAACAAATAAAAATAAACTTTACTGGATCAGGGTGTGGGGGGTGTTTTTTTTTTTTTTTTTTTATTACAACAGCTATCAGAGAAGCTTTCCAAATCTCTCCTTTGCTATATGAGTTCCTCACCACAAGTATTTACTTGGTTTTTGTTTGAGTTCAGGCATGGTCCTATACGGCTGGATTTCCCTGCCTCCACTTAATGAAGGCTGACACACTGTAGTTCCCTTTTATTTACCAGGGTTTTACTGTTGCTAATTTAATTTCCATCATCTTCATCAGATCTGATAGACTAATTTTAGTCTAATAGAAGTTCAGTGTCAGCTGTCAAAGTAATGTACATTAACTCAGTATTTTCTCCTGTCACTTATTCCAATAACAGGGAGAGGTTTCTATCCAAAGAACCATGTTATTGATGACTCGAGCAGTGAAGCAGGTTCCATTTTGTATTTTTAGGGCAACTGGAGTCATTGCCTTATTCTGAAAATGTATAATAATGCATATTAGACAAATTTAAATATCTTCTTGATATTACATTAGTTATCTTGTTATGTATATGTGTCCATGTTAGGTCCATAACATACAGCCTCTTAAAGTTATTTCTGTTCTCAGTAGATCTCTTTTATTGCTTCTGAGCATTTGCCTTGTATTTCATGGCTGCCCCTGGGCACAGCTTAATTTATACTTTGTGTGAACTTAGTGCTGACTAGTAGTAGCTCTAATGCTAACATGTCCATAGCAGCACAATTACACAAGAAGAGGTTTTATTCACTGGTCTTATGGCAGTGCCTAGAGGTCACTCTTGGTGTCAGTACCCATTATCCTTGCCTTTTTATAAATACAGGGTAAACGTTTGCCTCTGCTCAAGATTTTTCAATTTAACTAATTCAGTAGGTGAAGATGAGAACTGTATTTTTACCTTTCACGGGCCATATTGTCTTACTGCTAAATGCTCTGTTTTTGGGTTTTAAAAGAAAGTTGGTCTCTCTCATTTTGTAGTGGGAAGCAGTCTAGAGCAGTATCTAGTCCAGTAAAGTTTAAATCTAGTTTCAAAACTTTTTAAAAACCTCAGATTTACATAATTTCTTGATCAATGTGTATCTTTACAATCTTTACATAAGCATTTCATTGCTGCGTCTTGTACCCTGGTATATAGGGATGTTAAAATTAGATTATTCAAGTAGTTGATTAATCTAAGTTGATGGAATTTCCATTGACTATTCAATTAGTTGATAAGGGTGCTTCCACTTTGAAATGTAGCAAGAGCCCACCCAGCTGTTGCTACATTTCAAAGGCAGAAGTGCCAGGTGGCATTCTGCCTTTGAAATGTAGCAACAGCCCCAGCAGGAGCTCTTGTACATTTCAAAGATTGAAATGCTGAATGGAGCCTAGATCCAGTGGGGGACTTGGAGCTCTGGGCTAGCTGGGAACTCTATGTTGCACTTCCCCTTTGAAATGTGCAAGAGCCCCAGCAGCCTGCTGGGGCTCTTCTGCATTTCGAGGGTGGAATGCCGCTGCACTCCTGCCCCCTCCCACGGAGCTGAAGGGAACCAGCTTTTAAGCCTGCTTTTCCCCCCACCCCCCTTTACTGCCTACTTTCTGATAGAAGGAGCAAGGAGCAACTAGTGTGTCGACTATCCGATAAGTTTTTGCTTATCGGATAGTTGATTGGTCGCTTACATCCCTACTGGTATGTAGGAACAAATGTACTTCCAGTGCTGTCCTGGGAACCAGTTACATTGCCTTTTGAAGTGCAGAATGGAATGAACTATTTAGTATTTAAAATAACATTGTTGCATTCCACTACTGCAGAAGCTAGTGGCAAGAGGTTAAAATATGTCTGAAACTTTGTGTTTGGTTTCTTCTACTCCCTGTATCCTCCATATATTTGACTGTTACAATTTCCCCCTGCCAATAGATACAAAGGAAGATGTTCAGTAGCCCAGGGAGCAAGAGATCCTGAAACTACATGTGTGTGTCTTTGCTGCTAAGCCATCAGACAGCTCTTGCACTAACTTGATGGACAATTTTATCATCTCTAGTTATTATGACGTTCATAGCTTCTGAGGTAGTAAGGTTTGATATTTGAGTATGCTATATCCTGAAATTGTTCTTATATTAACATAAGTGTATTGAAATCCCTTGTCACAGGTAATAGTTTGGGTTGCTTCATACTGTCTGAACGTATTGCTAATTGTCCTACAACACATTCTTGCTATGGTAACTCTTCCTCAAGAGTGTGGTGTTCATCTCTCACCTGGCTTTTTCTCTATGAAATTCATTGATACAAATATAGGACTAAAATCTCTTCACAATCTAATGTTCAACTTAACTGTGTACCTTTTATTACAGAGATAAAACTTGGGAAGTCCATGAATACTTGACCAGTCTTTATGAAGAATTAAAATCTTGGCGAGATGTGTACTGGCGTCTTTGGGGGACTGTCAATTGGCTGAGTTGTTCAAGATGTAATCAAGTGGGTATTATTGTTTACACTCTCTTTTTTGGGAGAGTGCTAGGATGGGAACAAAACCAAAATACACAAAATGTGTTTGCGTAGAGAGGGGGTTGTACTTTTATTCAGAATTAAAAACTTTTTCCCAAGTGACCTTACTTTTGATAGCAAATTCCCCAAATGTGATCTACCAATTTTGTGACCAATAAGACTTTTTTTTTGGTAGCTTCTAGAGATGGGAACATAATGGGATTTGTTATGAAAATTATGGAGCAGCTATTGCTACATAACTTTTAATTATGTTCCCTGCCCCCAAACATTTCAAGCAGTCAGGAAAAAAAGGGGAAATGCGTTTTGTACTGGAATATCTGAATTTTAAATGAAAAGGATGTAACTAAATTATAAAGACCAATCTCTGACCAGGTTTTAACATGAAATTCATAGCCTTTTGTGAGAGTAAATAATTGATGTATATCTAATTGCCTGTCAAAGCCAGAATTTTGCAGTACAAGTGGGATTAGACAGAATATTAGATCCTATCATCTTTTTTTTTTTTCCAATATAGTCTTTCCTATGTACCGAATTTTCACACTGCCAGTACCACACACAACCAGTTCTTTACCCTGGTGTGGCAAGTGCACTGGGCACCACTGGCACAGGAATATATCCCTGCTGTAGTCAAAAAGTTCTTCGATTTGATCCTACTCCACTTCCAAAGGTACTACTTTAATGTTACACTTATAGCAGTGATTCCGCATAGCACTGGATCATGAGGTAAAGATCCTCCCTGAAGTAAGGGGCAGCAGCCCCAAAGGGAGACTTATTTCCTTGCAAGCCTTCTTGCCTTTCTGCTGCTCTGTGGGGAGTACAACATGCTGAGTCAATTCACGGTGCATTGGATGTTCCCTAGCAGGTATGTTGGGGAGCTAAGTCTCTGCCACCACCTACATGTGAGGCTGGGGATATGAAGGCTCTATAGAGTTCTTTCCGTTCATGGGCTGCTACCTGTGAGGCAGGGAGCTGGAGTCAAGGGGCACCTATCTCCTTTATGCCATTTGCCCTCACTTATGCCAGGTCATGATTTGACCCAGAGATGCTTAATGCTGGAACTGGATGTGAAAGGGTGTTTTCTAAGTATGGCCCTGTAAGCACAAAAGGAACTATCCCTATGTGCAGTGCAATTTCTTCTTCTCCAGGGAGTTTAAAAATGAAGTTCCCATTTAACTTTAGTTGGAGTGGGGTGAGGCCCATCAGTTAAAAAACACAGTAAGTTGTGTGTAGCTTTGTGTCCTGATGAAGGAGCCAAGCGCTAGAAATTCTGAAGGTTCTGAGGGTTCCTAGAATATGGAACCCATTGGTGCAGTACTTAATGAAATGAGTTTTTGTCATAAACCAATATATCTGAGATAGAATCTCTCTCACAACAGGGCTGTAAAGTGCGGGATCATGTGATCGGTTTACCAGCTGGAGGCGAAGGTGGGGATACTCTGCCATATCAAACTACTAAAATATTGAATGATCTGCTTCAGCATAGAGATGTTGTTGTTGTACCTTTTTCTAAAGATCAGAATAGGTGAGAAAATTGAATTTAAGTTACTGAGATTACTTAATATTTGCCATTAGCACTTGATCTCCCTCCCCCCTCCATTTTAAACAAACATTGTAGTAGAATTTGTAAAACTTAACTGATTTGTATCCAATGTTTTAATTGTAAATCAGGGACAAGAACCACAAGTATTGCTATCTGTCACATTTCAAGATGGCACTAAGGACAATTCTTTCTTGCCTCTATTCATATTTTCATACAGTTATTTCCCAAAACACTCATCATGTAGCTGTTCTGCAGATTGTTCATAGCAGAGTGGAGAGAGGGGAAAAAAGGCTGATTTTAAACTTTGTAAAATAGAAAAACTACAGTTTTCTTATTTCATGAACACTTTTTCCTTACAGTGATTCTGGAATTGGGCTGTGTGATGAGAAGGGGATTGAGTGTGATGTGCTGGTAGAACCGAATATGCTATGGGGCCCAAAAACTGGAGAAATCAATGCTGTGAGTAATTGCTGCTTTTGTTTTGTTGTATTTTATTCTCTGTTAATGATTAGTGGAGATGTTTAGAAAGCTCATCTAATCAAGAGACCTACTGATATCTTAAAAATAAATTAAAAGAAATCCCTAACCTAGTTAGATCTAGTGTTTTGGGGACATTGTCAGCTAATTCAGGGTCAAAATACAGGTTTAGTGGGGAGGGAGAGATGGTGGTTTTGTCTTTTTAATAAAGCTGTTAATTTTATTTAATTAATGCCCACACATCTAAACTGTAGACATCATTCAGAAACTGAAGCTAGATAGGAACCCAACGAATATAATAAGTGAATCATGCAGAGAACATGTTACGCAAGCATGCTGTTCCCCTCAGAGTGGTATGTATAATCCTAAATGGATTGGAACATAAGTACTTGAAAGGCTGCTGTGCCACATTTGAGATCAGAAGAGTTCCTCAAGTTGATCAGAAGAGTTCTTCATTTTAAACTTTGTAAACTGCTTTGAGATCTGCTAATGAAAAATGCTATATATTAGGTAGGTATGTATTATTAAGCAAGGTGGAGCTGCTAGCGGACCATTCACCACTAAGACCTCTTAGCTTAAGATTTCCTTTCTCTGTTTGGTCTGCCTCTGTATTTTTGTTTGTATTTAGTTTTTTTGGAAATTGCATTGAACATCAATGCAGATTTTTAAAAGATCCATATTAAGCATAACACTATAAATAAATAAAATACTTTTATAAAACATAATTGCCATCCTACCTTCCTCCTCCTAACTGTACTTGTCACAAAGCACACAGTGTGCTACTTTGTTAGCGACCTGAGTTCATTCAGTGCCAATGGTACATGTTAAAATCCCCATATAGGAGTGGTGTATTTTTGTTCCCAGAAGAGCCTCCTAGGGTACACCTAGACTACAGGCTTTTGTCAACAGAGGCTTTGTCGACAGATACTGTCAACAAAGCTTCTTTCGACAGAGAGCATCGAGACTACATCCAGTTCTGTCAACAAAGCAAGCCGCTTTGTCGTCATGAGAGTGTAGACGCAAAGGACAGTGTAGATGCAATAACGCCTTCTGTCAACAGAACTCTGTCGACAAAAGGTGTTATTCCTCGTAGAATGAGGTTTACCGCCGTCGACAAAACTGCTGAGTTCTGTGGACGTTATGTTGACAGAACTCGGCGGTAGTGTAGATGCAGGTATAATTTTGTCGACAAAAGTCCACTTTTGTCGACAAAACCCTATAGTCTAGACACACCCCTATTGTATAAGCATTCTTTTCCAAAGGCAAACTGGTCTTATGACTTAAACTAGTCTATCAACAGAAGATAGATATCTATTTCATCCAGTAATACACAACACAGCTCTTTCCTGTCAATGAATTAACTCCAACACAAGTACACACTAAGCCAAGTTGTGATCGATCATTAATAACACTAACCATAGTATAAAGAACATTTGCAGACTTGTGGTTTTTTGCAGTTTTCATGCACTGCAGTCCATAACTTATGAATAACACAGCAGTTCCAGACAGTTGGCCTTGAACAGCCAGTCTTTGTAAGGGCTCGTCTAGACTATGCAGAAGATTCGAAAGAGGAGCTTTCGAAAGCGAAAGTAGTCGGGATGCGGCTTTTTTGGGAACCCCCCTCCTTTTTCGAATAGCCACGTAAACCTCATTTTAAAGCTCCCGCAGAATTTGCATATCCTCTTTCGAATCTTCCGTGTAGTCTAGATGAGCCCTAAGACTCAGCCTAGAGAAAGCTGCAATTGTGTCGTGGAACAAATGTTTGCAAATGCTGGCCCAGACATACTGTTGTGGCTGACTCAGGAAGTTGCTACCATAACATTAGTGTTTTACTGGCTACATAGTGTTAGGTTTTAAAGCATATTATAAGATGATTTACCAAAGACTTTTTTAATTTATGATGTTTACTTTTTAAATTGTATTATATATAAAATATATAAATGAACACACAAACATTTGTGTGTGTGTGTGTGTGTGTGTGTGTGTGTGTATTCCCCCAATTAAATTTTACTCAGGTTTATAAAATTAAGCACGTGCGTAAGTCTGAATTAATATTCAATTAAATGTAGACATCATAAATTAAAAGTCTTTGAACAACTCCTTGTAAAATCCAGAACATTTATTCATTGTTTGTTATAAATCCATTTGAATGTCTTGTTTCATGGTGTGTATTAACCACCTCTCTACCTTTTGTCTCTAGTTTCTTTCTCTGAAAAACTGGACTCTGCAACTGGTTAGTGAGAACTAGTTCATCCATGCCTTTGATCTGTAATGCATTTAAAATGTTTGTTTCTCTTTTATGTTAACAAATAACCTTGACATCACTGCCATTTTTCCTGTATCTGCTTTAATTTTAAAATTATAGGATAACACATATTTCAGTGTGAGCTCTAAATAGTAAATGTGTAGAGATGGTTCAGTAATTGTTGCTTTATAAGAGTAGCAGATCTGGAGGTTAAACATTAATAAATATCTTGTTTAAAAAATACTTTTACTTTTTTTCAAATGTTGCAATGAAATCTTTAGGAAGCTGCAGCCCTGTATGTTTCCTTTCCTTCCTATTGTTGCTGAGTCTCCTTTGTTATTCATTGTCATAGATGCAGGATTCACAATTTGAAAGTCCTGAGGCTGGCGCACTTAATAGGACTCTGAAATTGATGTTTCAAAATAAGATGCTACTTCAGGAGTGGGCAATTTATAAAAAACAGCAGCCCGCAGGGTTAGTCTCTAGTGGGCTGCCACTGCTATGTTTACCTGCACTTCTGCAGGTATCTGAGGATCATAGCGCTGGTTGGCCGTGAATCACCATTCATAGCCAATGTGAGAGGTGGGAAGCATCATGGATCAGACTGCTGCTTCCCGCCGCTCACATTGGCTGCGAATGGCAATCCTCCGATACCTACAGAGGCACACACAAACATGGAAGGGAGCTAACCCTGCAGACTAGCCCTGCAGGCTAACCCTGTGGACCGGACCCAGCCCATAGGCTGGAATTGGCCACTCCTGTGCTACACCAAACTTGCTAACTACAATAACAGCACTTTTTTAAATGAAAAAAAGAAAATATTTTTTTATTCCACAATGGAGCAGGATTTGTTATGGACTAATTAAAATGTAAAAAAATCTTATTTTAAATCCCCTTATAAATAAGACAAACATTAGTCTTCCATACTGCATTATGCTGAGGACATTGGCCTTACATTTTCCAAAATGATTAATTTTTTTTTCAATGCACAACCTGAGACATCTTTAAGGGCCTGATTATTTTAAATGTGTTAAATGGATTACCTAGAATCACTAGGCATTCTTAGAAATATAGTCTGATGAGCTCAATCCTGTGCTGCTTCAAAGTCAGAAAGCAGCAGGCCCACCAATGGGGCAAGGGGAAGTGGGAGCAAAGGGCAGTCGCCCCAGGGCCCGGTGATTCAAAAGGGCCTGGGGCTCTTGACCACCGCCACTGCTACTGCGAAAGATTTCCACCGGAGCGCCTTGCTTGGGGCAGCACTGAGGGCTGGAGGAGGATACAGAGTGCAGCATGCTCCAGGTGGTGCTGAGAACTGTCTGCACCAGCCCCACCTCTTCCACTTGAGGCCTACCCCTTCTGGGAGGTTGGAGCTGTGCCCCTCCCCCTTGCCCAGAGGCCCAGCAAGACAGTTGGACTCCCTGGGAAGCAACAATGCTCCAGTTACACTGAAATATGTCACCTGTGCTGCGGCTTGTAAAGGGGGTGGTGCAGAGTCCGCTATGCTAAGAGCTTAATCAGATTTTCCAGCTAATTGGGGCCCTTTGTATTATTCCATTCGTGCAAAAAGGCTGTCTCTGAGCTGAGGATCTGGCTCAACATATAAAACCAAATAAATGTAGAAAGCTCCATAGAGCACAGTCTGCGGTGCTTGATGAGCTCTTTTCACATGTAGTACATACAAATTAGTGAAAGTGACATTGCATCTCACCTTTTAATTGTCTTACAGAAGCAATTGGGGCTCAGCTATGCTAGAAACTGTACAAACCTTAGTTACAAAGGGCTTTTATTGTAAAATACTGAGGCAATAATATAACTTAATGAAATTAAGAGGGTGGGCTTCTTCTGTTTGCTTCTACGATGACCTACAAACATGCTAATTTTGAAAGGCCCATATTGGCACAGGCCAGTGCAAGTTATTCACACTCAACCATGAGTAGCATCATGCAAGGGATGCTTTCCCCAGGACCGACCAGGTTGCAGTGTTGCAGTTCTCCCTACTTCTAGACTAGGGTCAGAACCCAGTCCATATAAAACACATAGCCAAGAAAGCCTGCAAATGTAATAATATGCTGTTGGCATTACTTGGAAATATATTAAGCTTGTCTATTAGCTAAAAAAGGCTAGAAACTAACAAAAATAGCTGGCACTTCATTTTTATCTGCAACAAAAATCTTGATCTAAAAAGCCTGTAGAGTTTGAGGTGATAAAATACCACAAAAGGTCACCTTTTTTTATTCCTGTTGCTTAGAAACAGCAGTCATTACTCTCAGAAGAGGAGGAGTATACTACTGGCTCAGAGGTCACTGAGGATGAAGTGGGGGATGATGAGGAAGCATACAAGAAACCAGGTATAATTTCTGTCTGTTACAAGATTCCTTGCTTGGTAATTAGGGATTAGCTACAAGGCAGAAATTTTTGGTGGCTTTTGTTTTGTTTTGTAATAGAACTTCAGGTAGAAATAAGGTAAACACTAGCACAAAAAAATCTCACTTGAATTTGTTTTTAGGTTTTTTTTTCTCTGAGGTATATATCCAATATACAGATTTACCTGTATTCTTTCTTTCATCACCTCCAACAATAAATACTCACAAACGAGAAAGTACGCATCCAATGTTCTCATACTACGAGACGCATTAAAGCTGTATTCTGTATGGTCTGTTTTATTCACTGAAAGGCCTGCTATCAGAACTGTTTCACCCCTTCCATCATCTCCTTTGCAGAAATTAGGCCTCAGGTCACTAGCCACATAGCTGTGTCCTCTACAGCAGCATTTGCAGTCACTGGTTATTGATCTTCCTTCTATTAGTAAGGATCAGAAGTGAAAGGCAGGCTGCCTCAATTCACCTAAGATTGCACCAACTCCTAATCTGCAGTGTCTCTCAGGGGGTACGTCTACACTACACAAATTAACGCATGTACACACACTACCTATTTTGAAATAGCGTTTTGCTATTTCGAAATAGTGCGTCCACACTGAGTGCACCCTGAACCGAAGTTAAGGCTGGCTGGAACCAGTGCCGGCAGGGCATCAGGTTAGGACTTAGTGTGTGGGGCTGCTGCCTGAGGCTAACTGAGCTCTGTGCTTAAAGGGATGCTACGCCCACCCCGGACAGACAGTTCTCAGGGTTCCCCACTTGCTTGTCTACCTCAATGAGGGACAGCAAAGCAGTCCTGTCTTGGAGTGCCCGCACTCGGGACACCACAGCACTCGGCCACATGGAGCCAGAGCTGCCCCTGGGCACACCGGTGCGTCTCATGGTGTCGTTGCCATCAGACTGGCTGCACTTGCTGCATGCTGCCATCCGGGGGGGTCCATCGGGGGACTGTCAGGATCCAGGAGGCCCTGCGGGAAAGCGTCCACCCCAAGGAGCCCTCAGAGCCACCCCAGTCCTCCCCACCGGGGGCTCGTGCCTCATTCCTCCCTCACATCCTTCCACTTACCCCCTCCCTAGCCCCCCTTCCTGATGTCAAACAAAAGACACGTATGTTCAAAAAAAGAAACTGGGTTTGTTGAACGAAACTGGGGGGGGGGCGGAATGAACCTCTGGGGAGACTGGGAAAAGGAGGTGGGAGAGGGGAAGAGAGAGGGTGGGAGAGGGGTGGGGGAAACCTGGGAAGAGGGAGCTGGAAGGGGGAAGCAAGGGGAAGAAGGGGGAGGGGAAGCTCAGGGCACAGGGTAGGGGGTCTCGCCAGACCAACTTGATTTTCATGCAAACCTGCTCCTGGGTTCGCATGTGGCCTTTGGTGGTCAGGCTGGCAGCTATCCTGCCATAGATGGCTGCGTTCCTCCGTCTAGTGCGGAGATCATGGACATTGGGGGCATCCCCCTCAAACCTGAATAAGGTCCATGATCTCCACCCTGGATCAGGAAGGTGTCCGCCTTCTCCAGCCCCTGTCAGGCTCCTGGGAGCTGGCAGACTGCTCCTGGGGAGCGGTGGAGGGCTGGCTGCCAGTGGCTTGCTGGCTCATGTTTTGGGCCACTGGGTCAGGGGTCCCAGTGGCCACTGCTGGCTCTGGGCTGGCAGGCTTGGAGCTGGCACAGGCACTGTGGCCAGGGTCTACCCCTTTAATGGCACCAGGGCTGGGGGAGAGGAGAGTAAGTTTTCCTGGTTGTGCCCAGAGTGGCCACCAGGGCTCCCTGGGGCGGGCTGGAGGCCCCCTATTTCGAATTAAGTGTCTACACAGCACTTAATTCGAAATAGCTATTTCGACTTTGGTGTTACTCCTTGTAGAATGAGGTTTACCAAATTCAAATTAAGCGCTCCGCTATTTTGAATTAATTTTGAAATAGCTGTTTGCATGTATAGACGCTATTAAAGTTAATTAAAAAAAAGGCTGTTATTTCAAATTAACTTTGCAGTGTAGACATACCCATACATACAAAGGCCTAATGATTCTTTTGGCCACTCAAGCAGGAAATTCAGAGAAATGTATGAAGAAGCATGTGACTCTTAGTTTCCATCCCTATGGATAGAGTACAAACAAGGCCCTTCTTTGTAAACTGAGTGGGTAGGAGAATGAGGGATTTTGCGAAAGAGGAGAGAGGGCTTTTATGGCCAAGAATAGAGAACTCTCTGCTGTTCTTGGAGTAGTGATGACGTGTGTCTGCCACTCCAGTTCATCGCTTCCTGCGTCTCCCAAGGTTTCATGTAGCCAAGTGTACAGGCGTTCCCAATTCACCTGGGCAGCAAAAATTTGTGCTGCTGCATCTGCTAAGTTATTCAGCTGTGCAGCCGGGGTGTCATTCTTTTGGTGAGCTGACACATGACCTGTGCTTAAGGCATGTTGGGTTGCATGCTGCAATATTCCAATTTTTAAACAGGCTTTTCCCCTATTTTCCAGTTATTATTCTTCCAGTTAGTTATCCACTGGGTGGCTCCAGCCCATACAGCATAGGAGTCAGTGTAGATGGTACTGGCACCTGCCTCACAAGCTAGTTTGATTGCTGCCAGCTCTGCAAGCTGAGCTGACCCTTTTATGTTTGTGGTCAGGGGTGCAGCAGATGTGTCTGCTGAGACCGCCGCAGCCTTCCCTGTCCACTTTCCTTTGCAATAGCCAGGCAGCCTGTATTCGCATATAATGTTGGATTTGAAAGCAAGCCAAAAGTGTTATCAGCTCAGCCTTGAAAAGAGACAGTGAAGTTTCAAAGCTTGAATTTCTAAAATAATAATTTGTTTGTAGAGAGTTAAATTTAACTTTAAGAATTGAATGCCCAACACAAGCACTAACCAATTAAGTTTCAGTAGAATCCCTAATTTTCCCTTTGCAGATTTAACAAAAGTGTCCGTAGCCAAATGTTTAAATTTGATTGTTTCTTTGCCTAGATGGTTTGCATACTGCTTAAGAAAGAGGCTGCAAAGAAACGAGGTGTCATTTTTAAAGCAGGTTTCCCTTCACATATTACAACAATTACTTAATTCCTTCCACACTCCCACGGAGTTCACATTTTTACCTTCACATACCCTCAAATCACTTGCTTTGTCCTTCCAAAGAAAACATTCCTCATTCCCAATAACTTTCCAATGTCTGTATTACTTTCCCTATTCCTTCCACTATGCCTATAGGGCTCCAAACCTTTTGCCTTCCCCTTTCACATGCTTTTTCCTTCTTATGGTACATCCTGATTCCTGCTAAATGACTTTTCCCAATGACACAGGTTTATCCAGTATTAATTTGGTAAGGAGGGTGGGCTTTTCAATTAGCCCCCCCACACCTCCTGGTTCCTTTCAATAGGTAAATCCGAATGTTTATTATTGCAGTCAGCTATTACTAATTTTAAACTTCTCAGTATAGGGTTTTCATAATATCCATGCTGCAGCAGAGTCTGTTGTGTAAATAGAGTGCTCATCTTTGGACAGTCATTTTCTTTTGGGCTACTCCCAGTAGCAACTCCTTTCCCTCCAATATGGGCTTAATGATTGGGAGAGGAGTGTGAAGTGTTATGACTTGAGCTTGGGTTAGCTCCTCTGTTTCCCTTAGTGCTGTGTAGGCTGCCAGAAGCACCTTTTCATAAGGCGTGTAATTTGACTGTGACCCCTGCCATGACTTTGAGCCAAACTGTATGGGATGGCGGGGTACCACTTCTCCTTCTTGCCATAAGGCATAGGACATCCCTGTGTTTCCCACAGTGAGGTACAAATGAAATGGGGCATTAGGGTGAATCGGACCCATAGACTGATAAGTGTGTATCTCGTTTATCAGCTGTCTCAGAGCTTCCTCGTGGGTGGGATCCATTCCCAGCGAGCATGCTTCCTGAGCAAATTATATGGGGAGTAGGTACAAATTAAGATTCCCCGTTTTTCCAGATCTTTAATTAGTTCAGAGACCGGAGCCATAGCTTCGGCTGGAATGCTGTACTGTTTTATCTTGGTTACAGTGGAAGGCGGGAGAGCGGGGGCTTGGGCCAGCAAATTCTTAAAGCCAGCTCCAAAAGCTTATTTTTCTTCATTAATTACTTTCTCCCTCCCCTCTCTAGCCTTGGGAGGAGCCGTTCCTGTAGGTGCTCCATGTCCTTATTTAGCGTTCGCACTGCTGTATTTGAACCAATAACACAATCCTGCCGACTACACCAGTTCTGTCAGCTGATGGTCAGGGCAGTGTGTGTGTGTGTGTGTGTGTGTGTGTTACACCCGAGTCTTCAACTGCTGGGACACAAGGTCCTGTCACAGCGGGCGGCCTTAGGGGAGGCCGACGGGCACCCCGAGAAGTTTTATGTCCGTGTCTTTGACCGCTAGGACCGGGGTCCCTTCGCGGCAGGCAGCCAACAGGCTGACAGATGCCTCAGAGTTTACAGGGAGAGCTTATTACACCTCAGACTTTGACTGCTAGGATACAGGATCCCTTCGCAGAGGGCAGCCTAGGGAGGGCTGAGAGATGCCCCACGGATCTGTCCTCTGGAAGCAACACGATCCAAATGCCCAGCTCTGCCTGTATCTGTCCCTTATGACCAGCTGGAGTTCTTTTGAATTGTGCTTGGTTCTGTTACAGCAACTGAAGGAGTCAGGTTAAAGCTTAAACAGTTACAGGTTTATTAAAGAAGCTTATAAATCATATGGTTACAATGGCTATTGCTCTATTTCCTAACTGCTAGCAAATATAGATCTTAAAAATGGTTACAAAGAAAATAAAGATAGAAAATAAAAATAATGGTACCAAGTGACAGCTTAATCTTTTAAAGAGCTCTAAGTCTATGTGTACACTTAAGACAAAGGACACATCTAGGTACAATTTTTACGCCCTTCTGTGCCTCTCGACTCCAGCGTATCAGGCCAGGGCCAGTCCCTCAATTCCTAGGAAAGACGAATACAAGGTGGGCGTCCCCGTGGAACCTCGGGAGGCCAATCACCTAACCTGACCAGCAGATAGATGGTAGATTGACGCTCAGAGTAAGTGTGCTGCTGGACCCATCTTTATACCCATAGGGGCCCGTATCCTCTTTCTTATCTAAGATGCCAAATTGTGTTGGTCCGTCTTTGTGACGCCAGTTCGTACAAGGGAGTTTCAACTTAATTTACACTTGCAAGAGAGAGAACTCAATTGTGAGTACTGGACGTTCTTTACTGGGTGGGAGATTCCTCCCCCGGACAAGTGTGTGTTCGTATCAATATGAGTTTCAGTCAAGGCAGTTCTTGCAGCCTCGAGGTCAGCTGCCTGAGCCACTGCCTGGAAATTCAGTGGCACAGGCAGCAGGCTATAAATAGAAAGCAGCCAGATGCAGTCTGTGATCCAGATCAAAGTGTTAGGTGGGCCAGATCTGGCCCCCTGTGTTGGAGAAATCAGTCTGCACAGGGCAGAGAAAGTCCAGAGTCAAATTTCAGAAGGCATCTCTACTTGCATTCTTTGGGATGCATTCTGGGTATGCAAGTCTAAATTCTATTTAAAAAAGGAAGTGTATATATTACATATAATTTCTTTGTATTCTAAACTTCAGCTCAGGCATGCTTCTTCTGGGAAGCATGTGAGTGGGTTTTGCATTTGTGCTTTGTGGATATTTGTCCAATTTAATTTTTATCCACTCCATGGCTTTACCAAAAAGGGAAAGTATCCAAGTCACTGTCTGATATGAGTGCAGGAATGTAGAAATCCCTATGCAGCCAGTGTGATTTAAATGTTCAGGATTATGTTTGCTACTAATTAACAGGAAGAAAAGAGAAGCCAAAGAAATTAATCAAACATCCAAAGAAGCAAGTTTCTTCACCTAGTGTTCAAAAAAAGGAGAAACCAATGGAGAAGGTAAATCTGAGATGTGAAATGGGCTATTGAACTTTATCAGTCTAATGAGGAATTTTTCTTTAATGTTAGCGCTGGTTTTAAAAGCATTCATGAATGTTTTTTTAAAATTTATTTTACAGTCAAATTCTCGAGATGCATCTCCATTCATGTAAGTATTTCTCCCAAGTCCTGAGTGAAACATCCTTCTTAGTAAAATAGTACTGACAGCACTTATGTTTGTCTTTTGCCAGCGTGAGTATGCAGCAGAATAAGTGGGATGCTTCTAGATCACTGAGATTCAACCAAGATGCTCAAAGAGAAGATGGTAAATTTTTATTGGTTTAGTTTTTGTAATTAAAATTAGTTATATAGTTGTATAACTGATTTCTATTTCAGTAAAGGACTCTGCTATGTTGAGGCTGAATGTGCCTTCTAACTGGTTTTATACTGGTATAACTATATTGACTTATTTGGACTAAGTGAGAAGTGGGTTCTTTATGACTTCAAAAACTACATTATGTAACTTGTTAAATTTTAAATGCTTATTGGAAGTTACAGAAAAAACCTGGAAATGATGGTAAACCACACTATCATTTCAAATCTGGAACTTAATCTTTTGTTACTAATAACACAAGCCCAATGATATTTTATTTAGTCATATTAGCAACTATGCATGAATTTTGGGTCTCATCTGTCAATATAGCTTTTCAAGAGCAAAGAGATTATCCTTTGCAACAAAAGGCTTATGACAGAAGGAAGGCATGATTCTAATCTTAGTCTTGACTGTGTAAAACACAAGTAATTCCTGAAGCCAATACAGGTTGAACCTCTCTTGTCTGACACCCTCGGGACCTGACCAGTGCCTAACCAGAGAATTTGCCGAATCATGGGATGTCTAGCAGCATTACCAGTGCTTCCACTGCTTACTGGGCTCTTAAGAGACATTTAGGGGTAAATTAGAGCTAAATAACAGCACAGAACACAGAGCCAGGACTTGTGGCTATAAACAAACTTTATGGGACCATGGGAAACTTGGACACCACCCATAAGTGGACATCGAGCCTACTTAGTCATGCCAGACCATGGATGTTGCCTGACCAGAGAAGTTCAACCTGTAGTTACATGGATGTCCTAGCCTCCTCTCACCCCTGGGAACTGATCTCCACCTGATGTAAATTTGTGCAGTTCCACTTAATAGAATGAACCTGTGCTGATTTGCAAAAGCTGAGGCTCTGCCTTATAGTGATGTATATCTTTTGAATTTTCTGTTGGCCCAGGTACTTTGTACTCAATTCCATGAAACATGGAAAAAACATTGCAGATGCTATCTCTAAACTGGACCTCTGCATGTATTCTCATATTCTGTAATCTAGAATTCAGCTGCAGGCAAGCTTTGTTATGCTACACAATAACTTAAAAGTCCTCTTGAAAACACACAATGTTCATGCAGCATGGATGGCACTCTAGGCAATGATACCTGAGGATCATATTAGCACTGGTCTCTTCTTTCCCACAGGAGAAAAATGTGTTTTTGTTAGAGAGAAAATAAAGAGAAAATAATTAATCAATTCATGTGCTGAGAGATTGACTAATGCAAATAGATAGTTCGGATCTCATGGCGGGAGTAATTTTTGGAGGAAGTTAGAGAGAAGAAGAATATCTTGGCTGTGGGTTTGTATTTTTAGTTTGTGTTAAATGGCAGCTGTTTGGCATGTCA
This sequence comes from Pelochelys cantorii, assembly GCA_032595735.1. Classification (NCBI taxonomy): domain Eukaryota; kingdom Metazoa; phylum Chordata; order Testudines; family Trionychidae; genus Pelochelys; species Pelochelys cantorii. Next base: position 181,427,773 of record CM064328.1, read on the forward strand.
AAACAGGTTATGCAAAGAGAGAGTCAAAGGGACAGGTGATGTGGCCATAAGTGTGTAATAATTGTCTGGACATGTAAATTACACAGGTATGTGATAAATTGTTTATCACATGGTTATTGCCTCTACACATATGCTGTGTGAATGTCTCTCTCCCTATCTCCCAATTTATAAAGAAGTAAGATCATGCTTTTTCTGTGTTGCTTTTCCTTGCTACTGTATGGAGTTGAAAGCTCTGGTCTCGGTAAACTACCTACTTTCTTTTGCTTTTCTATTTCTTTTAAAAATCTGTGCTGCTTCTTAAATCTGGCAGTGCAATGGATGCAGATAGATTCCTGCCCCTGCCCGAAGCCCATGTGAAGCTGCTTTACACTACAGAATCAGGGCCTTACTTTGGATTGTAGTGGCTTGTGCTTTTCACATAAGCCAAGAACAAAGCCACTCATTTCAATGGATTGTTAGTAATAGATACATCATCTTTTTCCTTGTGGCCCTTCAGCTTGATAGTAGGAATATTTAGAATATTGATATTTCTTTTATTACTTGCAGATCAGCGAAGGATGTGTGAGATTACAGGGCACCTAATAAAAATGAGATTGGGAGACTTGGACCGGGCCACGTCAAAGGAAGCCAAAGAAGTAAGATTTTATACTATGGTAACATTAGTGTGATATTTTAGGCAGATCTCTTGAACTTATGCATTTTCAGCATCAGAAAATGAAGATGTAGGTTTTTTAAAGGTGTCTGGAAGACTTAAGCTTTAAGATTAACTTGATCAGGTTTTTATAGTTTAAAGAAGGGTAGCCAGGTGATTAAAAAAAATTAATGATTCAATTAAACAAAAATAGAAAACCATTTATTTTAAATATTTTGGATGTTTTCTACATTTTTAAATATTTTGGTTTCAGTTACAAGAGTATTCGAAGTGTATGGTGCTAACTTAATATTTGTAATAAAAAATATACATTTTACAATGTATTTTTCAATTCATGTAATAAGTATTGTAGTGTGATCTCTTTATCATGAAAGCTGAATTTAAAATTTATGTACAGAAAATATGGCATTTAAATATAAAAGCAATGTAAAACTTTAGAGCCTATACAGTCCACCCGGTTCTACTTCTTGTACAGCCAGTCCCTCAAACCAACAAATATGTATACATTTGCAGGAGGATAATGGTTCCCATGTCTTGTTTACAGTGTAATCTGAAAGTGCAAACAGTTCTTCTGGCACTGTTATAGCCAAAGTAGTAAGATATTTACATTCCAGATACAAATCTTTTGTGTATGTCCTTTCATGCTTCAACAACCATTGCAGAGGGCATCCATGTTGATGATAGCTTCTGCTAGATAACTATCCAAAGCAGTATGGACCGACGCATGTTCATTTTCATAGTCTGAGTCAATGCCACCAGCAGAAAGTTGTTTTTTATTTTTGGTGGTTCAGGTTCTCTAGTTTCTACATCAGAGTGGTGCATGTTTTCAGATCTTGTTCCTCTCAGATTTTGGAAGACACTTCAGATTCAGATTTTTGTCTGGAAATGAGTAACAGGGGAGGGAACATGTGCGGATTATCTGTTGTGTTCCCTACCTCCGGGACATCTGGTATTGGCCAATGTCAGAAGATAGGATACTGCTGGCTAGATGGACCTTTGGTCTGACCCAGTATGGCCGTTCTTGTGTTCTTAAACCTTAGGTTGAGTGCTGTAGATATCTTCAGAAATTTCACATTTGTACCTCCTCTACATTTTGTCAAATCTGCAGTGAAAGTGCTTTTAAAATGAACAAAATGTGCTGGGTCATAATCTGAGACTGCTATAACATGAAATATATGGCAAAATGCAGATTAAACAGCAGGAAACATACAATTCTCCCTGAAGGTGTTCAATCATACATTTAATTACTGCATTTTTAAATGATTGTCATGATGGAAGCATGTCCTCTGGACTGGTGGCTTGAAGCATGAAAAGGCGTATGACTGTTAACCATATCTGGCATGTTAATACCTTTCAATGTCAGCTACAGAAGTTCTTGTTCTCACTTTCAGGAGATACTATAAATAGGAAGCGGACAGCATTATGTCCCATAAATGTAAACTTATTTTTCTTAGCAATAGGTGCTAAAGTTTTTAGATTGTTTTGGTTTTGAGTGTGGTTATGTAACAAGAAATCTACATTTGTAAGTTGCACTTTCACTATAGAGCAGGTGTGGAGAACCTCAGGCGTGGGGAGCCCATGCTGGCACTCCAGTTCCCACCTTGCTTCATCACGGGGCTAGAGCACACAAAATCTACCAGGCTGGATCCCCTCCCCTCCCCTCCTCTCCCCAGGCTCTGATGTTTGAGGGGAATGTGGGGAGTGTCTTTCTCCTTCTCAGTCAGTGGCCACATCATTGAGGGTTGTGGGGGAGGGGGTTCATGCTTCTCACTTGTGTGCAGCCCCCAACTGATTTTTCTGTGGGACAGTGGCCACTGACCCAAAAAAAGGTTCCCCATCCCTGCTAAAGAGATTGCACTACAGTGCTTGTAGGAGGTGAATTGAAAAATACTTTTTTGTGTGTGTATCATTTTTACAGTGCAAATACATGTAATCAAAATGATAGTGAGCACTGTACACATTTTATTCTGCTAATAATAAATACATTTTAATTGGTATTCTGTTGTTGCAATTAAAACTGCAGTTATTCATGATTAATTTTTAAAATTGCATTTTTAGATTTTTTTAAGTTAATTGCGTGAGTTAACTGCAATTAATTGCTCTCCCAAAGTTTTTAAAGTGATTTTTTTTTTCCCCCTAACACACTTGGTCAGAAGAAGTTTCTAAACGTCACTACTTCAAAACCTGTTGACCCTGGAAATAGGATGGGTTGGAGGGACTCAGACACTGGGGCTCTGTCTACACTGCAGGCTTCTTGCACAAGAACTGCCGTTCTTGCGCAAAAGCTTCCAGAGTGTCCACACTACAAGTCCACTAGTGTGGACGGGAACAGGAGTTTCTTGCACAAGAAATCCCTAATATGGCCATCAGAGCTCCACACTGCCATGGATGCTCTTGCGCAAAAGCACATGGAAGTGTGGACACACTCTTGCAGAAGAACTTTTTGCACAAAAAGTTATTGCGCAAGAAGCCTGCACTATAGACATAGCCTGGGAGTACTGCAAGATGCAAAGTCTTTATGGTTCTTTTTTAATCAAACCCAGATCATGGTTACTGTGCATGATTGCAAGCTCATGCATCTTCACTTTGAGGCTCTAGGAGAGTGCAATATGATCTTTGCTACATCCGCTTGGAAAAATAGTTATCTGAAAACTAATAGCTTTTAGAAAGTTGCTGATGAAATTGGCATAGCTAAATTATTTGATTTTTTTTTCCTCCTGTATTGCAGCATGCAGCTGGCATTTACTCTAGACTTGAAGCTCAGATAAAGGCTTCAGCGCAAGTCAGTGCTCGCCAAAATAGCACAGAGAAAAACACAAAGTAAGTTATTTAAGTAGCAGAAAAAGCCAGGATATGTGTTTAGGGCTTTTTTTTTTTCCCCCTCAAACTCTTGCTACCTCCTGAAGGGAGGTTCTAAAGACGATGGAGAAAGGCTGTTCTCAGTAGTGACAGATGGCAGAACAAGGAGCAATGGCCTCACGTTGTGGTGGGAGAGGTCCAGGTTAGATATTAAGAAAAACTATTTCTCTAGGAGAGTGGTGAAGCACTGGAATGGGTTACCTAGGGAAGTAGTGGAGTCTCCATCCCTAGAGGTGTTTGTCTCGGCTTGACAAAGCCCTGGCTGGGTTGATTTAGTTGGGATTGGTCCTGCTTAGAGGAGGGGGCTGGACTTGATGACCTTCTGAGGTCTCTTGCAGCTCTATGGTTCTATGATTCTGTACATATCAGCACTCAGTATGTGCAGTGCATCTGGAGGTAAAAATCACCCTTGCCCCACTGAACTTTGTATGAAGCCAGGAGAAAAGCATGTGCACAACCCACCCTTGCTGAATTATGGTATAGCCCATCTGCAGCATGTGGGATAGAAGAATGACTGCCCCATCCTAACCTATTTGGAGTTTTGGATTTCTGGATCATTAGCCTTACAGATCTGTTAGTCATTTCCCTATCTACTTCCAAAATTTCTCACATCACCCTGCTTCAGAGTCTTCCAAAGACCCTTTCTTATGTGAAGATCAGGAAAAAAATCAGAGAGGTGACATTTTGTATGCCAGGGATTAGTCTGGAGCTGTAGTTCTGCTCATAACTTGGTGGTCAAATGGTGAGTCTTAGAACTAGAATTTTATAATGGATCTATTGATGGCCCTTTCTTAACCAGAGCTAGAGCATGCCTAGTGTGCTGTGCAAATTGGTATGATTTCATTTCATATTGAAACCTGTAAGGAGTTGCTGTAACTCTGTGCCTCTTCACACATGCACGTGTATCTATGTACTTCTGTGGGGCTTTCTCTGAAAAGCAGGGATTTGATGGCCAATCAATAATATTTATCTTTTTATACGAGGATACAAATTGGCAACTAGAGACACCATTATAAAGGGTAATGAATATAACAGTATAATGTACTGTTTCTTCTTTTTGTTGTACTTGAATGTTTAAGGTTTAGGACTTTGACAGAAATCGTAAAACAGTTTCCTACAAGCAGTGAACTATCAAACTATTATAATTAATAACAATCATGTACCCTGACAAAAAGTGCCTTCACATGTGTATGTACTAATTTATTTAAATCCAGGTCTAAATCTCGCTTTGGTCAAGGCCGTCCAACCTAAGGAACCTCAGGGAGAAACCATAGCCAGAATTCATTGCTGCTTCCTGGAACTGTACTGTATGCCAATATGGAGAATGCATTCTCCAAAAGCTTTTAAGTGACTTATTTATTATTTATTACTGTAAGCCATGTAAATTATCCTGTTATGATGAATGAATGCAAAATGCAGAAAGGTGAAATACTCATTTTAATTGTAAATACAGTTTCTTATATTGCTTTTTAGGCTATTGTGTTAAGCTACATAGAAAACATTTTATAAACCTGCAAAGTTAAAACATTTGAAAATCCTTGCTTATTGAAGAGTAGTGCTTACAAGCTGCTCTACATCATCACTTTTAACTGCTAGACATTTTAAAATGAAGAAACTACTGAATTATGAGTACAATCAACAATGTTTAAAATGCATCATCTAATATTGTGATTTGAATTATACATTTTGGTCTCAGGCTGAGGATGATCTAATCTTGCTTACACTGGTTTAACTGATGTAACTTCATTGAAGTCCATGGAATTACTTCTGATTGACAAGGATATACGTGAAATCAGAATCAGGCTTCTCTCCCCATGCCCACACAACTTCCATTTATGGTAAGGTGAGCATCAAGGGGGAGTAGACCTCCAAAGATCACAAGAAATGAACCTACTGAAGGTATAACTTTGCATCTTGCATGAGGCGTTCATTTTTCTCAACTTTACTGCATGGAAACAATATGTTTGTTCCTATTTTGATCCTCACTCCTCTTCTGCATCATACAGTTCTTTGTTCTTTTCTGTCTGAGTTTACGGGCATAGTAAAGCAGTTTCTTCCTTTTAGTGATACCAGTGTCACTGTAACTTTGCTAGCAGAAGTGATGCATGTTCTGTACCTTTTGAAATGAAAGGAAATCACTTTGAGGCATCTTGCCTGTGTAGATTTGGGCTGGGAAGTTCCTAGACCTTCCTGAATAATCCTATTTGGCAATATAATGTTCGGACATGGAATCTGGAATTACCATGTTTGCTTTAGTGTGCAGTCCAGTAGTACCACAATGGAACAACTTGCCTTTATTCACGTTTATTCAAGGAAAGAATGTGTTTATTCAAAGGAAATTGCAATAAACCAGTATTTTGAAAATGTCATTCTGATTTTTCTAACCAGGCAAAAAGAGCACTCAGGGAAAACTTGTGCCAGACCATAATCATTAAATAAAATGTGTGTTTTGGAAATAAGTTCAAAATCTCTGGGGGAAAAAATCCTTCCTTAAAATGTATGGTCTCTATTTGCAGGCCTTTTTTCCCCCTTGTTTCTAGAAGTTTTCTAATCATTGGAAATTAGGCATAATGATTGAGAGAGGATGTAAGGTCATTAAAATTGTGTTAGCTCTGTTTACATGTGTTCCTCCAAGTTAATATCCATCCAAAACTCACTGAAACCAATGGAAGGACTTCTTTTGACTCTGGCGACCTTTGGCTTGTGGCATGATTGGTAGGTTTGCAACAGTGCTTTATCATACATTTCATAAAAGACATGGCTTTAGCAAAACCTGTAGTTTGTTTGCAAAAAAAAATTTTTGCATTTTAGAAGTTAAATGTTTTATACTAAATATTATTTGAAAAATTAATTTTCTTAGAAAATCGCTTACAATTCACTGTGTGCAAAAATGTGTTCTAGTTTACTAGCTTCTCTGGAAGTCTCTCTAAAGCTGTACATGTAAACTTTGCTAAAAAAGTTGCAAATTGAACAAGGAGAGGGCATGTGTATGTGTCTAAAAGATTTCTTAGAACTTTCAAAATACCATTTTTATGTGCCATTATCCTTCATAATATTGTATTCAAAGTGTGCTTTCTCTTTTTTATAAACGTGTGTCTGTAATATATGTAGTGGAAGTGTAATTCAAATTGTTTTAAGTATTAATAGTATTTTCTTTGACAAATTCGATTAATTTTTATCCTGAATTAATTTTGAAGTCATATCTCAGTTTTACTGAAATAAATGTTCCTGATTTAAAAGCAATTTGTTTTTAGTAGACTTGCAAGAGCCAAATAAATTATCTAGTGGAAAATGTTATTTGTTTCAGATCATAATGATTCTTTTATGTCATTGTCCCTTCCTCAAATATTTAAACATTGTCTCCCCTTGTTTTTTAAAGTAGCTGCATAACACTTTTTGAAGCATTGTGGTACAGACTTCCTACCCAAGTCCTGAGAGCTGAATTAAATTTACTACACATCCAGTACAAAGTATATCCTGCTGTTGAAGAATTATGCAGGTCTATAGGCCAAGATCAAAAGTCCTAATGGAAAGATCCATTGACTTCAACAGACTTTCAGTTAGGCATCATGTGTGCCTTTTATGGGAAAGACTAAAAAGTGCAAATGTCAAACTAAGCCACAGCCAAAAACATTATCAACTTCATCCTCTAGTTACAGGGTACTGATCATGTTTGCAAATGGGCAAATAGAACTTAACAATATGAGTATAGAGTAGTCAAGGCCGAGGTGCCTGTGTGTGGGTGAGACGTGCTCCTCCTTCTGTACCAGAGTCCCAGCATCAATCACTATGCCTAGAAAAATGCATAAGAAACAACTTGCCAAAAGGGGACAATTCCCAACATTGAAGATGGCCAATCCTGGGGAGCAGAGTAGTGATATGTAAGTCAAAGCAATACTCTACCTCTCTGCCACAGAATTCAACACCAAAACGCAAGAGTAGACTGATGTAGAAAGAGAAGAATTTCCACAGCCAGTGCTGGCCACCTCCACCACTCCGTCCTGGACATGTAACCTCACCTGAGCTATGTCTAGACTATGGAGTTTTCCCAAGATACCAGAGGTATCCCGGAAACTCCACCACATCCAGGGAATGCATCTGCTCTTCCGACATTTTTTGCAGAAGCCTGATGCGCTCTTTCAGAAGCCCTGTCTTTCTCATTTTATTTCCAAATAAAATTTCGGAAAAGCCTCTTCTGACAAAACTATCAGAAAAAGGTATGCAAATTGCAGAGCGCAATTTGAGTACCTTTTTCTGATAAAACTCTGTAGTCTAGGCATAGCCCTGGTGTACAAGAGGAAGAAAGTAGCCTTAAATCTGGGCATACAGGTAGAGGTAGAGTCCTCCCACAGTCTAGTTAACATTTTTAGCTGCTATCGGCATTTCAAAAGTAGTCAATGACACCCTGTTAAGACCTTGCAGCAGATAGGGATCCCTTCCCACCTACGTAAAAAATGTCCAAGTCAAAATACAATTTTTGTTTGTTTGTTTTTTTTTCCTCCTCAGGGTTCCTGTCTAGAGTTGAGTTCTTTTTATACCCATTCCTTTCCCCCTCCCACACCACCTAGAATTCCTGGTGGTTTCTGCTGCTAATCAAAGGGAAAGATAGGGTCATCAGGGTACAACCCCAAATCAAAAGATTCCTAGGAATTAACTTAGTTGGTAGGAAAGTATTCTACTGGGAGGTTGCAACTCAGAATTGGAAAACCAGCAGGTGCTGCTGGGCAAGTATGGTTTAACTTGGGATGTAAAAAATAATTTTAAAAAACCCCACCATGTAACTGATTACATTTCAATCACACGATTAAATACGCTGCTGGCTGCTAGACCTGTGGGGTCCTGGTAAGGCCAAGAGTGTAACCAGCAAGGTTAACTGATAACCTAATGCTTATTGGTTAACCATTTAATCAATTCAACTGTAACATCCCGAGTTTTAAGATGTAGAACTTCATGCAGAAATTCAGAGACTTGCTCCCACAGGAGGCCAGACAAGAGTTCTCCTTGCTTGTGGACAGAGGCAAATCAGTGGTGAGGGCCTGTTTACAAGCCCCTTTGGATGTAGTTTGACTCAGCAGACATGTCTTTGTCTTTGTCAGTTGCCATGCACAGGAGTTTGTGGCTATCGTCCTTAAAGAGGTCCAATAGTCACTTCAGGACCTACTTTTTGAAGGCGCTTCATTTTTTTGGGGATAGACTCATGCCAAGGTCATGGTCTGCATGACTTGGGAGTAACCCTTAAGTCCCTTGATCTGTACACCCTAGCTTCTTCAAGGAAGCCCTACAGCAGGCATGTCAAACAGGCCTCTGGAGGGTCACATGAGGCCCAATCGAAATGTTTTGCGGCCCGCCACTACATTTTATAAAAGAATAAAGTGTGGCCCACTGGCCGGGCCACTCTGCGCACAGCACCCAGCACGTGCTCACAGCCTGCTGGGCCGCTCTGGGTTGGGCGCTCCAGCACACACTCTCACTGCTCAGTGCCGCAGTGACTGCTCATGGCCAGCCAGCCTCTAGCATGTGATCACGGCTGGCCAGGCTGCTTTGCACAGGCATCAAGCACCTGCTCACAGCTGGCCACTGTGCTCATGCCACCCTAGCACCTGAGGAAGAAATGTGTGGTGGCGGTGGCTCTGGGACCGAGGCATTAGGTTGGGGGGGCTGGGAGTGCCTGGCTCTGGGGGAGGGATGAGGCATTGGGTTAGTGGGGAGAGGGGGCTCTGGGGGAGCGGAGGAGGATTGGGTTAGAATGGGGGTATGGGAGTACCTGGCTCTGGGGGAGAGGAAGGGGTTATTTTGTTAACATTTTGTTAATTTATTTATTTATTCCCAAATAAAATCACAAAATGTATATTAATTTTATATCAATAAACATGTCAATTTTTTGCAATTGCATGAATATTATGTGTTATGCAAAATCTCAAACTTACAAAGTATCTGAAATTTTCACAGAAGCCTGTACTATTCAATTAACCACGGTCTATACTTGTTTTGTTTTCAACAAAACAAGTTATGTATCATATAAAAATCTTAAAAGTACCTTAAATTTATATTTAAATTAAAAATTATTTTATATGGGCAAATAAAATAAAATTTTACACATCAAATTATGGTATTAATTAAAACAAGACCTGAAAATTTATAAAATAAACATAATCTAGAATAATAAATAATTATGACTTTCTGATAGAAGTACATTTTCGCTGGTGACCCTGAAAGCTATCAGTTTTCGTTTGTGCAGCCTTCAGTAGGCTTTGAATTTGACATGCCTACCCTAAAGGCCTTAATAGCATCTTTGGATAGTCTGCTCCAATTGCCCATCAGGATTTGCAGAGGAAGAGAAGCATCAGATTTAGGTATAGGCTACCATCACCTTCTACTTAGATGTCAATGCTTTTCCCATCCAGACACCTGGGGGGTCTAAGCAGACATTTTTATAGGACACTGGAAGACCCTATACCAGTTGCTGTGATGCCAAACCCTGTTTCTCCTTTATTTGAAAACTGACTCTCCCACTTCCGGTGTGTTAGTCATTTATCACCATGGACTATTTGGGGTTGAGTGTAGTGGAAGTGGGATACACGTTCCTGTTTGTCTACCTTTTTCCCAACATCCCATCTCATCCCTCCACTAAGATCCTGCTTACGAACAACTTCTGATGTGGGAGGTTCAATCTTTCATTCATGTGGGAGCCATGGAAGAGGTTCCACAGACTTTAAGGCTACGTCCATACTGCAGGCTTATTGTGCAAGAACTGTTTTCCAAAAGAGTTCTTGTGCAAAAGGTCTTCCACAAGAGCGTGTCCACACTGCTTTTGTGCAAGAGATGTGCTTTTTTTGCGCAAGAGCGTCCATGGCAGTGTGGATGCTCTCTTGCGCAAGAAAGCTCTGATGGCCATTTTAGCCATAGGGGTTTCTGGCGCAAGAAAATCATGTTGCCTGTCTACACTGCCTTCTTGTGGAAGAGCTCTTGCGCAAGAGAGCTTATTCCTTGTGGGGAGAGCAATAACTCTTCTGGAAGAAGCCCTGTTTTCCGATGCTGTACTGTAAATTTACTTGCGCAAGAATGCTCGTGCAGTGTAGACACCCAGCAAGTTTTTGCGCAAGAACAGCTGCTCTTGCACAAAAAGCCTGTAGTGTAGATGTAGCCTAAGAGTGAAGGGGTTCTTCCATTATTTCCTAATCCTGAAAGCCAAGGGAGGTCTGTCTGCTTTTTAGCTCTGTCAGTTCAACAGCTATCTTTATTTTATTTTTTTTAAGTTCTACATGCTCACCCTTGCATCCATTATACCTTTGCTGGATTCTGGAGACTAGTATGCCATCCTTGATTTAAGAGATGCCTGTTTTCATGTGTCAATATACCAAGGGCACACAAGGTTCCTCAGTTTCATAGTGAACCATTCACTCTACCAATTCACCCCTCCCATTCAGCCCATGTGGAGCTCTGTGAGTATTTACAAAATGTATGGCAGTGGCCTTCCAAGGAAGGTTCAGAGTCCAGAACTATCCTTATCTAGATGACTGACAAGTCTAGGTAGTGCACAATATTTGACATCCAATTAATGTTCAAGGCCCTAGGTCTTCAGATAAATCCAGAAGTCTACCCTAGTTCTGGTGCAGAGGATAGAGTTTAGAGGGGTGGAGCTTGATTCTACCCATGCCAAAGCCTACCTCACAGAGATTTAATTCCAATAAATCGGATCCCTAGTAACACACCTAAAAAGATCATCCAGTCACAACAGTCCAATGAGACCCTATGTCACATGGCCTTTTCCACATATGGTATACAACTTCTTAGAATCATAGTGCTAGAAGAGACCTCAGGAGGTCATCGAGTCCAGCCCCCTGCCCAAAGCAGGACCAATCCCAACTAAATCAACCCAGCCAGGACTTTGCAAGCCGAGACGTAAAAACCTCTAGGGATGAGGATTCCACCACCTCCCTAGGTAACCCATTCCAATACTTTGCCACCCTCCTAGTGAAATGGTTTTCCCTAATATCCAACCTAGACCTCCTCCAATGTGAGACCATTGTTCTTTGTTCTGCCATCCATCACTACTGAGAACAGCCTCTCTCCATCCTCTTTGGAATCTCCCTTCAGGAAGCTGAAGGCTGCTATCAAATCTCCCCCTCACTCTTCTCTTCTGCAGATTAAATAAGCCTAAATCTCTCAGCCTCTCCTCATAGGTCATGTGCTCCAGCCCCCTAATCACTGGGCAGGGCCCTCTCCAGTGCATCCACATCCTTTCTATAGTGGGGGGGCCCAGAACTGTACGCAATACTCCAGATGCGGCCTCACCAGAGCCAAATAAAGGGGAATAATCACGGCTCTAGACCTGCTAGCAATGCCCCTCCTAATGCAACCTAATATTCCATTTGCCGCCTTGGCTACAAGGGCACATTGTTGACTCATATCCAGCTTCTCATCCACTGTAATTCCCAGGTCCTTTTCTGCTGAACTGCTACTTAGCCATTCAGTCCCCAGCCTGTAACAATACTTGGGATTCTTCCGTCCCAAGTGCAGGACTCTACACTTGTCCTTGTTCAACCTCATTATTTCTTATGGCCCAATCCTCTAATCTGTCTAGGTCACTCTGGACCCTATCCCTGCCCCCTAGCCTAATGTCAGCTGCAAACTTGCTGAGGGTGCAATCCATCTCCTCATCCAGGTCATTAATAAAGACAATGAACAAAACTGGCCCTAGACCCGATCCTTGGGGCACTCTGCTAGAAAGCGACTGCCAACCTGACATCAGGCCTGTACCTCAGACTTCTCCAGATGTAGCTGGGCTCAGTGTACTTGCCAAACCACCACCATCTCGTGTAGCAAACTATTCATTTCTCTCGCCAGTCTTAGGCCATGTCTTCGCGCTGGGGAAGATCGATACTGCCACAACAGATCTTCCAGAGTTAGATTTGGTGGGTCTAGTAAAGCCCCACTAAATCAAACTCAGAGGGCACCCATCAGCAGCCGGTATACCTGCTCCTGCGAGGAGTAAGGGAAGTTGACGGGCGCATTTCCACCCATCGGCCTCCTGCTGTGGGGAGACTCAAATTAAGGTACAGTGGCTCCAGCTATGTAATTAACGTACCTGGAGTTGTCTCTTAATTTGTCTTTCCCCTTTAACGTAGACCTGGATTTAATGTCTGTTCCCCACCCCTCTCCAGCAATGATGGGCCTGGGGTAATCAGCCCACTCCGGTAGGATTTGCCTTCCACTTCAGTGCTCCCTTGATTGTGGATTCAGAGTAGGTCTAAGGATGCTACTTCCCCACTCAAAAAAGGAAAATAGTCTCATAAACCAAAACTTCCTGCTGTGTAGACAGCACCAAAAGCTGAATTAAGCTATTTCAACTTCAGATACACACTTGATATAGCTGAAGTTGCGTACCTTAATTCAACTTTTGCCCTGCTATGTAGAGGTGCCCTAAGACTTATCTGCTTCTCTGATGGGAAGGAATATAGCCTCTCTCCTGGAGAAGCTACTTCCCTGCTGCTAGCCTGGTAGCAGGTGGTTTTTCTCTCACTAGAAAAGGGTTTTAAAAGATCTCAGGTAGCCTTTAATTGTATTCAGGTGTCTCTAATTAACTTGAAGTAATCTCTTCTCAGTTCACATTCATGGGGAGGGTGGGGGGGGCTTTAACATTTTAGGCTAACATTTCTGCCCACCATTACCATCTTACAGCTGACCGGCCTGACTTTATCACGCTGGAGATGGTACTTTTATGGGTTCTTGTCTCTCTAAATTGGTGGTTAGATCTACTCACATTTTGTGTGGGCATCCCCTTTATGTACCCTCAACTATCAAGAATCCTGGTCTGACACACCAGCACTAGGATGTGTAGCTCATTTGGGGCCCCTCACAACTCAAGGCTGCTGGGCTCTGACAGAACTTTCACTCCACATCAACGTCAGTGAACTCAAGGGTGGTTCACTTTGCGTGCCCGACATTTTTACCCCACATTATGGGCAGAAACTTTTGTTCTCATGGACCCTGTGTTTACAGTACAGTACAAAGTGTAGCACTGTGAGTTACAAAGAGGGATTTTGTTTCCCTGTGAAATATTTACATCTGGATTAGGGGTGTGAAAGATGGGCATCAATGTTCCCTCTAATCTTTTCCATCCATGTGCAGAATAATTTTCTATGTGCACCAATGCATGTGCACCACCAATAGAAAGACAAACCTAGCTGTGGGCACTCTACTAATCAGCTGGGCGGCATCTGAATATCTCCGGAGCCGCTGCCCGAGCACTCAACTTAAAGGGAACACTGGTAGGCAGGGTGCTCTTCCAGCCCCATGGGGCTTGCTGTGGACAGGGTCTACTCTGGGTGTGCAAAGCTGCCCTGGTCTGCCCTATCCCATAATCAATTAACTGTTTAAACTTCACTTTTAATAGGATAACCAATTAAGTGAGATTTTACATCCCTAATCTTGATTAAGGATGAATGAACTGGTTCAGCTCACGTAAGAACTGCTTTGATATGTACCTCAAAACTCAAACTGAACCACTTTTGAGTTTCAAAAAGTTCAATTAATTCTTCAAAAGACTATTTTCCTGTAAGTGGGAATCCTGCTGGGATTTGAAAGTGTTGAAATACCATAGAGACACTATCCTGGTGAGCTTTCCAACTCAGTTTTATAGCTTCAGGAAGTTCTGATATGGTTCAAATAAAATAACTCATGGAAACATCCTACAGAATTCAAAAGGGAGGGATGAAATCAAAAGCATTTAAAGGAATTAAATCAGATTCTATAGGAACTAATTTAAATAACTCTAGGCTTAAATGAGAATTAGAGCCCTACAATTGTATTTAATAAGTTGGTTAAAAATTATATAGACGAGTAACAAATCCTTGTACTGTTCCATATGATTATACACCGTTAAGGTCTGGGAATAATTTCAGCTCTGGCATAAGCATGTGAGCGCCATTGAGCTCAACAGACTTGCCTGTTTACACCAGCTTTGAATAATCCTACAGCTGTTTTAGCTGCTTAAATCAAATTGAACACCTGAATCTTTTGGGTTTTACCCATCAGCTGTTCAGATATAATGCAATACTTACGACTGACTTCTTCGGTGTTACCAGAATAATACATGGTGGTGTCTCCAGAATGCCTGTTTAGGCCTGAATCCTACAATAAAACCACACAATTGGATCATTATGCCTGTGCAGAGCTCTGTTGGCTACTCTGGTAACTTTATAGGGGAACAGAAACCCATCTGGGCTCATCCCAGTGCAGATTTATCCCTTAAGGTCACCATTTTAAACTTTGGATCCCTTACAGCACATCAATATCTGCTGCCTGAAATAACCGGAGAAGTGGCCAGCATAGATTCTTAGAGTACAATTGGTGATAGATGTGGATCCCATGTAGGGAAGTACACTGTGATCCAGTATACCATGGACCCACACCAGTCTTCTCTAGTTTTAGTCTTTTCTTCACTGCTTCATAAACCAAAGTGAAGGCCTGTTGTTAACTAAATTGATGCAAATGTTTTTACTTGTCTGTTTTTCAACAAGAGAAGGCCATGCAAACTGAACTGGAGAAGCTATTTGGAACTTCTGTTTCTCTTGCAGTAGAAGAAATACCTGTTGACTCAATGCCCTCTGAACTTACAGTAACTGTAATTTTAAGTATTCTGCTGGGTTGCATTCTTACAGCCTTTGTGACATATTTGTTACTAGAAAAAGGTATAAATAAATATTTTATTTAGATTAATAGGTAGCTTTAGATTAAATTTGAATTCTTAGTACGGATTGTAAAGGCATAGTGTCAACTTGAAAATCACAGTTCAGTCTGGAAAATTACTGATGTGAGAAGTACTACCTAAAATTTGCTGTAAATGAAAGATTAGAGGCAAGAATTATTTTTTCTGCTTTCTCACTTTGTTACTATTTACATTTGACAGAACTTTCTGTACAGACAACCTTTAAAGACAGATTCCTCTTTTGTTTTGTGACAAAGGATCAGTAAACAAAGCCTTTTTTTAAAATAGGAAAATGTGGATGCAAGGTCAGAGGTATTGGGAAGGAGACAGACGTAGTACATGATAACACTGTTCACTCACTATCCCCTGATCCTGCACCACTGAAGACACTGGGCATGCTGCCATTGACTTCAAAGACAGCAGAGTCATGCCCTTTTGAAACTGATTAGGTTTCAAGTTAACAGTGTCTGTTTAATCATAATCAGTAGTGTGCAACCTAACTTTATATTTGTTTCAATGAAACAGGAAATAACGGGCACAGTTAAATAGACTTATCACAGGGATTAAATGAATAGAGTTAGCTTGGGAATTAATGAAGCTCAAAATAGATGCTCACGTAAATTTTTAGAAATACTGCAAAGCCAATTGACAAAAATAGGGAATAGTTTGCTTGCGTATTTTTTGTTTCAGAAATGATAAGCTACAACTCTTAGCCAACGAACACGATGAAATTAATAATAGTATAGGAAATACTTGTGCAACTGACAGTGACACAAGTCCAAAAAATGTAAGGAAACAAGATGGATTTTTGCAGCAGAGAACATGCTAATGAGGGACTCATTAGCGTAAGTCGTGCATCATTAGCATATTTTCTGCCATTTCTTTTTGCGCAAGGTGTTTTTGCACAAAAAGAAGCAGTGTAGCTGCTTCCGTACTGCGCAAAAAACCCCATTTTTGTGCAAGATCCTTATATCTCTCCAAGAGAGGCATAAGGATCTTGCGCAAGATGGAAGCAGCTATGCTGCTTTTTTTTGCACAAAAACCCCTTGCACAAAAGGAAACGGCACAAAATATGCTAATGATATTGCAACTTATGCTAATGAGTCCCTCATTAGCATATTTTCTGCTGCAAAAACTCGCGGTGTAGACAAAGCCGATGACAAGTAAGTACAATTCTGAAGACATGCCACAGCTTGTACAAATCAGCATACTGAAATGTGTGACTGCTTAACTGTTCTGATCATATGAGGTTTTCTTTCATTGATGGCTAGCTATATTGGTTGATTACCAATGAACTGTTACTGTAATCTTCTACTGTATATTTGAGAGAGTTTGTCTGTCTGTGAGTGAGCGAGCCTGTCTGTCTGTCCAAGAACTTCTCCTAAACAGTAAGAGCTAGAAGCACCAAATTTGCCATTCAGCTTCCTCTTATCATAACTTAAAGCAAGGTAAGGGTTTGGTTTTGGGGGGAGAGAGGGCTGAAGCCCCCATGTGTATAGGAATGCATAAAACTATACAGAAAACAGAATTACCAGACCAGTGAAAGGGACTGGCTGGGGGGAAGCGGGGTGCATTCTCCCCATCCTGGACTACCCGAGCCCCAGGCCTTACATGCCCCCAGGTGCCCTTTAGGGAGAGCGGAGGGGACTGCAGCTCCCCCCTTCATATGGGAACAATGCCAGCTAGTCCCCTTTATCAGAGAGCGAGGAGAGAGTGCACAATTTGCTCCATTCCTCAGTCTGGCTGAGGAGCACAGGGGTCGGACATTCCTGGACCTACCCCAGCCAGGGGACATGCACCTCTCCCCCAGCTGATGCTTTTCTTGCCTGGCCCCAAACTGCTGTGGTGAGAGAGGGCTAGGTAGTCCTCTCTCCCTGGGGAAGCCTGCATACTGAACCCCTCACCCTCAGGCCCACCCCAGAGCAATGATTTAAATGAAAAAAAAAATTAAGGACCTGAGCAATAGTGGGTAAATCTTCGAGTAAAATATAAAACTTCCTAATGCATCAGAGAAGTTGATATATTTTAAAGCAAATCGTATGTGCTATGACAAAACTTCACCTACTCTTTGACAAGCTATATTGGCCTCTACTCATCCCTATCAGAGATAGGAATGTACATGCATTGAAACAAGTTACATAGGCTAGGTCTACAATACAATCTTCTATTGGAAAAAGCTATGCAAATTGCGCTCCGCAATTTGCATAAATTTTTCCGAAGTCCCATCTCCACCCTGGTAGCAGGAGCCAAGGCAGATTTACTCCTGCCCTGGCCCTGCACCACTCCTGAAAGCAGCTGGCATGTACAGCAGTGGCTCCATTGCCCCATGTGCTGCCCCTCATCTACAGGGCCTGACCCCACAGCTTCCACTGGCCACGATTCTCCATAATTGATCCATGGGAGCTGCAGGAGTGGTGTCTGCAGGCAAGGACAGCATATGGAGACCTCCCTGGCTCTGCCTTCCTCAGGGGCTGCAGGGACATGCCAGCCATCTCCAGGAGCACAATGACCATAGGGATAATTACTCCATCCACAACAGGTTAGACATTTTAGAACTCACTACTCAAAGAATTAAATATAAGAGTAAGAAAAACATGCAAGTGATGAAATGCACAGACAAGTCAAAAACTAAAATTAAGCCACTTTGCAAGCAGTAAAATTAGTAACACCCCTCCCCCCCCCCAAACCCATCCATTTGTGTTGGGTCAGGAGATGAGAGTGAAGGACAGTGTGTGTTTGTGAGAGTGACAGACACACACACACACACACACACAGTGTGAGTGACAGAGATTTGCATTGCCAAGCTCCCTCCACCCCCTTCTCTCTTTGGAGATAGGATAATGGAGTGGGGGGGGGGAGGGATACCCTGACATCACCCCCCCACTTTGTCCCTCCCCCATGCTGCACAGCAAGCAGGAGGCTCCCAAGGGGGCAGCTTCAAGGCAGAGGGCAGTAGCAGCATGATAGTGGATGGAGGGACAACTGAAGTGCCAGCACTTGATAGCTTCCCCGCCAAAGCAGTCAGGATCACCTGTCAGAGGCTCCAAGATCTACTGGTAGGTCCTGATGTACTGGTTGGTGACCATGGGCCTAGTATATCCTCTCCAGTATGCCCTCTACCAGTGGACCATTTTGCTTGCAGCGGAGCAGTTACCACCCTTCCATGCAGCTATCCCATGGACTCCGAAGATATGTGTCTGTGGCTTTGAAGGAGCAGGGATGTAAGAAGGGCAAGGTGAGCAGGGGGCCACAGCCCATGTCACCATGTCCTGCAGCCGGCTGCCAGAATCTGAGCAGGACTTACAACTCAAAGCAGACGCCACTTGCTTGGATCCCTGCAGGGAAGCTGGAGATCCGTAGGCAACAGGTGCTTGCAGAGGCAGGGAGGGCCACCCAGAGGAACAGGGAGCGGGGTAGGCTGGGGCACGCCAATGAGCAGTTAAAATTTTGGCAGGGCCCAGGCACCTTGGCAGAACCATGCTGATCTTTAGGAAAAACGCGGAGAGGAAGGGCTGGCAGAGCAAGTGGGTCAGGCGGGAGGGGAGGGCGTGCTGTGCTGTGCCCTGCCCTGCCTGCAGCGCTGGAGCCCGCCTGGGGTCCCGTTCGCAGTGACCCCTCAGCACCTCCCAATGCCGCTCTGAAGGGACAAGGCGCCTTCAAGCCTGAAGTGGGGGAGGGGCCGATCTACTGTAGACCCCCCCCCCACCCGCCACCCCGGGATTTCCCTGACACACGGGGCGCGCTGGTGCCTCCCCCCGAGGCGCTGGAGCGGCGGCAGGCGGGCGGGCGGAGGGGGGCGGGGCGTGTAACGGTTCCTCCCGCCTCTGTCAGCCCCGCCCGGGAGGGACAAGCCGGCGGCGGCTCTGCCTCCGGGGGAGTCTGGGCCGGTTCTGGCTCCTTCTCGCTCGCTCTGGGCGCCGGCAGAGGTCGGGCCGGGCGGGGCGGTAGCGCCATGGCCAAGTGGGGCCAGGGGGACCCGCGCTGGATCGTGGAGGAGCGCGCGGACGCCACCAACGTTAACAACTGGCACTGGTGAGCGGCCGCCCCTCGGGCCCGGGCGGGAGGGGAGCGGCGGGGGGGTGGCCGGGGCGCGGGGGTTGCTGCGGCTCCGGCTTCCCGCGGCCCCTGTGGCAACGGGCCCCGCGCTGCGGCACTGGGCTGAGAAGGGCTGTCGCCGCAGCGCGGGATGCTCGCCCGCAGCCCGCCTCTCTCCGCCCTCCGCCGCAGGACGGAGCGGGACGCGACCGGCTGGTCCAGAAGCAAACTGGAGCAGCTGCTGGTGGGGCTCGCGGTGGAGGACGCGGCTGGCCGCTGTGAAATAAGCGCGCTGAAGCAAGTGGAAGGGGAAGCCTCCTGCAACAGCCGGAAGGGGAAGCTGATTTTCTTCTACGAGTGGAACATCAAGCTGGGCTGGAAAGGTAACGAGCGGCTCTCGCGCCTCCCGGGGAAGAGGCAGCAGAAGGCGGAGCGTCGTGTGCAGCTAGCGTAGGCGGCAACGGGCAAAGGCCTGTAGGCAGCGACAGCAGCCGCTTCGCATGATGCCTTAGGGCAGTGGCTCGCAGTCGGGGCAGCGGAGGCTCCAGGCAGGTTTCGGGGGTGTCCGCCAAGCAGTGGGCGTTAGGCTTGCTGGGGCGCAGGAGGCACACCCGAATTGCTACTGCATGGGCAAAAGCCTGGCCCCCAGAGGCAGAAGCTGAAGCCTGAGCACCCTGCCCCTGGCACAGTTGCCTTGCTTGCTACCCCTTAATAGGGATGGAAGTGACTAGTCGACAAGCATATGCTTATCGGGTAGTCCAGTAGTGACTCAACTAGTCACTTCACTCTCCCCCACCCCCTCCCACTTGCTGCCTCCATCAGCTGATTCCTAGCTTGTTATTGGTCCCCCTCACTGTGCCTCTGCTTAAGACATTTAAAAGGCAGCGCCTCAGTGGGTTAGTTCCAGGGCCAGGAGCTAATCCTACTGGGGCTCTGCAGTTTCCCCCTTATTGATGGAAATTCTATTGACTACATGATTAGCCACAATTTAACTAATGCTCTGTTCCACAACTGAGAGAACTCTGTGGCCTGTTTTATATACAGAAAAATATAAAGGGAGGAGGGCTCAGAAAGAAAAAGGTTGAGAACCCCTGCATTAGGATAGTAACCTCCGTAATAGTTGGCTGTATCATTTGTCTCAGCATTTGCTAATTGTCAGTCCAGGGCTATGTCTACACTTGTGGCTTCTTGTGTGAGAAATATGCAAATGAGGCTAAGCGTGGAATAGCGCCAAGCCTCATTTGCATACCTAATGAGCTGCCATTTTTGCAGAAGAGGCTCTTGCGCCAGAAGGAGCTGTCTACACTGCCCCTTCTTGCGCAAGAAAAACCCTCTTGCGCAATGCCCTTATTCCTGAAAATAATCAGTGTAGTGTTTTTTACTGAGAGAAGAGGAAAACAAGTTTTTCTGCTTTGTCAACTCTCGGTTTTGCAACGGTGAATGAACTAATCATTAAATTGAACTAGCTGAATAAACCAAAGAGATAAAAACATTCTCTCTTCACCTGCAGAAGAAGCTACTGCTGATGTAAACACTTGTTCCGGGTGCTTACACAGCAACTTACACTAGTGAACTGGTAGAATTTCTTTAAAAGTTGACAGGACACATGTTCTATTTAATTTTTAAATTTAATTCATAAGTTATTTAAATAGGTTATGATAAATTTAAGCCATAACAATTTTTAATTTAATTTTAAAGGTATATTATTTAAAACAAAGCCTATTTAAATGGGATCACAATTCTAATTTTAATAAAGCTTTCCTGCCCCAGACAGGAAGGGACTTGGGGACATGGGCACTGGGAACACCAGAGTTCCCCTTCCTCAGACAAAGGGTGAGGGAGAATCACCTGGGTCCCAGGCTGGGGTGAGGTTGTCAGGACACAGAACAAGGGGGCTGGTTTCCTGGGCAGGTGTGGGGTGGGAAGGGTTCAGGGCCCCGAGGGTAGGGGGAGGGAGGGGATTGTTTAGAGAGCCAGACAGGAGATGGGGATCCAGGAGGGAGGCGGGGGGGTAGGGGGGGAGAAGAGGAGACGGGGTCCCAGCAGGGTTGCAGTGGGCCAGGAGGTGGGGTGCGGGGTTGCTGGGCAGAGGCCTGCAGCGCTGGAGCCAGCCTGGGATCCCGTTCGCAGGCATCAAGGAGTAACAGTTAATTTGAGGGAAGGGTTTTGGATCGGACTACCGCGTCTACACGCGGCGAGTTAATTCAGGCTACCGGCATTTTAAAATGCCGACCGGCCGCGAATATGCTAATCAAGCGCGGGATAGTTAAATCCCGTGCTTCATTAGCAACTTCGGTATGCTTCACTTGCCTCCCTAGTCCGAACTAGGGAGCAAGTGTAGACATACCCTTTGTGTTTTGTTACTACTTTTTAGTTCTCGTTCTTTAAGTGATTGTTTCTATGTGTAGTGCACTTCAGGTTGTACATGTGCTCAGGATGGCTGTTTTTTCCTAGCAGTGTATGTCTGGTCTGTGCATCCATTCTCCATCAGCTCCGCACCCAAGGAATAAAAGTGGCTGTTGGATCACCATCACCTTAGTTCCGTCTTGCCACTTGTGAACTATGACAGAGCTTCACTGTTCTTGCTCTTTGATTTTAGAAGTTTTAAAAAATGTCGTAGGTAGTTTTTAGTATAGTGTTAGAGATTTAATTTCCTATTTTTTGGTGCGTGTGAGACCAGAGCTGCGGAAATGACTGAACTGTGACAGTGATGACCTGCATTTACTTGTTGATGGTACCAGACAGTCTAGCTTGACCCCTACTTGTAGACTGTGACAGAGAGGGATACCATAAACATATTGGTGGCAGCTAAAGTCCCACTGAAGTCTGAGATGTGACTCCAGTTCTGGGAACAGAGAGTCTTCTGGAGGTGGGAAACTAGATGCAACCATTGGCATCGTTTCCACAGTTCTGGTTGTTGAAGTAAAGGGCACCAGATCCGTCAGTATGGAAGATGCCAGCACAAGGAAGAAGTGAAGAAGCATTACCAGTTTAAGATGGAGCGACTGTTCCAGCAGGACCTGGATCAACATCAGCAGCGTGAGATGGTGAAACTGCACCAGTGGTACTGTAATACAGTAGGTGAAGAGTATCTGTCCCCATGAATGGTAGACTCCAAATTTACTTCCTTGTTGCAGCACTCCTTCTCTAGCTGTTGAGCTATGCACCACTCCTGTTTCAGTGAGGTACTCTACCTGGGTGGAACATAGCTGCTGTCAGTTTCTTCCTTGTTTCTCTACTTGGGGTTGGTTCCAAATTTTTTCCATGCCTTCAGGACTCTTTACAAGTGAGTTGGAAATTCCTTGCAGATGTAAACCATTGTTCTGCTTCTGGTCATTAGTTACAACAAATCCACTAGCTGTATCTTTGTCTGATCCTCAGTGTTGGAACTGCCTTTCTTTACATAGTTCAACCAGCTATTTTTTTCAGATGTTCACAATTCATTTTGCTTTCTTTCTTTTTGATTTTTTTTTCCTGAAAAAGCTATTAAGACTTTTCTCTGCTTTTTCCGTCTAGAGTACTTGTTTTCATTGCTGTTGGCACTTATGTAGTTGAGAATAACAGAGCCACACATGCTGTCACCATATATGTCATAGTTTCAGGGATAACTGCATCTTTAACCCTTCTCCTCACCCACCCTCTGTTCTTTGAGGCACCCACTTAAGATTTTAGGTTTCCCAGACATCACCCTTTTTTGGAGACTTACATCTCTCTCCCTTCATATTTAGGGATTTGGGCTTGTAATCTTTCTGCTGTTTCCTAGCAGGTTTGACTTGGAGCTAGGGGTGCTCTGGGTTATCCCCTCTATTTTGTAGTTTTCAACAAGGCATCTGTGAGACTACATCCCAAGCTTGTCCCTCAGGTGGTGTCGCATCAGCCAAAGTATCCATTGATCTGTGTTTTACCCTATATCTCTTTCTGGCTATGAAGAGGTGGTATGGCACTCACTGGGCATGCATAGGGCTCTTGCTTTTTTCCTGCAAAGAACAAAAGTCCTTTCAAAAGTCTCTTAGACTTTTACATCTGCAGTGTGTATAAAAGGAGAGGCCATCTCCTTTCATGGGCTGAGTGGATTTTGGGATGCATCCTACTCTAAGATGAACTGTTCCTCCCCTGAGGACAGCATGGTGAACATACACACCTTGATCTTAGACAACATTGGTAGCTGCACATAGCAATGGCCTTATTCCTGACATCTGCAGAGCGATGACTTGGAGCATTCTGCATACCATCTGCAAACACGATGTGCTGATGCATACAGCTACTTCTGGTATTTCTCTAGGCGGGCAGTATTACAGAGCCATACATGCTGCCACCATATATGTCATCATTTTAGGGATAACAGCACCTTTAACTCTTTTCACCACCCTCCTTATTCTTCGAGGCACCTACTTAAGACCTTGGGCTTCCCAGCCATCACCTCCTGCAATCTGTTGTGCCATAGGACTCTATGCATCTGTGTCCTTAAAGGGACAGTGCCAGTGAATCACCCCCATAGTGCACTTCATATAGGGACAATAAGTTGAAAAAAATGCATTGATCTTTGAGTTCTTCAAGATGTGTTGTTCCTATGTGTAGTGCAGTACCCACCTACCTTCCCCTCTGTTTGAGCAGTAGGGAAGGAACTATGTTGTTATTCCTCTTTGTTCCTTTGGTGCAGAGCATGAAGAGTATGGGAGTCCATATGTGGATCAGATAGACACTGCTAGGGAAAAATCTGATTCTGGGAATGTGAAACATGAATGCAGTACATGCAGGGACAACACATCTTCGAAAACTCAAGTTACTACAAAGTAAGAAAGCCATCATTTTAAATAGCAGTTCTGCAGAAAGTATATACAAGGGTAAAACTGCTACTATGGAAAATACAGATCTTTAGTTATTACATTTAAGAATTCATTTTGTTAATGCAGGTACAATGAAAGAATCTGGTGAGAAACATGAGGGATCTGTTGAAATTCCTAACCTGTCAGAAGAAAATGAGGTAGATGATACAGAGGTAGGTAATAAATACTAACTTAGCTGTATACGGCAGGAATTATTACATAAAATCAATACATTAGGTTGCCATTAAATTTTCTGTTAACTGAGTAATAGTTACAAATGACTTTTAAAAAAAGCTTAATCTGTGAATACCTGGGACAATAACATGATGTGGTTAGCTTTTCTTTAGTATTCTAAAGATAAAAGATGTCAAAAAACAAAAAAAGTCTCATTTCAGATATGTGATTACATATCTTCCAAAATTAGCTTCTAAGTATGAACAGTATCTGATTTTAGATTAAGTTCATGGCAATACAGACCCATGTGTTTGAGATAAGAATTAAGCCTCATTGTTTTTTAATCTTAAGTCCTTTACTTTGGTGCTAGCCTAATGATGTAGTTGATACTATGGTTTCTAAATCCTCCTGGAGGGGGTGCAATCTATCTAAACTCCTGACTAGTTCTTCTGTTATTATGGAGACAAAATTGCTTGTTTCCTTTAGAAAAATAAAATACAAAATATCCTGTTTTAGCTTAAAGGTATGATAATGTGTGAAAGTTTGCACTTGAATATCTATTCCACACCTGTCCTCTGAATAAATCAAAGATAGCATTTTCCAGCACTGTTGTTCCCCAAAAATCAAAATGTACAAAGCATCTTATACATTTGTATGTTTATTTGTAGATAAGTGTAAGCAAAAAGAAAGGAGATGGAGACATGCTAAAGGATTTTATGAGAACAGAAGGAACTTCAAAAGTCAGGCAGGCTCTCAGAGATTATCTGAAAGCTCTTAAAACAGGTACATTAAGATAATTTCTTCAGACTGTGATTATATGGGCCCCATTTTGGGCAATCTCACTTCTTAAATAAATAGATCCATTTTAATCTGAGTTGGTAGAAGTGGTTTTCATATTACTTTAACAACAAAACCAAATGCCTTCATTTTAATGCAGTATTATAAATAAGGTTTATTTTCACCAAATTCAGGATATTCAAAGGTTTTTGGTTTTTTAAAATGTGTATTTTGCAATAATGCCCAGTGGCACTAATCAGGACCAAAACCATATTGTCATAGGTGGTATACAAAGACATGAAGATACAGTCCTTGCCCTGATCTTACAAATTAATTGGCTGAGCAAAGCAAAGCCATACACTCAACTCAGGGCACGTCTAGACTACGTTTTAATTTCGAAAGAGGAATTTGCATATCTTCCAATTGCATTTTTGAAAGAGGATCTTTCGAAAGCAAAAGTAGTCTGGACACGTTTTTTTTAAAAAGCCACCCTTTTTTGAAAAACCGTGTAAACCTCCTTTTTTTTAGAAAGAGCAGTTTTTTTTCGAAAAAGGGGTTTTTGCTGAAAAAACCCACGTCCAGACTATCCTTTCACTTTTGAAAGATCCTCTTTCGAAAATGCGATCAGAAGATATGCAAATTCCCACGGAATTTGCATATCCTCTTTTGAAATTAAAACAGTGTCTAGATGTGCCCTCAGTTGCATTTATCTGTGTCTATAATTTGATAAATTCTGAAAACAGTATTCAGTCAATTCCGAGATTTCAGGGAATGTTTGAGGCATACGTGGGACAGAACTCTATTGATTTTGATGAAAAATCAGAAAACTGAAAAAGCTAGCTTTTAGTTGAAATCAGTCTGTTCTGGTTTTCAGATCTTTAACCAAGCAAATATGGTTCTGAGCAGAAGGGAAAGGGCTTGTCTGTAGGAGGTGAGGGGCCTAGCTGGATGTATAGCTAGGCCTCCTTTTGGACAGTGTTTTTTTACTTCTTTTATTTACAGAGTTTACTCTGGGAATGATCCTACCAACCAAAACCTCAGCTGGTCAGGAACTGGCAGTTAAAAAAAAATCGAGTGAGAAGAACATGCAGGTATGCTGGCTTTAGGAGTTATGTAAGATTCAGTGAGAGAAATGGATGCTATTGGCCCCAAACTCTGTCATCATAGAACAAAGAACTTAAGATGTATCCCATAACAGATGTGCAGTGTTAATCTAACAGTTTTTGGTGCACTTTTAAGAACCCCTTTGAGTTGGGAAGCAGTTTAATTCACTAACATATTGTGCATGCTCATCTCTATGATGAGTGTCTGTAGTACTCAGGTTATGTGGAAATAGTCATTGCTGGGCCACAATCTTCAGACAGTGAAAGGGAGATTGAAGGTGCCCCGTTATTCACTTCCAATGTTCTAACAGTAACAGTGAGGGAGAGGCTGAAATTTGTCTGCTTCCCTCATTTCCTCTGATTAATTCACATTGTGTCACCAAAAACATGTTAGGGTTGCCACTCTAGTGCTTTACGGTGGTGCTCACTCAGTCTAACCCGTATGGTATCACGTAATTAATGCATATGTACGAGTAGATTTACATTTGCATTAGCAACCTGAAACTTGGAATTCCCTAATTTTGTTTGGTTGAGTTCGCAACTTTAACTCTAATATAGAGTTTTGGTGTGGAATATATTTGTGCTTTGCTATTCATATACAATGGCAATTTATCGTGAGTTTGCTTTACAGGACTCTGTCTTACCAGTTTCTTTGGATACAATTGGTGTAAGAATTCCAACAGTAAAGATACTCCTGAAAGACAGGTTTGATTCTCCGGCAGAGGAGCTTTATAGCATCTTTACAACTAAGGAAGTAAGAAGCCTTTTGTATTGCATAGGACCACCTGTTTTTAGTAATATAACTGCAGTGATTGGTGTACCAGAAAGAATAGTTATTTTATATGAAGAATTTAATTATAATCAGAAATGAGAAATATTATATTTAACTTTCATAGTAGGGATGTGAGAAATGAAAAAAAAATTGTGTAACAGATAAAATTTCTATTGGTTACACAGTTCCTGAGGCCACTGGCACTTCTGGCCCCACACGGAGCTGGAGCAAATCTCCACCTATGGTGGTAGCTCTGGGGCACTGGTTAACCAGTAACCCATTCACATTCCTATTTCATAATGCTCAGTGCAACTAACATACTCCCATTTGTACAACAATATTGGGAAATCGGGTCAAACAAGTACTGAAATACAATCAGCTACTTCTTATTGCTAGTAACTTCAGCTATAGTACCATAATGTAGGGTTACACTTGTAATTCTAACTAGCACCATTTGTGCTGTTTGATGATAAAGACCTACAATGATGTGTAAAGTGGTGAGCAAAATGGAGATTTTTATCTATGCATCTATTTTATTGAGCTATTTTGTTTGTGTATTGGTGTGAAGCTGGCCAGCTAGCAATCCTCAAAGGAAGGGTCTGCTCAATTTTTTTAGCCCTGTCAGCAAGCTTTTGATGTCATTTCCTGTGAGGTATTGATAACCTACTTTCAGATCTTTCCAAAGTAACCATTTGGCAGTCTTGTTCTTTTCTTTCTGAGCATCTTTGGAAGGTGATGCTGGTCCACTGTTTATCTACCCACAACAACTTCTTTGGTATTTGTTATTGCTCTGGTTCACTGTGGATTTAAACCCACATTAATAGAGATTGGCAAGTCTTATGATGCATGTCATGGGTATGCAAGTGAAATGTAGTTCTGTTTCCGTTACACTCAGCTTAAAATATTTATTATTACTAAGTATTATTATAGTAATCCATTATGTAAGCATTTGTAATAGGCATTTAGGCAACTATAGAGGAAGCAAGGGGGGAAGCAGGAGCCAGTGCTGAAGGGAGCCGGCTTAAAAGTCGGTTTCCCCAGCACCATCTCCACAGGGGGGTAGAGGTGCAGTGGGGGAGCAGGTGCAAGCCAGGACAGCTGAGTCATGGCTCACACCCAGTCCTTCGCTGAGCATCTGCTTTATAAACGTACTAAGAGCCTGGTGGGCCTTACTGTCTGGAACTGGACATGAGCCACACCCCATTCCCTGCTGCGCCTCTGCCTTTTAAATGTAGTAAGAGCTACGCCTGCTGCAGCTCTGTAGTTTCCCCCTTATTGACTAATCAAGTAGTCGATGGAATTTCCATTGACTTGATTAGCTGATAAAACGCAATTTAACATCCTTAATTTGTAATCCAAAGATGTCAAAGCGCTCTACAAATGTTAAG
This sequence comes from Pelochelys cantorii, assembly GCA_032595735.1. Taxonomy (NCBI): domain Eukaryota; kingdom Metazoa; phylum Chordata; order Testudines; family Trionychidae; genus Pelochelys; species Pelochelys cantorii. Next base: position 181,456,069 of record CM064328.1, read on the forward strand.
CATTCTTATCCCCATTTACAGATAGATTCCATTAGCTGCTATGTGCGTGGATATGATTACCTCTACCTCCAAGGTGTGAATATTAATGACCCTCTCTTGCAAGGTTTCTGTGGAGAAGTATTCCTATAGCAAATTTAGGACATCAGTGTCCTGAAGAGCCCTGCAATATCAGGATTTAAAACTGGAATACAAATACTTCCAAAAATTGTAATTCTCAGGATGATCAGGGACTAATCTTCTGATATGGGAGAGAGAATATAACATCTCAGGACTTTCCAACTAATTCTGCTCCCTGTGCCCATAATGCTGTTGCCAACTCCTCCGGGCAGGAGGAAGATCAGACTGCCTGTTTTCTAATCCAGATATAGTTGCAGCCACTTCCCTTCCCCATCACTTTCTTTGAACTCTGTATTTCTGTTTCACCTAACGGCTGCTTGCACGTACCCTTATTGATTGCTCCTTCTGCCTACCAAGCATGTTTCTCAGCACTTGATAACTTAGTCACATTATGACATGTTGATCTGACTGGAGCACTTTAAACATTATATGGTTTTTAGAGGTCTATCCATTAATCCCAGAAACATTGGCATTAGGGAGTCTCCAGTAGCCCTTTTGTTCATCCCAGTAGCCTGGAAGGATACATGGTTTCAATAAGCTATCCAGAAATTTCAGAAGCGGAGGTATTGAATAGATGTTCTAATTCTTCCACTGCGCACATTTGCTTTTTGTTTTTAGTTGGTGCAGAAATTTTCTAAAAGTTGTGCTGTGATCGAAGCCAAAAGAGGAGGGAAACTTCAGATGTTTGATGGATGTGTTACTGGAGAATATGTAGAACTGGTAAGTTGAAACCTTGTTTTTCGGTTAAGAAGGGGCTGAAATTACAATTCTACAGGGGGCAATATTGAGTAAAATGTAACCTCGCTTTAGTTTCTCTAATGCAGATTTAGTTTATAAAAAAACAAAATCACATCAATTCCCAACTTTCTCCTTGTTTGGCCCAGATTATCCATCATGTGGGTTGGGATCACAGGATGAGGAAGAATATGTTTGCCTTAGTTTTTCCACCATGGCCTCCTTTAGTAGGAGGGTTGGGGATTGAGTTTACATATCAGAGGAGCCCAACTTCTACTACATTTAAACTGCAGAGCGCAGTGGGGGTAGGTCTGGGACCTGGTGCAAGCTGGGTCTGAAGCAGTCCCAGCTCATGCCAGGTCCGGACCACTGCGGCTCGACCTTTTAAATGTAGTAAGAGCTGCCCAGCTCTTAATACATTTAAAAGACAAAGGTGAAGTGCAGGACCCAGCGCGAGCCATGCCCGAGCTCGGAGTGAAGCTGTCCGGACCTGGCGCAAGCCAGGACTGTTTCAGTCTCAGCTCACACTGGGTCCTGCACTGTGCCTCTGCCTCCCCTGCCCTCCCCTCCCCGCACCACGGAGATGGGGCTGGGCAGAACCAGCTTTTAAGCCGGCTCCCCCCAGCACCAGCTCCTGCTTCCCCCTCCTTGCTGCCTTTGATATAGAGGCAACAGATGGAGGAGAAATGCGAGTAGTCGACTCGACTACCCAACAAGCTTAGGCTTAACAGGTAGTTGACTGATCGACTACTCTTACATCCCTAGCTGCAACCCATGAAACCTCTGGAAGTTCCTTCTACATGTCAAAAGTTGTTTCATAAACAAAAGCAAGACCTAGAGAAAATGCTCTGTCCTGATACTTTTAGAACGTTGTCTTGAAGCTCTTTAATCATTCAGGGGTGTTTCAATTTCAGTTACTTAAATCAAACCCTCAGTAGTTTAGTAAACCTTTTTTTTTTTTTTTTGGAGGGGGAATTACTGCAGACTCTTGAGGATTTAGTTTGAGGTATTTCATCTTTCAGGAAGTCCTCAGATTTCTTAAAGCATGAGATCACCTTTCCTCCAAATGGAGCTGAGAGGGCTGTGGTTCCACTTACAGTAAAGATGTTGAAACTTGGAAACACACTGATAAAATAATTCATTTGACACCGGCAGCAACTGGCTATAAAAAATAAAAGACGACTCCACAGATTTTAATGACTGTAACAAAGAACCTCTGTAGCAAAATCCCCAGTCAACAACCAAATAACTGTCAAGTGCCACATCATAGAGAAATAGTTACAGTGGTTATGTTAAGCACAAATGGAATAGATACTGATAACTGAACCTACCTGGCCTCTAGCGGCAGTTATGAATACGAAAATACCCCTTTTTGTAAACTGCTTTGAAGGCTGGGCAAATATACTGAATAGGAGACTGCACCACTGCTCTAAACCAGTCACATCAGGGTTCTGGATTAAAACTCTGCCAGTTTGCTTCCATGTCCCAATTTCAGCTATTTGTGGAGACACTACACAATCTAAAACTGATGATCTAGAGCGGTACGTTATCTTACAGATGATACCACAGCCCACACCATCTCATCACTATATCTTCCAGTGGCCTCAAATGTACATTCAGCAAGATAGGTTGCACAATAGAGGGCTCTAGAGGTGGGTGATCAGTTAGCCTCCCCCTTTTTGTGCCATTTCTCAGAGGAAAACGGAAGAACCACTGTACTAATCCCAGTCACCTATGCTAAGGTCCATAATATAAAAGGCTGCTGATTAGAGCTGTAGCTATAAGCATGAGCAACTGACCTTTCTCTACTGCTAGGAGACAGGGAAGTGTGTGCCATGATTAGAGCTGGATAAAAATTGGGATTCTCAAGTGTTTTCCCCTCACATTTATTGTTTTCCTAACTTGTGCCAGTTGGAGAGATCAGAAATCGGAGGGAAAAAGCCCCAAAATTTCAGAATTTTGGGGGAAGAAAGCTTTTACCAAACCTGCTTTTTCATAGAAAAAAATTAATTTGACAGAATGCTGTTTTATGATGTACAAAATTCTCTCATTGGACAATTCTTTGCTGGAATCTGCTAGGATTCTCTTGGAAGGAGATTTGGGTGGGCCCCCAGATGAAATTCTTAAAGGCAGAAAAGGGACTGTTAGTTTTGTAATGATATTTGTACATCTATTTTTCTTATAGTTACCCAGTCAAAGGATTATCATGAAATGGAGATGCAGGAACTGGCCTTATGGTATGTCTTTTCTCCTGGGCAGGATTTTCAAAGGAATTCCAGTTTGAGAAAGCACAATGTAATGCCTGCTGTTAGTCTCACTGAAGTAATGCATTTGTTCTGTGTTTGTGCTTGTAAGCACAGTATTTATGTATCAGAGGGGTAGCTATGTTAGTCTGAATCTGCAAAAGCGACGAGGAGTCCTGTGGCACCTTATAAACTAACAGATTTATTGGAGCAAAGACCCGCTTCATCAGATGCATGTGATGAAGTGGGTCTTTGCCCACGAAAGCTTATGCTCCAATAAATCTGTTAGTCTATAGGATGCCACAGGACTCCTCGTTGCTTTTACATTTATGTACTAGATGCAATAGCTGAGTTAATGAAAGATTGACTTTTTAGCTGTATAGTGAAGCAAACTTTTATCAGGTATTATAACAAAGTTTATCAAACCTATTACTAAATATTGTACCTTCTCTTCTTCCAGAACATTATGCAACAGTTGCTTTGAATTTCAAGGATCAGGCAACTCAAACTGAATTACAGTTAGAATGCAAAGGAGTTCCTGTCTGTAATGAAGACAGTACAAGACAGTGTTGGCAGAAGCAGCATTTTGAAGAAATACATGTTTTACTGCAGCAAACCAAAGTAAATGCTGAATGATAATAGTAGTGTACCTAGTTTTATTAGTGCATTACTTTGTGTGTGTGTGTGTATACACACACACACACACACACACACACACACACACACAAAAAATAAAAGATAGTCTCCCTTTTTTGTCCCTCTCTCCCGCTTTAAGAAAATAATTTGAGGGATGAAAAGATCCAGTGCTGTGATACTGTATATAATGTAAGTGCTATTTATGGATCTTTAGTGAATGAGATGGCCTTTTCCAACAGTGTCATTATGTATTTAGACACCTTCAGTTTGAGAACTGGTCAGTGTTTTATCTATAACCTAAATGTGGAAACTGAGTGAAACTCAGCTACTATAGAACTCATGGTTTTACATCACATGGGCATGTCCTGTAGACACTAGCTGCCCTAACTTGGACCTGAACTAGGACTACTTAGTAAAGAAGTAACATATGCATTATTCAGTAAGAATCCATTCTGAGTTGAAATTCACTTAAACTAAAGCACTTAATTTCAAACCATGGATAAACTCCACACAGACTTATGTTTTCAGCCAGCAAAGCTACTACACATTGGAAAGACTCAGTCGCCTCTATAGAAGGCTTTGCCATAGGTCCAAGGGTTAACAAAATTAGACCAACAACCCTTGAACACCGTGCTCTAGAGATACCATTATTTTAGTCTGTTTTTCTGTTTTCCTTTCATTCTCTTAATGCAGGGGTTCTCAAACTTTTTGATACTGCGACCCCCTAAATGCTCATGGAATTTGTGACATCCCCCCCCCCCACACACACACACCAAAATTGTTGAGGGGAAAAAAAAAAACTGCTTGACTCACCCCTCATGCAGTCGCTGTGCTACAGGGAAGCCGCCGGCGCCGTGCTCCTCCTCCACAGCTGTGGGAGGGGAGCGCACTTCCGGAATCCCCGGAAGTGGTGCGAAGGACCCCGGCAGCTGCGAACCCCCTGTAAGTTGGTCACAACCTGAGAAACGCTGTCTTAATAGTATCTGTGATGAGAGTTGCTGTTCTGGCAGAGATGTCAGGGAGGCTAGAAGTGAGTAACTTAATTTTGTATTTCAACAATTTCCACATTTATTTAAAAACCAAGTCATACTAATACTGCTTTCTTTTGTAAACATGTTTTTAACTTAGATCCTCTCCAGTCACCTTAATGAACCATTCCAGCCATGGAAATGTAATGAAAGCAAAGCAAAGCAAATAAAACCCCAACCTTTTGACATGGATACACCACGAGGGGTTAATATTGACTATACCAATTATTTATCTGAAAGTTAGAAAGACTGGGGCAGAATTCTTAAATGCATTCAGTAATTTTGTAACCAAATGGAATAAAAATGACTTCTGTGCAATACTGAATTTAAGACAAAATTGACACAGAAAAAATCATGAAAATGAAAGAGGTGACTCAAATTGCGTTTTTGGAGAGTGTTGTTACTCTGCACTTGTTTTCACATGTTAATTGAATGCACAGAATAGCAGTCATGTTAATAAAGAACATTTTTACAATGAGTGTGCTTTATTTCCTCTCTAATGGATCTTGTTCACCACATGCTTCTAACCAACACTGCATCCCTCTGCCCAAGCTTAAAGGATTCTTTAGAAAATCAAGTTTCCTTGCACACAGTTTTATGGTGACACGACTAAGACTATGCAGACATTGTAAAGTACAAGCTTGTACTGGACACCATATGATATTTTCATTGCATGTAAGTTTAAATTACATAGAGGACAAGGAAGCCTTTGTCTTCCCGAAAGCCATTTTCTCCTACATAGAGTTCTGCCTAAAAGAATGGCTCTTCCCTAGCCAAAATAACACTCTGTCACTGATTTATGGAGCAAATTTGCTCAGTGTAAATCTAAAGTGATAGTTCCAGTAAGTTCCAACGTACTGCCAACTGAAGCTGGAATCCAAGAGGCAAGCTGTGATCCTCCTGGCTCATGCATCACCAGCAGAAAAGAATCTGCCATTAGAATTTAGACTTGAATTTAATTAGCTAATTAAGGGTTGTAGGCAGCTATCTCCTCCCATCTACACAGAATTCCACTGAAGGAAATGGGAGAGGCACAGTAAGCAAAGGCATCTTTTCTGTAATGTTTGGGTTGGGGCCTTGTTAATACTTGATCCATGGACCAAAAAATAATTCAGCTCATGCCTATAGTTAAATTCCAGCAGTCATATTTACTGCACTTCACCTTCAACTATGAAGTACTTGGGTTGAGCTGTCTAAAAAAAAATCCTCCATTGCACAAGATGACCTTATTAAAGAGAGCACATACACATTTGCTCGCTGCAAGCAACAGCAGTGTCTGGACAGGAAACAGCAGTGAGCTCACAAGGTTACGTGAAGCTCGCTACCGTTAATGACATAGCAGAGAGATTTCTTACCCCCCAAGAAAGGCTAACATACAAAAGGATAGGGAAGTCAACAGGTAAAGAGTTACCCAGTAAGCATCACCCTTAACTGGCAGGCCAGGCCGGGAGGGAGGCAGATGGCAGAGCTGGCTGCTTCAGCTGGGCTAGAGTGGTCTCCAGCCTGCGATCCTGTTTAATCAATTAACGCTAAACTTAGTGTTTGATTGGTTAACTGATTAAACAGGATTTTAAATCTCTAATAGGAACTGAAATTACTCAATATACGGGCATAGGTGTGAAATGTTGAGTTTATTTGCACTGGTGGGCCAGTATTATTCTTAATTTGCTAAATAATATTTAAGGTACGGGGTGGCAATTATTCAAGTCCTAGTATGGGAGAGGGTGTCAGAAATTTTAGTCTGGGGGGTTGCCAGCACAAAAAGCTTGAGGAATGCTGCTGTATAGGGTAATGTGGTACCACAGGCAGACACCAATGAGGGTACAGCTCTATGGATGGAAGCAGTTCAGAGGATGTGAACACAGCAAGAACAAAGAGTTATTTAAGGATATAGCAAGAACTACTGCTCTCAGTTACACACAGAGGCTCTTCCACCCCATGGGTGCCCGAACCAACAAGCTGCAAGTCATTCCCATTCTTTCTTTCTGGCCTCATGACTAAGTACCCACAGTGGAACAGCTTCAGCAAGACCGATTGAGGGAGCTCCACATGACCGATTGAGATGCTCCTCATCAAACTATCCCATAGCTCCGTGGTTAGAGCACTCTCCTGAGAGGTAGGAGGCTCCTGTTTAAAGCCATTCTCCCCATCAGGGCAGCGAGGAAAAATGAACTTGCTCCCCTAGGTGAGTGCTCTAAGCACCGGGCTAAAAGTCTAGGTGGGCATGGCCTGCACCACCACCTGCTGTTTTGTGAGGAACATGACAAGTGTCTCACTCAGTCTCACAAGAAAACTACCACTGCCTTCGCTTCCTCCTCCTGGTTTGTGTGGAAAGAGGGAGGGGCACATAACCCAGTCACACAAGAAACAATTTAGCACCTAAGCCACCGGACTCCAGGATAGGGGTTGCTATTTGTGGATCACTAGCAGACAGGCATTTCCCTGCAGCCCAGATTTAGGCAAGGGAGACAGGAGGGCAGTAAAAAGACAATTCTCAGTGTCTCCAGTCAACTAGCTGAGGCAGCTCTCCACTTAGCATGCTGGCTTTTGTGGATCCCATCCTGAGACCCCTATCTCCCCAGGCAATGAGTCTAGGCACTTAATTCAGACTTTAGAGCAGTGTTGAGAGTTTTCTAGGGCTCTAAACATTTGGCATTGCAATGCAGCATTTCTCAAAGCCTAAGTCCTTTTGTGGATCCAAGCCTATGAGATAGAACGGAGAGAGGAGAGTGATGCTGGATAGTAACTTGTGGTCAGAAAGGGGGAATTCACAGGGAGAGGGGTCAGAAAAACAACACTCTTTACAAGACCCAAGCCAGGAAAGCAAATGAAATGACGACTAGTGGAGTCAGTCTAAAAATGGAGACTGGGTCAGTTAAATTGGAGTAAACAAGGAACCAGGAGATGGATTAACGTGGAAATTGAAATTACCCAGGATAAGGCAGTATGACGAGAGAGAGAGAAATTATAGCCAATTTAAAAGGATGAGTTGCAAGAAGAATAAAGTAAAACTGTGAAATGGGAACAGACCTCAAAGGAGGCACAGACAGAAAAATGGAAAGTTTCTTACATTTCTTACCTGATAATTTCCTTTCTGATAGCTGTGTCTCCCATGATTCTGATACGTATGAATTATTTCCTTCCTGTCTCCAGTTTCTAGACTACAGCACAGCCTGTGCTCGTCATACTCCTTTCTTGCTTGCTGCCAGATCATTCCAAAACTGTAAAAACTCTTAGGCAATAATTAGTAACAATAACTTCAGTGCCAACTAATCAACTATGTACAGTAAATCACTACCTGTGCAGCCACCACCCAAATAAATTCCTGACCCAGGCTGAGAAGCTACCCAGAGTGGGCAGAATTGTGGCAGATGCTGCTAGTAGAAAGGAAAAACTCTGGTAAGAACTTTTCTAACGTGTAGCCTAGGGTCTTTCTGAAAGAGCATGAGCTTCCACCCCAGAGATCTGCATATTCAGTGAGCAGTACACAAGAGCCTGGAGGGATAGAAAAGAAACATAAATAGAAAAGAGCCGCTCTTTTGATTTGCTCAAATTGCAAGGTTATTGTGAAACACCACCACCATCTTCCTTTTAAATGAGGCTTTTGCAGCAAGTCCACCTTATAGTGCCTGTCAGATGTATAAGCCGGTGAATATGCAGCTCTCTGGGGAGGAAGCTCATGCTCTTTCAGCTCACAAGGTTGCCATGAATGCCTTAACAATACAGTCTGCGCCATCTCATAAGGGACAGCATGGCCACCCAAACCCTTGGCATTGCAAGATGAAGGGGAACAGAGAGCCGAACTCCTTGCGACCTGTATGCTTGGTGTAAGTCTTAAGTGCTGTTCCAACATTTGGGGTGTGCCACAGCCATGGGCAGAATGAACTCAGAATCTCAATGGAATGGGTGGTTAGAGCAAGGGTGGGCCACCTTTTTCGGGGGGGGCAGAGGCCAATGACCCTGAGAAAAATCAGTCAGGAGCCAAACATAAGTGAGAGGCAAAAATCAAACAAAAGGAAACAAAAACACCTCACCCCACCCCAACTCACTGACCTGGATCCCCAAAAGCACCCTATATACACAAACAAAAAAAACCCCAAACCAAACCAAAGCAAAACGCACTGACTGGGCTTCCAACAAGCTTGGGATGTCCTCTGGCAGCAGGGTGAGCTGCGCTCATGCTCCAGTCCTGTGGGTGGAGGAGGTGCCAAGGCTTGGAGACTTGCTATGGTAAGCCAGACCAGATCCAGCCTGTGTGCTGGGTTAGAGCTTTCAGCATCAGTGGTCCCATATTAATCTCGCCAGTCTGATTGCTCCGAGAAATTTGGATACCCGAGGGTTTTTGCCAATGAATCTGAGAATACTATGATTAGTACATTAGCACAGAGTGTCATTGTTCATCACAAATCATATCAAGAGTCTGACCAAGGCAGGATCGGAGACATCTCACTCCAATCAAGGATTATGCCCCTGGAAAATGAGCTGCCTGTTTACCATGAAGTAGGCTTTCCTTTTTAAATGTATGAAAAACTGGTTTGAACAGCGATTACCTCATTGTCTCATCACTTTTATAGTCTGGGGGCGGAAGGATCTTTTGGAGAGAAGTCTTCTGCTACAGGTGTGACCCTTTCACTGCTGAAGATGCTGCTACACCATTTTGGTTTAATCGGATGTCCTCATTTGGATCTTATGATAACCTCAAAAGACGCAGCAATGGAAAACATGAATGACAGTAATGCTCACAAGGAGAGAGATTAAATACATTCCCTGGAAGGCCACTAACACACTTTGAGAAGTTTTGTAAGTTGCTGGTAGTGTGGGGTTTTGTTTTGCATAGACAATACTTCTAACCTCAGGCCATTTGCAGGTGCAAGGCACAGATGTTAAAACCCATTTAATTGATTAAATGGTTACGCATAATGCTAACACTACATTTAACTGTTTAACCACTGGGGTTGTGCTAGAGCAGCCCCCACACCGCAGGCAGGGACTGTTCCAGCCCAGCTGCTTCTGACCCCACCCCATCCATGCAGATGGGGCTGGAGCAGAGTTAGAGTCAGCTGTTTGTCTGCCTGGTGCCAAAAGGGAGCAGAGAAGCATGGCAGGGAGGTGCTGCAGTGGAGTTGAAAACAAAATTTAACCACTCAAAATAATGACTCTAGAGGAAAAGGACAGGTGCAGAGCAACCCAGCATTTAACTGCTGCCACAGACACAGAAGATCTTGTGTCACCCAGGAAAAGGGGGTGTGGTTAGCACAGAGTGTGCTGCAGCTTACAGCAGAGAGGAATAGCCCATTTATATCAGAGTTGTGGGAGACACTGGGCAGCAGAAAAAGGAACTGAAAATGGCAAAGGGGAGAAAATGAAGCCAGAATGGAGCAAAGGCTCATGTCCCATTGACTAGGGGGGAGCAGCCCCGCCAGGCCCCAGTGTGGCTGGCTGACCCATCTCAGATCCCGCTTAGCTGGTTAACCAGTTAAACGTTAGATTAAATGTTAGATTAACTGATTAATTGGGATTTGACACCCCTAGACCTGATGGGTCAATACTGAGGAAAGTGGTAAAAGATTCAGCTGAATTTTCTGCATTTTTAAATTGCTAGAATGAGGTCCACTTTACTTTACTGTACAATTGCAAAGTTAATGCAAAGTAGACAAAACGAATGGGAAAGAAGTGAGACATACACAGCTTCAAATGTATCTGAGAAGCATTTCTTATTCTGCATCTGTTTCACACTTCTCAAGCTGTCTGGTGAGAAATCTGAAGACTGAAGCAACATATGTAAACAAATGAAAAGTCATCACAATCAGTTTAATGAAGTGCACAGAATAGCGATTGATCATGTCAATAAAAATAAAACAATTAATTTTACATCAAGTGTGCTTTATTTCCTCCACAGGTATTCTGTTAAATAAAGCACCATATATATACTGCCAGGCCACAGCTAAAGAGGATTCTTTACAGAATCAAATTTCTTGTGGTTGTTTAGTATACAAGTAAACTTAATTTTGATAATAAGAACCACAGCGATCTGAGGCAATCTGCCTCTATTATAAGGTACAAAACTGGCACAGAGGACACCATATTATACACAGTAAAAATGCCATAAGTTTAAATTACATCATACAGGGCAAGGAGGCCCTGTTCTCCCATACAGCCATATTAAATGAAAGCCACTACAGTGAACTCTTAATTACATAAAACATATCCATTATCTGATTGCCCTTTAAGAAAAGTACGGTAGATGCAAAAAATGTTTTAATCTGGAGTTCTGCCTGACCAAGAATTAAGCATATAAATCTATCTTGCCATTCAAGCAGAGAGCACTGGACAAACTGAAGCACAAAACAGAAATAAGCAAAACTTATACAAACAGCATTTTTTGAAAAAAAGACTTAAAAGCAGACATGCTCCATCTAATGTCAAGAAGCAGCTTGGTTTCCTTTGCCAGATATCCTTGTGACCACATGAATCGTAGACTCAATGGTCCTACACAGGATGTCTAAAATGTCATGCTGCTGCATGTGACTAAAAAGTCCTCTGGAATGGCCACAACTAATTGATAAACTAGTTTCAGGGTCCTGGGATGGTAAGGCTTGACCATCGCAGCTTCTTAGATCTGCTAGGTCAGATAAAACTGCTGAAATTGATGTGGAGGGGAACTCTGAGTCATCCTCAACGGGACCGGGATCCTTGGAACTCTGCAGATCTTTAAATTCCTTGCACTCTTCAAATTTACCATTGCCTGACTGCTCTTCTGTGTGTTGTGACCTGTTAGTTAACATGTCTTCTGAGAAGGAAGATGGAACTTCCATTCTGTACTCTTTCACAGAACTATTTTCAGGGGAAGGAGGATCTTGCTCCGTGCCAGGATCAATGATTGAAGAGTCTCTTGTCTCATTATCTGAAGTGCTTGTTGGAGTCAATGCCTCTCTTGGTTCAGTTTTCATATCACTGATGCAGCTGTCGACAGTGTGCTCCTCATCGCTGCTAACCCGTCTTCTTTTTACAGGAGTAGCTCCTTCATCATCTGTAACACCAACAGAGTTTGCACTGAAGTACATTTATCAGATTGGTTTTATATTTACATTCAAGTCTTGAGGTCTTTTATTTCATATTTTTCACTATCATAAACTCGTTTGTATGTAGGCAAACAGCATTCACTAGAGATCTCCTCAGAGGCTCATCAGACCAGAGAGATTCATTAACTGTAATTGCCTGCTTAACATTTTACCTCCTTAGATTGTGTTGCACCAGGGGTTGGAATCAGCAAATATGAAGCTCTTTTGATAAGTAATAATGTAAGTTCTTTACAGCAAGGGACTGTCTTTTTGTTCTGTGTTTGTACATCACCTAGAGTAACTGGATGCTGTTCCATGAGGAGGGCTCCTAGGCTCTACCAGAGCACAAATAATAAATACAGATAACCACAACAAAAATCTTTGTTTAAACACATTTCACTGAACAGCCTCTGCTCAGATTTGTACAAAGATTTCCTCTCTGTAATTTTTCTGGCCCAAGGAAGAGAACCTGGTCCCACTGAGGTCAATGGTAACATTCCTTTTGATTTCTATACAACCAGGATGTCACCCCCATAAGGTTTGGCTTGACAACACATAATATTATGACATGTATAGTACTACTCATTTGGATGACACAGTACAGCAAATAAAACCAGCGCTCCTTCCCCAAGAAGCTTACAATCTAGTTTACACAAGACAACAGTGAAAGATGGAAGTGAGAAATATCACACAAAGGAAACTGAGAGGTGAGATCCATATACCATCACCTTATGGGGTTATTTATTGCATCACATACATACTGTGTCAGTTCCTCTTAGTTTGTCTCATTTCAGAATACAAATTAGTCAAAGTTAGGATTGTGCTTTTTCCTCTTCTTTTTATGGCACAAGAGTGGAATCAATACTAGAAGGCGAGCCCAAGGAGGTGGGTGTTGAGAGGAGGCTCTATAGTTAGGAAGTTATTTTCGACATGGGGATGACCCGGGAGAACGACACAAAAACAGACCCACAGACAATGGAGAGGGCAGGGCAGGGCAGAGCAGAGGGGGGAGGGAGCGGTATGGGATGGAACAAGCTATGCACACAGACGTAGTATGCAGAGCTTAGAAAGTGAGAACAAGGGTTTAATTTCACGTTGCAAATGTGAAACCAGGGACAGGGATGCAGTGAGCAAGAAAAACGATTTCAGGAGAAGTGTTTTGGGTTACCGAGAGAATGCAAGACAGCAATCAAGTACACAAGCAGGAGATGGTTGCTGCAGCCCTACTGGGAGAATGCCATGCTATGGACCAGAATCTTGGTAGTATAGTTCCCTGTAAGGTGCACCCCTGCATGGCCATGCACAACAAAAAATCTCCGTCCGCCTCGTTTGTAGAGCCGCACAGCACCACTCACTTCCTGCTGGAAGACAAGTGGCATGGCAGGCAGCAGGGGCCGGTGACGGAGGCTGCTCCAGTGGCCGGGGCCATGTGGTGGTGGGACTGCTTCAGTGGTCGGGGCTGTTCCCGGGGCCAGCTCCAGCCCTTCCCCGGGGCTGGAGCTGTGGTCAGGGTCACAAAGTGGCTTCCTGAATGCTGCTTGGGTGGGCTCCCACGTGGTGGCTGCGCAAAGCTGGGGCCGGGCTGTGATGTGGCTGCTCCTGGGGCTGGGGACCACTGCATCTCTTTTCCTCTCTCCCCTCCGCCCCCCGCACCTCTCTTTTACCCTCCAGAGCCCCTGTCCATCCAACCCTCTGCTCCACCCCCAGCACCTCACTCCCTGAAAACCCTGGGCATTGGCAGCAGCTTCCCTCTGCCCCAGGAGGGGACTCAAAGCAGCCCCACAAGAAGCAGCCTGGGGCAGTCCCTGCCCTGCACATAGTCTGCCCCAGGAACAGCATTCCCTGTGGGGGGAAACAAGTCTCCCCTTCTCCCCATGAAGTGGCGGGGTGGGAGAATCTCTTGGGGAGCAGAGCCACTGGTGGGTGCCACAGTGGCACACACTGGAACAAGTGCATGTGACCTCATTGCTGGCGCACAAGACAAAGCTCGCTCTGCTCATGGATGGAAAATCTTAGAGGGAACACTGCTTGGTAGTAGATACTGAGCTGGAACTGAAGAGAGGAAGAACTTGTGGGATATAGCAACAGCAGGGCTATGGAAGGTAAAGGAGAGGGAGTTGAAGATCACAGCAAGTTACAAAAGGCAAACCTTTAGTTTTTCTTTCTTTGGCTTCTTGCTCTTGTAATGAGTTCCTCTGCTGTTGACATGCCTTGCATTTGTTTAGTAGTTCTTGCAAAGTTGGAATGAGGGCCGAATTCAGCTGCTTAGGGGTGTGCACTGAAAGCAACAAAGCAAGTGCTCGAAGGTCCTAAAAAAATCATAACCAAACACGATTAGTAAAATTCTCACACACACACACACACACAATTTAAAACTGAAATAGGTTGATCTGTGTACTAAGTAAAGACCTTCCCAGATGTTCTAAATCCTGTTCTGCTTCCAACACAATAGATGCCTAAACTTCGTTTACACTATCGAAATTTCCCAAAACTTTCCCACTAGTATTAGCAATGTCTTTAATGTAGACAAAGACCTATTGCAGAAGAGCTGGCAATACTAAGTGTACACAACAGAATTAACCCTCTTGGTTAGGATTTCTTAATGCTTAATTTCAATGTGTTTTACATTCGATCTGAACAATGAATAAAACGTAATATGGTTGCCAACTGAACCATGGAACACTCAGCAACAGTTTTGGAAGCATTTTGTTCTTCAGATGTGGTAATGAATAGGGAGAATTATCAAAATGCAGAATTACCAGAGTACATTTGTCAGCCCCCAACTATTTCATACCACTGCTGCTATCTAAGCTCTGGGAATAGATGAATTTGCATGTGCACTGATTTCCTGTGTGAACAGTATTCTCTGCAAGTTGAGAATACTGAAAAGGTTGCCTTACTTTTAGCCTCCAGACCAGTGGTGTCCAACCAGTTCTGAAGTGAACTAGCCACGTTATTCAAGCCAACTAGCCACACTCAACTGGTCAAATAGCCACATGTGGCTAGCGTTTTGGACACCATGGCTCCAGACCATTCATTAAGTATGGCTCCAAAAGACCCTGTCACTGGGGAGACACTGTAAGATAGCACAGTAAATGTTGGTCTGTCTACATTATTCTGTTACGTACACTTTAGCAAATCTCTGGTTAAAGTCACTGATACTGTATCTAGACCAGTTGAAACTGAAGTATGATCTCTTTTTGATGGTGCTTTTTTTCTTTTTAAATCCACGAAGAACAAATAAAAAAAAAAAATTAAAAGAAAAAGGAATATTTTTTTCATGTAGAATTAATTTCACTTAGACCAATGGAAACAGAATCTTATTGATTACTAAATATTCAAAAGATGGGTGAGTTTTTTCTGCATGGAAGTTACCTAAGAAGAAAGGAATATTAAATAACAAGATACCAACCTAGATCCAATGCACTTGTAACTAGCGTGAAAGATGGGTGTGGAGGGGCAAAAAGAACTCCCTTGCACACATTTGTAGGTTTTATCTATTAGTTCAGAAAGGATAAGACACGAAGGGTACCTGAACCACCATACCTATATGACAATGGGACGTTGACTACACAGAAGCCATCCAACTCTGCAAATGCCTGAAATTTAGCCTGTAGATATACCACATAGGTGCACACTGCCATTTATCCTAGAACTTTAAGCCAGTTCTGAACTGTGATGACATGGTACACCTTTAGATCTAGAAAATGAATTTTATTGCTTGGAACCTCTGCTCTGGCCTTTATAGAGTCCAGGACTGCCCTCAATGAATTCTGTTCTTTGAACAGGAGACAGGATGGATTTTCTTGTACTGATTAGTAGCTCCAGCATGTGAGAAGTAAACTGAATAGTGGCTATGCTGAAGAAAAGCTGAGCTCTCTTATCAGCTAGTCATCCAGGTAAGGAAATAAACTAACTCCTGACTTTCACAGTAGTGCCACTACTACAGCCATGCATTTTGTGAAAATGTAAGGGGCTGCTACTAGTCTGAAAGGCAGTACTGTGAATTGGTAATGGAGTTTGTTGAATGTGAACCTGAGAAATTTTTGGAGGCACTAGTGAATAGGCACATGAAAATAAATATATTTTAAGCTGAGAACAGCATACCATTCCCAGGCATCTAAGGAAAGGATAACAGATGCCAGAGTGACCATGCAGAATTTCATCTTCTTTGGGTATTGAACTGCCTTAACTCTAACGTAGGCTTGAGACCCCACCATAACCTTTGGCTTCAGGACAGGAAGTTATGGGAATAAAATTCCTTGCCTCTAAATGACATGGGAACTTCCTCTATGGCCCCCAAAAGAGGAGACTGGACCTCTTGAAGTATCATGCTCTCATGAGAGGGGCCCCTGAAGGGAGACATGGAAGGTAGGTGCACTGCAGTACCACTGTGTTTAAGATCCACCGATCCATCGTGATGTTGGTCTAAGTACTCAGGAAGAGGGATAGGTAGCTGGCAAAAATAGGGGACAGGAAAGATGGCACTGTGGGAAGTGGTACATGGATATCACCTACCAGGTGAAGATGACTGTTCTGAAACACCAGGTAGCGTAGAAGAACTAGCTGCAAAGAAGGTAGCCTCTTAAAACTCCTGCCCTTTTCTTGGACAGGTTCTGGTAACATGGCAAGAATGGCTCTTGCTTTGTTGTTGATATAAAGGTCCTCAGAGACTTACGGGTCGCCCTTGAGATTATGCAGACTCTTATTCACTTTATTAATAAAAAAAACAAGGGTCTTCAAATGGGAGGTACTGAATTATTTGTTGCAACTCCTGGGGAAGGCTTGATGTCTGCAGCCAAGATGAATGTTGCAACATGATGGTCACTAATCTGCCTTCCTGCACCAAAGCAGAGAATTCCTGCATTGTATCATCAGGAATCTTGTTTTGAATATCAGGATATTAACCTATAGGCTGAAATCATATCACCCTAGCAAAGCTTGCTTGTTCACAATCCTGAGCTGTCAAATTCCTGTGGTTACAAGTTTTCTGCTGAACAAATCCAGGTTTTTCACTTCCTTTTCTTTAGTAGTAGACGCTTGATGTCCTTGCCTCACACCTCTTCATGCTGGCCACAACCACCAGGGAGCATGGAGGAATGTGGTTGTAAAAGTTCCTGAATCTCTGTGAAGGGATAGAATAGTTTCCCTGCCTTTTAGGCCATGGGAGACATGGAAAAAGGGGTTGCCATAAATTTTGGACAGGCTCCAGGATAGCCTCATTAATAGAGAGTGCTACCCAAGAGGTAAAGGCCAAGGCTAAAATGTCCACAAGCCCAGGTGATGTTTCTTGTACCTCTTCTGGTGGGACATCCACAGCTGTAGTCACCCACCTCAATAAGTCCTGATGAGCTCTAAAATCATCAAGAGAGGGGAGAGTCAATAATTACTGTTTCATCAGGTGACAAAGAAGAGGAGACTAAGAGCTGCTGAAGAGATTCCTCCACTTCTGTGACACTGATCTTGGTACTGGGGGAACAGATGATAGTGATCTTGTAAATACTCTTCATCTGCTGGGTGCTGAGGTGAAGAAAGGGAGTGGAGAGATACTGGATTGCGAATAGAAGTCCCAAGAAGTCTAGGAGGGCCACAGGTATGGAGGTGGGACACAATTTTGAGAAGGCCACTGACTTCTAAAGTGCTGGGATGGACAAGCAACCCTCTGGAGCTGTGGGGCAAGCTTACACTGGGACACAATGGGTCTGACTTCTGAGTCCTATGAGAAATCCATTTCCACTGATCATGGGGGAGATAAACATGTCAGTATTGGGGAGTGGGGCTGAGAGCCTGGATAAGGCGGAACCAATGAAATTATCACTGGCTTGCCTTTAGACGCAATCCTACACAGAGGAACCACAGCATAGAAGGGGCCAGTACCAAGTGATGCTTTGGGGTTTGGAGTTGGGACTGCAGGAGCATGTGGTTCCAAAATCAGTTCCTTATGAGGCTCCTGAATAGCAGGAGAAGCTGGTACTAACAAGCTGAATAACTCCCTGGCTGCCTCAAATGTCAATAACATGGGAAGGTGTTTTAAGCTTGCAGGACTGAAGGGTACGTTGATGCTTTGGGGACTGATCTCAGTGGATCCTTCCTGGTTTCTGAAGTCAGCAATCCCTGCTGGCTCTCAGACTGTTCCTGGGCATATGACTTTTTAGGGCACCCTTATCAGTTCTGGTGAATACTTGGTGCTTTCCTATTGGAAGGACTGGGACTGAATCCTTCAGAGAATTACACAATCTCCTATTAGACACCAGCAATACAGACCTGGCTTATGAATTCATAACAACAGGAGGAGCACTCCTGATAAGCTTGGACATGCTGGTACCCGCTCTGAGCAGGTGGATTCTGACAGTGGACGAAGTGCAGAATCCATGAGCAGGTACTTGAGCAGCTTTATTCTTTTTTGAATGATTTTTAAACAAATGTGGTATTTGTCACTCAAATGCACCTCTCTCAAACACTGAGGCAGCTGGGAGGAAGGTCATATTACATAAATGACAGGCCTTGAAGCCAGGAGAATGGGGGCCAGTTTGGTACCAATCCCGGTATCCAACCATGTACTGATAACTCCACATTAATAAGACAATCATAGATATACGTTTACAATATTATTTACAGAATTACTTTATAAGACTAAAGGAGGAAAGATATGAAAAAAAAGAAAGATTGTAGTTCCAACAACAAATTCGTGACTGGCAGTAGGAAGGAAATGAGAGAGGTTGAAAGCAGTGCTGCCTTTATACCAACATGCCATAGTCGGAGATAATGCAGTATGAATTCTCACTGGGTAACAGGTTCAGCTAAGGAAAAATCTCTGATAACTGTACATGAGGCATGTAATTGCCCACAATGGAATGGACATGGGGAATCACTTTAAGAACTTGTTTTACTGGGAGAAAGCAGTCTAGGGAGAACAGCCCTGGAATTCTTGGAACTAGATTTGGAGAATTCATCTTTTTTGGTTGACAAAACATGCGACGAGAAATAACAGAACAAGATCTCCCTAAGCGTCTTTAATGTTTTCCTATATTTTTCAATCTTTGGGGCGATTTAATATTTGTGTCAAGAAATAATCAGAGGTGTTTGGATGGAGGGCAGAGAGGTTAACTCTTTTTCCATGCAATCACAGGTGGCCCTCAGGATCTTGACTCCACTCACAGAAAAGGTCACTCGCTGAAGTGACAAAAGCCCACCCAAATGATGCAGAGAAAGAGCATAAGGGGAAACAAAAAGTAGGTAGCAGAGAGCTAAAAAAAGACCTATAAAGAGAATTAGAATGGCATTCCAGAGCTATGTGCTGATCTCCTTTGCAAAGCAGAGACTTCTAGCAGGGAACTGGTGAGCAGGGTTCAATCTAATGGACATTTCCAGCTGGCTCTGACCAGCTGGCAAAGGGGACCCTGCCCATGCATATAATCTCAGTTAATATGCCTACTCTGTAAGGCAAATCCTCACACTGGATGCAATCTGCTGAAGCTCTGCCACAGAAAGTAAATGTGTTTTTAAAAGGTTTTGTTGTTTCAATGGCTTTGGAAAGTCTTACCCCATTTAATGTAGAGCTTGCTTTAGAAATTTCAACTCGCTGGCTGCTGAAATCAGATTCTAGACTTTGATACTGATTTATTAGATTTGAAACCAGAGTATTGATTAAATTGGCACAGTTTGCTTCAGAAAACACCTGCCCCTGGACCTGGAAGAGAACACATGTATTTTAAAGCTATAAAGAGACTCGAATTATGCAAAGTAATAGTCTAAAGTAACGTATAATCCTGCACTACCATTAATACGAACACTTAAAATACCACATACCTTTAGAAGAAAGTGTGTCAAGAATGTGTACACAATATTGTTATTAAGAAAGGTCCTTTCATCCATTAGAATACATTTAATATACTCTGCAAAAACTGGATCTTCACAAAGGAGCTTAACACAGTTCTTTGACATGGCAGACTAAAGAGAAAGAAAAATACTTTGCAGTATCATGTTGTGAAGTTAACATTGAAATTATGACATTAGTGAGAACATTGTACATAATTATCTATTATGGGGAACTGAAAGAATAGGCACCATCTGGAATAATGCCTGCAACGTTATGCATCATAATATATAACTAGCTATTCCCCAATTAGAGAAGTTAAGAAGTGGGTAATTCGTTAATCGTGTAGTCGACAATATTTTTATCGACTACATGATAAATTAATAAAGGAAAGCAGTGACATTTCTCATGCCAGGTGCCAGCATCGACTCCACTGCAGTTCTGCAATCTTAAGGGACTGGGAGCTGGTATGCAAGGATGCTGGCTCAGTCCCAGCTCGCACTGGGTCCCAGCATCAACCCCACTGAGGCTCTGCAATATTAAGGGACTACAGAACAGCAGCAGGAGGTTATGCTGGGACCTAGAGCGAGCCAGGTCTGAGCCAGCATCCTCGCACACCAGCTCCCCAGTCCCCTAAAAATGTAGAGCCGCAGTGGGGGGGAGGAGGGGAAGAGGGAGGGGTAGAGAGATGCGTGTAGTCACTAGCATTAAATGATAAACTCTGACCATGTCACACTTCCCATAGGGACCATAGTTCTCTGTAGGCTGTGCAGGAAGAATTTAAGCCCTGCCCACCTCGTTAGCAGAGCCACACAGCAGTGTGCCTGCAGCCCTGCACTAATGAGGTACTTCTTCCAGAGTGCTCCTGATGCTATATCTGGAAGTGGGAAAAGGCAAGCTGGTGGGGGGGAATAGAGGTGGGGGAAGAGTAGAAACTGCTTTAAAAAAAGTCTCGGCAGCTGGCCAGGCAGCTTTGTGTCCCCTGCCCCCCTTCCCTTCCCTCTCTCTGGCAGCAGCCACATGTTTTGCTGGGCTGCTTTAAAAAAAATCACCCGGGCAGTGAGCAGCTCTGTGTCCCTTTGCCCCCTCCTCCTTGTAGGGATGCTAAAGACTAGTCGACTAGTCCCCCCCCCC
Source organism: Pelochelys cantorii (assembly GCA_032595735.1). NCBI lineage: Eukaryota > Metazoa > Chordata > Testudines > Trionychidae > Pelochelys > Pelochelys cantorii. The sequence goes on from CM064328.1 coordinate 181,476,839, forward strand.
CACCTCTATCAGACAGATACAGCGGGAGGGAGTAAGAGGGGGTACTTGGAAGTGGCAGCACCGGACAGCTGAGTCCAGGCTCAGTTGTGTAGCACTGCGCGTCTAGAGCCCGGGGTTAGCTGGGGACTCCCAATCTGATCCCGGGTTCCGCTGAAATGCCCCAGCTAATCCAGGGCTCCAGTGTGGCATTTCGGCAGAACCCGGGATCAGCTTATACATTTCAAAAGGAAGAATGGGGAAGTGTCTATCGACTAGTCGAGTAGTTGATGGAAATTCCATTGACGACTCGACTAGTCAATTTACCGCTAGTTAACATCCTTACCTCCTTCCTTCTCTTTGGCAGCAGCCACATGTTTTGCTGGGCTGCTTTAAAAAAAAAAGCCTCAGCAGCCGGTAGTTTTGTGTTCCCAGCCCCTTCCCTCTCTCTAGCAGCAGCCCTGTTTTGTTGGTCTGTTTTAAAAAAAAAGCCTTGGCAGCCAGCAGCTCTGTGTCTCTTTGCCCCCTCTCTTTTTCCCTCGGGTAACTCCAGCTGCTTGGCTCCTGTTCACAGTACAAGGCAGGACGCACCCATAAGAGAGAGCAGTCCAGATCTAATGACACTGTGCTAACTTGGTGCTACAATGCTGAAGCTTACTGTCCACCCATGTTATTCAGACACTGCTTAGGAGCAGAAATAAAAATAAACAAATAAAATACGCATAAGGATTTAATTCCTCAATCTTTCCACGGAGCTAAATTACACCAGCTTTGAAGAATGAAAGATCTGTGATATGTAAACAACTGAAATATTAAAAATCCCTGGTTCCTAGATAATAGGGAGCAATATGTGCACAAAAAGTCCATTAAATAACATAATCTGTAATTTCAAGCATGAAGTGAAACAACTATTTCATTTCATGTATTGAATACTAATCATAAAATATTTTGTTTGCTATCTCAAGAAGATGGACAGTTTTGTTTTATGCTTCAAAAGGAACAGATACATGTAAGACACTAATGGCTACTGAAATTTTTGCTGTATTAATTTCTTTTTGTTTGATTTCATATTAAATAAATAAATAAATGTACATGATTAATTATCCCTTGTTTTAGTATTTTTTTCTTCTATAACATATGTAAACTTGCACAAGTGCACATGACCTCAATACTGGCATACATAACAAAACTCACTCCACTCATGGATGGAAAATCTTAGAGGGAACACTGATAGGGATTCCTGTTTATAGACAAGTGGCCATTGGGTATTCATCTAACAAGTCCAGGAAGCAGCTATGATTATGAGGAGCTGTTCCTGTACACTATGTGGTCCAGATGATTTTATGAAAAACAGCAGACAGAGATCCAGAGAGCTTTGAGAAAGAAGACTTCAGTTCCAACTCAGAAGAAACATACAAACAAGAGAATAACCCAGAAATGAACATCATCCACTGTAACACACACACAGCACAGCAATAAAGAAATCTAGATTCCTTAGTGTGGTCATGATGGCAAAGCAGTAAGTAACCCTACTGAAACATGGACCAATCCTTCAATAAACTAGGCTATGGCAAAGTGAGTGAGGCCCTTGTCCCAAGCATGTGAAGTAGAAGATAAAATCACAACCACCCTTGCTATTCATAACAGGGTCTTGGAATGTTCAAAAACCTAGAAGTCACGGTGTAAACACTTGACAATTCAGGACTAGGCAAAGATTCTTAATCGAAGCTAAACACATAGAACTAATCATCTGGAAAGTGATGCTAACATCAGACACAGGATGCTTGAGGTGCTATTATGGCTATTGTAACAAACTGACTATCTCATCTGAGCTGCAGACAGATCTCCTGAACCAACAGAACCAGAGGGAACATGTAGTTGAAGTCCTGATTGCAGTTGAGAAATGGATTTTGCAAGTGATGCTGGCTTTTGTCTGACCTCGACATAGAGCTGGTGATAAGGAATGTTGGACTTGGTAAATAATGGACCTAATCGGGACTTTCCCTTTACATAATAGCAGAAGGAGACCTAAGCGAGACATTGGTACTTTTGGCAGAGGAGTGTCGGCTCTCGTTCAACAGGAGTAAGTCTTACAGACCAAACAAATCACTTTTAACTACAGAATCATAAGGAAAAAGCTTGCATTTCCAATGGTGACCACATGCTATAAACAAGATGAACATTTCATTCCATCTGGAAATACTCCTGTTGGTAGTAAGGGAAGCAAGAAAGGAAACTTGTAATGGACATGTGTTATCTTTACCTCCTGCATCTCAAATAAACTGAGATGAAAGTGTCCCAGGTGTAAGGAGCACCAAAAGAAATTATTCCCTTTGTAATCAATCCTATGGAGGCCATAAAAAGGCCTGGAAAAAAAGTATCATCTCTTATACTGATAAGGAACCTGTCTGTAAACCTATGTTTAGATACAGACATTATTGCATGGATGATTCAACATCTGAGACAGATAAGAACAGGATAGTAGCATTCTCAATTTTTAAATGCTGCTTTAGAAGTGATGTAACAAAGCTTTTATTGCATTTAAAGGATTAATATAAAGCCATCATCACCTTACAGATACTGGTTTGCCTTACAGTGTTGCCATACTGTTTCTTCTTTATCTTTTGGACTAAAGAAAGAAATTGCTAGAAAGAAACTAGAAAGAAAATAGCCTCAAAAGGAAAAATCAAAAGAAAAACTGTTATGAAAATCACTGAGGACACTGGGTGTGATCTGAGTTCACTGCACCTTCTGTGGTTTAAAAAAAAAAAAACCAGAGTGGGCTACTCCCTCTTTTACATTCCTGGCATCTTTTGCAAGGGAGGAGGAGGAGCGAGCAGCCCCAAAAAGACACAGCTCACCAGAAAAATTTTGCAGTTCAATGCCAAAGGTGCCATCTACCCCAAATGGAAATATGCAGCCATCATGCCATTAGTGCTTACTTTTATGATTTTAGAACTTGGTCATATGCATCTCTTCAAGCCTGCAACCTGAAAAGTAATCTAGGGTGATTTCATTTTTTTAAACTTCATTTGAAAACAACAAAAAAAATGTAGTTGTTTTTCAATCCCTATCCTAAACTGTTGGGTGAAATGGTTGTATGCTATTAAAATTTTTATTCTGGATTTACAGATTACAGTTATTGATCAAATACAATCTATATTGCTGTCTTCCCTGTGACACCTAGATACCCTACAGCAGGGGTGGCCAACCCATTAAATGAAGAGAGCTGAAACAACGGCGGAAAAAATGCGAAAAGCCGCGGGGGAGGCTTTGCGAGCTGCACTTTCAGGGGTGAAGCGTCGCACATGGCTCGCGAGCTGCGGGTTGACCACCCCTGCGCTACAGTTCTGAAGTGGCCAGATTTCAACGGTGGGTGAATCAATCTCTATAAGTCAATCATACGCTCTGAGCCTGCTAATGTTTATCCACGTGTGGAGTTATTAACATACAAAATCATTTGCAGGATCAGGGCTATAAAGGAACTGCATCTCAGTCTTTTTTTAAAAGATGCTTCAAGGTTGAAGTCACAATATAAACACAAGGTGTTAGTAATTTTGTTAACATTTAATTTTAAAAATGTTAAACTTGTGAACAAATTAACATCATCCAGTAAACTTAAACAGTGTACTTAACAGTAATTACTCTTATGCATTGCATTTAAAAAGTAACTAGCTTTAAAGCATTTACAGTTGTCACATCATGTAAGTATTCTTGTTCAGTTAGCTCTCAAACACATTTAAATTTTACCTGAGTTTGGCATAGCTCAGTCCAAAGTTTGGGAAACAATGCAAGATGAAGTGGTAAACCTTCATAAGCAACTAGGACACCTGAAATTTTAAGAAAATACAAAACTGATGATATAAGGAACTACCTTAAACTGTAGGATATATTTATGTTTTGACCTGAAGAGTTTTGAAGCACAATAAAAATTCAGAGGACTATATCCTAAATCAGTTACATATGACTATAATGGTCTAGCATCAACCATGGGTTCACTGTAGTTAGTCTACAGAACAGGACTTAGCTCTACATTTTTGTCCATTGAGTCTAAAATATAGTATTTGGATCTCAATACTGTTGTCTTTTAATTCTTTAGCTGGAACAACTTACCAGTTTTAATATTTTTTTGAAAAACAAGGCAGCATGAGCACATTTATTATCTGGTTCATTGTTTGAACAAAAAATTAGCAGGTGACTCAGTGGCTTAATGAACGTTATCTGTAAAAGCCAATCCATGCTACCTTCACCATTTCGTAACCAGTCAGAGACTCAGCTCTTACCTAGTTATACAGAAATATTTCTGATGCCATAACCATGTTTGTGTATCTACACCTACCATTGTTGCCTAACCATATTGTATTCTGGGAAAATAGTAATAGCTATCCCAGAAGAGAAACACAGAGAGCAGTACCTTCTGACAGGGCTGAAACACAGCTGCCATGTGTGCAGGTAAAAGCCATTTTCCCTGAGTACAAGTTCAGCTAAAAGTTATAGTGTGGTCAGGTCTTAATTCAAACTAGAATCAGGTCTAGGTCTATAGTGACAGAGTTGGTGCCCTCTGATGGCTTTTTGATGCTTACATTAAATGAATTGGTGGTCTCAGTTCAGCTATTACTTTCATATGAGGCGTCCACATTTCAGAAACCACCAGAGTTAGCATTAGTTGGCATACTTGTTAACAGTCTCAGCAAGGCTGAGGATTAAGACTTAGATTTTTAAATTTATTTATGTATTGCTGTGCTCAGCTTTGCAATGTATAACTGAGTCAGGAGCCTAAATCTAATTTTCAAAAGGGATTTAGGCATTTTGAAGCCTAAATCCCATTGTCTATCAGTATACTTAATTTTATTTAAAAAAATAAGCATACTGATCTCAGTTACCGCTACAAAACATCTCAAAGGCTAAGGATGTCTGTTTAGGTAGAATTTACTGTTTAACTCCCATACTTACTCATCTTAACTAAAGTTTCGGTAAACTTTTCACAGTTGATTGCAACTCGACATAATAGGTGGATGAACTGATGGTACGAAAAAAAGTAGTCCAGAAGCATACGATCATAAACATCATCTTTACCCTGAAGATTTAAGAAAAGTTCATTTCTAAATAGATTAAGCTTATAAGCAACTGGGCAACTAAATGACATTCCTAATAATTCAGTTAATAAACTTATTAAAAGCTGTTTGTATAACTATGAGAATTTTAGTTCAACTCAAATGGATGTGATTTGAATTAAATTATATGCTAACTTGCAGATGAGTGCCTATACATTTAAATGCATAAAATGCAATATTTCAGTTTTTAAATGGCATATCAGTAACCAGATTAATATCAGCTGGCAACAGCCAAAATTTATTTTGAAGTCTGTTTCATAGATAAGCTTCCAGAACCAAATTATCAAAGGCATAGATCAGCCCAATGAATAAAACCGTGTCTGCACTTTTGCATGCGAAAGTTTTCACATATAATTTCTGCAACAAACTTTTGGATTTATATTCTCAAGCATTGGCATACACATATAAGATAATCAGAAATCTAAGTATTTGAGACTCATACATGCAAACATAATTTCATGCAAAAACACATAAAAGAAAAATATCTAGGCAAAAATATGAGCAAGAAAGATGGTGCAATTTTAGAGACATCTTTTAAAACTGGCTCTTAGTGCTAAAGAATTGTAACTATAAAATGTGGGCTCATACAACATAAAAATATTTGTAGGGGCTCAGGCACCACCACATTATTCAAACCCACAGTTTTTAAAAATTTGCCTACATAGTAAGTTAGTGGATAAACACATCATACAAGGCATCACTTAAAATTCTGCTCTCTTTTCAACAACACATATGTAATGCAACTGACAGGAAAATAGGCTTCCCTATTGCCATCTTTGTACATACTTTGCTGGCTTCCACCATTGTGGGCAAGAGGCACATGTTGAGTTCAGGACGAGGAGGACGGATATTACTTTTCCCTCCTATTAATTTCAGATTTTCACGACATGGGAAATAAGGTCCAAGAGACACTGTAGTGTAAATTAGGACAGAATAATGAAGAATTAAAAGGTTAACATTAGCAGCCCTCAATGCACAGAGAGGTCAACTGTAGTGAAATTCATTTGTAAAATACAATTAGAAATACTTACTTGGGATATTACTGTGGTGGTATGTACAATGGTTATGCTGAAGAAATGGAACCAGAGTGTGCAGGAAATCATGAGGGCTTAAAAGCACAAGCTCCTTAAGGACATCTACAAATGAGAAGTTGGTTTTGCTATTACACAAAGTTATTCCTTAAGTGTACACATAACTTATGGCTCATGCATTTGCAAACCTAGTCTATTTGGTATTACTTCTACAAAGTGCACAATGTGGAGGCAGGCTTTATAGTGAAAAAAAGCTAAGTGAAAACACATGAATTAATCAAAGTTCCCTTCACCTCTTCCAGTAGAAGAACACCTGATCAGTGTTATATCAACTTTTCCTTATCAACCAATAAGAGGGGTGTCAAATTGTAGGAAGTAGAAGCTCAAGAAAATTACCCTCTTTGCTTCTTCTTTACCATATCAGGTCTGATGCCTGGAAAATGACAACCAGCAGCGGCCAGGACGACAATGACAAGGGCACTCAAAGTAATGGGAAAAGGCATACACATTACATTAAAAATAGGTTTAATTTGGATAGTGGTTTATGCCTTCACAAACAAGAAAAAGAGCAGAGTCTACTTCTTAAAAAAACAGATAAAGCCTTTCAGAAGAGGTCTGCTAATGCAAGGAGACAAGACTTTCTTGGTTTGACGTCCATTCCTACAAGTTAAACACCCCACCAAGAATCGTGAAGAAAGAAACTTCATAGCACTGTACTTTTGAAAGCTATTTAACATGTCATTTTACTTTTATTTTTGTATTTTTTGTAAATGGGGTATAAAAATGGACACAAGAAGTTCTTAGAGTAACGAGGTTTTGGTGCTTCACAATAAAAGACTTTTTCCACTAATGTTAAATATTAATTGAGTTACCCTGTGGATGCTAATCTGGAACTTGATTCTGACCTTACTAACACTGTAGTAAATCTACTGATTTCAACAGAAGTATTCCTGAGCTACACTAATATAAGCAAGAATGAAATCAGTTAGATGAATGACTGGCCATATAAAATGATGCCTAAAAATCCTAAATATTTATTTTACCCTTGACATACAAGGATTAGTAAGATTCTTGAGAAAACAAACAATAATTCTATTAATATAAAAATTAACAAATACAACATGCAGAACATCAATAAATATTCACAGTATAGAACTGTTTCTGAATTTTAATCATCAGCCCATAGTTATATGACAAGTATTTTTCCTGACTGCAGTAGTATTAATAAACTTACCAATGCAAGCATTTCTAAGTTCTGAAGGACTGTAAGAATTTAGCAGCGTTAAGAGCTTATGGGCAAATTCAATTCGCTCCTGCCACTGGATTAGAGCTTGCTTCACATCTGCAAATACAAAAACATGTTCAATTATCTGTCATCCCACATTTTGACAATTTTTAATTCATGAAGTAAGATAAAAAATGGTAACACGGAACAATTAAATTGTATCAATTGTATAAACATGATCTTAAACAAACTGGAAATCTAGCACTCATCAACTGCTGCCAAAACTATACTATTTATTTTTAGATACAATTTAACACTTTAATATTTTCATTAACATACTATTACTGTCTAGAAAAAGGAGAATCCCAAAGGTTACATACCAAAGAGATAAACGGAAGGAATTTTTGTCCATGAAAATTAATTAGATCAAACAAACTCAAGTTTTTAATCTCTATAAAAGAAAATCATTACCAAACCTTTTCTCTGAAGATATGGACGTGTTGACTTAAGAACTGAAAGAAATATTGACAAAAGTTCCACCAGGTCTCCAGTCACATGACAAGCTGTGGCCTCATGGTACATCATGTGCAATGTGTTAAAGGACTACAAAAAAAGAAAGTAAAAGTTTATAATAGCAAATTAAAATTTCTAATTTAGTCCTACAGATACTATTTTTACATTTTTTAATACCACAGAAAGCTGTATCAAAATGGATTCTGTGATAGATGCCGCCAAATTTAAAGTTACTTAAAGAAGAATTCAGTGTATACAATAGATTGTCCAAATAATGAAGTCAGTTAACTATGAATAAATTATTCTCAAAAAGAAAGTAATTATAAGTAATACTCTAATATCATTTCCTACCTTAGTGCAGACTTTTGGTATTATGGACAGATGGTAGTCTGTCCATCATTTAGACTGACTTGCTTTTGATTATAAGACTGATTTTTATTCAACTCCTCTAATTTTGACAGTAGTAGAGCAATCTGAAATTTCTCACTGTGCACCTCTGGTAAATGTTTTTGTAAATGCTACTGAAAAACAGAGCAAACTGCATGCACAGGCACAGTCTGATTCAGGAAACAGAAAACCTTTGCAAATCTATCAAGTTTTATTTTATTTTATAAAATCAGTATAATGAAGAGCTTTGCTTCAAGGAGAATATAATTTGTGCATGCATAGCCTGTGCAGTTTGTAACATGCATAAGACAAATACCTTTGGCTCAATGCAATTACTAAGTCTGCATAGGTAGTAGGTGGAGAGATTAAGGTCTAAAACCCAAAGAGTCAAGTATACCAAAACCAAAGATTATTACAACATTTTAATCCCAATCATTTTGTCTAAATATAAATTTCTATTTAAGAGGCATGGGAAAGGGACGTGGGTGTACTTATTTCGGAAAACAATGATTAGAGAATAATCATATAATCTAGTTAAGCTTATGTGCATTCTTTAGAGACATACAATATACAATTATATGTCATCTGAATTATTACTACAGCTCTAAGAAACATCTCCTGGGGATTTCTGACTTACAGAGAAATCATGGAAGTATAGGTTACTCATATAAATTTAACAATAACAAGTCACCGGGACCAGATGGCATTCACCCAAGAGTTCTGAAAGAACTCGAATGGGAAATTGCGGAACTTTTAACTGTGGTTTGTAACCTATCCTTTAAATCAGCTTCCATACCCAATGACTGGAAAATAGCTAACGTGACGCCAATATTTAAAAAGAGCTCTAGAGGTGATCCTGGCAATTACATACCGGTAAATCTAACGTCAGTACCGGGCAAATTAGTTGCAACTATAGTAAAGAATAAAATTGTCAGACACATAGGCTATGTCTAGACTGCAGGCTTCTTTTGGAAGAAGATTTTCTGCAAAAGATCTTCTGAAAAAACTTCTTCCAAAAGAGCGCATCCACACTGCCGAAGCCCATCAAAAAAGTGATCGGCTTTTTCGAAAGATAGCGTCCAAACTGAATGGACGCTATCTTGCATTTAAACTGTGATTACTATGGACGGAGTGGCCACCAGGGCACCTGTGCTTTTTCCTCTTTCCTCTTCTTCCGAAAGAACTCCCTCTTCCCCGTCGACACACGCCTTTTTCTGAAAGAGCTCTTTTGGAAAAAGGCTTCTTCCTCATAGAAAGAGGATTACCAATGCCGGAAAAACCCCTCTGTTGGGGAAAAGTTAACATGGTTTCTCTAAAGGGAAATCATGCCTTACTAATCTGCTAGAGTTCTTTGAGGGGGTCAACAAACATGTGGACAAGGGAGATCCAGTGGATACATTGTACTTAGATATCCAGAAAGCCTTTGATAAGGTCCCTCACCAAAGGCTCTTAAGTAAAGTAAGTTGTCATGGGATAAGAGGGAAGGTTCTTTCATGGATTGATAACTGGTTAAAAGACAGGAAACAAAGGGTAGGAATAAATGGTAAGTTTTCCAAATGGAGAGAGGTGGATCCCCCAAGGGTCTAACAGTGAGGTGGCAAAATTTGCAGACGACACCAAACCACTCAAGATAGTTAAGACCAAAGCAGACTGTGAAGAGCTTCAAAAAGATCTCACCAAACTAAGTGACTGGGCAACAAAATGGCAAATGAAATGTAATGTTGATAAATGTAAAGTAATGAACATTGGAAAAAATAATCCCAACTATATGTACAACATGATGGGGACTAATTTAGCTACAACTACTCAAGAGAGAGATCTTGGAGTCATTGTGGGTAGTTCTCTGAAAATATCCACTGTGTGCGCAGTGGCAGTCAAAAAAGCAAACAGAATGTTACAGTGCTTTCTGAAACGGGGGGGAGTAAAGTTGTTGAGGGGAAAAAAAAAAGCAATACCGAAACCGTGGGGAGGAAAGTTGTTGAGCCAAAAACAAAACAAAAAACAAACAAAACAAACAAAAACAACCCCCCCTCCACACACACACACGCTGGGGGCTGAAATGCCATCGCGGCCCTTTTTAGAGAGAAGTAGGCACCGGTACGCCATCCCGGGGCGTACTGTCATAAAAAAAGCACTGGAATGTTAGGGTATGTCTATACTTCCACCCTAGTTCAAACTAGGGATGCAAATGCAGGCATTCGAAATTGCTAATGAAGCAGGGATTTAAATATCCCACGCTTCATTAGCATGATCTCGCCGGCGCGTTAGTTCAAATCACAGCTGATTCGAACCAGGAAGTGCACACTGGGACACGGTAGTTTGAACCAAAGCCCTTGGTTCGAACTAACGTTACTCCTCAAAAAATGAGACTAAGGGGGGATATGATAGAGGTCTATAAAATCATGACTGGTATGGAAAAAGTGAATAAGGAAAAGTTATTTACTTATTCCCACAATATAAGAACTAGGGGTCAACACATGAAATTAGTAGGCAGCAGGTTTAAAACAAACAAAAGAAAGTTTTTCTTCATTCAGCGCACAGTTAACTTGTGGAACTCCTTGCCAGAGGATGTGGTGAAGGCTAGGACTTTAACAGGGTTCAAAAAAGAGCTAGATAGATTCATGGAGGTTAGGTTCATCAATGGCTATTAGCCAAGATGGGTAGGAATGGTGGCCATAGCCTCTGTTTCTCTGGAGGTGGGTGACAGGGGAGGGATCGTGTGAGGATTACCTGTTGCGTTCCCTCCCTCTGGGTCATCTGGTATTGGCCCACTGTCAGCAGACAGGATGCTGGTCTAGATGGACCATTGGTATGGCCATTCTTATGTTTCTTATATTTCTGGCAATGCCCAATATTGCAAGGATTTTGGCGAAGAAGTTATTTATTCTGCTGGAATGCCAGTTACATTTCAAACCTCTACCAGACAAGCACTAAATATAATATTAATCTCCCTCACAGTATAATGCAAAAAAAAAAAAAAAAAAGAAAAAAAAGAGAGGTTACTTTCCTTGTGCAGTAATTTATGTTCTTCGAGATGTGGATGCTCCATTCCTGCACTTATAATTGGAACTTTTTAGCAGCAGTATTCCCTTGGGTGCTGGCGCACATGTGCGGCACCGCTTGTGCTGGAGCGAACACGCCAACAGGCAAGCGCCATCAACCATTCCTCAGTTCCTTCTCCACCGCAGAGAGATGTTGCAACTCCAAAGCAGAGAGGAGGATCATGGAGCACCCACAGGGACACCCATCTCAAGAACATCAGTTTGTGCACAAGGTGAGCAATCTCTCTTTTCTTCTTCATGGAGCGTCCCTGTGGGCACTCCACTGTAGGCGACTATGGAGCAGTACCGTGAGCATCTGGAAGGCGGGGCTTCAGACCTCACTGGTGGACGGTGGAGAGGACTGCCACCGCAAACCTGATATACTGTGACATGTATCTACAGCATAATGTTTTATAAAGGTATGTGTAGAGTCCCATGTTGCCGTCCTTGATGGGCATGTTATGAAGGCCATGGAGGTGCCCACTGCCCTGGTGAAGTGTGCCTGCAACCGAGTTGGTAGTGCCACCTTATTGATGTCGCAGCAAGCTTTAATGCAATTTGTTATCCATTTTGAAAGCCTGTGTTTTGAAATCGCATGCCCTTTGATCTGCTCTGAAACAAACAATCTGGAAGAGGGTCTGAACTGCTTTGTTCTAGCTAGGTAAAAGGCAATTGCCCGCTGAACATCCAAAGAGTGGTGTTATGCTGCATTAGCATCAGGATGAGGCTTTTGGCGGAAAACAGGTAAGCACACAGGTTCACTGAAGTGGAAGTGTGAAACTATCTTTAGGAGAAAATTTCGGATGTGGTCTTATAGAATCATAGAACTGGGAGGGACCTTGACAGGTCATCGAGTCCAGTCCCCTGCCCTCACGGCAGCACCAAGCACTGTCTAGACCATCCCTGATAGATTTCTATCTAACCTGTTCTTAAATATCTCCAGAGATGGAGATTTCACAACCTCCCTAGGCAATTTATTCTAGTATTTAACCACCGTGACAGGAAGTTTTTCCTAATGTCCAACTAAACCTCCTTTGCTGCAATTTAAGCCCATTGCTTCTTGCCCTATCATCAGAGGCCAAGGAGAACAATTTTGCTCCCTCCTCCTTGTAACACCCTTTTAGATAGTTGAAAATCAATATCTTGTCCCCTCTGTCTTCTCCTTTCCAAACTAAACAAGCTTAGTTCTTTCAGTCTTCCCTCATAGCTTATGTTCTCTAGACCTTTAATCATTCTTGTTGTTCCTCTCTGGACCTTCTCCAATTTCTCCACATCTTTCTTGAAATGTGGTGCCCAGAACTGGACACAAGACTCCAATTGAGGCCTAATCAGTGTAGAGTAGAGCAGAAGAATGACTTCTCATGTCTTGCTCATAACACTCCTGTTATGCATCCCAGAATAATGTTTGCATTTTTTGCAACAGTGTCACACTGTTGACTCATATTTAGCACGTGGTCCACTATGACCTCTACATCCCTTTCTGTAGTACTCTTTCCTAGACAGTCGCTTTCCATTATGTATGTGTGAAACTGATTCTTCATTTCTAAGTGCAGTACTTTGCATTTGTCCTTACTAAACTTCATCCTATTTACCTCAGACCATTTCTCCAGTTTGTCCAGACCCATTTCAAATTATGATCCTATCCTCCAAAGCAGTTGCAACTCCTCCCAGCTTGGTATCACTTGCAAACTTAATAAGCGCATTCTCTATGCCAATATTTAAATTGTTGATGAAGATATTGAACCAAACTGGTCCCAAAACTGACCCCCTGCGGAACCCTACTTATGCCCTTCCAGTATGATTGTGAACCATTAATAACTTCTCTCTGAGAATGGTTATCCAGCCAATTATGCACCCGCCTTATAGTAGCCCCATCTAAGTTGTATTTGCCTAGTTTATTGATAAGAACATGCGAGACCGTATCAAATGCCTTACTAAAGTCTAGGTATACCATGTCCATCGCTTCTCCCTTATCCACAAGACTTGTTATCTTATCAAAGAAAGCTATATGATTGGTTTGACAGGATATGTTCTTTACAAATCCATGCTGGCTGTTACCTATCATCTTATTTTCTTCCAGATATGTGCAGATATTTCCATAGGAGTTACTATCAGGCAGGGAAAATTACTATTCCTGATTTTCTTAGATGGGCCACTGCCACAGCGAGGATCTTGGAGAAAACTGAGGGTGCAGAGAATAGGCTGAAAGGCAGGACTCAGTATTGATGGTGTTGATCCTTTCAAGTGAACCTGAGGAATTTTCTGTGTGAATGCCGAGTTGCTATGTGGAAGTATGCATCCTTAGGTCAAGGGACGACATCCAGTTTCCTTTTTCCAGGGCTGGAATTATCTTTGCTAGGGTGACCATGGTGAATCATTGTCTTTTTATTTGTTCAGCCTCAGTAAGCCCAAGGTGGGTCTCCAACCTCCCGAATTTTTTTGGAGTGAGAAAGTATCTGGACTAAAAGCCCTTTCCCCTCTGATGTGATGGTATGAGCTCTATTGCCCCCATGTGGAGTAGTTTGTAAATCTCCTGTTGAAGCAGAGACTCGTGAGAGGGGTCCCTGAAAAGGGACAGGGAAGAGGGTTGGATTGGTGGAATGGTAAGGAAGGGAATCCTGAGGCCTTTGTTATTATCTCCAAGGCCCACCTGTCTGTTCTAATCTTGGCCCATGAATGGTAGAATGGTTGAAGGTTGAACAGGTACCAATTGGCTGTTGAAACCCTTGAAACGTCTGCCTGCCATTGGAGGACTAGGACGTGTCAGGTTGGTCTTGAGGCTGCCTATGCTTCTGTTGCTTCTGCCGACGTCTAAGGTCGTAATCTCTCTTTGAAGAGTATGATGATGATGCCCTGCGTCGTGGTGTATAAAGGTGGTTCATTTTCTTTTGAGTTAAGGGACATATATACCTAAGGTCTTGAGTGTGGCTCACGAATCCTTGCACAAGTGCAGAGAAGCATCTGTGGTGGCAGAAAAAAGGTTCTATCCTCAACTGTGTTCTACATCTCCATAGGGATTCCAGAGAGGTACAGCCAGGAGACCCGACACATGACCACAGATGTTGCAAATGACCTTGCGGCAGTGTCAGATGCATCCAGCGACGCCTGCAGTAATGTTTTTGCTAGGAGGACTCCATCTATGTTGGACTTGAATGAAGATTTGTAGTCCTTAGGCAACTGCTCAATAAAGACTTCATTTGTTGAAGTGATGGTATGTGTACTTTGCTAGCAATGCTGAATAATTTACTAATCTGATTTGGAGGGATATTGAGAAGTATGATTTCCTACCCAAAATGTCCAGTCTCTTCCAGTCCTTGTCATAAGGAGTGGATTTATATTGGATCTGTTTGTCTCTAGTGTGGGCTGCATCCACCACCAGCAAGTATGGTGCCGGGTGGGTGAACAAAAATTCGGTCCCCTTCATAGGAACATAGTATTTCCTATCAGAAACATAGTAGTTCCTTTCTGTGGTTGGGGAAATCAAGGCTGATGTTTGCCACAAAATTTTTGCAGGGTCCAGTATGGCCTTGTTGACTGGCAAGGCTATTTTAGACAACGGTCAACTTGTGCTGAACTTCAGGAACCTTGACTAAGGAAATGTCAAGGGAATTGGCCACCCTCTTGTACAGGTCCTGAAAGGACTTGAAGTTGTCGCCTGCTGTTGGTGGAGGGGGCATTATCAACTCACCCGCCCTTGGCGCAGGGGGCATTATCAACCTGTCCGAGGAAGAAAAGGAGAGGTGTGATGGAGGTAAGGTGTCTTCCTCCTGTGTTTCCTCCAGATCTTCCATCTCCTCCTGTGTAATGTCAGATCTGGTGGATGCAGGTTGTTTAGGAACCACTGCCCAAGGTCTAACTACTGCTGTCAATTGCGGTGGTGCTGCCTGAACTCTCATGGGGCCCCAGATCCCATCCCTGTCAAGATTATGGGAGTGGGATGGGAGGGAACCATGGAAATGGTTGCCACATCTGGGGCTGGCTCTGCCGTTGCTGTTGCTGCAGCTGAGAGGATGGTTTTGGAGACGAGTGTGGTGGTGAGAATGAGATTTCTTCATCATCTTCAGTATCACTAGAAAAAGGTGGGGTTGAGTTTGATAGTGTAGCCAGCGTGCTTGGGCCCTCTAATGCAGGTATAGCATTGGTACCCAAATAACAGTGTGAGCGGTATCGATGCGACCACCAGCTCCTGATGAGTGGTGAGGAGCCTTGGCAGCAGAAAGTCTGGTGCCACCGGTGCAGAGGACAGCATTCTTTGTGATACCGAGTCGTCTTGTATCTTTGATGTGGTTGCAACTGGGGAAACTTCGGTATGTGGTACTGGTATCATCTTAGTCAGCATCTGTATCTGCGGTTCTTAGCCAGGGTCTGATGCAGTGGTTTGGGTACCAAAGTTGTTTGGTATCAATGGTGCAGGGGCAGTCTTCTCCGGCTTTGGTGCCAAGACTTCAGGGCATGTATCTTTAGAGGACAGTGTCCCTCGGGGTTTGTCCATACTGGGTGTCCCCTGTGCCTGCATATCCCCCAAAGCCTGTACCTTGGATGTTTAGGAAGGCTTCTGCTGAGAGGATTACCTTTTGGGTGGCCTGTCAGCTGAGGGTGAGGCATGCTTCCTCTTAGCTGTTTCCTTGACTGGAGGATCCCTCAGTGCTGATGATCCTTGGTCAGAAGCCGCTGTTGGTGAGGTATGAACTGGAGAAGCCTGCGATACTGGTTCTGAGGCTAGGCTCTCTGGCTTCTCCATGGTGAGGAGTTTTAGGTCTTTGAAAACAAGAGAGCTGCAGCTAGAAGAGAGCTTCTTATAGCAGTGGCAGCTCTTCGGAAAATGATCCTGTCCCAGGCACCAGATGCACTGGGCATGCCCATCAGAGATGGGAACAGACATTCTGCATGTCAGGCACCTTTTGAATCCTGGGGAGGCTGGCATCACTACACTATTCCTAATAAACCAGTAACAAAGAGGGGAAAAATGTTTTTTTAAACACTAACAATGAAAGGGGAGAAAAAACTTGTAACAAGACTGAAGATGTAATACTATCTAATCACTATCTACTAATTAACAACTAACACTATCTATGAAATAAGCGCAGAGCGCTGCTGGGTTCTGACCAAGCTGACAGCAGTTGAGAAGGAACTGAGAGATGGCTGACAGTGCGCGCATTGGCACATTCGCTACGGTGCAAGCCACACGTGTGCACCAGCACCCAGGGGGGAATACTGCTGCTAAAAAGTTCTGATTATAAGCGCAGGAGCGCCAAAACACCTACAGTGTAGCGCCCACAAGGACACTCCTCGAAGAAAAACCTTAATTATGATCTATATTTAAACTAGGTGGAAGATTAAGGATACACTGTCAAGGAAATCTATTCTGCTGACATAAACATCTTTAGCAGACAAGTAATAGCATATTGTCTAAATATAGTACAGTAGTTACAAATTGAAGAGCAGCTCTGACAAGACAGTGCTTGTATCACCCTGTGGCCTTCATCCAGTTGCTACTGCCTTTCATGGAGTTAGGCTAACACTGGATCCAGTCTTTCTGCATGAAGCTACTTATCCATGACTAGCACCCTTTCACTAGAAGGCTAACCTAACTGTTCAGCAATAAATTTAGTTACACTTTATTTCTAGACATATCTTTGTAATATGCCTTGCCAAAAACCAAAACAAACAAGTTGGATATAGGAATATTTAGTTAGAGTTTAGTTCATAAATTCGTTAGGTCAAATTTCTTACATCTAAACATTTCTAAGAGGCAAAAGGAAACTAGCAAAAATTCCAAAACAAGTATAGTTTAATAGATTTCCTTTTTAGTGTGGTATTGCAGAGGTTTGATTCTGTGATTTATTTTATCAATAAGAGGAAAGGTTTAAGTTTTTTATAGTAACTTTTTTTCTATAGCTTTAGTTATTAACATCACCCCCACTGAAAAATTCAAACTTCTGAGATCACCTAGATAGCAATGAACTCTTTAAGTTGTCTGATCTTAGAAGTATCCTAGGATTTAATCAGCCCACTCCCCTTTTTGCAGATAGTTTTAAAATGGCTGACACTGTATTTTAAAAAAGTACTTAAAGCAAGCATATATATCAATTAAGGAAGTGATGACACCCCATTCTCTGAGATGATGAGTCAATGGGGAATGAAGATGCTCATTTGAATTAAATGACAATGAAATATTTACCTCAGTCATCAGGATTAAGCCTCTATTAAACACAACAAGAAGTCTGTCTTCATCAGATTCTAATAATATTCTGAAGGCACTAGAAAAGAAAAACATTAAACACTGAAAAACCCATGTTTAAAATACCAATTTTTCATAATTCTCAGAATGTCTTAAAAAACAGCTGCCTATCTTTTGTAACTGTTGTTCTTTGAGATATGTTGCTAATTTTCATTCCATTGTAGGTGTGTGCCTGCGCCCACGTGTATGGTTGTCAGAGACTTCTTCTTTAGCGGTATCCATAGACTGGCTGTGGCACCATAAGAGTGCTGCACTCATGCCACAGCATAACAGTTGCTGCTGGCCCTATGTCTCCTCAGTTCCTTCTTGTGGACAACTCCGACAGACAAGCAGGTAATGGAATGGACATGAGCCACACACCTCAAAGAAAAGCAGTTATGAAAGGTGAAGAACCATTTTTCCTTCTTTGAATGGTAGCTCATGTAGATTCCATTGCAGGTAATTAACAAACAGTATCTCCAGAAGTGGGCTTGGAATTTATAGTTTTGCAGACTCTGCCAAAATCAATGTCATTTTGAGCTTGCTGGTTCAGCACATAGTGCAAAGTGAATGTGTGGATGGACAACCAGATTGCAGCCCAGCAAATTTCTTGAATCTGCACTTGAGAAAGGAAGACTGCTGAGTATGCTGGCACCCTAGTCAAACGATTTGATGCAGGGCAGCTTTACCAGCTCATAACAGTAGGACATGCAGACTGTAATTCATCAGGATATTCTATGGACAGACACTGGCCAACCCTTCATGATATCTCTGAAAGTAACGAACAATTGTGTTGACTTACGGAATGGCTTTGTTCTAACTATGTAAAAGGACAGTGCCTCCTTGATGTCTAGGGTATGTAACATGCAGGGAACGGAGGTCCGGGTGGCACAGGAGGCCCTGGCCTACATCCTGCGTCAGCAAGTCTGGGACCAGGGGAAGTGGGATGGGGTCCTCCACGAGGAGGTTCCAGAGAGTGGTGAACTAATGTTGGCGAGGCCACACTGGCGCGATGAGGATCAGCGTCACCCCATAGCGCTTGACCCTTATTAGCACCTCATGAAGGAGAGGAAAGGGGGGGGGAAGGCGTACAGCAGATGTCTCGGCCACCGTAATGTCAGGGCGTCCCCCAGACACCCCCGATACGAGCAGAAGGCAGGGCATTTCCTGTTGCACATTGACACAAATAAGTCGAGGAGGGGAGTACCCCACCTGCGAAAAAGCGAGCTGGCTACCTCCTGCTTGAGAGACCACTCATGGGCCGCAAATGCACTGCTGAGTTGGTCTGCCAGAGTATTGTGGACCCCCGGGAGACAGGCTGCCTGAAGATGGATGTCGTGTGCAATGCAGAGCTCCCAGAGGGCTACCGCTTCCTTGCAGAGGGGAGAGGAGTGAGCACCACCCTGTCTGTTGATATAGTACATGGCGGCCGTGTTGTCTGTCTGAACGGAAACACAGGCACCCCGCAGACAAGGAAGGAACATTAGGCATGCGAGCCTCACTGCCCTCAGTTCCTTACACTGATGTGGCATTTCCTCTCCACCTTGGACCACATACCTTGTGTCCTGAACTCCCCCAGGTGGGCTCCCCATCCAGCATCCGAGGCGTCCATCCCCAGCTGCAGCGTCGGTAGGGGCTGCGCGAATGGGACTCCACTGCACATCTCGCTCTCCCTCGTTCACCAGTCCAGGGCCAACAGGACATCAGAGGGAACGGTGACCAATCTGTCTATGTGGTCGTGGGCTGGCTTATACACCTTCACCAGCCAGGCCTGCATAGGCCGTAGTCGCAGCCTGGCGTGCTGCACAACGTACGTACATGCCGCCATGTGGCCCATCAGCCTCAGACATTGCCTCACCGTGGTTAAAGGAGCAGACTGCAGTTCCTGGACCATTCCCCTTATGGACTGGAACCTGGGGTCCAGAAGGTAGGCCCTCCCTGTTGTGGCGTCTAGCCTCGCCCCCACAAATTCTATGACCTGGGTAGGAACGAGCGTAGACTTCGCCTCATTCGGCCACAGTCCCAGCCTTGAGAAGGTCTGCCTGGCTACATCTATGAACTGGGAAACCTGTTCCCACGACCTCCCTCTGATAAGCCAATCCAGGTAGGGGTAGACATGGACCCCATTCCTTCTCAGGAAAGCTGCCACCACAGCCATGCACTTTGTCAACACCCTTGGTGCGGTGGACAGACTGAAAGGTAGCACGGCAAACTGGTAGTGGTGGGACCCCACAACAAACCTCAGGAATCTCCTGTGGTGGGGGGAAATGGAAAGATGGAAGTATGCATCCCATAGTTCGAGGGCGGCATACCAGTCTCCCAGATCGAGTGAGGGGATGATGGAGGCCAACATTACCATCCTGAACCTTGATTTTTTTATGAAGGCGTTGAGCTCTCTGAGGTCCAGAATGGGGCAAAGGCCCCCTTTGGACTTCGGGATGAGGAAGTAGTGGGAATAAAACCCCTTGCCCCTGAAACCCAGAGGAACCTCTTCCACTGCCCCCAGAAACTTCCTGCCGGAGGAGGTGCTTGTGAGAGTGGTCCCTGAAAAGGACAGGGAAGGGGGGAAGGAGGACGGAAGGGACAGGAAAGGGATAGAATATCGCCTTGCCACCACCTCCAGGACCCAACAATCCAACGTGACAATACACCAGGCCTGATGGAAAGGGAACAGTCTGTCCGAAAAGAGTCGATCTATACTGAGGGTTGGTGTGTCATCCTCGGGCACACCATCAAACACCCGACCTGGGGCCCTGGGACTTATTGGATGGCCCCTGATTGTGGTCTGAGCCCGAACGAGAATGCCTCCTCGTATTTCAGGCGGAACCATCCCTGGTTCTGCACCTGCTGTCAAACCTGGCCCCCGACCATAGCTCCTCTGCCCCCGGGAGCTCAAAGGGCGGCGCTGGGGATCCGGGGTGTGCAAGCCCAAGGATTTCAGGGTTGCCCTGGAGTCCTTCAGGCTATGGAGCCTGCTATCGGTTTGCTCTGAAAAAAGGCCAGTCCCCTCGAAAGGAAGGTCCTGCAGGGTCGTCTGCACTTTTGGGGGGATTCCGGACACCTGAAGCCAAGAGCTCCAGCACATGACAATACCGGTAGCCATGGCCCGGGCAGCAGAGTCAGCCGCATCGAGAGTGGCCTGAAGGGCCAACCTGGAGACCATCTTGCCCTCCTCTGTAATGGCTGCAAACTCTTGCTGCGAGGCCGTGAACTTATCGGCCACTACCCAGATGTTGAAGGCGTACCTACTGAGCATAACCTGCTGATTAGCTATCCTGAGCTGTGAGCCGGCCGTCGCATACACCTTCTGACCCCAGAGGTCGAGCTTTTTGGGCTCCTTGCTCTTGGGCATGGGGCTTGTCTGCCCCTGCCTCTCCCTCTGCCAGGCCACCTGCACCACTGCCGATCATAAGAATAAACGTTCGTGGACTGCCTGGGGGACAAAGTACTGCCTTTCTACCCCCTTCTGTGTAGGAGGTATGGAGGCCAGAGTCTGCCAGAGGGTCTTCGTAATTTTCGCCACCATCTTGTTCAACGGGAGGGTGATCTTAGTAGGGCCCTCTGCCATGATGATATCAAACACCGGATCTTCATCCTCTTTTACCTCCTCGGCTTGTACCACCAGGTTCTGGGCCAGGCTTCTGAGGAGGTCTTGGTGGGCCCTCGCATTCATGGAGGGCATCAGGGGGGAAGGGTTGGCCAAGGCCTCATCTGGAGATGAGGAAGACTACTCCCTCGCCGCCGGCCTATCGTGCGGGACCCCGGCCCCCGACTCCTGCGTCGGACAAGACACTGTCTGATCCTGAGCAGGGGACTGGATGACCTGCTGGGGTGGTGGAGGGGGGGAGACACTTGTTCCGATCGACCCTGGGGGGCTAGCCCTGCACTCCCGACCCTGACCTTGCTGAGTCCTGACCCTGGGCCTGGTGGTATGCCCTCGGGGTCCAGAATGGCCAATGCGGAGGGGGTTGCCACTGGGGAGGCCAAGTCTGCACCTCTGGATGTCGGTGCCTCTGGGACTGCGGTCGGGAGCTCGAACAGTGCTGAGACCTGGATCAATACTGAGGACTTGACCTGTGTGACCTGCCAGAGCACCTACAGGAGGCCCTTGAGGAGAGGGACTCCACATCAGATTCGGAGGAATACTCCAATGCCGACCAAGGCGGTGCCGCTGAGCATTCCAGGTCCCTCTGGGCATGATGGGACATGGCCGTCGGCTTGCCTCGGTGCCCTGGGGTGCCGGAGGCAGCATGGACGCAGAATCCGGTGACAGCGGACTCAGGAGTGAAGCCACCTGCGACCTATCCCTCGTCTGGTCCCACGCCCCCAAGAGCGGTGCCGGCCAACCTGACTGGGTGGGCGGCGCCGGGAACAACAGGCGGTACCACCGCAACGGGCGGTACCAAAACTGTTGGCAGAGCCAAGGCGAGCAGTGCCAGAGCAGGCGGTGGCGATGCCAGCAGGACCGAAGAGGGTTGAGTACCCTGTCTGTCACGACTGGACCGGGTGTCGGAGCCACGCGGTGCCAGACCAGGGGACATCGTGAGCTCAATGAGTTCCTGTGCTGCCAGGAACATCTCCAGCATCAACGGTGGACAGACCTCCTCCATGGACAGGCCCAGAGAATAAGGACTGCCCTCCCTGTGAGAGCAAGGTCCCCTGCGGTGCCGCTCCTGCGCTGGAGAGGTGGGGCGCCCTTCCTTATGTCACGCCTCCCTTCTTGAAGGCTACTTGCCTCTGCGCGCCTTCTTGTGTGACTGCGGGCTCAAGGATTGAGAGCGGTGCCGTGGAACCAGCCAATTGGTCCCGCACTGAGGAGCGCTTCTCCTGGTGCCCAGTGTCCCACACCAACCACAGAGTACTCCGTACTGACAGAGTGTCCAGAGCCGCGGGCTGGAGCGCCGACTCCATCAGAATCAATTTAAGACAGGAGTCGCGCTCCCTCTTAGTACGGGGCTTAAACGACTTGCAAACTTTACAGGCATCTGTAAGGTGCCCCTCGCCCAAGCACTTTAAACAGTCTTTATGCGGGTTGCCGCGGGGCACAGGCTTAGAACAACGCCCACACAGTTTGAAGCCTTGCGGCCCCGGCATACCCTCCCCCCATAACAGGGGGGAGGTGAGAACTACCTAAACATTCTAACTATACAAAACAAAGAAGAGACACTAACTACAAAGAGAACTATTTACACTAACTAAGAGAAAAAGCGCCAAGGGCAAGACAAGCGTTCCAGTCGACCGTCACGGGTGGTAAAAAGGAACTGAGGGGGGTTGGGGCCAGCAGGGGTATATATGTGTGGCTATAGCGGCGCCCCTGTAGGGGGCTCCCCAGGCTGGCCCAACAGGTACTGATAAGGGTAAAAAAGTTCCCGGAGTCGTGCCACGGCGCACATGCACCTAGTGGAATGGACATAAGCAAGCACTCGAAGAAGAAATTTTGTAATGAAAACAAGTTCTGTCTTTTGGCTTTTTTATTCTTAGGGGTAAAACTGGTGGGGCCTTGTTTGTCCCTCTTGTTGGCTGCAGAAATGACCAATGATCTTGTGGTGGGTGGGTATACAAGTACTCAAAACCTTTTGCAGGGACAAAGTACTTCTTTTCCAGCCTCTTAGAGTTGAGTGACAGAGGACAGGGTCTGCCAGATGGTCTTGGCAATGTTCAGGACCCCCTCATACCAGGAGTGTGGTGCAGGGTGGGGTGGATGCTGGCTGAGAGCACATTAAACAATGTGTAAGTCTGCTCCTCCACTTTGAGGTCCAAGTTGGATGCCACCCTGTGGGTGTAGCACCTAATGCTCCTTAAAAACATCCACCAGGCTAGATCCTGAGAGGCCTGCCACTGCCTCGTCTGCAGAGGATGAGGATTATTGAATGGTTGGGGGTGGGTGGTGCAGCCCTATCCTCACCTACTGGAGACGGTGGCCTTAGGATGAGTACCAGATCCTGACCTGCCATGGCCACTGGAGCATTCTGCACCGATCTTGGTGCTGTTGCTGCCGACTTCAGCCTGTTTGATGCTGAAGGCTGGTGGGAATGGGGCAACAGTATGATGGTAATGCCCTAGGAATTCCAATAAGGCCATTAAAATAGCCAATGGCCTCGCTGCTTAGTGGGCACCAGTGTCACAGATGCAACCTCTGGAGCCCAATCGTGATGCTGTTTGGGTGAAGGGTGGAACTGTGCTTCTGAGCCAGAGAAGTTGTCCCCTCCAGAGACCAAGATAGGCCTGTGAAGGCCTAAGTTTGTCGGTTCACTGTCATGGTCAGTGACCAGTGCCAGGAAAAGTGCCAGGAGTAGGGAGAGGAGTGCCATGTCGGGGAGTGACCTCAGGGTCTCAGCGATGGTGACTGACAGCAAGACAAAGAATGACACAAATGGTCTGGAATGCAGCCAGTTTGGCAGCTGGTTATATAGCACAGTTCTTGGCTTCAGAACACCAGCCTGTCCCAGGAGCTCTGGTATGAAGATGGAGATCTGGAATGCAGTGCTGATGACTCGTACCGCTGTGCCAGAGACCTGAGTTGCAGCAAAGACCAAGAACACAGTGATCTAGGACCGTGTCTTGGCTCTGGGTTCTAATAGCACCCGCTCATTTTATGCGAAGCCTTAATGGAGGGCTTGCCCTCACAAGGAGCCTTAGCTGGTTCCATTGACGTCCATGGTGCTGAGAGGGGTGCTCTTAGCTCTTCAAGTACCAGATGCTCTGCAGGTGTTGACTGTGCCATTGGCTTGGGCCCTTTACCGCTCCTTGGAGTCAGTGGTGGGTTCTTGTGGGAGAGGAAAACTCTCTACGGCTAAGCCCTTTTTTTGCCCAATGCCCCTTGGTTGGGCTTGCTCAGTACTACCTCAGACGACTTCTTGAGCACTGGCGATGGGAGTTGGTGCCAGAAGGAGCCAAGTGCCAGGAGTGTGCTATGCACTGAATTTGACACACTGAGTGCCAGCTCAGGCAGGGCCAGCTCCAAAGCTAGGCAGAGGGCCGTCCATATCAGGACATCTTAAGGCATATGTCGTGCTCTTTGGGTCTGAGAATGAAAGTTCTGGAAGATGCAAGACAGCTCTTTTATGTCACTATAGACAACTTTTGTGTTGGTGTCTAACCGGCATGGGTCTGTTACACAAAAAGCGGGTCTTAAAACCCTGAGACTGGGGCAAAGATCTCACTGGGACCCTAAACACTTAATGGGTACTAAAGTAACAACTAACAAACAATTAAACTGTTTGCAGTTAGACGCACAAGGCTAAAATAGAAGGGAAACTGTTGTCCTCTTGCAAAACAAGGGACAGAGGGCCTCCAACTGACCACCACCAGCAATAAGAAGGAAGTGAGGAGGCATAGGGCCAACAGTGCCTGATATACTGCAGCATGAACACGGCACTCTAGAGAGCATTACCACCAGCCCTATGAATACTGCTAAGTCAAGAGTTTTTTTGCCAACTGTGCATGTGGGGTGCAAGACACCTACACTGGAAACAACATCAGCAAGCACTCAAAGAACAATTAAATTCAGCATTAGTGACACTATTTTAAGGCACGAGCACAGATGAGGAGAAAATGAGATCAATATTATTACCTTCAGTCCTTTCATTTTATTAGTTTAGAAATGTTTCTAGTACTCCTAAATCTATTTGCTTTGACAGATGGCATCAATGACCATCTTTTAAAAACATGTATCTTTTAAAAAGTAATTTATGAACAATCTCTCCAAAGGTATTTTAACAAATAATGGCTTCAAAGTGTTAAAAACCTAAGAAAAACAAACCATTAAAAGATGCATTTTAGGTTCATAGTAAGGTGGAGTTAAGCACATATTTGAGAATGAAAAAAGGTAGAAATACTTCTCTAAGAGGAATTTAAGCATATAGTATAACTAGAAATAATGGATTTTACCTCATTAGTGGAGCATTTAATTAAACACTCAAATTAAAGGTCAACTATACACTAAGAACAGTAATGAGCTATAAAAGAAGCCAGGGAATAGTTCTTGTTGTCACAATAATTTAAACATACATCTTCTACCCCCATTAATACACATTCCCTCCGATTTAATCAGAAGCTGTAAGCATAAATGTGCTGTCATTTCTTTCACTCAAAAAAAAAAAAATGGTTTGCAGGGCATTTTCTGTGGAAAATAAAGCATTACAGCAGAGTATTTGCAAAAAATAATAATTACACACAAATACTTCTAAGTTTGAGCACCCAATTATGTAGAGTATCTGCTTCCATTCTAAGGCAAATGAATACATGTGTGTGCTTGGGGGGTGGGTAAAGAGTTTTTCTTTTCTCAAAAAAGCATTCCAGCCCATCTATGGCTGGTTTACTCTCCCAATGCTGTGACCTATGCAACCCAGTCATTTTATGGTCATATCCATAAATTAAATGGAAAAGAGCCATTAGTTCAACGTGGAGCTAAAATGTCAAAACAATGCACCTAGGAACTTTAAACTCTTTGTAGATGTGATGTATAAAAAAAAAAAAAAATCTCAGACAAGGCAGAAAATTCAGCCCTAAGCCACCATTTCTACCTTGCTCATTCCCCACAATTCTACCAGAGAGGGTAAGCTGTCACATTGTACATCAGGGGTCAGTAACCTTTCCAAAGTGGCATGCCAAGATTTAACCCTCCTACCTTGGGCTGCGCTGCTCTCCTGGGGGGGAGGGGAGAAGGCTCTCTCCATCGTGTGTGCCCTGTTTCATTTTTTACCCTTGGCTCTGCTCTAGGGATGTAAACGAGTAGTGACACGACTAGTCACTTCCCCCCTTTGCTGCTTCTATCAGAGAGAGGCAGCAAGAGGGAAGGGGAGAAACAGGAGCCGTGTTGGGGGGAGCTGGCTTAAATGGCGCGAGTGGGGACTGAAATGGTCTCCGCTCACACTGGTTTTCCAAGCAGAAGTCCCGCAAGGAGCGCAGGGTCAGTGGGGGAGTCCCACACTCGCTGCAGAGCCTGCCCCTGCTGCCGCTCAGCCCTGGAGCTGCAGCCCAGGCAGCACTCATACTCTAGTAGAGGCCCAATGACAGCAGTTCTGGCGACTGCATGTGACTTCAGCAGCCCCACTCCACCACGTTGCTTGGCTGCCCCGAAGCAGCTGCCCGCCACACAGTCCCTCCAGCAGGGACAGCCTCACCACAGCTTGGCTCCAGCCGTGGCATACAGAGCAGCCGCCCACCACACAGCCCCGCTGGCCAGGCATGTGGCTGCTGCAGATCAGGAACTGGGACCATGGTGAGGCCACCCCAGCAGAAACAGCCTCACTGTGACCTGGCTCCAGCCGCAGCACACAGGGCAGCTGCCCATCATACAGCCCCGCCGCATCCTACTCAAAATTGGCTTAGGATGAGGTATGCGGGCTGTGTGTTGCCGACCCCACGTTCACCAAGCTTGACAAATACGGTGGGTTACGATACAGAATGAAATTTCAGCCTTATTTTTGAATTTCGAGGCTTTATGTTAGAGAAAATGCTTAAATAATATAGCTTTGTAACATTCTGTTTTGAATAACAATAATGTATGCTTTTTAAAAGTTACTGTTTTATATTTATTTAGTTCCTCACATGATGGGAACTTATAAATATAATTATTTTATGCACAATAGGTTTATACACATAGAGAAAATTTCTGTATTTCAGAAACAAACTACAACATTATTTCAAAGTCAAAATACAGTAAAGACAGTATCAGATTTTTTCAAAATGAAGTGTATATAACAAAGCAAACTATATACTGAAAAATAATTCATATTTCAAATTCTAAAAAGTACTCTTAGCTTTTTACTCAACCAGATTAAGTTGCTTCACTAACATTTTTGTACTGTAATACCTTATTAAAGTAGTCCAACAAGACCGTCCATCTAAACACCGCAGATAACAGCTTATGGTTGTTTTCTTAAATTGCTTTATGTCTTCTATTTCCTCTTCTCTCATGTCTGGTCTCTGAGCTACAAACAGCTGCATGAGGTTAAATAGCTCTTCTACTGCCTAAAATAAACACAACAAACATTAGATTAAGGTAATCTTTCTTAAGAAGCTATTATTTATATTGGGGTAGGCCACCACTTCCTGCAGCTCCCATTTGCCAGGAAGGGAGAACCACAGCCACTGGGAGCTGAGCGCAGCCATGCCTATGGATGCTCAGGGTAAACAAAGCATATAGTGGCCAGCTAGCGGCTTATCCTGATGAACTATGTGCAACCAACATGCCCAAGATTTCCCACACCAATTTATATTCTCCTCTTCACAATTGTCCATTAATTCTATTAAGCAATACACTGAAGTGAAATACATGTCTGAATGAAGATGATATTTTTATGTATTTTAGGAGATAAAAATCAGAAAAATACATAGCATTGATATTCTTTAAGCAATATCTTATTAAAAGTAATTTTTTTTTTGATGAATGGAGATGCCTATCTCCTAGAACTGGAAGGGACCTTGAAAGGTCATTGAGTCCAGCCTGTTGCCTTCACAGCAGTACCAAGTACCATTCCTGACAGATTTTGCCCCAGATCCCTAAATGGCCTCCTCAAGGATTGAACTCATAACCCTGGATTTAGCAGGCCAATGCTCAAAGCACTGAGCTATCCCTCCCCCCTTAAGTAAGAGTACTTAAAAAACAAATGCAGCTTCAAAAGTTAGGTGTATGTCTACCATTTTCTATATAGAGTGCTATCTTTGTTCATCCTTTATTGTTTTCTGTATGAAGTGAGAGAAATATCAATTAATATTCACCAGATTACATATTTTCAGAACAAACTGAATAGGCATATGGTGTTTAAAAAAGAATATTCTAACATTCCAAGGACACTGAGATGTCCCTTTATACCAGCAATTATTTTGGGATAGCTCGATGCCCATCAATGCAGATTTACTGCTACGACTGCACAAATACATAACATTGACAAATCCTGATCCACATAACCACAAAGTCTTTGATCTTTACTAGACCAACAGAAAGTCAGTTTCAGCAAAGCAAGTAAATTATCTGGCAGTTATGATATATAGCTGTTTATAATTATTAACTGCAAGAATCCACTTTCAAGAATCAGAAAACTATTTGAGCTAAATCCTGTTCAAGTCCCACATGAATAAGATGAAGCAGGTTGAACTATTTGTTTCAACCAGACACCTTCCATATATTTGATGTCACTCAGATGGTCATGTAGTTTCCTCCCCATTTACAATACCAATCTATTCTGAAAAGTGACTACCATACCAGATAAATCAGTGAAAAACAAATTAATAAACTCAAACAACTTTTAAATCATTATATGCATTAACCTGCAAAAAGACATGCTAATTATTTTGTGAGAAAATAAATTGCAGACAACATTCTTTCTTAAGGTCAGAGAATTGTTAACATACCAACAATTACTAAGAAATACATACACTTTACAATAATGGAACAAACAACTACCCACTGTTTGCACAAGACACAAATAGACCAAATTCTGTGTCTGCTCCAGCAGCTTAAAGCAAGTAGAAAATTAATTTAAAATATTCTCCAGGTTATAGCTAGCTTTACACTATGCCCCTTCTTTATCTCACAGGAAAGGTTGCTCTTAACTGTTCCTCATGACCAGACTGGCATACAGAAGCTTAAGGATCAGTGGGAACTATGAAGTTGCTTATAAATACCTTTTTACTCCCAGATGCTTTGCTACAGAAGAACTGGTGTTCAGGAGCTGGCCCTATAAATGTTATAGTTATTCATATCAGGAACTCAAGACTCAATAATATTTTTGCTTTTCAATATGTAAAGTTGGTTTTTGTCTAGTTCAAAGTATTTAAAAAAAAATTACAGTCATGCAATAACTGAGAAGGCATTTAGAACAAGTATCAGGATATCTATTTAGCATAGATGTACTTACTCCTGGATATTGACTGGCATGTGGTGTGAGATTCTTAAAGGCCCACTGGATATTCTGATGAGAAGCCAGCTGTCTTGTGAATGCGGGTGACTGTTCGCAGCATAGCCGCAGAATGCCATAGTAGGCAGGCAGCATCCCACGGTTAAAGAGCACTACATCTTGATCATCATGGTCTGCTAGGATGTAATTGAAGGCAATGTTCTTTGTCACCACAGGATTCTGTACAATAAGGCGTACATTCTCTGGACAGTCCACACACACGTTATACCAAAAAGAGAGCAAAGCCTGTTTATTGTGGTTGGTGGCGATAGCTGGCTCAGAAAGTTTAGGCTGGAAAAGGTTCCATAAGTCCATAAAATAAGTGGAAAACATAAGTTTCTCAGTTTTTGAGATTAAACAGTAAGTCATGAAACTAAAGTAGGGCACTAGTTTAGTAGTGCCATGAACAGCAGCATCAACATACAGCTTCGCTCTTGAAAGCAGGCCAAGAAGTACATTGTAGACTTGATGAAGAACTACTGTAGTATCTGGACTGAGAGGCAGGTCACGAGTAGGGATATGCAAGGCTCGAGTTGATCGGAACATCTGACGGAATGAATTGCTTGGAATAAGTGATACCAAAAGGTAGGCTGCAGCTTCAAAATGAAAGAAAAAGAAACCTGTTAAATCTTTAAATAGGACATACAAATTAATATTTATATTGTTACTTTCCATTTACAGTGCTTTTCACTAGTGGATCACAAAGCACTTTATAAAGATGGGTAAATATAATTACAATCAAACTGGAGATGGAAAGACTGACACACAGAACACTTGAGATGTGTTCAAGGTCATACAGTGAGTCAAGATCAGAGTTGAGAATAGAACTCATCTTCTGATTCCAATTCCCCATTTGTTGCCCTGCCCTAACTACTAGAACATAATGCAGCTCCATTGCAGCTTGTTGCGAAGGTGAAAATAATTAAAATAATTACTAAAATGCTTATTAATTATGCAGCTCTCACTGTATCTTCAATATTATCTATAAATGGGAGCTGAAATGATGTGCAGTTTCTACACATAAACTCCCCACCCAAAGCCATAGGAAATCAATTATAACAGAATGAAGTCTACTACTACTACTACCACCACTCCTACAGAGGTGAGGTTTCTAGGACAGAGGCAACCATGGTAACATGACTCCTATCGCAATACCAGGGACCCAGAAGAATTTGGATCTAGTGCAGACTTCCAAGGGATCTGCAAGGTTAAGGTGCTCAACCAATTACTAATTCTGGGAGGCGCAGGGATCGGTGGTAAAAGGGGTAGCAAAATCCATTCATACCAAGAACGCAAGTATTTAGTGAAAATTCTAAGGGTTACCACCTACACTTTCCCCTGAAACCTCTCTCATGAGCTATTTGGACTATACTAATTAAACTATGACAGACACAGAAATTGTAAATGTATAATTCAGATTAATACATCTAATTATGTTTTTTCATAAAGTAAAAATAACATATATTGATGAGATACAGTAGGTCTCAATCAAGTGAAAATTAGCTTTACTAAAGATAATTTTCTCAAGGTGATTAATCTGTGGATGTCAAATAGGCACAATAACAAGAAAATTCCATTTCCATTTGAA
This sequence comes from Pelochelys cantorii, assembly GCA_032595735.1. Lineage (NCBI taxonomy): Eukaryota > Metazoa > Chordata > Testudines > Trionychidae > Pelochelys > Pelochelys cantorii. The sequence goes on from CM064328.1 coordinate 181,507,837, forward strand.
GAAAATATTACATATAATAATTTATAATCTGAAGAGGCAATTTCTTTAACTTGCATAAAACTTACAAGTTCTCACTCTAGGATAATTGTGTGCCAAAAGAAAACGTTCAACCCAGTTCTCCATATTTTGCAGCACCCAACTGTGGGCTAATTTATTTCGAGGTGTCTGTACTGCCAGCCAATCCAGGCACTGAGATGGGTTGTATTCAATCACCTAAAAGAAAAGAGGAACACAACACAGCAAATAAAACAATATATTTTTAGTATTTATTGTATCAAAGAGCAACTAAGAATTACAATGATATTGGGTCAATGAAATCACATTCAATAGATTTTCTGTCCCGAAGCCATTTTGTACTTCTGACAATCCCATCCACTATTATCAGAACCAGCAAATCAACTCTATTTACATTTTAATGTATTATTTAAAACATTCTTACAAATTTAATGGGATAATTTCAAGGCCGAAAGGCTTGAAAAACTAACTAATCTTAAAAATAATCCCATTTGTAAAATATTAGTTTTGTCATTTCTGCCACGATGACGCATACCTCTCATCCTTCAAAGATGTCACTGTGGGACACCTGCTGGTGTTACGGCTGACGTGATAGACAATATCAGGGATTGAACCGATTACCTCTAGAGCTGAACATGTCTTTACAGCTTATGTTGCAGAAAAAGGCTCTCAATGTCTGCAACCTTTCCTCCTGCAATCCCTTATAATTCATTGCTCCCACAAGATTTACTACTTTGAAGTGACAGGGTGATAGAGAGTGTCCTCATTTGTTTATAAAATGCCCAGCACACTTTGGGTGTTATAAAAACAGACACATTATTTCAATGTTAAGGGCTATCACAGCTTATCACTGTTTCTTAGAATGAGAAGCAATGACTAAATGAGAACTTCCTACTGATACAGAGTAGAAAGGATGACAATGAACACTTTTGGAGACACACGGTATTTTAGCAGAAAAAAGTGACCAAGGACAAAAAGAATCTAGTAATTATTTTGTTCTACATACTGTACCTCCCATATCCTCTGCAGGATGTAAGAAGCAAAGGGTGGCATTCCTGGAGGACCACCAGCAAACTCCATTAGCATAGTAAGTAATTTGAAAAAAGGATTGGCTGCCTGCAATGGAAAAAGATAAAATATACATTTTGATCAATTTTAGTCAACTCAAAAATACTTCCGTAAATATCTATTTTAAACCAAATACTTCCATAAAAATATTTGAAAACAGTCCACATTCAGAAAAAAATTAGTAGGGTTGTTGATTAATTGCAGTTATACATCTGATACACTAAAAAAATTATTTGTAATTAATTGAAGTTTTAATCATACTGTTAAACAATAGAACATTAATTTAAATTTTATTAAATATTTTAAATGTTTAACTGCATTTTAAAATATATTGATCTCAATTAGCACACTACATAGAAAGTGTACAGTGATCACTTATCATTTTACAGTGAAAATATGCGTAATAAAATTAATATAAATAAACAGTATTTTTCAATTGACCTCAAACAAGTCCGGTACTGCAATCTCTTTATAGTGAAAGTGTAACTTACAAATGTATATTTTTGTTACATAACTGCATTCAAAAACAAAACAATGTAAAACTTTCATGCCTATAAGTCTACTCAGTTCTTCTTGTTCAGCCAATTACTAAGAGAAATAAGTTTGTTTAAATTTACAATGTCACCTGAAAACGAGAACAGGCATTCGTGTGGCACTTGTGAAGCTGGCATTGCAGGTAGTTACATGCCATATATATGTGAAATATTCATGTGTGTTTTCTGGAAAGGTGGCGAAAGCATGAAGACGTGCTTCCATGCTGATGCTCATTAAAAAAACAATGCATTACATTTGCGAATGCACTCCTAGGGGGAGAACTGTATGTTTCCTGCTGTTTACTTGCATTCTGCCATATATTTCATATGATAGCAATCTTGGATGATGACTTAGCACATGTTCATTTTAAGAACATTTTCACTGAAGATTTGATTAAAATGAAAAGAAGGTACCAATGTGAAATTTCTAAAGATAATAACAACGCTCAACCCCAGGTTTAAGAATCTGAAGTGCCTTCCAAAAATCTGAAGGGAACGAAGTGTGAAGTATGCTTTCAGAAGTCCTAAAAGCGCAACACACCAATGGGCAAACAAGAGAACCTGAACCACCAAAAAGAAATATCAAGCTTCTGCTGATGGCATCTGACTCAGAACAAGAAAATGAACATGCCTCAGTCTGCACTGTTTTGGATAGCTATCCAGAAGAAACCATCATCAGCATGGGTGTGCACTGGAATGGTGGTTGAAGCATTAAAGGGACATATGAATTTTTTGTGTATCTGGCACGTAAATACCTTGCCACACTGGCTACAACAGAGACATGTGAATGCCTGTTCTCAGTTTCAGATGACACTGCAATCAAGAAGAGGCAGCATTATCTCCTGCAAACATAAACAAACTTGTTTGTCCAAAGAATTATCTGTACAAGAAGCAGGACAGAATGGACTTTCAAGGCTCTTAAGTTTTACATTGTTTTATTTCTGAATGCAGTTTTTTTGTATATAATTCTACATTTGTAAATTCAACTTTCATAATAAAGAGATTGCACTGTAGTACATATAATTAGGTAAACTGAAAAATACTATTTTATTTTGTACAGTGCAAATACTTTTAATTAAAATATAAAGTGAGCATTGTGCATTCTGTATTCTATGTAGTAACTGATATCAATATATTTGAAAATTTTAAAAACACCCAAAATATTTAAATAAATGTTTTTCTGTTATTAATGTGTAATTAAGTGCATGATTAATAATGATTAATTGCTTTAGTCACTTGACAATGCTAATTTTATTAAGCTTTGACCTATGTCTAGCTGCAAACTGTTAAATATTCATGCACATACAGTAAAACTAATGCTTATATTCTTTGTATGTTGCAGTAAGTAAAATGCAACAAGTAATAATGATCATATATGGGCAGGCACAATCATCAGGCAGAACCATGGGACAAAGACCACCAAACACTTCTGAACAGATCCCAAAATCTTTTTATTTACTTGTTGTTATAATTTTTTATTAATTCTTTTCTCTGACATCTGGACCTTGACCATTGCTTGATCAAGAAATTTGGACTTGTCTAGAAAAATGATTACCTCTGTATTAGTGGGATATTGGTACCCTAGCAGTATTCACCAGGACAGGATAGTTAGAGCCCTGTGCGGATACAAAATTTTGTATCCACATCTGCAAAACAGAGCTGCGAATATCCACATCTGTGAACATGGATACCCATGGATATAAAGCAGATATCCGTGAATTTGCAGGACTCTAAGGATAATGTGATAATAGAATTGTAACACTGGAAGGAACTTCAAGAAGTCATCTAGTCCAATCCCCTACAGAGTAGAGCAGAATTACTTCTCATGTCTTGCTTACAAAACTCCTGCTAAAAAATCCCAGAATGATGTTGGCTTTTTTCCCCCCAACAGTGTTGCACTGCTGACTCATATTTAGTTTGTGGTTTATCATGACCCCCTACCTCCTTTTCTATGGTACTCCTTCCAAGGCAGTCATTTCCCACTTTGTATGTTTGCAAGAGATTGTTCCTTCCTAAGTGGAGAACTTTGCATTTGTCCATTTGTCCAGGCATTTTAAATTATAATCCTATCTTCAAAAGCACCTGCAACTCTCTGCCAGCTTGGTATCGTCTGCAAACTTCATAAGCGTACTCTCTCTCTGCCATTATCCAACTCGCTAATGAAGATATGAAACAGAACTGGACCCAGAACAGATCCCTGCAGAATGCCACTCATGCCCTTTCAGTATGACTATGAACCATTGGTAACTACTCTCTGGGAATGGTTATCCAATCAGTTATGCATCCACCTTCTCCATCTAGGTTATATTTCCCTAGTTTGTTAATGAGAAGGTCATGTGAGATTGTATCAAAAGCCTTACTAAAGTCTAGACATACCACAGCTACTGTTTCCCCTTATCCACAAGGATTGCTGACCTATCAAAGAAATCTATCTGGTTGGTTTGACATGATTTATTCATGACACATTCATACAGATCATTACTGATCACACATTTGACAGCTTGGACATTCTTTTCAGTACAGGGTAGTGAGACACTTGCACATTGCTGGAGAATAGACAAATACAGTGCATTATAAAATAGATGGTATTACTCACACTATAAAATCATCATATTACTTTATTTGCATGATGGGAAACATTTTCAAAGGTGTCTGTCTCAGGAACCCAAAACCTTGACAATTTTACCCAAACCCAATCAATCATTTTTTATCAGGATTCAAACTGATCAACTTAGAGTTACCTCTGAAAGTACCCAAACATTTGTAACCTATCATATTGGCTCTGATTTAATTTTTTTTAAAGTTTGCTAAAACTTAACTAAATATTGTAATTTTTGGCTGTCAAAAGATTATTTTAGTATTTAAAACAGAAAAAGATTAAGAAATCATTGAGTAAATAAGTAGTTTCTTTACATACCTCAGGAGTCAACTTTGCTATAGATGTGAAAAGCATGGACACAATCTTAAAAACAAAAAGAAACAAAAACACATTTTTACATTAATGTTTGCTCAGTTATAATTAGGGATGTCATAGTGTAAACAAGTAAATGGTTAACCTTCTCAGTTACACACAAGGGACTACTTCCCCTGTTGCCTCTATCAGGGGAGGGAGTAGGCAGGAACCAGCTTTTCTATCTGCCCCCTTGCACTGCTGCCTCTGTATCAGAAGCGGCAGTGCAGGAGGGCAGGGAGGGAGCAACAAGGTGGGGGGGGAGGGGAGAGGGCAGCAGACAACTCCGCAGGAGCCGCTCCCACGAGCACCTGCTCCTGCCTGCCCTCCCACCACACTGCTGACGTTAATATAGCGGTGGGGGGCTGACAGCTCCCCCATGCACTGGCTCCTGCAGAACCACCTCCCCCCATCCCAGTGTGTAAACGTATAGCTGCTGAAAATTTCAACAAGTACACATTTACCAAAATAAATTAATTTTAACATCTCTAACAATAATACTAAATTGCCCCAGTGTACTTTTCAGATAATCTCTCTCAAAAAATATCAGCAGCAGGGGCTGGTACTTACGTGTTCGGCAAGTCGATTATTGTACCGACAGAGGCTGAAAATGAGATTGCAGGTTTGCCTGATATTGATGCCATCACGGATATGTTGAAACAAGAAAGGAAAACCCTGCAACAAGTACCAAGGCATTATTACATCTGACAACTTTTAATGAATCTTTTTTCAAGATAGTTGGTTGTACTTTCTAATTTACAAGTATTACCTTCCCTCCTGTTAATGCTGCCATGTCATTTTGTGACAAAGTCAAGTGCCTATAATACAAGAAAATATATATCACTTTAGTAAAGAAACCATGAAACTGAATTTCTGAACTGAGTTTGTTCCTCTCTAGTATAAATTTTAGTGTTTGTAAGTAATGAAAAAAATTCATTAAATTAAAACTGCTACAGATTGAACCTCCAAAATCCAAGACTCTCTGGTCTGGCAACATCCGTAGACCGGCAAGACAATGGATGTTGCTGGATCAGAGAGCCCCGGAGACCGAACCAGCTGGGAACCCTATCCCCTGCAGGACAGCAGCAGCACCAGTGAGTCCTGTCCCCAGGGAGCCCCAGCTGGGTGCGGCAGCAGCGGGGCAGCCAGAGGTAAAAGCAGAGCAGCCGGCAAGCCCCATCCCAGGGATCCTTGGCAGAGCACAGCAGAAGCAAGCCCAGTAAACCCCATTCCCAGGGAGCCATGGCTGGGCAGAGGAAAAGGGGGCCACCACAGCTGGGGAACTACGTCCCTGGGAAGCCCCAGTGGGCTGGAGCCCAAGTCCAAGCCCTGCAGGCAGGAGGTCAGTGGCAGTGGGGCCAGAGCAGAGGCAGCTGCTGAGAAGCTGTTGGCAGGGGACCTCCCCATGTCCAGCAAATACCCTCATTTGGAACGGGTCAGGTCCTGAGGGTGCTGGATAAGGGAGGTCCACCTGTACTATAATTTGACATGCTACATAGTTAAAAAGTAGGCCCATGAAATGATTGCTCAATGATCTTACTAGGAGCTTGAGTCATTTGGTCAGCCAACAAATTAATGTTAACCTATAGATCTCCTTTGCCAGAGGAGGTTGTGAAGGCCAGGACTTTTAACAGGTTTCAAAAAATAGCTAGATAAATTCATGGAGGATAGGTCCATCAATGGCTATTCGCTAGGATGGACAAGAATGGTGTTCTTCTTAGCCTCTGTCAAAAGCTGGGACTGGGCAACAGAGGATGGATCATTTGATGATTACCTGTTCTGTTCATTCCCTCTGAGGGCACCTGGCATTGGCCACTGTCAGGATACTGGGCTAGATGGACCTTTGGTCTGACCAAGTATGGCCATTCTTATCGTTAAAAATGCCTAAACACCCTGCGTCAGAGTACAATCTCAGTCACCCCGGTGTAAAAACAGAGTAACTCCCGATTGACACAGTATAACCAAAATCAGAATCTTTTCCTTGGAAGTTCTTGCCTTTCTGAGCGAGACTGTTCAACCAGAAGAGCAATCAGGGCAATCATCTTTTCAAGTGCAGCAGGTCTGTATTTTTCTTCTGCTAAGGAAAGAATGTCTTCCTCCTCCTCCTCCTCTTCTCCTTCCTCTTCAGATAGCACTTCAACTTGTGGCTGGAAAAATGGGGGGAGGGAATCCATAAGCTCAGTAACAAAGAGACTTCTAATTTCTCTCTCAATTTTGATCATTCCAAACTTCCTAATTTGATTGAACAAAGCAATTCAGACAGGCTGCTCATGATATTCAGACATGCTAATCATCTGCTTTCCATTTTCAAATATTTGTCTGTGAAAAATACACAGCACAAATTCAACAGCTGGGTTGAGGCCACCCTATTTAACAATTTATGATAATTAAATTATTTGCTAAGAAATTTCAAGCAAGTTTAGAAGTGTACAGCTTAGCTGATAGTTTACATGATACAAACTGTTGTCATAAAGGGCAATATTACTGCCAGTCTCAGCAGAAAAGCCAAGGACTACATGGGTATGAAAACTGACCTAGGACATTCTATATTAGCACTGAAGCACACTGATTGGACAATATAAGGAACCTGAATGTCTGCTGTTAATTCTATCCTAAAGAGAAAACTTCAGTATATAGCATAATCAAACCAGCATTTTTCAGAAACACAACATTCACATGAAATTAACTTATTAATTTATTTTTCTTTTAAAATGAAACAATTTACTGAACAGTTTACTGAATATTTACTGATTATTATTTATCAGTTGGCAAATCAAGAAAAGCAGCAAAAAGGATTACTTAGACTAAAATATGAAAAAAAAATTTTTCTTTAAAAAGCTATTTTAAACTTACGTTTTCGGGTCCTTTAGTTCCCATATAAAAATGGACCATTGTTGATATGGCTTGCAATGAAAGCAAGAACTGGCTCTGAAAATGTAAGTATTGAATTATTTGAATAATATACATACTTACATTTATATATACATACAATTTCTTAAGCTACAAAAGCTATATTCACCTCTTCTTCTCCCATTTTGGCAAATTCATAAAGAAAGGCAAAGTACTCTGTGAGATGTTTACTGTGAGGCTTAACACCATGCTCCATAATTGACAAGAGTGTCTTCACAAAGCGAGTTACACATGAACGACTACCAATATCTTCCACGGGACCATCCATGTCATCTGAACTGAAAACACAGTTCAATTTAGATAGTTGATACAGTATGTTAAACTTGCATTAGACACAACCATCTTGAACCTGCCCAAATAGAATTCAGCTAACTTCTGTTTATCTATTCCATTCTTACTGTAAAGACTCAAAGCTATAAACACTCTACTAGCTATGATAAATATACTATGGATGACAATTATATAACACAATATAATAACTCGAATTATAAATGGCGCCCAACACTGAAATACTTCCCAATGTTACGAGGGTGAAAATAAATTTATTAAAGCATGGTTATAGTCAGAAGAGGAATTTTATAAAAAAGCATAATAGGATTTCATATTTAGTCTCTTCTCTGATATCCATGTCAAATGTTCTCAGTTATCAGATCACATGATGATTACTATTCAGGTATCTTATGGTGTAATTTGGAAATGTGACTTGTGTCCAGCAGATACATTTACCTATATTTTAGGTGTTTTAGACAAATGATAGAGATACAGGTACCAGGAAAAAAAGGTGTCAATCATTCTTAGAAAATTTCTTGTTTGTCTTGTTTATCAAATATTTTGTTTTATACTTAAAAAATGAGCTGAATCCTTTCTCTTCCATCCCCAGAATGTACTCTTCCTGAATAATGTCTAGATATAAGCAGCCTGACATACTAACTCAATTTTCTAGCACCTTCTAGCACCGTCTCCTTCTTCTCACTAGGAATGTAAAATCCCGGTTAATCATGAGGAAGAGGGGCAGGCAACAAAGGCTGGCAGCCCCAAGTGTGGGTAGGTGTGGGTGGCTTCTGATGGCAGCTGCCCTACGCTTAGGGCTGCTGGCTTCCTCCCTCCCCCTGTGCTTGGGAGCTGCCACTGCTGGACCTCCCCCCACACTTAGAGCTGTTGGCAGCAGGAACTAGCAGCCCCACGAGTGGGGTGGCTGTCTTCTCCAGCTTCTGCTCCCAACAAGGGCTGCTCCTGAATACCAGGTACACAGTTACCCTTTCACATCCTTACTTCTCACACCCTTCCCAAGGAGACAAATAGACACATTACTTGTTTATTTTCTTCAGATACATTTTTGGCTTCAGTAGTTATGCCAACACTATTACCAAGAGAAACTGTTGATATTGTGCCATAGTACCTGAGCCAATTTTGCTTCCTTTGGAAAACAAAGTTTCAGAAAGGGGCATGTTTCCTGAAATTACTTATGGGTGCTAAGGAGAGTACAGGAGTCTCATATTTTGGGAAAGAGGAAGTGGCTTTTCACACCTACATGACACTATGATACTGCTTGAGGCACCAGGTGTCTTTATCCTTCTCACAGCAACCTGGTCTTAATGAGGTCTTTTAGTAGCAGTAGAGCCTATCTTTTAACTCTAACGGTGAAATTTTAAGCGCAACACCCTCTGTAAAGCAAAATACAGTGATAAAATTCCAGAACCTTGCAGAGGAGAGAGAGATTATGGAAGAATCTTCACCAATACCGCATGTGAGGGGAGGGAGCGGGTCTGAGAAGGGATTGGATAGCAGCTTTCAATTTCCTGAAGGGAGGTTCCAAAGAGGATGGAGAGAGGGTGTTCTCAGTAGTGACAGATGGCAGAACAAGGAGCAATGGTCTCAAGTTACAGTGGGGGAGGTCTAGGTTGGATATTAGAAAAAACTATTTCATTAGGAGGGAGGTAAAGTACTGGAATGGGTACCTAGGGAGGTGGTGGAATCTCCATCCCTAGAAGTTTTTAAGTCCTGGCTTGACAAAGTCTAGGATGAGATGATTTAGCTGAGGTTGGTCCTGCTTTGGGCAGAGGGCTGGACTCGATAACCTCCTGAGGTCTCTTCCAGCCCTAGGATTCTATTATCTTTATCAGGGATATATATAAAAAAAATCCTATTTAACCAGTTAACTGGTTAAATATTATGTTTAACTGGTTACCTGCTTAAATTAGGGTGGGCTGGGGTTGCTCCAGCTGGGCCAGGCCTGCCACAAGCAGGGGATGCTCTGGCCAGGCTGGAGCAACCCCTCTCTCCCGCCCACAGTGCACACCTGCCCACTGTGAGGGGGAGCTGCTCTAGCCCCCTCTTGGCTTGTTAACAAAAACCAGTAAGCATCACCCAGTAAGGGTGATGCTTACCAGTTAACCATTCACATCCCCAACCTTTACATCTCCACTCCACAAGGAAGAGGAAAGGTCAAGAACTTTCACACACCACAAAAGGAACATGTTATTACATTTACCCCATGATGATGGAATTCATCTGACCTCACTGAGGGTAAAAGAGAAAATTCAGAGATGACTGCTTGAATCTGCAAAGAGCTTTAAACAGCCCACAGAGGTATGAACTATCCCATTAATCCAAATTGAGAGTGTTAATTCAGACCCCCAAAGATGGTAATTTAAAATGTTGGTATTATTAAATATTTCAGAGCTGTCCAAACATGTAAGAAAGAGGTCAACAGATCTGCTCTAACTGAGCATCAGATCGTGACCGACAAAGCCTGGCTCCCCTCTGTGATCAATTTGGCTGGCCATTAGATTGATCCAGAAGACAGAGAGAGAGAAAGAGAGAGAGAGAGAGAGAGAGAGAGAGTGTGTGTGTGTGTGTGTCATATGCTACTGTTGTATTCTCAATAAATGCGGAGTACTGCCTTTTCCCCTATAAAAGATCTCATGTGTTTTGTATAAGCATAACATATGGGTGCCTCTTTTTGGTATTATAGGTAGCTGCCATTTTGAAAAGGACTGCCTTTTTTCAGAGATGAAAGGTCAGAGGGGAGCCCTATGGTGCATCTGAACACCACAAAGGGGGAGACAACCTACAAAGCCCAATGGGGCATCCAAAATGAGCAGCCATACTAACACCCTGGGCCAGGTAAGGCTCTAGGGGTGTGTTTGGTCCTTCTCCTATATCTCTGCAGACTTAAGCAGACATTTCATGCAACAATTACATTTGGTTAATGTTTTCAAGTTTTTTTCCTTAATCATGAGGGCTAGAAACACAAGGGATTTTCTAAAAAATGAATTCTGACATATAGTCACCATATGTCTATTGTGAGCGGGGTCCTAGCACAGTCTATGTTTATGCTTATCCAGACAGCTCAAAGGTCTAGCTGAATCCCACAGAGAAAGAATCAAGGCTAAATTTGGAAGAACCCACAAGTTCAAGTTTTAAAGTAACACAAGTGGTCAGAACTTAGTAGGTAGCTGGCGCTTAGGAGAGCATCACTGCCTTCCCCCATTACTTTCTCACTGTTCTCAAGATTAGACTCCTTATGTGTTTATATTGTGCTGCCACCAATATAGAAGCAAATGGCTGAGACACAGAAACCAGTAGTAGCATGACTTGACAGTGCCTAATACAGGTATTTTAACTCCAACTTCTCTGGGTACACGTAACTTACTTCTTCAACATTGTCAAGCTCCTAAACAATCCACATATCCTTTGGCCTATGTGGATTCTGAAGAACTTTGGTTCTCCAGATTGTTTCACTAAGATCCATACCCTGTTCCCTTTCTTTGAAGGTCTTCTTGAAGAAATAATTTGCTACAGAGCTTCAGATTATTTTTATCTGACCCATAGTTTCTGCTGACCTAATAAGGTCAGCCACAGGCCTTGTGGAATTTAGAAGGTCTGCAGGGAAGTAAAACTGGAAGAGACAGAAGAATCAGAGTTTAGAACTTAGAAAAGGGAGGTAAAGGAGTACAAAGGAACTGATTCACAGAGGCTCAGTGCAGAACTGAGCCAGAGATTACATGGGCTCCTAAACTCCACAGTGTTTCGTGTCCCTCTGTCCTGTGGCTTCCAGTACCCTATAGAACTCCTACCATCCTTGCTCTCTTGGGCCCACAGACCCATGAAATTAAGAAGCTCTGCAACTTTTCTTTTTCCATGTCTTCCAATAAAGATCAACAATTAGTACTGCAAACTGAGCCCAATGCATGAAAATTCAGCTATTTGCTTTTTCAGAGTCCCATATTACAAGCAGCAATGAACATTCTACAATTAAAATGAAGTAAAAACTTTGCTGATGACTAGTGAAAAGCACAACAGAACCTAGCAAGTTCTTCCACTGCTATAAGAGCTTTGCAATGCTAAACAGTATTACAGCCACTGCCCGACTTACAAACATACTGACTTACGACTATCCGTACTTACGACCAACCTCCCATTAACCCCATTATAATATTTTCGAGTTGAGAACCATGTACGTCAAGTTTTTCAAACAGCACGGGCAGCGCGTTTAAGGGCATTTCCAAAGTACGACCAAATCAAGTTACAACCAGGTGTTCGGAACGTAACCTGTTCGTAAGTCGGGGACTGCCTGTAAAAGTTTGGCTTTGTCGGTGTGTCTGTTTGTGTCTATCTGTCCCCCAGCTGGGGGCCATGCGACCCTCTGCAGCAGCCATGGACAAGTGCTTTTCACCTGGCCCCAAACAGCTGGGGTGAGAGAGGGCTGGGGTTGCCCCCTCTGCCCAGGGCAGCCTGCATACTGAATCTCTCATCCCAGCCCCACCCCAGAACAATGATTTGAATGAAGAAAAACCAAACTTATTTGAGCCAAGGACCCGAGCAACACCGGGTAAATTTTCTAGTTTAAGATAATTTAATAAGCAAATCTTTGACATAGATAAAGCACATTTAATTAAAAATAAGAAAATATTTTACCAGTCTTCCATTCCTGGTTGCAGATACAGATGTGCATGCACTGGTCTCAGTCTCTGTATCACATGAATACATAAGCGCTGGAACATCTGCAAAAGGATGAGTTATAAAATAGACTTGTTTTGTTCATTTGTTTAAATGTGTATGTATAGTACAGCATGTCCAGGTTCCAAAACCTGTATGCCCCAGTACTACATTTTCAATATTACTGTAAAGATTAAGATGGTAATAAATACTCTAATTGCTGTCATGTTTCAGTATCAATCTCTAATGTGACAGTCAAACTTGATTTTAACGAACACACTTCATAGCAGGTATCCAGATATGGTCTTACTATTACTTTGTATTACAATGAAGTGGGCACCGGACAATGCTTGTCATAAAGGTTACACAATAGTGTAGATAGAGGAGGTAGCAGTGTGGGGTAGGGGAAGGAGGGCAGGCAGCACTGTGGAACCGGTGAGCACTGGCTCCTGTCTGCCCCTCCCCCAACTGCCTCCATAGGAAGCAGCAAGGCGGAGCAGGCAGGTCCACAGAGCCGGCATGCATGAAGAGACAGCTTAAAAGCTGGCTTCCTGCGTGTATCAGCTCCTGCCTGCCCCCTCTCACCCTCCATATTGCTGCAGCTCTATTAGAGGCAGCAGCATGGGGAGAAGAGGCAGATCCAGTGCTTGTGGGGAGCCAACTTTAAGCCAACTCCCCATGGGCACTGGCTCCCACCTCCTCCCCCTTGCTGCCTTGGGGGATGCATGTAATCAACAGGATTAGCTGATAAGGCCAGGCTTATTGGTGAGTTGTGTAGCTGTCTATACTTTGACATCCCTAGTATAGTGCAGGTGCTGGGTGATGTTGGTGGCTTGTGACAGGAGGTCAGACTAAGTAATCTTGTAGTCCCTTCTGAATGTGAATTCCAAGACTCAGTGTAGGATTTTGCTATTAATATAATGTTTGCAGAGCCAGATAAATTTCCACAAATCATAAATAAGAATGAAGCAAGAAATGACAGCTATATGCACCAATGTGAACTGCCAGGATTATTGTACAATTAGTAATAATAAACCATTTTTGCTTATAGATCAAATAGGCATTTTTTGTATAAAAGTATGTTTTTCTTACCTGCCTCACAATTTGATTGGGACACTTGATTAGAATCTGCATTGGCCACCAATCATCATCAGCCATCCGATCTAAAAACCACTGCATAAAATACATATTATATATTCTTTATTGCACATTCCAAATTAGTGGTCATACTGCATTATTGTTTTGTCTTAGTCATACTTTAATATGCTATTAAAATTTAGAAGGCTATTATTATTTATTATTAAAACAGAAAATGCAAGTCCAAGAGAAGTCTGAAAATTCTTTTGTCCTTGGGGAATGAAGAAAGAGAGAAAACAGTAACAATGAATATGAGTTTTCATGTATTAGCGTTAATATCCTTTATTCCAGGACTTCTAAGGTCTCGGATCCAGAGAAGCCCTCCCTGTTTCAGAAGGGTGTTTAAGGATGGGGTCTACCTTAAATATGAAATTAAATCCCATCTAAGTCAGTGAGACATGTTTATATTTAAGATTAAGCACACACTGAAGTGCTTTGCAGAAGACAGACTCTTAGGTGATTCCTCAATCAGTGCCTAATCACCTTTTTCAAGGTGAGTAAGCATTATCTCTATTTTACACTTGGAGCATCACTGTGAGATTAAATGGCTTGCCCGAGTCAGATGTTGAGATGCCATTGGGAGTAGAAAGGAGGAGGCCTCCTGACTCAGAGAATTATGGTCTAGTCACTAAACCATGTTACCACTTTAGAATGAACAATTCACAGGTTCTTATTTTTTTTCTTGGTTTAATACTATTTTAGCATGTTGTTCCGTCCTTTCCATCCATGTGGCAACATTATTTGGACATACCTTCATCTTAAGACTGCAATCTTTCTCCCAGCTTGCTCCCTGCCCATGTTTCCTTTTTTTGTCTATGCTAAAATCATCTTCCTTCCACAAAACTCCTACTACGTCACTCCATTCTTCCCACTTTTTCTCTGACTCCCCACATCAAGTTCAAGCCTTTCATCTTCACCAGAAAGGCTGCACAGGAGTTTGCTCTTGCCTAGCTCTCTACTCTTACTTCTTCGTACTCCCTTTCTTACCCTCTTCATTCTACCCCAGCCTCCTATGTTACTGCTCCTTTTGTTCTTTTCCCTAGTTTTCATGCATTCTCCCATGTTGTGCTTTATGCATGAAATTCCCTTCTCACATCTACTGTGACAAGTGATCAACCTCACATCACATAAACTACTCTACAAAACCTATCAATATTAAACAAACAGCTCAAGAGGACAACTGTGCCTACTACTAAAGACATAAAAGACTTTGCTCTGTGACCTGCCTACAAGTTCACCAGATGAGGAGGCAGTGTCATCCACTTAGTTTATGTAGGAGTATGTCTAGACTGCATCCCTTTTTCGGCAGAGGGATGCAGATTAGGCAGGTCGACATTGCAAATGAGGCAGGGATTTAAATATCCCGCACCTAATTTGCATGAAAATGTCCGCCACATTTTGCTGACTCAGCACTTTGTCGGCAAAAAGCGGCAGTCTAGAGGGGGATCTGTCGAGAAAGAAAGCCTTTTTCAACAGATCCCTTATGCCTCCTGCAAGGAGGTTTACAGGATCTGTCAAAAAAGGCTTTCTTTCTTGACAGATCCCTCTCTTAGACTGCTGCTTTTTGCCGACAAAGTGCTGAGTCAGCAAAACACAACAGCCATTTTAATGCAAATTAGGCACGGGATATTTAAATCCCTGCCTCATTTTCAATGTCGACCTGCCTAATCCGCATCCCTCTGCCGACAGAGGGATGCAGTCTAGACATACCCTAGCATTCTCAATACAAAGTTTAGGCTTTTCATGAGAGAGGAATGTCACCTCTTTGCACATCTGATGTCCAAATACAAAAGATCATACTCCAAAACACCTAGTGATGCTAGCCCCTAAAATTGCAAAAATTCTTTAGATAAAGTTTCTTGGTTTTGTTTTTACTTTTTACCTTGTTAAACAGCACATTATTTATCTCACCTCACAAGCTGCCTGGCTGTTATTAAATTGTTTGGTTAACAATTCAATCCACTGAAGCATTGTAGGCTAAAGAGAAATAGGAAAAAAGGTTTTAAGGTCAAATTCCAACTTCAAGTGTCTACACAACCAGTTAATATATTTAGTCTCAAGAACAAATCCAATTACAATTCACTAAAATGTTTAACTAAACTGAAATACATCTCTTAAAAAGTAATACATATTTTGGAGCCTGATCTAAGTACCTTTCATTGTGTAGTTGCTATACAGGCAACTGTGCTTTTCACATTTAAGTTAATTTGATATTAATTACATCCTAAAAAATCTTTCCCAAGTATTGCTTATCCTCCGCTCCTCCATATTTATTTTAAAATCCAATGAGTCTAAATACCAAGAGTTGTAACTCAGCTATATTAGGGACACTCCACTTGGCTGAATTAGAGATACTTCAAATGGCTCAGGAGAAAAGCAGAGGTTATACACCAAAACATATCTCCCCATCCCTCATAAGTAAACTGGGGAGGGACAAGAAGTGGGGGAAGCCACTGCTCTGTTTTACTCCCCTACGCAGACCACATAAGAGAAGTTATTTACTCCTTCAGGATGAAGGGGAAGGAGGGTAGGAAATGACCCTCAGAGCCTGAGGCAAAGCAGCTAAGCATGGTCTTATATTAAAGGTTTCAGAGGGGTAGCCAAGTTAGTCTATAACAGCAAAAACTTAAAAAACAACAAATAATCTAGTAGCACCCTCTGAAGCTTATCTACTCCTTATCTCTCTTTTTTCTTCCTCTCCTCCTTTTTTTCCCTCCTTTTCTTTCACTTTTTTTTTCCCCTTCTCCCCGCCTCCCTCCTTCCTTCCTTTATTCTTGGATCTGGACTTCTAACACTCCTGTCATCTGAAGAAGTGGGCTCTGTCCACGAAAGCTCATGATACCATCTACATGTTTTGTTAGTCTATAAGGTGCTACTAGTCTATTGTTGTCTTCTAAGTTTATACTAAAGGGTGAGCCTAAAGACTCAGTCTTACCCTTAAAGATCATCAGTCAGTGAAAAAGAGCTGAAAATTACTTTATATTCGATTATTTCTATTTAATAATACCGAGGAGCTAACAGAAGGCTTTGTCATTGCTCTGCTTGATGTAACTATTTCAGCGATTCTATTTTATTACTATATTTCTGTGGGACTACATATTTACCTAAATGTTTATCTAAATAATTAACACCTGTAAATAATTACCAAGGAAAGAAAATGGCAGGGGCCAACTTCTGTTTGCTTTACTGATAGAGGTAGTTTCACTTAATTCCTAATGTTAAACACATGCTTAAATGTTTTGCTGGATCAGGGCCATAATCCTGGGCACCTTGCAGGATCAAGTTCTTAACACATTTCAGCATTAGCTCCCAAAAGTTCCAGAGATAAGAAACATTTCATGAGTGAATGTTGTGCTAAATGGGACAACACTGAGTTTTTCCTTTGCACTTAAAAAAAAAAAAAAAAAAAAGGCCACAGCCCAGAAATGGGCACCTCTTGTCTATTGAAAGGTAGTATCTGTAACCTCTCACTCTCCATTACAGCCTTAGCATTTGAAAAATTAGTCCAAGTATTGTTGTAGAGCAGCTTAAATCCACAGACTAAAGTCTTGCTACTACTGTTCTGCCTTGGTCTGCTGAGACAAGCAGATTTAAACATAGGAGAACAAGGCTCATGAGAATTCCCCTAGCAAATGAGACATTTTTCCAATGATATATGGCTGCCATAAGTATTCCTACACCTTCCCCTTAGCTTTCCCTGGCATAACTGGACTAGCCAGGTGAAAAGAACTGTGGCGAAGACTCTTCTGCATCTGACTGATAGCCAGTTGCCAAAGCAATGCATGGAAGCTGTGGGTAGCTTAGGCATAAGTAAGTCCCTTTGTTTTTGGTTTTTATTTAATTTTTCCCTGGGATTTAAATAAAAATAAAAAAATATATGGAGATATACCTATCTCACAGAACCGGAAGAGACCTTGAGATGTCACTGAGTCCAGTCCCCTGCCCTTATGGCAGGGCCAAGTACCATCCCTGACAGATTTGCCCCAGACCCCTAAATGGCCCCCTCAAGGATTGAGCTCACAACCTTGGGTTTAGCAGGCCAATGTTCAAACCACTGAACTATCCCTCCCCCCATGACAACAAAAACAGGTGAAAATTGGTGCAAAAATATTAATAATTTTTCTCGATAAATATTAGGATTTATTTTGGTGGATGGAAGGAAGGGGCAAGTATTCAGTAGATTAATGCTTTGATGAACAGAATTTAATGTGGTTTGCTACAGAACTAAAACAGAACTCAAAATACAATGTCTTCTGTGAGATTAAGGAAACATATCTCTAACCCGAAATAAAACTTCTAATTTGAATAAAAAGTTTACCATTGCAGATTTAGAACTATTAGCCTATATTTACATTTAATAATTGGACCACACCACTTGTAGTATATTCAATCAACATCATCCTTTTCTCCTTTCTCTCTTTTTTTTTTAAAACTTTCCAATACCTTTGGTGTTCTGAAATGTATCTTGATACAAAGACTTACATTAGTGTGCCTAATTTTTAAATAATTATCTGCTAATAGCTTGAAATGTGCATGTGGTGGGCATGAGATTTATCAGTAAGTTCAGAGGCACTTCAGAACTTGAGCATGTGCCTGTTTGTTTATTGTGTGCATATTCTAGACTAATACATAGCCTTACTTCAACAGGCAGCTGTGCATATACACAGAGACTAATGTAACATATCTCATTCAATGAATTGTATTTTCCTAATAAAACAAGTTAATTTTTATATATCTGAATTACATAAAAGTAGGGTGAAAATCAAAAATAAAAAGGAATTCTTTTATAAAACCCAGAATTTTTAATGTAAACATCAGTTTAAAGAGGAAATTAAAGGGCTTATACATAAATTACAGCAGCACTAAAACTGCATTAATTTATGCCAGGTTGTGGCTGGATCCTCAATCCAACACACCTGTTCTGCATCAAACAGTCCAGGTGGACTAAAGTACATTGCACACTATTTTCTTGAACATTAAGTGTTATATAAAGTACAAAAAGGTCTGAAATTTTCTCTTTTCTCCTTCTTTGTTTTGTATTAGGAAGTCAGGTCTTGACAAACCAGAACGAAGAATTGGTACTATTACGACATCACAGATGCCATGAAAGTGAATCTCAGATACCAAGAAAGTAAATCAACAGGGAGTTAAAATAATTTTTATTCAGACTGACAAACTCTGGTTTGTGTTCATGTTAACATCTATTTAACTAAAATATTTATAAGCCCAACTCACTTTGCTAAGGACTGAACACTCAGCCTGTTTGATTAGTGGCTAAAATGGATTCCCAATCACACCTCTGAATCATAAAATAAATTCTTCCACCAAAAAGGGAATACAAATGTTGTCAGTCTTGACATTTCTAAGGAAAAAGACCAACACAACCCAGCCCAACACCCCAGCAATCCCCATCAGACAACTGTTTTCAAGAATCAAATTTATAGCAGCACGAAGCAAGTGGGCACAAAGCCATTTTTATGCTTTTCATTTGTGGATTACTATGAAATCTGAAATTGTACACATTCTTTGTATTAACTACTGCATGTTATAACTCAAAACCATATCCTTTTACATGAAAGCTCAAAGAAGCAGGCAAATTTCACTGCATTCACAAAACTACTTAACAGGAATTTACAAGCAACAAACATACCTTTTCTTTTGAATGGATAAATGTCTCCAGAACAAAGGAAGTGCTTAACTACAAGAAAGTATTATACAATTAATTAATCAGTGTCCAGAATAGTCATTTAAACTTATTCAGTTTAGAAGAAACGTTTTATGATGTTAAGATACTTTACCTTTGCTGTCATTAGGGAGACTGCTTTTGGATCTGGTAACGTGCTTGGAATGCTACTACACAATTGCCACATAAACCTAGAGTCAGTAATTTATGTTGTTAATTAAAATAATATTTAAAAATCTAAATTAAGTAAAAACATCTTAAAATAATATTTATTTAAAGTAAAACTTACCCAAAATATGTATGTTCAAAAATATTCTTGTCTTGAAGAAACTGCATGTTATCATGCCATATCCACTGAAGAAAAAATGCTAACATCAGATACAAGAAAGCAGTTTACTTCATTACAGTTTGTGTGGTTTTTAAAAATAAAATTATAACACCCATTGACTATAAAAACCCAATGTAATCTCTCAATTTCAGTGTAAAATATAGGCTCGATATTTTATTTCTGCTATGACAGACAGTAGTTTTGCCTAATGTAGTTAATAACAGTTCCTAATATCTCCTCCCTTCCCTACACACCTTTCCACAAGCTTGCTTACTTGTTCAAGAATTTTTAAAATGAGCTCCTAATATGAGTCTTTTAAGTATGCATTTAGGTGTCTAAATTCGGGGCATGATTTTCATAAAAGCTAAGCACCCCACATCTCCCACTGAAGTCAATTAAACTCATACAACCCCATTGAACCCAACAAATAAACAGTAGAATTTATGTCAATGGGGTTATATGGATGCAGCTAAAGAATAAGGGCGTGATCCAAAGCAAATGAAATTAACTGGAAGACTCATGCTGACTTCAATGAGCTTTTGATAGAACCCTGAAAGAAGAATTTGGCCTACTGTTCTCATCCAAAGCAACAGTTTGTGCCAGATCGCCTTGTTTGAAATTAACCAAACCTACTGGCCTTATTTTTCCCCAATATGAAAGATTTTAAACTGTAACTCTTTGCTGAAATCTACTATGGATTGAGCAGGACTGAAAGCATAATCTGATTGGCCAGCCATGGACTAGTCCAATATTGCGACCGTTTTCAGCTTGAGAGCCAAACATGTAAATGGGCCACAAATCAGTATATTGAGACCGCTTCTCTGCTCTATTTTGCTCCTTAGAGCCATTCAGATGGCAAAAGAAGAGGAAAAAACCCATATGTAAATCTACTGGCAATACCACTGGCATAGGTAGAGATGCATTTCTATCAGGCACAGGGTTAACATGTTCAGCTCCTAAGCCTCTTTCTGTGCAGTTTTTTTAAAAGTACATGCATAATGGGGGTGGTTAGACGCATGTCAGAAACATGGAGGATGTAAGTGATGTGAATGATGTGTTCCAGCTATCTCCAGCTGGCATTTAGTCCCTCAATAGCCATGTTTCTTGGCAACCACCTGACAAAGTTAGAGCAGCTTTCAGTGCTTTTATGTGCCATAAAGGAGGGAGATGCAACAGGTGGCTGGTTCTCAGCTTCTCTTTTCTTCCTCCTCAGATGAGCTACCCTGGGTGGTCATGTGGAGGAGTGAAGCCGTTCTCTGCTAGGCCCCTCCCCTAGGTCAAGAGCAGCC
Source organism: Pelochelys cantorii (assembly GCA_032595735.1). Taxonomy (NCBI): domain Eukaryota; kingdom Metazoa; phylum Chordata; order Testudines; family Trionychidae; genus Pelochelys; species Pelochelys cantorii. Next base: position 181,528,691 of record CM064328.1, read on the forward strand.
ATTTGAGTTCCAACCCTACTCTCTTTGGGGCTCTCAAGTCTGCAGGGAAGAACTTCTCTATCATTTCTGCTATTCAAGGCAACAAACAAATGAGCTGTGGAGCATCTGCAGTTATTCAGAACTCTCTGTCACAGAGCTACAGAGAAGGCTTTAACCTCATCTCCTCCTTAAACACTTCAGTTTAACAATGACAGGCCATAGCCCCAAATACAAGTTTTCAATGTGTAATCAATACAAATCATCTTAATGCATTTTTTGATCAAAGGCCACAATTTAGAAACCTGAAGGCCACAGTGGATCCCAAGCACAGGTTAGAGAACTCTGGTCTAATCTACATGATTAAGACAAAATTCCCGCTATAATTTTGCATTCATTTAAACAACTACAAAATGGAAAATTAACAGAATATAGAAGGCTCCGATATTATAGATTGGTTTCAACTGAAACCATTCTTTCTGTTTAAGATCTCTGAAGCATATTAGCCCAAGTTAAAGATTTTCTTCTCATATAAATAAATTATTATAAATGTTTGAACTATTTTTCATGAAATGCACTGGTAAGCACAATAAAACAGAAATGGAGTTAGTTTGTTTGTTTAATAAACCATTCTTTCCTGTTTAGATTATACCTCCTGCCCAAGTTGTGACTATTTCAAATGATGCATTGTGAGGTAACTGGTGTGCTGGAGACATTCTGTAATAAGGCCAAAAATCAGCTAAGACATTGAGCTAAATTACATTACAAGAACTACATGACATAGTTTTCAATGTGTAATCAATACAAATCTTATATAATACATTTTATGCCTGATACGTATAATGCCTTATCTTCTTTACTGCCCTTTCTCTGATGATTATGCTGACAGCTCTCTGTTACATATTACTTTTACTTTAGAAATATCAGCGAATGTTAGAATTTTATATCATGTAATGTCTATTTTATACTTACTTTCTTGTTACCATATATTATTTTAATATAAAACTCAACTTAAAAAATATAACCTTCCTTTTTTTTTAGTTAATGATAAAACCAAGTTTTAGGTGATTTTAACTGCTGGGTTATGAACTCAGGAAAATAGTAGATAATAATAGAAACACTGACACAATTTCAATTTTAACAATGTAAACTTTTGTCAAGAGTTATATTACAAACTGTTCTATGGAAGATGGCAAGCCACTCAATTATCTTAATGTTAAAAATCAAATTTTATTTTCTATATTTATGCAGATATCACCCATTTGGATAGATTTCTTATTCTATTTTTACACTGGTGTTAAAATAAACCAACTTGTACCTCCAGCAACTCTGATGAAACATCAAACTTGTATTCTTTGCCATTTTCCTCCTCTGGCTCCATCCGTTTATAAAACAGCATGTATGCACTGTGTGTCTTTAAGAAAAAGAAATCTGAATAATTTTTTGCTCTAGAGAGAGAGTATTTAGATCATAAATTTTAAAATATATTTACTTAGCAAATGAAAGGAGATAATGATACCTTTTCAAAGGAGAAGTCCATAAATTTGTCAGTGACAGAATCATATGTCTTGGTCTGTCAAAAAAGAACATGGGTTACTGAAAATTTTCATCAGAAACCTTGCTGTTATGGCCGGATTGGGGAAGGTTCTGGTCTCAATATGCAAGCAGGCATCTCTAATTTATGCCCTCTATGCAGGGTCTGCCATCAATTATATTCCTTGCTCATGATTAAATAATGTTTAATTTTGTAATATTTTTCTTTAATTTTCCAGAAGCGATTATTCAGTACTTGGACTCTGACTCCTCTCATATTTCTCCAGATCATACTCTCTCTTTTGGATCTTTTGCTTGGAATCAATTTTGTGTTATACTTTGGCATGGCAACTTTACCGGGTGGGAGTTTTTAGCTTATTCATAGAATTATTGTAATAAACTTATTAAGCATGCAAATCAGGAAAGCACACATTTGCAACTGATTTGTACTAAAGATCTGTAAAAATATTTTCAGTGCTGACAAAAGGTAGATTCATATGGAAGATTTAAAAGCCAAGGCAAGAAGCTAATATAGTAAAGTAATTTGCTTTTTATATTTTTTAAAGCCATGAAACTCCCTTCTCTGACCAAAAGAAAAATTATGTAAGGTGTGGGCTTGAACATAAACATTAAACTTTTGGTTAGGGATGGATGTGTGCCTGATTAGCCAATACTATCTGGCTATTAATCTGAAGAATTACATTATCTGGCAACTACTGATTGTTCCTGAAGCATTAATACTAATATGTTTTCCTCTTATTAGTGCTTCTTAGTCAAGGGTTTCAAAATGCTTTTAAAAAAGTTATCACTATTTTAAAGACCAGGAAACTGATGTAATGTGAATAACAATATACACGAGCTATAAAATAATATAATTTGCTATGCAACTGTTTGGGCAAAATGCACTTGCATTTGTAAAATTATTGTATATCTTATTTCTCTAACAGACTTTATTCTTAATCACATACAAAAACTAATTTAGAGCTGCACAAGTGTCTCAATTAATCTCCCTTGGTAGCTTCATATATATCAGGGGCCTCAACATCGCAGTTTGGAGGCCATCTGCGGCCCAAGCAGTTCCACGGTCTGGCCCATGCACAGCTGCTGACGTGTGACTCCCTGTGGCCCTAAAAGGGTGTCTGTATCCTTCCCCCAAGCCCAGCCCCTGCTCCATCCCTGCCCCACTTCCATTTCCCCCACCAGCCTTCCCTCAAGCCCCCTCCCACAACGGATGTGGCTTCAGGGGTTAGTGGGAGGCTTGGCATGGGGGCCACAGCAGGGGTTGTGTCCCCGCGCACTCACTGAAATGACAGGAGCTGTGGGAAAGCAAAGCAACACAGCAGCCTCTACTCCAGGGGTGGACAATCATTTTTTATGGGAGGAGGGGGCCACTCCAAGATTTTGGAAAGTGGTTGAGGGCCGCATTCTTCCATGATATTAATGGAGGAGATGTGGGGTTTGGGATGGAGGTTGTGTGCAGAAGGGAGCCTAGGAGGTAGTTTGGGTGAAGGAGGCAGTTGTGACCTAGGGCAGGGAACTGGGGTGTGTGGGAAGGAGTTTGGGTGAAGAAGGCATTTGTGACCTAGGCCAGGAGACTTACCACCCAGCAGCCAAACCAGCCTACCTGCTTGCCTAGCTAAAAGCTTGCAGAGCTTGAAGTGTTTCTGCCTGCTCGGCCATGTGCTTGAGTGAGCGAGCGAGCGAGCAGAAGGGTAGTACTTTGTGACTGCCTATTAGTCAAATAGGCAGCTCCCATTGGCCAGTTTCTGTCCAGAAACTAGCCAATGAGATTGTGCTGGAGGTGGGGGCAGCATCTGAATCTTCCCCCCTCCTCTCCAGACTCAAAGAGAAAGTGCCCCACAGGCATGTTTCTGAGCGGTGTGTGGGGCTGCGGGACAAGCAGGGGAGCCTGCCTGGGACTTCCCACTGTCTCTGTGGGCCAGATCCGGTGGCTTGACGGGCCGAATCCGGCCTGCGGGCCGTATTTTGTCTAGGCCTGCTTTACTCTGCTTCATCGCCATCTCCCAGGCTAGCCTGGTCGCTCTGTCCCATTGTGTGGGCTGGGTGAGAGATGGTGGTGGGGCAGAGCAGACAGCTGCGTAGCTTTGCCTCCCAGCAGCTCCCACTGCTGTAGTAAGTGCGGGGGGCCTGAGCCCTGCTGCTGGCCCCAGCATGCTCAGAACCTCACAGGCTAACCTGAGAATGGGGAACCATTCCATGTCGAGGGTGGTTGGGGTGACTGCCACATGGCCCCCAAAGTGCAAGGCCCAGGGCGGTTGCAACGAACCATCCTATGGACAGGCTGGCTCTGCACACACCTCCCCCGGGCCACAGGGACGTGCCAGCACTAGTGCAGAGCTAGCAGTCAGAAGCCACTGTACTACCGGTGGTGGTGCCAGGGATTTCTGGTGGGGGAAAGGTTAAATCACCCAGGGGTAGCAGGCTGGGGGCACACATGGAAGTGGAAGGGGGACAGAGAACATGGGACAGTGGGCTGGGCTGGGCGATGTGGGAGGGGAGGCATGGAGACTCCCCCCCCAGAGCCCTGCCAGGAAGGGGTGCCCACAGACCACAAGGAGGATTTGAGGACTGACACTGGCCTTAAGGTAAATTGAGTTTGACCCCCCAATATACATGTTGAACAGGAGGAATATAAGGGCAGGGCAGAGCTCTATAAAACCCATGTGACGAAGTCCTCGGGTTAGGGTTATTGTCCAGTAGTACCTTCTGAGATGGTACAAAAGGACTAGTGGCTAAAGGCTACAACTTACAGTCATTTCTCCACCGAAACATTCAGAAGCAAGCTGAGCTGAATCAAATGGTTTTACTTCAGCATCATTGAAAAGATACCTATAAAAAATTAAACTTTCGAATCAGTTGTCTGTTGCCTATCAGTAGATGAAGAATACCGAACACCTGCATCTAAAGCATTACATTTATACATGGAAGATAAAACTATGAGGAAGTAAAAGAAAATTACATTCCCATTGCCAGCTAATTTGTTAGCTGTGAATCAACAACCAGGAAAGCACCTTCTAGGATTTTCCCCCTTTTTTTCCTCTACTTTGACTCATCCACTGAAAGAAAATGTGTTCACTAGTTCTACCTCCCTAGTTAAGAATTTAGTCTCTTGTTGAAGCCATGGCTTGGAAAGCACTGTACAATGGAGTCTGTGCTGTCTTAACTAAGCTACAGAAAGCAAAACTAGATAGCACGTGGAATATAATTAGCCTCTCTGCGGCTAGACCTATGACAGTACAGGCGCATTCCTGGCCAGCATTCCTGGGTCCAAGTACTTGCTGCTCCCTTCCCCCACCCCCAAACTCTTGAGATCTGCTGAATGACCATTCTCCTAAAATAATCCTTAGATGAGGTTAGCCAGTCCAATGCAAAGTTCATGTGACCTGGAATAAGTTAGAGCCCTATTGAGAAGAGGATCGCCTAGATACAAGAGATCAAAAGAGGAAGAAACCCTTAGTAGGATCAGGTTTTTTATGCTTCCCTGCAGTGTTACCAGACTTTGATGTTATGGTTTCCTCAGATTAGCATGTTAATACCAAACAGACTAAGGCCTGGTTAACATACAAAATGGGTACTATTTTAACTATTCCAGTATAACTATACTAGTATAGTTAAAGCAGTACAAGCCTTGTAGTGTGGCTGCAGTTAAGTCAGTACAAAAGTGTTTCTACTGTTATAGCTTATTCCTATTTGGGAAGATGAATAAATTATAACATTATAAGGCACTTTTATACTCTTAGAATTGTGACCACAAGAGGCACTGTATTGGTATAATTATTTTAATACAAAATTGCATCCCAAACAAAAATGTATATCAATAAAAAACTGCATACTCCAGGCCTTACATGACCAGCTACAGCTAAGGAGGTTCACATGCAATTTTCTCCTAAAATTTACATTTTCTTGGGATGCGCAGGTAACCATGTGAGCTTTCCAGTCTTGTGAAGAAATGTGTATTCTGCCTGGAACCTAGAGGGATGGAATTATGGTGCAGCTTCTTTTTTGATTCCCCTAGTTTACAAGACCCAGCACATCAAATAAAGCCAGCATCTTCTATAACACCTGAGCTGCTGAGTTCTGAGTATGTGGCTGAATAAGCTAATCATCCAAATAAGAAACTATGCAAAACTCCTTCAACAAAGAGTTTCTGCTATAACCAATGTGACCTATGTGAACCTTCATGGGACAGATCTCAGGCCAAAGGAAAAATGAGTTACACTGGAAATGCCAATTGTCCGACATGTACATATAGTGCTATTTGTGGAAAGGAGTTTCAGGGATGCGTAATCAAAGGCAGGCTCAGGTCCACAGATGCCAGGAAATCAACATGTTCTATCAGTAGAAGGGTAGATCAGAATTATTTTAATCTCTCAGGTTTTAAACACTAGTACAACCACTCCAGGTTTTAAAGAGCAAGATGCCCCCTTCTTTATGGCCAGATAATTTCAGCAGTTACTCCAGATTCTACTATTCAGAAAGGATGACTTTTCACTAAAAACAAGTCTGTGGAGGGAAAGGTTGATAGCTCAAAATGTCTGTACTCATTCTTAGGGGGCAGAAAAGGAAGGCTTGGTCTTACTCCCAAAATACCGCAACTAGACATAGACAGCTGAAAGAACATTTGAAAGCAAAGGACTGACTTCTTCCCAATGAAGAGTGCCTAGTATTCTTTTCTGAAAACCTAAATTTGTTGCTTGAAAAGTGAGAGAGAGTTGAATCCAAGATTTCTCAGAAAAATGCTATTCCTTGTTAAGATAAATACTATTTTACGGAGGTGAAACAAGATACCCTACTTTCATGGACAGATCTCCTAGCACTCTGAAAATCAATACAAAGGAGCTGGGGATGTTAGTGGAGACCAGGAGGGAACCCAGCGCAACATCATTTAGACTACTGAAAGTCAAATGAATTCTAAGATGGATACACAAATCTAGATCTTTAAAGTTTTAGGAATCCATGTGAGTTTTAGGATCTTTAAAATTTTTTGAACTCACATCTTTCCTTCCTGTGAGCCATGGTCAACAAGAAAAGTCACAAAAACTTGAGAAGTAAAGGGCAATGCCAGAGTCGTAAAATACAACAACATCATTAAGTAAGGAGATTGACACCATTTTCTAAAAGTAGCTCTATTAAAGAACATTACAATAAAATTTGATGATCAGCTAAAATGGACATACTAAGTGAAGGTCTCTGTGATGACCTCTGCTGGAGGAACTGCCTTTTCTAAAGGCTACAAAATATTCAGACATACTTCTGTTAATTATATATGATAAGTAAGCATTGAACACTGAGAAAATTTAATAGCTTGGAAAACACTAGCAATTTGTAAATTCCAGCTGAGATACAACAATAGTTTCCCTGTATCAAAAGATTTTGATAACTAAAGTGTAACAATGGAGAATTTCCCAGATATAGAACTGAATAGATTTAAAGAAAAGCAAAATGAAAAATTAAGCCCCGCCATGAAAAATTAATAGCTAAAAACTGACAAAACAAAAATGACAAATTTGACAGACAAAGAATATAAGACATAATCATAATAGAAAGGACATAAAAGAAGGACATAATCATAATAAAAGCAAGTTTTTTCCCCTGAATCTGCTATATAGAAAAAATGTAAACATTCTTAAAAAGTAACTGTCCTCTCTCTGATATTCACAAACCTAGTCATCTTACCAAAGTTGCTACAATGCATTAACGTGCATAACTGCTAAAAATACATTTTAGTGCAATATAAATCTGCATAAAAGACACAGATTCATAAATGTCTTGCACACAAAGTTATTACACATGCACTGCCGAAGAATGTAAAATGATTTGCTATAATTTTATGACTTTCATCTGGGACATGTAGTCCTGAACCCACTCAACAAGAATCAATGGTGGTCTGCACTACTTACACAACAAAGCCAATAACCTTTACAAAACTGATGCAACAAAAACCAGAAATGTAGGCATCGAAGCTGACCTATCGTTAAGCTTTTATATTCTAATAGAGAACATACAGTGTTATGTACTCCAGAAAGTACAGTATTGGTACTTTCTAATCAATCCATCCAATGCTCACCATCTTTTAAAAGTCCCACTAAAACAGAAGAGAATGTTTGTTGATAGGAAGAAGATAAATACTTCCAAATATATTTATCAATTTAAGGGGATAGTTCAAACACGGGGTTTAAAATACTTTATTTGAAACACATGATATTGCCGTGTTAAGTATTTACCCACGGGAAAATAGATCACAAACAAGAACACTTAAACTCACCATTTGTTGTTTTTGTAAGCATGGGGATTGACTATATCTCTGACAAAACTGTAGTAGTGACCACCATCTGCTGTTCCGGTATGTACTGTCACGCCTATTAAATCGTACTCATAACTTTCAGTTTCTTTTAAATAGTCACTGTCGTCCTTAAAACCTTAAATAATTTAATATAACATTTAGCAAGTGATTCCTTTAACCCTGGTAACACTAGAATTAATGCAGGTTCAAATACCCAGTGCCATCTGGCTACATAGTTTAATTGATACCATTTTACACTAAGAAAGAAAAATGTTCAACAGATTGAATTTACTTACAGTAAATATTTCGTGCCAAAACCACTAACTAATGGCATTGCATATAAACAGCAGCCAGAAAGCCTACACCCAACAGGTAGAGAATGGGTCACTATTCTTGTGGGGCTGCTGCTGACCCAGAATACAAGACGTGCATAGTAATACTTCTGCAGCTTATATATACACTCCATACTGGTGAACCATTTAATAAAGTTAAAGAATTTTGCCACCATATTGCCCTACAAATATACAACAAATCAACAACAAACTATATATAACAAGCCAGGAATGTATAATTTAATCATAAAAATAGTTTTATCAATAATTTATATTGGTTTTAGTGCTATATTTACAAATATAAAGAGATTTAGCAATCACCAGATACTATGTAAAATGAATTTCAATTTCTTTATAAACAAAAAAAGGCTACATTAGCCTTTCATTGTTTAACTTCACATGGACTTTTGTAAGCTTAATTTCCATGATTTCACCATACACTCAGTGACACCTGGCTACATAGCTTAATTGATACCATTTTATGCTAAGAGACAAAAATTTTCAACAGATTGAATTTTCGGCACAGTTTCACTGCTGGAAAACTATAGGGACAAAGCAAACTCAATTACCTTCTTTTCTGTCATTCTTTCCCATGAGAAAATCTTCTGTGTAAGGTGTCATATCCAAACGTAAAGGGAATGAGAAGTGGGTGTTGACTTTCTCTTTCATCATGGTGACCATATTAAATGTGTACCTCATGGTGTTGAAACTTAATATGCGAGGCAATTTTTTAAAACATGCCCTAAACACAGAAGGAATTAATATTTAAGAAAACTAAATTGCTTAAATAATACTGCCACGAAGAGTCTCAAAACTTTATCTCCTGTCATTCATTTCCAGTTCATGTTAGAAATAGTCACCTAAAATTGAAAAATCAGCAATCATACCACCTTACACAGTATCAGTCAAATTTTATAAAAATCTTGTCATCCGATGATATATAGTAGGGATTACATTATGGTACAGTTTGAAACTCTCTTAACTGGGACACTCTGGTCTGGCAACATCTGCAGTTCAAAAGGACTACAGCTGTTTCAGGACCAGAATCCCAGTGGAGGGCTAGCGCCAGAGAGCCCTGCAAGCTGGCAGGGCAGCGGGGCTCCCCAGTTGGGTTGCGGGAGCCCCACACGTGGCAGCAGGAGCCCGGTGCAGAGGCTGCAGGCTGCCTGGAGCAACAGCAAGAGCTGAGTGAGATTGCAGGAGACTGGTGTGCAGAGGTGGCGGGGCTGCCCAATAGGGCAGCAGTGGCTGACAAGGCAGCGGGGCCAGCGAGAGTGGGGAGCCAGCTGGGACGGCAGCAGTCAGGCGAGGGCTGAAGGGGGCTGGTGCCAGGGGGGGCTATAAATGAACACCCCTAGTCCGGCAAAATCTCTCATCCAAGATGGGTCAGGTCCCCAAAATGCCAGACCAGGGAGGTCCAACCTGTAATAACTAGAAGACTGATTTAAAAGAGCCATTACTTCAATAAGCATGTAACAACTCTCCCTACAGTTAAGATTACATTAGGGACTTCTTATAAAGAATAACGATCCTGTTTTGTGTGCCGTTTTACACCCTATTTACAAGCTGAAGAAAATAATCTCTTCTGATTAAAATCTTTCATACTTGTCTCATCCAAAGATTTTATTTAAATAAAATCATATCAGTATTTTTGAATTATGAAAAGATGTTGGGATTGTAGATAACACTCCACAATAATGCTGTATTTGCTCATTCTAGTCACACACGGCTGAATTCTATAATCTGATTTATTTCGGTCTGGATGGTCATTAATTAAGACTAGGCTCTTTTGTTACTTGCAAAACTAAAAAAGAGTTGATTTATTAAGTCCTATGCCTCATTTTTACAGACTGTGGTAGCAACATTTGCTAAACTGCCATCACTACTCATATCTCTGTGCATAACATGTTCTTGTAGACATATGTCAACTCAGAACATATTCTGTACTAAAATCTGTAACTCTGAGGCTTCCAGTGTAAGATGAAGATTTTAACAATAAAATAAGAGCACACACATAACAGACATACTTTCTTTGTACTTTCTTTGTATATTTCAAAGAGCTCCAAAAGCTACTGAACAGTTTTAAAATCAGAAGTCAAAATTGAAGAACCCAGACATTTTGTGTAACAAGTAATAAATATATGAAATAAACTTCTAACAACATATATAGTAAATGAGACCAAAATACAGATTCATTTCTACAAAAGGAATAGTGAAGATTATGATAAAAAATGAGAAAAGTGAGACTACAATTTTACGAAGCCTGCATTATGGAGTAGATGACCTCTTTCTAAAATGTCTTTTATTCTTTCTTACATAGGTCATTATATTTTGAATAAGCTCTTTCACATCTTTTTATGTTTCTACAGTGCTTTAGACAGTGGGGCCACAATCCTTTTTTGGTCTCCAATATTACTACTATTCAAATAGATTATTTTTGGACTACTACTACTCACTTGATGGAAACTACGAACACAGATTAATGAAACTGATACTTAGAAATGCTAAGCACATTTATTTATTCACAGATATACCTTTTTTCAGCCCGTACTTTCTTTCCACAGTGAGAGCATGTATACATGTTGTCACCCTCCAAGGTATCTTTAATAGTTACTTCATCAAGAGATTCCTGTGTACAATGAGCAAGAAAATAAGTAAGTACTTTCATAGCTCGTATCAGTCTTAGGCACTTACTCTGTTTATATCAGCTACATATATAGCACGCATCACTGGTATTTGAGCACTTAATCGTATTTCAGTAGATTTATACCATACCCACCACAGCCCTGTGAGGTAGGAAGTATTACTATCTCCATTTTGCAAATGGTGAATTGAGGCAAAAAGAAACTAAGGGTATGTCTACACTGACATAAAAACCCCACAGCGCTGAATCTCAGAGCCTGGGTCGTACTTCCAGGTTACAAGTCAGAGGCTAAAACTGAGTGTGTAGATGCCAGGGTTGATCTTGGGCTTGAAGACCCTCCCCTCTCATAAGGTTTCAGAGACTGAGCTCCAGGCCAAGCCTGAATCTCTCCACTCCTATAGTTAGTACCACTAGCCTACATCAACTGACCCAGACTCTGAGATTCAGAACCCCAGGTCTTTTATTGCAGTGCAGATATACCCTAAATGACTTGTCCCTAGTCACATAAAAAGTTTGTGGTAGAGCAGGAAATTGAACCTTAGTGCCCCAAATTCCAGTCTAGCACTCTGACCATCAGGTCAGCCCTCTTCCCAAAATGCATTAGAGTTTCACTTTAACAACCATCAGCACATACACAAGTGTAAAAGAAAGGAAAAACAGAATCAAACCAAATGACTGATTTAATCATCGTTAGTATATATACCATTTTCCTTTTCACATAAAATCTTTAATTGGAAATACAATAAGTCAATGAAAACTAACAAGCAAAAATACATCCAGCCCTTCAACTAGGAGTTCTTCCCCTTCATTCTGCATGTACTGGTAGACCTTGCACTTCAGTAAAAGAGCTAGCTTTGCTCACAACAAAGTTTATGGCTACAGACCAGGCAATATTTATAGCACTTTTCAACATTTAGGCTCTTTTGGCGCAAAAAACCCTTGTTGAGTGTCCACACACACCTTTTTGCGCAAGAACTCTTGCTCAAAAAGGAGTTATGCCTCGTAGAAGGAGGTATACCTACACCGCACAAAGCCCTCTGCTCTGTCAATTGACTGTAGATTTTCTTGCACAAAAATGTGCTTGAGGTATGGATGTGCACCACTGACAGAAAAAGGACAGTGTGGACATGAACCACTGAGTAATTATTGAGGTGGTTGTAAGTCAAATTAACATAGGCCAACTTATGTTTCTAGGGTAGACAAGCCCCAAAAAAGGATTTTGGTATAAATGGGGAGGCTAAACTAATGAGATGCTCATTTGGTTCCAAAAAAATTATATGGCATTGCAATAAAAACAGCAAAATCCTGCTGGACGAATTTAAAGGACCGGAAACTGCCAGGGTATCCAGGTAGAAGATGGGTGACATGTGGTAAGCTCAGCATTAGTGTTTTAGTCTATTTTTTCTTTAATATTATTGCCCTACAATAAGTGTACCATACTTTGTGAAAGTTGGCTGGTCGCTGGCAGACACTAACTTTATCTCTTTAGAGAGAGTGAAATGCAGGTGCTGCATTAAAGTCAGACCTGTTGGGATAAATATAGTGAATTGCAAGGGGATGGCAAACTTGAAATCCCTGCTTGTGAAGAAGAGGGACACAGGTCCCTGCTGATAGGGGGTTGATGACAAAATGATGATGATAGAAAGCAGCCTCCTCATGCAAGAGGCAGAGCTGTAGTTAATCCTAGAATCGTGACACTTTTCTCTTAAAATGTGAATATAAAACTTAAACACAGCAGGGAACAAAAGTGATCTTTTTATAGTAATAAAATGTCCAAGTTTAGGATCTTTGAAGGATTCTAAATCAAGTCTTGGGATCATTCACAAATGGCCTGCTGCAACGGAATAGCTGTCATCCAATATTACAAAATTATGGAGTAATAACGAAGCCCAGAGTTGTGCTCAAATGTGGAAAGTAGCAGCATATGCAATACAGTAAAATAAGTCTCTCTTACATGATTGAGCTGATTTACTGAAAACATTATGATTTACATTATAATTGCCATCATAGCAGTACTTACATAAATATTCTTCATATCCGCCACCTGGCACCTCACTGTATAGAACTCTTCGGCAGTTTGACTGACATGCTCACAGTCCTCAATAAAAGTAACAAAATAAAAAAAATGGTAAAAGAAAATCAATGTATTATTCTGACACATTACTAAAAATGGATATTTTAACGATGAAATGAAACTCAGTGATACTTACCAAAGAAACAACATTGTTTGTAATGACACCTCCAAATAAACTTTTCACTGTATTTTTCTGTGAATAAATGAATGAATCCTGTCAACAAAACTTGAGAAAGTCTGTAACTTTAAGAGTCGACCTTCTATTGCATGTTTTAAGAACTCACCAATTCTGGAGACATTTCTTCAATTTTTGTTATCAAATCAGTGAAGAATTCTGTCATGTCTTTTTGTTCTCCTGTGTTAAGTGGTTGCTTATCCATGGTGTAGGTTTTACAGAAAGGCCTTGGATTGTATGCCTTACATTCACTTTCCTTTTGGGGGAGGAAAAGAGAAAAAAAACGATACATAAAAAAAATCTTTAAAATAAAATGCATATACAAATATAAATACAGTTAATATAAATATGCAAATATATACATATAAAAATAAATGTATAATATATACCAAAAATACAGTTTGGTAGGTGATGGAATAAGATAAAGGAAAATTTAAATGTTTCTGAAAAAATTAAATGCCAAACGATTACAAAATCAGTGTCACATTAATATTACAAATAAATACTTATTAAAACTAAAATAAAAGAATTTCAATAGAGATTTCGCAAGTCACATTTTAAAGATCTGTTCAGACACCAAATAAGAGTATTAGATAGGCATACATCAGATAGCAGATATTAAGAGCCTGATCTTCAGAAATGCTTCATTTTCCATCATACTTCTCCATTGGCAAACAATGTATCATATAGTTCACTGGTTCACAGATGTTTTATAGAAATCTATGTTAATGTTATTTTAATTGTGAAGAATGTGTGGCATGTATGATGTTATTATGTATGTTGGAAGTTTGAGGGATTTATTTATAGCAAACAGTTTGTCAGTGAAAGTGGTAAAAATTATGTGTGGGGGTTATGTTAAAGGAAAGATATCTTATCTGGATATTTTTTGCTTTTAAGGGTTTTTGTAGATGGGTTTTCCACTTACACAAACTGATATGGCTTTTAACAACATTTTTTCCCCTCAAGGTTTAAATATAGTTTATATTTAAGTATAGAGATAAGGTGTGTGAGGGAATATCTTTTATTGGACCAGGTTCTCTGACAAAAGAGAGAAGCTTTTGAGCCACACAGAACTCTTCTAAGTTGGTCTACTGTCTCTCTCACCCACCTTGTCTTTCTAATATCCTGGGACCAACATAGTTACAACATTGCAAGGTACATGTTAATATGACATCAAAGCAATAAAATAACTTTAATTAACTATCTATTTGAGATCCATCTATTTTAGAGAGAAACCAGAAGTTAGAATCCAAAGAGCTTCCAAAAGGCAACATTCATGTAAAAATCAAAACTGAATACTAGTTATAATCCTGTAATTTTTTTAACATACCAAAAAATTCAGAATTCAAGGTATAATATTTCTCTTACAAAACTCAGGCAACTAGCTTGAGTTTCTAGGTATGTACTCAGGTAGCTAGCCTGAATCATAGCAGCCAGCCCACGTTCCTGCAGCCTACACCATTATACTGAGTGAACAAGTTTGAGCAGAGATAGCTTATGCATGTCTACCCAAGCTGGGAATTATACCTCCTAGCTTCCGTGTGGACAAATCCGTAAAGCAATGCAGGATTTCACTCTTCTTGGCCTCCTCCATAGCAACTCCCTCTTCATTTTTTAAACCCTGTTGAAGATGCTTTTTTTTCCATGCATCATTTCCATTTTAACTAGTCAGCTCTGTGCATCACCCACTTTTTATGATGATGCTGACTGTTGCACTGTAACTAATTTTTCTGTGGTGGGGGAAATTTTATAAATAAAATTATTAAATTCCACTTTACAAATGGGGAAACTTAGCCAAAGAAAGGTAAAGTGACTTGTGAAACATCACTCTCAATAGCTAAACTGAGAAGCAATTGCAAAACCTCATTCTTAATCAGCTCTGGTTCTAGCCACGAGGCAAACTGCCCAACTACACTGAAGTGTACATATTTCAGAACAGATATGCAAATTGACATTATTACTATGTTCTCTAAAACTAGATAAAGGGCCAGATTGTGACTGGTTCCTGTGTGAGCAAAGAAGAGGTGAGTCATAGTGGCAGACAGTG
Source organism: Pelochelys cantorii (assembly GCA_032595735.1). Taxonomy (NCBI): domain Eukaryota; kingdom Metazoa; phylum Chordata; order Testudines; family Trionychidae; genus Pelochelys; species Pelochelys cantorii. Next base: position 181,543,776 of record CM064328.1, read on the forward strand.
AGCATTAAGACTGCCACCAGCATTAAAAAGTAGTCCTGTGGCACCTTAAAGACTAACAAAAATATATAGGATCATGAACTTTTGTGGATTCTCACGCTGGAAACTATACTGTAAGCTCCCATTGTAGACATATTCATACAGAGATTTTTTTGTTCTTCTTCCCTTCCCTTTCCCCCCATTAAGTTCTACTTAGAACCTACCATTAAATATGTAAACATTTTCTGAAGTTCCAGTAGAGTGGTCTTGTGCTTCATGTCCTCTGAATACTAAAAACATAAAATAGGATTACAACTTTTTCCTACATGTTTTGCTTAAAATTGTTCCCAAAACCCAGCACTTAAAAGTTATGAAACAATAAGCCCAATTATTGATTTTCTTTTTTAAAGCCTAATGTACTAGAAGTTCATTTTCTGCATTTTAGCACATTATTTCATCAGAAAACTAGATTACTTTCTGATAAATGTAGTCACAGAATCGATAATATTTTCTAAAAATTCACGCTAACCAGACACCCCTCTCTCCCAATGTATGAATCTAGTCCTCTAGTCCCACAAAGGTTCCTACTATGGATTCTTTTTGATGTATCAAATAAAACCAAAACCAAAAAGTATTCCTAAATTAGAAATCACTACTTTGTTTCATTCAGTAATGACATGAAGGTAGGTGGCTCCCAATGGGTGGCTCTAGGATGGTGCTCTAATGGGCTGGAGTTCTTAAAGGCCTTATCTGCTAATTACTAGTGTTCTGGTGAGCAGCCAAGGCTTCCTCAGTTTCCATCAGGGCAATCCACTCTGAATTGTGATTCGGTAGAATAGCAGCTGACAAAAAATAGTTCATCAACACTGACTAGAAATTAGTGCCACAGAAGTCATCCATATCTTATTAACTACATGAAGCAGAGGTACAATGTTTCTTGTTGTAACCAATCAGTTCACAACTTTAATCTATTAATAGCATTTTTTAGTATTTATTTATGTTTGCATCCACTTTGTGTAGGGCACTTTCCAAACATTCTTCTCCATGGAGCTCACAGTTTATGGACAAATAAGTAAAAAGAAAAGAAACAAATGACAGGCAGTTTATATACAACTTACATACAAGTCAACTTAATTTACTATAATCTATGGGTGTTGCATGCTAGTCGCATGGATTCAAGAGTAGGGATTTATCATAATTGGGCTTTAAAGAAGTATCAAATTTTGTATTACAAATATTTAGGCAAAAACACACCTCTTTCCATTTCAGCCACTAACAAAAAATCATTAATTGACCATAATGAAATAATAAATAGCTTAGTATGCACATGTTTATAAAAGGAACACTAGTTCAAAATAAAACAAAATCACACCTTAGCGGTAAAAATAGCTTGTCTAGCCTCTGGTATCATATATAGCTGCTGAATAGTGGATGCCAAGTAACAAGTTGCTCCAAGATTAGTTAGACCAACAAATCTGCATTCAGCTCGAACATCATCATGTGGCCAATAATCCCATTTGTAAGGTGCATGGGAAGCTGGAAAAAGTATGAATTACAAAAACAAATCAACTCAAAATACATTTTTACAAAGACAACAAAAATACATAATTACAAAATATTATGCCTTTCATTAAGATATGTTTCTATATGCTAAATTTACAAACATAATGAACCAGAATTTGCCCACACCTTGAACATGTGCATGGGGGGACAGAATGAGCACAAACAGGCCCTCCCCAGAAGTCTGAACCATAGCTGCAGTCACTGCATTCTCCAGAGTGCAGGGTATGCTCTCTCCTGGGGTGTCTGCATTGTTGTCAGGGGATGTGATTGCACTATGTGTAGGTTTGCTAGCTTAATAAAAACAGCAGTGAAGCTGTGGCAGCATGAGCTAACTACTGAGGACATAGCTAGGACCCAGGCAGGGTTGGGAGCCACAGCCGCTACAGCTTCCCTGCTCATTTTAGCAAGCTAGGTTGCTCCAAGCTAGCTTAGAAATGCCTACACAGGTGCCGCAATCATTCCTCCTGACTGCAGTGTAGACATATCACTACGATGGCCCCAGAATGTCTAGCCAATCTAAAGGAGAAAGGCAATAATAATGCCCCACCTCCTTCACTAATAGCTATAAGGAGGTACAGAATTTATATTGCATCTTCCTTAAGACTGTTGCAAAGAGATACACTATTCATGTGCTCTGGGAGGCAGCGTGAATCTTCTCAAGCAGAATGCCTCAAGGTTTTTCTACATGGGGACAACTCCTCCCCTCTCCCCCCAGCTGGCCTGAATCAACTGACTTGGGCATGCAGAGTATGGGTATCTAGCTTCAACTTGAGTCCAAATGTCTTTACAGCAATTTTTAGATCAGAAGCCCAAGTCAGCTCTCATGAGCCAGCCACAGTTATGCTGTATGGCTTTTATCCCCCTGTAAACATACACTTAGAGCTCTACCTAGGGTAATGTATCAGTAACAAATACTTCCATATATTATAATGATGGATATTAACAACTTTCAAAGTATTATTCACTTGTCTTACAGAAATGTATTTTTTGAAAGTCACAGAAATTCAGAACGTCTGTTTTGTATGACGAGTTCATAGTAATAGAAAGTTGTCAGCAGGATTCTGAAATGAACTTAGGAAATCTGCAAAATGTTCCCATTTGTGCACAAGGAGATGTGCTTCAAAATGCCAGCTTTGGCATGCATGCGCGCGCGCACACACACACACAAACACACCCACAAACTGATGTGCTTGCAAATCTTGTGGTTACACCTTAGAGACTTGCTGAAAGGTGGCCCTACCAGCAACCTCACAAATATAAAATGCAATCATCAAATGTAGCATAACTGTAAAATGTTACATTTCCTATTTATGCCATATTATGTATAAAAATAGGGGGCATATTATAAAAATAAGGATCTTTATCTAATTCGCTTTCTTAAATTGTGTTTTTAATCTGACTGCCTCTTAACTCCTGTCATTTATTGATGCCATAACCATCTTTTCTGGAGCATATATGAACATGCTCGTGGTAGCGGGCTTCCCATGGTGCCGAAGATGTTGCAGGTGCTGGGACAGGCGGCAGGAGCCATAGCTGGTGCCTGAGGCGGTGCCGCTGGTGCCGGGCCTAGTGCTGGATAAGTCCTTTGTGTTGAGGCTACTAGTGCTGGAAATATGGGTGCAGGTAGCAGTGGTGCTGACACTCGAGGCTGGAGCTGCCGGTTCCACCAAGGGGAGGTGCTGCACCTTGAGTGGGGCCGTGGCTGTCAGTTCAATGAGGTCAGGTGTGGCCTTCAAACATGTCCAGTGTGGAGAGAAGGTCGAAGTCCTCCCCCACTACTACCAGCACCGGAGAATCCACCAACACTGGACTCGATGGTGCCAAGGCTCAAGAACTCAGCCCTAGTAGGCTGGGCATGGAGTAGACTGACTCAGAGTCTTACTAGATCTTCCGGAAGGAGATCAACCCTGGTCCATCATCATCTTCTTATGCATCACCAGGGATTGGGACCAGTGCCGGAAGGATGAACCAATCTTCTGTACCAGGGAATGGTGCCAACGATTATCTTCAGGGCATAGTGCCGAAGTCTAGCGCATCAAGGCTGGCACACTGCACACCAATGGCATCGACTTCAAGTGGCTGGCTGAGGCCTAAGTGCTGACTCCACGAAGATCATTTTAAGCCATTTGTCCCTCTCTTTTTTAGTTTGTGGTTTAAAACTCACTGCAGATACTGCACTTATCTGGCAAGCAACCTTCTCAGAGACACTTCAAGCAAGTGGTGTGCCGATCCCTTCTGGGCATATACTTGCTACACTTCACACATTGCTTTAAACCCTGGGGTCACTGCATTCCCATAGAAGCATGAACAACAAGAGGGGGAAGCACACCCCCAAACTAACTACTCCAAGATAACTTGAACAAACAACTAATCTACACAACAAAAACAACTATGCTAGGGACTAACTACTTGTGAAGCAAGAAGTCAGAAGCTCCAGTGACCGCCCATGAAAGCTCATCACCTAATAAACCATCTTGTTAGTCTTTAAAGTGCTGCATAGTCCTGTCTTTTGTTTCAGCAAGACCAGACTAACACAGCTACATCTCTATTACCACTTTAAGAGTAGGAATCTTACTGGAGAGAAGATGCAAAGGTAGAACAGTAAAAGAGAAACAAGCTATTTAGCCATAATGCTGAATACAAACTTTAATAGATTTGGTGACAGATCCAAGAAAATGCCTCTTTTCTTTTCTCTCTTGTTTGTTTGAACAGAGGCTGAGTTTCTGCTATAGTAAGAAGTCAGGCACACCGAAGACATTTAAATGTTACCACAGAACTAGGGGGAGGACCACCCACCAAAGGGGATATGGTGAGTGACCTAAAGCCTTTTTTGGAATGTTAATTTTCTGTGTCTAATCCAAGATGTCCTATACAATGGAAGACTGGAGAAGTTATGTGTATTGTTTTAATAGGATAATCTCTCTCAATATATCTTATTCTGTGACATTGCTGCCAAAAGTCTGGATCAATGGGCAAGTTCTATCTGCCAGTCTGGCAGGTGGTAATTAGTCAACACAAGATTTTTATATCTAGTGCATTCTTTTATTTCCAGCTTGCTGGCAGGCCTTCTACAGTTGCTTTCCTACTTTGTCTTTATAGCTGACATGGCATCTTTTGTCCAGGCCACTAGAAAACTCTAGAATAACATGCAGCAAAGGAGGATAAAGGTGATTTTATCCCAAAAAAGCTTTAGGGAATAAAAGACTAAAAAATGCACCTCTTAAGTCTCAGCCCTTGGCAAATTTTAGCATCAGGTACATTCTGCCCATTTACCCCTCCATAGACTGGCTTAGAACTGCCACAGTGATGACCAAGCAGTGACTGGCAGAATTCTAGACCAGCTACCTGGACAGTGTGGACATGTAGAACAACTTTCAAGTACAACTGGATACCCAATAACAGAAGACTCCAGGAGTTCCTGGCCTCAGATTGTGGGTTGCTAGATAACATGCTAAAGGAGAAAAAAAAAATTCTCATGACACCCTCTTTATCACAATAGAACCCTCACCATCCTGAATAAATATAGCCTTCACTGTCTCCATGTTCTCCACAACAAAAAAAAAAAAAAAAAAAATTTCCTCCCCTTCCATAATCGCCTCAAAATTTCTCAGAAGAACTCTCTCCCTCCAGCAAACACATTTTCCATCCCTTTCTAAACCACAAGGGACTCTTCTCTGTCCCTAGTGGAAGAAGACTCATCTTTCATTTCTATTCCCTCAGACAGGAAGTCTCCCAAAGAGCATGAGCTCCAGTCAGACCAGGATCAATCCACTGTGACAGGACCCCTTCCACTTCAGGTAACAAAAGGGTCACTTCAGGCACAGGTAGTTACTTGTATCCAACATAAGAAACACCTTAAAAAATCTCCCAGGTGAATTCCATTTTCAAAAGATATACCAAGGTTATCTATTTGCTTACAAGTCAGCCCCCAGCATTGAATTGTCCTTTTCACAAGCTACTGAGAAACTGGTAGAAACAAAGAGTGCTTCTCCTGATTCTATTCCCAAGTTGCCCAAATACCACTTCAGGTTCCAGGAAATGAACCCTGATTTCTGCACTGTCTGGTTGTCTCACACCCTAGCAGATCATTCTAAGTGCTCAGGTCTGCTTCCATACATTAATGTGTCCCTTAACAACCCGTGGTCAGGAAAACAGAAAAGGCTATAAAATGATCATTTGAGCTAGGTGACATTCAGATCAGTGTCACAATCCTCTCATAATTCTGAAGAGCCAGCCAAGTGTCTGACTAAGAAGGAAAAGATTGTTTGCTCCAAGCTGCCATTTTGCAAAGGGTTTTCTGTTACCATGGCCAAAGGCACAGCTCAATTTTTTATCATCTTAAAAACAATGTAGGGCATGTATCCCTTCGACTTTAACCCACAGGGCCATAAGACAAGGTAGAATGTCCTGCTAACTATTAATCATCACTACACCAGGCCACATGTCCAGATCCCAAAGTCAAGAAAAGGAAAAATGGGTCTTACTCTAAATACTTCATAATCCATAGAAGCGGAGAAGATCCAGGATCTAAAATGAATTTAAAATAATGGAATTATTTTGTGAAATACCACAAAATACAATATGGACTCTTTCCACTTCCTGAATCAAAGAAGGCTTTAGAGTATTCTGCTCTAAAGAGAGCCCAACATCCTATTACACAGGGAAAAGAAAGACCTCACAGTCCTACAAGTACCAGGCCATCTAAATGATCAAGGTTATAGGTTCAGCTGCAATGAAATCTATGCAGGAAAACAGACCCATTCTATTTTTAGCCTCTCTCAATTAATTTCTTGCTGGGAGAAGGAAGGGTTCTTGAACTTTGGAGGGATAATTAACTCTCTTTTCTTCTCTCCCCATGATGTTGTTCTGGAGAAAACAGGCAGGACTCAGTGCCATACAATTCCCCTAGACTCAAAGTAGCCAAGACGAGTTCCTTAAGCTGTGTCAAGGCCTAAGCCTTTGCCAATCAGAAACGATATTCTATAACAGGGCCAGCCCATCACCTTGATCCTATCAACCTCCATTTTAAGAACTACCTCATTGCTGCTCTTGCACCTTAAAATCGAGAATGTCTAATCAGTCCTGTCATTCTTTTCCATTGCTTAATGAGGAGTCTTTCTTCACTTACTATCTTTCTCCTTTTGGTGCAGATATCAAATCCTGGCTATGATATCCATTATCTCTTCCATTAAACATTTCTTTCAGGAGTCGTCCAACAACAGCCTCCCTGAATGCACCTTAGGGTCCAGGCATCAAGGATTCCATAGGAGATCTCCCAGTGGGGTCGAACTTCACATCCAGGGTTTTTTTAAGTGGTCTCCTGCCTGAGCCTAATAAGACTCCTGTTCCGTCTTGGAATCTAAACATAGTGCTAGATGCCAGAAATTCACCCTCTCATTCTCCGGCTCTCTGTAAATTATAGGAAAGTGGACTTTCTAGTGACTGTCACCTTAGGTGGGAGAGCTGAGGAAATTACAAACATTGCTGATGATCCCTAATATATCATTTTATAAAAAGAAAAAGCAGTTTCTTCCCAAGATGGCCTCAGGTCTTCCTTCTTAAATTGGAGATATTATTGCCCAACTTTGGGCCTTGAAGTTGGAGCTGAAGTCATCCATCGGCATTTCCCAAGTATCCACTGAACACTTAAACTCTGCTTTTCCTGAGTATTTACATAAGTCTAAGTATCTGTCTGTGCAGTACAAAGGACCACATAAATTGGAAAAGTAAATCGGAGCCTACACTCCGCACTCCTAGTCCCTGGCAGGTCTCCCCTATTCAGAAACATTTTATGTTCACTCTGTCCAAGTTAGAGGCCATCAGTAGACATCCTCTGCCAGGCTGTAATTAACTTTAAGTAATTACTGGCTGGATCATCATGCAACAGCTGCAGTGGCTTCACTCAGCAGGTTTTTAGAGGAATTTTTCCACAGTATCCCTATAGCTGCTACTTATGGAGTAGATCCACTCACTTTAATGAGCTCTAACTAACTGATCTCCCTTCTAACTCATTCTCACCTTACTCATTCCCGCTTTAGCGTCTTCATAGTTATTATTTCCTTTCCTGAGTATGATCACTTCAAGTCATGCATTCATTCAGCAATGTCACTGAAAAACAATTTTGTCTATTTCCTGATTGCATTTTATGATGTGGCTACACCAGTACGGATATCTATCTAGAGCGCCTCAGTGGACAAATGGACTAAGACTATGTAACTAGATAATTAATGTCGTATATATAGGCTAACCATCTGCACACCAGGATGACAAAACTGGTTGCAAAAATCCTGCTGCCAGTACTGGTTATTGTCTGATCAGCTGAGAACTCAGGAAGATTGAAACATTCGCTCACAGTAATATTGGCATATTAACAATTAGTGAGGTAAGAGAAATAGATTTTAATCTATGCAGTAGCGTATTCATTCCACACAGAGTGGTAAATAACATTTTTTGACCCCTTAGAGAACCAGATGCTATAAATACCCAATGCAGACAGCAGGTACAGATTAACAGAAAAACATATGAAAGATGCATAAACAATGAGAAGTCCTGTGGCACCTTATAGACTAACAGATTTATTAGAGCGTAAGCTTTCATGGGCAAAGACCCACTTCATCAGATGCAAGATATATGAAAGATTATGTGATTTGGCAATCATATACACACTAATAACCCTTACATACTGCAATCCAACCAGATGTTGGGTGGGTGAAGGATTTCTACAGCAGCACGTCCTGTTACTGTCACTAGTGGAGCTGTACCAGTGAGGATGCCAATGGTAGAAAACTAAGAAAAATGCTGGTGCTGAAAAGGCCTTAATTACTGTAATTACTGCACCTACTTAGTTTGACCCATGCTGAGTATAAGACCACCAGTTTTTATTACACACACTATCTTTTGTTTTAATCTGATTCTCTGTATAGACTCTTAATCTTATTTTTAATTAGACCACTTTATTCATTTTTGAGGTAAAATAATTACAGCCCATCCTTGAAAGGAAGTCCACATTACATCTTCACATGAGAGGCTGTCAGGGAGAAAACACTTGGCCAAGGCAATCTCCTAGAAACTGCCATTAGCTTCAGTCAGTAGGGGCACAAGAAAATGTGGTAAAGAGGCAAGAATAAGGAGACAATTTGCTGTAAAGATATAGGATCTCCACAGTGAACATCAAAAAACTAACTAAATCCAAAAACATACGAAACGTTTTTGGAGGGTTTTTTAAGTTTTGTTTTTATTTGGTTTTCGGTATGAGGAAAAAAAGTAAGAAGAAGGAGTCATGATTTTCTTTTTTAAGAACAGCAGCAAAGAGATACATTTCAATTTTAAGACACTTAGGATCAGCATTATGTCAAATGATCAACTGAATTGTAAGGAAATTAAGTATTGAAAGCTGAGCAGGGGATCAGCAGCAGAGAATGCTGGCACCTCAGAAGAGGTTAACCAAGCACAGTTGGTATCATTAGACAATCCATACTTGTAAGACTGACAGTGATGGAAATGGGGACTTGCCAAGTGTACCAGTTCAATGTGGGAATCGGAGCAGGAGGAAGACAATCTAGAGAAGAATATGTTAAAGGAAAGCAACAATGGAGTGTCCAGAATTAAAGGAGGAAAAGCCATGGACAAATATAGGTGGTTAGGATAATTGGACCTGCAGTGGGAGAAACACTAGCTGAAGAAAGAAAAAAGACTGCAGCTGCAGAGAAACTGGCAGAGAGATACGGTCCACCAGCATAAGGAAAAGTGGCGTGCTAAGGGAATGTCTTCACTACGGGCCAAATCAACAGGCCAATAATCAATCCAGTGGGGGTTAATTTACCACGTCTGATGTAGATGTAATAAATTGACAGCTAATCACTCTCCCATCGACTGAGTACTCCCCCTCAATAAGGAGCATAAGGAGAATCAACAGAAGAGTATCTCTAGTCAACAAACCGCAGTGAAGACACCACGATAAGCAGATCTAAGTACGTCGACTTCTGCTACATTGTTCGCATAATTTATATCAATCTCCCATAGTACAGTAGACCAGCCCTAACTGTGAGAGGAAATGTTTAAAAAAAAAAAATATGGACATCAAAGCCAGGATTGGGGGGGGGGGGGGGGGGGAGAGAGATTAACACTAGGCTTCTGTTTTTCTGAGAATCCTGGCCTAACCAGTGTCTGAACAGTTCAGTTAAATGGAAGCAGAAACCACATATTCAGTTTCATATCCAATGCAGATTATAAATTGTTCCTAAAATATAGGAGGAATACTCTATAGGGGCATTTTTGGTCATTTTCAGATGGACTTAAGAAAGAGGGCATACAATCGAAAAATCAAAAATGGATAATATAAGGTTTCCTTTCTGAATTATATGGTACTGATAACGTACACATGGAAAGCATGAATTATGAAAAAATTAAGGCTGATAAAGAAACCTGAATTGACATTTCTAAGATCATAGAAAGAAATTTTGGGGAGTTCAAAAGAGTGATGAGAATTAGGATGAAATTGCAAACAAATTAAACAGGAAAATATAGAAATTGATAAATAGGAACTGGATTTTGATTACAGAGAAAGAGTTGAGCTAATAGGCATGAAATAATTTTATCAACATTGTAATTAGACTTGTGAGCATGACTGGATATTTACAGCCTACAATGCTGCACAAGCAGGTAAAATAGCAGGTAAAATAGCTAATCACTACGAACAGTCATGTGAAAACAGAAAAGAAAACCTAATAGGGAACAGACAGGCAAAAAAGGCACAAAACCTGAACTAAGCAGAAGCAGCCATTTTTATCAATCACATGGGAAGACATTATAAAAAGATGCTGTATCTGCCCAAAGGATGACTGCCTCAATAACCCCTTAAAGGTCATCTGTACCTCTATCAGTGCACCTTGTACCTCTGAACAATAAAATAAACTGCATCAAGTACCTGCCTGATGAGGAAAATCAGAGACCACATCCAACAGAAAAGAATGCTATATATACTATTAAATTTACTAAATAAACAATGTGTATATTTATTGCTTGTCACTTCTCAAGACCAGTTGCCAGGGGGAAGGGGAGAGGGGGAGGATAAATAATAGATTAGTTTAGTGTGTAAAATGTTTCAAAGATACCATTATTTGAAAGTTATGTACATGCTGTTAAAGCCTCTGCTGGTGCAAACCAGCCAGCTGCTTGGTGGGCAACGCATGTGTATACTAGCACTCCCTTACTACCACACCTGGAATTGTACAAGTACTAGTGCAACAGAGGAACATTTTAAGAAAAATGGTAATGCTGATAAAGCCTTATTTTACAACAACTTTTCTAAGATGTGCCTACCTATTTTAACTCTTGCCAACTTTAAGACTCGACATATTATGGATAATCTTTTGTTTTAATCTGATTCTCTCTATATATTGTTAATAAACCTTGTTTTTAACTAGACCATTTGCATCTTAGATTATTTAGAGGCAAAATCACTGCAATATGGCCTAGGAAAGAAGAAAAGCTTATGATTATTTGAGACACACAGTTGAGGAGAAAACCATACTTATCCTGATGCACCTGTCTGAGTGAACCTCTTAATGCTGTGGTGTCCAACACACTAGCCACATGTGGCTATTCGGTCTGAGTGTGGCTAGTTGGCTTGAACAATGTGGCTAGTTTGCTACAGCAGTAGCCACTATATAGCCACTATAGTGGCTATTGTTTCAGAACTGGTTGGACACCCTGGCCTTAATGTGTCAGTATTTATAGTATATAGGAGACTGAAGGTTATACTTTCCTTCTCATGGGGCAATGCATCAGTTAAGTGAAGGTTCTCTGCTCCCAAAAGCATCCATCGGGAATTTAAGTAATTCCCCACTCTGACACTGCCAGGCTGTCCCAGCATGAGAGTGGGCAGAAGGGCACACAGAATGGAATTGCACACGTAGGACACATTCCTCTCATTTGTAAGCAATTGTATATATCCAAAAACTTTTACAGAAGCCCAACCCCAAAATGTTAATACTGAAAAATATCTATCTTGCACAAAATACTTACAAAAACTAAACATGAATAAATATTCTTACACTGCATATGTTGTGCCATAACCCAGTTGTGGAGCAGCCTGTAGTTTTCTACAGACCCCTTCACCATTTCTACCAACAAGTCGTAAGCAGCAGCCCTTGAAGAATGTGACTTGCATTTTGGCTGTTGTCTATCTTTTAGACTTGGCAGCAAAAACAGAAGATTGAAGATGTCTCTTAGAAACTCCTGTAAAACAATTCAAATCAGTAGGTATATCAGTTTGTATAAATATTAAAAACACTATAATTTTATATAGTTTTAAACTTTTTAGGAGGCTTTCTCCATCAGATAAAACAACATTAATGTCCTGTAGACAAATTTGACAGTGTCTCCTTTTCACCATCCTTTGTATATTATACAACATATCAAAAAGCAGCCTTCAAATGATTTGGAAGGAAGCACTGTAAATGTGTTTAATTACTATGATATAAAGAAAAATATGTCCAGCAAAGAAAATATATGATAAATTATCTGTAGTTCTAGCACAGCATCACTATTTGGCATAAAAATACAGAAAAAAAAATAATGAAGGTTGCCAAACATCCATAGTGGAGTAACATTCAGGTTTAAGTTAGAGTTGAAGACTTTTTAGATTAGCAACATTACATAACATGAATTATCTAAACCATCATTACTCCAACAAATCATATAAACATAATGGACCATGTAAACTTACCAAAAATAACTGCTCTCTTAACAGTATGAAATTCAGGATTTCACTCATGATATTTTAATTTATACTGACAAAACTATTCAGGCACGCTTACGTTTCTTTAAAAAGATCAGTTTCAATCATTACTATTTATCCATAAAAGTCATAAAACGCACATATTATCAGTCTATTTTAATTTTCACATAGTAAAACTGATTTTAAGTGTTCAACTGCTATAAATTCAGCCTTTTAAAAATATATTTTAAATAATGTTCCATGAACAAAGTGAATTCATGTTAAATGGACTAAAAAAAGAGCTAACAATGAATGTTCCAAGTCATGTTGATACTGGGCCACAGATACAGAGATTGTCATTTATTACTCGCATTCACCACACCAGATCAACATGACAAAAAGTTGTGGAGGAATAAATCTAAATTTATCTATGTCCTGTTTTAGTTGCATTAATTCAACAATATTAAAATTATATTTTTTTAAAAGACACCTATCACAAACCCTAAGAACATCTCTAATAAGATGACCATATTTTTCAAAAATCACCTCATGTTTCTAAATATGTACTAGGAAGTTATAAGGAGGAGAAGGGAAGATTGTGTGCAGAAGGTTTTATTAGCAAAAGAGGAGTGGAAACTTTTTGGCAAATAGCAACAGATAGTTTGAGAGGGCTTATTTACAGGAAGGGGAGAAAGTAGCGGTAAAAAGGCTGACAGCTGGTATGAGACAGGTTGCATATGCTTGTCACAGAACAGTTTGAACAGTTGTCTAATGTGTTAAAAATGCACTTTGTTTTCCTAGTGACCCCTGCTAAAACACAAATGCATCCAGCCAGAAATAAATATGTAGGGAGCGTCTGCACTAGCTTTTACAAACGTGTTATCTATCTCAGAAGTAATTAAACGTCAGGTTAAAAAAAATCTAGCGTAAATATACACTTAGAAAGAGAGAGAAGTAAGCACTGAAATGCAATGAATACTGCACTGAGCCCTACTCTATGCTACAAAGTTAAGTCAGCCTAAGTTACCTTGTGTCAACCTTATTTGTGCATATGTCTACACTTAAACATGTCTCCTACTGATGTAAGCATCCAGTTACAGCAATGCAATAGCACCATCTCCCTGAATGGCTTTGAGCCATAGTCAACTTCTGTGACTGATGCCATCTAAGTGTAGACACTTTGCAACCTATATCAACCCTAACAGTTCCTCAGCAGCTGTCCCACAATGCCCCATACTGACCACTCTGATCACAATAGTGAAACTCTACCGCCCAGGCGTCAGAGAGACTGAAGCACAATGCCACTTTAAAACTTCCATGTATTTTTGAAAAGTCTTTCCTGAATGTCCAGCCTGACAAGCACACCTAGCAACTCTGTCTGGCTGTGTGCAATTGCCTGACTGATCATGTTCTGTTAAATTGGTATATCATGAAAGTTGATATTATGACTTGATAACATTAACTGCAGATTGCCTAGCAGCTACTCAAAACACAGAACCAACACAGGACCAGAGAATTCATAGGTTCAGTGAAAAACACAAGTATAGTAAGCACCATACAATTGATAGGTTCATTTAAAAATAGTCTGTTATTCAGAAATATACACCAAGAACTACCCACTTCCTAACACACCCCAAAATTTCAGGGCCAGGTAGAACAATGTCTGTATTGTGACTGACCTTTAAAGTGGTTTTTCGAAGCTTCACTCAACTGCACAGCTCTGCGCTGAGCTCTGCCAATGGCCCCTTTTGCGTGGTTGTGCAAAATCAGCAGATATTGTGTGTGCAACTATAACAATTGGAATGTCTCTCTCACTGAGATCTGACCAAGGCTATGTCTAAACTACATCCCTCTTTCGAAAGAGGGATGTAAATTAGACAGATCGAAATTGCAAATGAAGCCGTGATTTGAATTCCCCACACTTCATTTGCATAATGGAGGCCGCACGTTCTTTCGAAAAAGGGTATTTCGAAAGTGAAACCGCTGTCTAGATGCAGTTCTTTCAAAAAAAAAAAAAACCCTTTTTCGAAAGATCCTGTAAACATCATTTTTGAGGAGAACAGGATCTTTCGAAAAAGGGGTGGGTTTTTTTTTTCAAAAGAACCGTGTCTAGACAGCGATTTCACTTTTGAAATACCTGTTTTTGAAAGAACGCATGGCCGCCATTATGCAAATGAAGCGTGGAAAATTCAAATCCCAGCTTCATTTGCAGTTTCAATCTGGCTAATTTAGCAAACCGTTTCACCAATGGATGTATGAAGAGGGAGAAGCCATCTACCGGATCATGGATGTGATCGCGGACAGGTGGACCCAGACTGAGCTGATGGAGAGGCCAGCATAGCTGAGGTCCATGAGGTAGTCAAGTAAGGTAGCTATGGGAATTGTGGTGGGATGGAAGTTGTGCATCATGCACCATTGATGAAAACGCATCCATTTGTTCTGGTAGGTGCTTCTTGTGGAGGGACGATGGCTGTTTAGAAGAGCTTGTTTGACCCTGTCCGAACAGGTAAGTTCTTAATTTTGGAACCACTGAGAAGCCAAGCCGTCAGTTTCATGGTCTTGACACTGAGGTGACGTATACTGCCATGGCACTGTGTGAGGAGATTCGGCACTGCCGGAAGAGGGATAGGTTGATCTATGGACAGGTAGGATAGGTAAGGGAACCAGAGCTGCCTTGGCCAGGCTGGGGCTATTAGGAGTACTGTGGCCCAATAGGATCAAATCTTGATCACTCTGGCGATGAGCGGGAATGGTGTAAAAGCATAAAGAAGGGGAGCTGTCCAGCGGATGGTGAAGGCATCCCCTTCTGACCTCTTGCCTAGTCCTGCCTGAGAGCAGAATCTGTGGCATTTGTGGTTGTGCAGTATTGCAAAGGAGGTCTATGGTTGGGAAACCCCATTTGCGGAAGACTGAGAGGAGGATGTTGGTATTTATCTCCCACTCATGCTGACCTGAGAAATGTCTGCTCAGTTTGTCGGCTCTGACAATCTGTTCTCCTGGTATGTACATTGCCGTTGACATTATTTGGTTCCCGATGCACCAGTTCCAGAATTTGACTGCCTCAGCACATACAGAGTGCGATCCGGGACCCCCCTGCTGGTTGACATAAAACATGGATGGTGTGTTGTCCATGCAGACGGATAGTTCTGCACTTTATGAGGGGAAGAAAGTGGGTGCACGCCCTGCGAATGGCCCTGAGCTCTAGGATATTGATGTGGAAGTCTCTCTCATGTTAGGCCCATGTGCCCTGTATTGATGCTGTGCCACAGTGGGCTCCCGAGCCCATGAGTGATGCATCTGTTGTTATAGTAACTGAAGGATCTGGTCGGTGGAAGGGTATACCGGTGAGAAAGTTGTGTGGAGATGTCCACCATTTGAGGGACTGCAGCACCAGTGGAGGAAGTGAGAGGTGTTTCACGATGCTGTGTCGGGCTGGTATACAGTTGTTTGCGAGCCAATGGTGTAGGCAACGCATGTGTAGTCTCGCGAACAAGACCATGAAGGTCGTGGCCGCCATATGACCCAGCAATTGAAGGTACATCCGGACAGCGGATAAAGGGGCCTGTCTGACCTGTTGAACAAGGTCGCAGATCGCCCTGAATCTTGGCAATGGAAGGTAGGCTCTCGCTGTGACTGAGGCTAGCAATGCCCCAATGAACTCTATTTTTTGTGTGGGCTGCATGGTGGATTTCTGCATGTTGATAAGTAGGCCCAGTTGGGAAAAACATTCCCTGGTAATAGTTGTCATGATGGTGGTTTGGTGATAGGTGGGACCCCTGATTAGGCAGTCGTCAAGGTAAGGAAAGATAATGACGTTTTGTCTTGTGAGAAAAGCCATGACTACGGCTAGAGTCTTTGAAAAAACTCGATGGGCTGTAGAAAGGCCAAAGGGGAGGACTCTGAACTGGTAATGACCTCGTCCCACAACAAATCTGAGGAATCTTCTGTGGGACGGGTGGATAGACACGTGAAAATATGCGTCTTGTAGGTCAAGGGCTGAGAACCTATCCCCCTCATCCAGTGCAGGAATTAGGGTCACCATTTTGAATCTCGAGTTTCGAATAAACTTGTTTAGTTTCCTGAGATCTAATATTGGTCTCCAGACCCCGATTTTTTGGCTGAGGAAATAATTGGAGTAGAACCCCTTTCCACAATGTTGTTTGGGCACGGGTTCTACGGATCCTAGGGTAAGTAGCTTCAGGACCTCTGCCCGTAACAGGGGTTCATGAGAAGGGTCCCTGAAGAAGGACGGGGTAGGGGGATAGGAAGGGGGCATGGAAGTAAAGAGGATTGAATAGCCCAATCTGATAACTTCTAGGACCCATCTGTCTGTGGTAATTAGGGTCCACTGGTAGAAAGGTCTCAGGCGGTGAACAAAGATGACATTGGATTGCACTGGGGTTGTTTGGTGTTCGCTCAGACCTGCGACCAAAACTTCAAATTTGCTGTTTGTTGGAGGTGGACTGGTTTGGGGAGGAGTGGTTTTGATGGTTCTTTCTCCTATTCGGGCGTTGCTAGGGCCTGTTATCATATGGCCTCTGCTGCTGCCTGTAATAGTTGTAATTATAACCCCTTGGTTTCTGATAAGGAGTGTATTTGCGCTTCTTATTAGGAGGGATGTACATACCCAGGGTACGTAAAGCTGTGCGAGAGTCCTTAATGGAATGAAGGATCTCATCTGTATTTGTAGCAAATAGCTGTTTCCTGTCAAAGGGGAGATCTTCCACCTTTTCTTGCAATTCCCTTGGGACCCCTGATGACTGCAGCCATGAGGCCCTACACATTACTATGGCCGTGGCTATGGTTCTGGCTGCGGTGTCTGCGACATCCATAGCGGCCCGAGGAGCCGTTTTGGCTATTGATAAACCCTCCCTCATGATGGATTGGAGGTGAGCACATTTGTTTTCAGGGAGGTCCTGAAGCAAATCTTGTAGTTTGGTATAATTGGTGTGATCATAATTGGCCAACAATGCTGTGTAATTAGATATGCGGAACTGGAGTGTGGCCGAAGAGTACACTTTGCGGCCCAAGGTATCTAGGCATTTATGTTCGTCACAGGGCGTAGATTTAAATTGTGGATTCTTAGCCCTGGGATTCACAGAGTCCACTATCAGCAAATTTGCCTGTGGCTGGGCAAATAGAAAGTCCATGTCCTTTGCAGGGACAAAGTATTTTCTGTCCATTCTATGGTTTGTGGGTGGGACAGAGGCTGGATTTTGCCACAAAGCATCCAAAGGTTCAAGGATAACTTCACTGATAGATAAAGCTATTTTGGAGGATACCGAGGGTTGCAATATGGTGAGTAATTTATATTGTTTATCCTGCACCTCTTGTAATGTAATTTCTTGTGACTGCGCTACCCATTTAAAAAGATCCTGAAAAGGTTTCAGGTTGTCCGCCGGGGGAGAAGGAGAGATCTGAAAAACTGCTTCACCCTGCTTAGACCTGTACTCATGCAAGGAGGTCTCTGAATCCGACTGAGGTAAGTGATCCTGCTCAGTGGAGCCCGCCTGAGAATTTATTGAGGGTGGGCAAGGTGGTGAGGAGCATGCAGATATTGAGGGTGAGCGCCTAGAGGTGCAGTGTTGCCTAGATGTAGAGGCTGTGTGCCTCAATTGGTAAGTGCGAGAGGACCGTGGTCGGTACCCCTGCCATGTATCCCAAGGACTCCACTAAGGCGCAAGCTGATGTGGGGGATACATCCATGGTTGGCTGGGCTAAATGGAGTTTTGTTGAAGGGAGTAATCTCTGTATGAATGCCAGGAAGTTAGTGAGGGAACAGGGGAGGAATGGTGTGATGAGAACCTGCTCCTATGTCCGCTACTGTAGTCAGACCTTGGGGACAGCGGTATAGATGAATGGGGGCCACTCTGAGAGGTGTTAGAGTGTCCCTGCACCGTGGAGCGTGGTAAGGCAGTTACTCCTCTTGAGTCAGGCTGAGGAGATTTTTGTAGGTGCCGTGTCTTGTGCAGCGCTTTCTTGTGCTGCTGTGCCATAGGGCAGTCCCAATCACTCTGCCCAGTTGAATTGGTACAGAGGGAGAGCTCACCGGAGCTAATGGGGGAGGCATATATGGCTTATCTGTAGCTGCCGCCTCACTGCCGCCTGGTGAAGTGGTGGTCTTAGTTTGTGCCTCAGCTCTCCTGGCTGGCACTGATTTGCATTTCTCCGCGGTGCCAGACACTGATGGTACCGGGGAACGAGAGGCTCTAGGCAGCTCGGACAGGGAGCATGCCGGGGAAGCCCTTGAGGCTTGAGAGCCTTTGCGGGGCGATAAAGCTGCCCTACTGGAAGGCTTTTGCTGCACCTGCACGTTCTCTGGTTTGTCCCTTGGTGACTGAAGAGACTTTTCCCAGAGAATTGCTTTGAGCCATGATTCGCGGTTTTTTCTCGCTCTTGCCGACATGCTCAGGCAATGCAGGCATTTCTTTGCCATGTGAGACTCCCCCAGGCATTTAACACATGAGGCATGGCCATCTGAGGTAGGCATTGAGCCTCTGCAGGAATCACATCTTTTGAAGCCAGGGGAGCCCGGCATTGTAGCGGAGAAGAAAAGCTGCCTCGTCTGCGGCTGTCGCTTTTTTTTTTCCCCCCCCCCAGCTAATGTTGAGAAGGTTAAAACTAGCTAAAACTATGAGGTAAAGAGAAATAACTAAGGATTCAATTTTTCTCTCTCAGGAGGAAGAGCATTGCTGAGTTCCATCTTCAGCCAGGGACGGTTTAAAAGGAACTGACGGGACTCGAGCCGCACATGCGCTCCACAGCCTCCGGGGGGGGGGGGGGGGGGGGGCGCCGAGTGTGTAGGCGCGGCGCGAGGGGCACTGCTGCTAAAAATCTCCGATCCCCGGCGCAGGGACACACCGAGACCTGAGTGGAGCACCCACAGGGACACCACTCGACAAAGAATACACCTTTCTTCCTAGTGTAGACATGACCAATGTAGTCTCCTAGAAGGAAGAAGTCAAAGGAAAAAACTACCATCCACTGCTGCCCTAAAATTTGATTTTTAAAAGATTGCTAGTAACAGATAAGATGCCAGCACCAAACCATCACAGTGTTTGCATGGACAAAGAGAGAATCTGAAGGGAAGGTGGAAAAGGAATGGCCACATCTCAGAATGCACTGGACAAAAATCAGCTGTCACCAATATTTTTGTCAAACAGAGAGGGTGTGTCCAAATGCATTATTCTGGAGAAATGTTTATCGTCAAGCAATCCTGCTCCATTATGTTTCATGCTATTTAAAAGGAAAACTGCCCACTTGCTGCACACCAGCCCAGTAAAATAGACACGATTTTATAATACACAAATCAAATAGTAAATTACAACATTTTACATAGTTTCTTTAAATTATATTAGGTCAAGACTTATTCTCAGATAATCTGTTGGGACCATGGCCCGTCAGCAAAAAAACAAAATTCTGCTTGAAAAAAAAAAAAAAAAATCTGTTGTGGCTGTTGCTCTGATCACATCCATCCCTTCTTCAAATTTCTTCACTAACTTCCCCCCAGCATATATATGTCTAAAGTCCTTGTCTAGCTTTAAGGTTCTGCATGATTTTAATTCTCTCTCTTTGTTTTCTTTTAGTCTCCTCCTCACTCCTTTCGTTTACACAGGCTGCATGATTCTGCCTTCCGTGTCCTCCTCCTTTCTCTATTCCCTCTGTACTGTCTTCCACACTGCATTTCCTATACCTTCAATTCCCATTCTCACCTAGTCTTCAACCTCTCTCCCTTCAGAACTCTACTTAAAACAAGAGACCTATAAACTCTAACCCTCTCAAAGTACCAGCAAAATAAACCACAAAAAAACTAAAAGTCACAAATTCATAACAAAATTTGTTCTGAGAGATGCTAAATTCTACTGCTTAATCACTTGGTTTTTTAATCTATTCTCTCCCTCCCCTATTCTTCAACTATCTGCTGTCTTTTGAGGCTAAACAATCCAAAGAGGATAGACCTATCTTCATACTCATCTATAACACAAGTATCACACATACAAGATTACATGAATAAGTAGAAATACTGCTACTACTGCATACTAAATATTACATTAGGTAATGCCCAAGTTAGGAAGAGTTTATTATACTTTCAGATAATAAGAATACCAGGAGGCATTTAGAAATTAGAAAAAGGGGACTTTAAGACAGCCAAACTGGATTAAATGCAGTCACATATATGGGTCTAATTATTAGCTGGAACCTCATAATGGGCTTGATCCAAAACCTAGTGAAGTATATGGACAGGTGCATCTCCGATTTCAATGAGCTTTAGATTTGCAGGTCTCATACTTCATAGTGCCTCTATAAAACACACTCATAGCCAGATCTAAAGTTTGAACTAAGCTCTGGAGACCACAGCAAAAATTGTGTGCAACAGCTTTGCTTTTTTATTTTAGGAATGAATTCTCAATCCCAATAAACTATGTTTTTATGCAAACTGGCTATGCCCTAAAGGAAGGATCACAAATAAAAGGCCGCTGCTTCCTCAGCCCATGTAAGAGTTTGCCCCAATGCACCTGTACAGTGCACAGATTTCTATTCCTGACCTATTCATAATCCCATCTCATATGGGGATCTCCACAACATGTAGGGATGGAAAGAATGGTACAGCAGTCTTGTAACAGGTGCCTGCTCCAGTCCATGCATACAGCTGACTTTCAGCTTTAAACCTACTTTAAGATCTTCCACAGATACCTGGGATGACCCAAGATTTGGCCAAGATGAAACAGGTATCAGTTATTGTAAGGCCTTGAAAAAAGTTGAGCAGACCTGAAAATGAAATGCTTTGAGGTAAAGAAAGAGAGAGAGAGAGAGGTGATCTCAAAAAGGGAAGAATTTTCTCCTGAGGTTAAAAATGTGTGTTTAAAAATACACATTGCATTGCTGTGTTTTGGGCTTTTTAAAATAAAATAACCCAATTAGAAAATGTGTTTCTGTCAAATCATCATAAGACAAAGGACCAGTATTTATGTAACTCTTACATTCAAGAGAATAAAACAAAACTTAAAATGAAGCAGTTCGCTATTTGACATTTTCCAAGTAATTTATTCTTACCTGTCCTTCCCGGGAAAATTTAAAAGGTGGTTTGTGCTTAATTACACTTGTTGCAAGCCGCAAGAGTCCTGTAAGACCATCATCTTCTATGTTACCATCTTGATGATCAAGGATTTCTCTACTACAGGAAAAAAAATAAGCACTATGTGTCCCATTAACAATATGTAAAATACAAACGTTAAAATAAAATTAACATCACAAATCTTACCTTCGAATGCAGTCTGCAAGGTGTCTGGCTAGGGCATCTAAATCAAGTAGTGTTGTCTGAATTAAAAATAAAGGAAAGTGAAATAAAAATAATCATACATTTTATACACTCTTGGGTGATTCACAAACCAAACTAAATAAGTCTAGTTTCCAGTACGTATACACGGACTGGATTTTCACATGTGAAGGAGAGGTTACTCACCTTGTTCAATAACTTGAGTTATTTGAGATGCGTGTCCCTGTGGGTGCTCCACTTTAGGTGAGCATGCATCCTGCACTTTTGATTGGAGATTTTTGGTAGTAATGCCTGTTCAATCCATGCATGTGACCTACACATGCTTGTGACCCATACCAATGCTGAATAATGCTATGTGGATAAACTGCTCTCAGTTCCTTCTCTACTGCAAAGTCCCACACAGGAAACTCCAAAAGAGGAAGGAAGACAGGTAGTGCACCAACCACAGGGATACACATTTCAGAGAATTTCAACTCCAGTTACTGCACAAGGTGTGTAACCTCTCCTTCTTAGTGTCCCTGTAGATGTTCCACTTTAGGTGACTCCATAGCACTAACCCTGCTAAGGAGATGGGAGATTCAGAACAGATTCCAGCACTGAAATAAGAATTGTGATGACTACGACAGCATCCAATCTAGCAGTGTGAACAGAAGCATAATGGCTGGAAAAAAATACACCAACATCCACGTTGCGACTTTGTATATTTCAGCAACTGCAACTTCCCTAAGTAGGGCCACAGACAGAGACTGTGTTCTAGTACAATGTGCAGTTACTAGCAGGAAAAGCTGAGCTTCAGCAAAACCACAGCAGGCAATAATGCACCCAGACATCCATTTAGAAAGTCTCTGTGTTAAGATTCTGGCTCCCCCAGACTCAACCACAATAGAAACAAAGAGTCTAAGGGACTTCCTGAATAGCCTAATTCTACCCAAATTAAAAACTAATGCTGATAGGGTTTAGTGACAAACTGGAAGGTGAATAGTCTGGTTAATTGAAAATTCAGAAGAAAACTTAGGCAAAAATTTTAGATGGGGTTTTAATGTACCTTCCCCTTAGAGAACACAGTAAATGGAGACTAGAAATGTAAAAACTAATTTAAAAGGTAATCGTGTAAATCACTAAAATCCTATCGGTTACACGTGCTGTGAGCTCTGCAACACAATGTTTATACTGCAGAGCCTGCAACATGGGGTGCAGGCTTTCTCGTGGGCTCTGTGGTATAAAAGTTAATCAGCTTATTCATTTCTGTTACAGTTACACACCAGCTCCCCAGGAGTAAGGTGGGGAGCCGGCTTTGCTGCAGGCTCTGCAGTATAACTTTACTTATGCTTATCCGTTAATCATGTAAATGATTACACTTTCATATCCCTAATGGAGAGTCTGCCATTAGGACCCCAATCTCCTGAACCTTTCAAGCAGTAGTAAATGGCTCAGAAGACTCTTTCATGAGAAGGTTAAGAACTAGGTTGAGACCCTACAGCAGAGTTGGATCCCTACTCTGCAAGAAAAGATTCACAAGACCTTTCAGGGACCACATTATTGTCAGATGGGCAAACAACTGAGAATTTTTATTGCCATTAAATGAACCTTTCTAGTACTACTGGAAAAAGCTAATGTCTTCAATTCCAACAGGTAATCCAAGATTGTGGAAAGAAATGACTTGACATGTGAAAGATTATGGCAGTCACATCAAAGACAGTATCTTCTCAGTTTTTGGAGGTCGCATATGCCTTGTAGATTCCTTACTGCTATTTAAAAGAACATTTTGCACTGCCACTTAACAGGATTCCTTCCATTCTGAGAATCACTGTGGGATTAGGCTTGGAACTGCAGAACATTCAGATTAGGGTGAAGTGTCTGCTGAGACTGTACCAGGAGCTGCTACAGAAGGCAAGAAATGAGTATGATGATGTAAGGAAACCAAAGTTATCTTGGCTAAGTTGGTGCAATCAAAGTTACAATAGCTTGGTTCTGGTTGATCTTGTTGAGATCCTTTAAAAGCAATGGAGTAGTGGATATGCTTAAAAAAAGATCTCGTGTCCATGTAATAAGACAGGTATCGCTTAGAGATCAGGGGCTGAGTCCTCCTCTGAAAGAATTTCCTGTACTTTGTGTTGGCTGCAATGGCACAAAGATAAACCTCTGGAAATGCCCATGCTAGGAATATTTTGTGGAGGACTCAAAAGTCCAACATCCATTTATAATTTAGGTGAAAATGTCTGTTCAGAACATTTACCAAGACGTTTTGTATACCTGGAAGGTAAGAAGCCAAAATGACCATGTACCAATTCCAAAGGTTTATCACTTTGATAAAGAAAAGGGTAGAACATGCTCCTGCCTCGTGACTGATGAAACACATATAAACTATGTTGTCCATCATGAGTTACTTGTTTCTGATTAAGGGAAGAAAGTGGTGGCAAGCTTTTCTGACCCCTCTTAACTACTGAAGATTGATGTGCAAGCGTTGCTCTGACCATTTGCCTTGGGCTGTGTGACAACTCACATACGCTCTCCATCCCAAGAGGGAAATGTGCCATATTACCCTGATCATATGGGGATTCTGCATGAACAAGATTCCTGCATAAGCCTTTAAGGAAGGGTTCTTTCATCAAGTGAGTGGCTGAAGGATCCAGCTGGGTATAGACACTTCCTTGTTCAGGTTGTGTTCGCTGGGGATGCAAACTTTCCTGAACCACCCCTGGAGACATCAAAGATATAACCTGGAGTTTTGTGTTACAAAAACCACTAACTGCCATAAACCCCAGCAATTGCAGACATGTCTTTACTGGAACTAGTGGACTAAGCACCTTCTTTGGATAATGTTTTTAGACTGAAGAACCTGTCAGGAGGAAGACAAGCTGCTATATCTTCTACATGTCTAGCTCAGGTGATGGCAATAAAAAATGCTATCTTCATGGAGAGGTGGAAGAGTCTGCTGGGACTGGTTCTCTTGCCCTTAGGCATACCATATGATCTTAACTCCTGGTGAAGTGGGTTCTTGTGTGAAGGGTCATTGAAGAGAGAGACTGGGAAGGAGGAATGGGGGAAGGATGTGAACTGAATAGTGTAGCCCTCCAAAATAATCTCCAACACCAATTTGTTAGAGATTATATTCTCTCATCCGCTGTGACAGAAGGTCAGGCAATTTTCAAAGGGCATGTGTATAGATGATAGTGGATGTTGCAAGGCAAGGTTATTTGGGTCCTCAACCAACCTACTGAAGTGCTTAGAAGCAGCAGTCAGAGTTCATGAATTTTAATATTGACAGCTTCAGCTTTTGTATCCTGGGCCTCTAAAGCTGCAGTTCGTAATAGCATTGTGACAGTGGGTACTGGGATATGATCTGTGTTGTCATTGAGAGCTATAGTTCTTCCCACAGCTCCCCTTAGCTTGAAAGGGCAAACCAGAGCCAGTGGGAATTGCGTGGCTCTGTGGCTGTGGAGCCTGTAAATAAACAAACTAGAGTGGCCCATTAGCAGCTTCTAAAAGTGGGCCTGTGGCCCACTTTGAGAAACACTGATTTAGACTATAAGGCCCTACCAGATGCCATGTGTCCTTTTCCTCCCAGTTATTTAATAGTTTTAATTCAATTTTCTGCACCTTAGCCAATGAGGGAACCAACATCTGCACTCAAATGACAAAAGTAACTTTTACAGAATTTTGAGCCTGTCAAGGGCAACAGTGTCTTTAAATGATGAATATTCCACATCAACAGTACTTTGCACTTATATCTTTAATCTAAGTCTCTGAAAGTGCTTTACAAAGGTGGGTACAGGTAATATTATACTCCCTATTTTACAATCATGGAAAATGATGGAAATTGACTTGCTCAGGATTACATGGATTCCATCAAGACTCATGAACAGAAAAGAGTCTGCCCAAAACAGAAAAATAAACAATATTTCTATTAAATGGGGAGCACATCAGTAAGTATTCAAGTTCTCCTAAAAGATCTCTCTACATATAGAAATTAGTATTGATGTCCAAATGACTATCGTCATGAGGGAATTTGTGGTTGTCTTTTTATTTACATAAGAAAAAACTAGACAAAGTAATTTGATGGAAATATATTATAGCTGCTCTACATTCTTACCAAATAAATAAATATATACCTATATCAGTGGCTGTAATGTTATACATTTATTTAAAATAGCACCATTTTAAGATAAATTCAGGAGCAAAAATTTCATGAAATACAAGTTACCAGATAATATTTAATAATATTTTATTACTGTATTTGGAGTTACAGTGACTCGTGCTGAACTTCAAATACTCACATTAGTTTCACAAAAGGAAAACAATACACATTTAAATTAATGAAAAATAACTGTACCTACCTGACTGGCATCTTTTACATGTATGTTATCAATCAGTTTGCATAGCAACCAAAAATATTCCTTACAACCAGATCGTAACACTGGTTCCTCTTCATAATCCTCTATCTGTGAAAACAAATGCATTTTTATTCACAAATATACATATGCGGCAAAATGGCTGATATTGGTATGGTGAGAGTATCACACTTTTCTTGGAAGGGGCTACGACATTACCCTTTGCCTCTGCTCTTGGGGCACTAAGAGCCCCACTAGTGGCCCAAGAAGATGGGAAGGGAAACAGGGAAGGGGTCTGAAACCCTTCCCCTTTCAAGCTCTGCACGTTTCTTACTCTCCCCCACTTAAGTAGGGTTACCTCTTTGTGCCTGATTCTAGGAGAGGGAGTCTCCATGCTCTGTTGGGACAGCATCTCCCTTCCTCCAGTTCTCTGGTCTCTCAAATCTCATCAAAATATCTCCGAACTCCAACCCTCTCTCCTTATTCACATCCTCCTTGTCTGTCTGAAGCAGGGGGCATTATCAGGTTCCTCACAAGGCCTTAACTGGCTGCAAGTGCTTCCGTTAGCCTACAGTAAGTTTCCCTATTCTATAGAGAACCATGTCTTAATTAACTTAGGGCTTATAGACCTCTTCTTTAGCACTTTCCCACTGATTCCTTGCCCTGATGTATCACACCCGACAAAAAACTTGCTTAACATAAACTGTGATAAAAACAAGATGATAAATCTATTAACAGCTATAGGACTGATATTATTTCTTCTTAAATGAGAAAGATGGAAAGCAGTTTCAATTAATCTTTAAAATAAAGCTGGAATTAACAGTTAAATTCTTACCCGGATTGGTTTCAATGCCTGAGCATCCGGAAGAAATTTTAATAATGTTGATGCAGCCAGTAACAGAAAGGATCGATTAATTGAGTCTCCCCCATCCAAACCACAAAGAGATAATTTGTATAGACCATTACAGGACTCATGACGAACTGCAGTCTTGAAGAAAAAAAAAATTCAAATAAAATCAAATTGTCAAAATAACACAGCACATGCTATTTACTTTTTCACTTTTGTCTAATATGTGTATATACACAACTGTTATCCAAATACTACTACACTACTTAGGCAGAGTATAATTCTCTAGATATATCTTTTATAAATTAATGTTCATTTAAGCTGAGGTTTTAACAACAAAACTAACCTTTCTGCAGTAGCACCTCTTGTTTCTTTCACTGTTTTCTTTTTATGGCCTACATTATAATAAAACTACATATTTAACTGAATAGAGTACATATGTGCAATGTGGAGAAATTAATATTGTTGTTGAAGCTTTTGCCCAAGTATTTCCTGATTTTTTAATTTTGATTGGTTTTTAATTTCAGTTTTCCTTTGCTTCTTTTTTTTAAGAAAACAAAGCTTCTGGAGGTATTCAGCTTATAAAGCATGCATATTCCTCACTCCAGTATTATTTGACTGGGGCAATTTATAAGGTCCTTCTCTGTGAGCTTTTTGAATAATAAAGAACTTAATTAGTTCACATACACAGACCCTGTACATTTAAGTGACTTCTAGAACCAACAAGAACATTTTCCAGTTATGCATGAATATGCAGTTTTCAAATGACCATTTCTTTATAAACAGAAAACAAACTATTTTCCAACAAAGCACAGGCTGTAGAATAGAATTTATCAATATTTAATGATAAATAGGAATGCCAAGTCTAAAGTGTAAAGCTCTTCGGACAGAAACCAAGAATCAGCATGTAAAAGCATGTTTGCTTTCCCAGAAATGCTATCTGAGAGCAGAAGTGTCCAAACAACCTAAAAACTACAAACTAATTAGTAAAACTACACAAATGAGTTACATTAAATTTGTCAGAAAAAGACACTAAGAAAAGGTCTGCCTAAGCATTGAGGGGTTCTGGCAACCATCACAGGCAGTAAGAAAGAACGGAAGGGAAGCAGGGTTTACAGGGCTCTTTATACCAATGTGATTAATGAGACACACCAAAGTGTGCTGGAGCTAACCCAATGGACATCAGTAAGGGAAAAAGATTCTGGAGCTCTTTTCAGGCTGTACTCATGCCTATATTGGAATGCACATGTGCAAGCTCTCAAAGAAGAGCAGGAGTTTATGACAGAAACTAATTAACTGTACGCAATCAATTGTGCATCTTGCTACTGGCACTTGCTATATTTTGATGAAAGAAAAGAAAGATGAAACAGTCTTTAAGTAATGGTATTGGTAGGCAACATGCTTCTCTGCATTCTCATAGAGTAGCATCAGATGAGACCAGGGCTGGATTTGGTCCATATTAGTTATTAACTGGTATGCAATGATCGCTCCATTATCTTACCTCTGGAATAAGAAGGGTAAGTTTCTTTAGCCAATCTTGTAAGTGATCACTGTCTGCCAGGCTGGATTTCACCAAAGAACAGCAGTGGGCCCAACTCACCAAGAGCCACATTGAATAATGAGTAACTGAAGGATAGGAAGTGGAATAAAATTACCATGTAATTTTTACGTTAAAAAGCTTTTTGGGTTGAAAAGTCATAATGGACAAGAGCATATAACATATTTGTTTCACTTGTGATAATGAGTCAGAAGGACCCTCATTCTGGCATTCAGGATGACACCAAAGCTGAAATAATACATCCATTTGGTTACTAAATGTCAATTTGTTGTTTCTTAATTACACTATCCTAATAAGACATTACTCTGAAGCAAAATTCCTTTTCTGCTTCCCCACTGCTCAAGATGTGGAGTGGTAATTTGCTGTTAAACTATATCAGCACTAAATTATGGCACTCCCTGAACCAGCTCAGCTCTCCTTTGTCCTCTTGTCCCACTACTTAAGTAAGGGTCAATTTCTGGCAGGTGGTATGCACAGGATGTCAGAATACTGGTTCTAAAAAACTTACAGATACACCATTCTCAGGCCCTCAGTGACAAGATACAGAAGAGGAGTCCAACTAAGTGGAGATTTTGGTGTATATGTGAACATACAGGCTGTAAATTGACAATGTCTCCTGTACATATACTAATGTGAATATTATTCAGCATTCCCACAGGAATAATCTCAGGGAGGTAAGAGGAGAATGCCTGAGGAGTCAATGACTGTTGTCACCCAAAATATAAGTGAATATTCATGTAATTTTTACTATCTTAATGTGAATCTATGTGGAAGCAAGGTTTCCTCTAACCTGTGCAGTAGTACAGCCCCGTAACTGCTTAATGAGCCCCTCCCAGCCAGAGACTCAGGGCTCCACACATGGAGCTGTGTGACTGGCACTTCCCCTCAGCTAAAGCAGCAGCTCCCTGCTGAGGACACAGCTCTTCCCCCAGCCAGGCCCTGGGCCCCTGTGCTACCATGCAGTTTTGTGGGAACCTTGTTTGAAAGACAACAATTCACTTGCTTCTCTCAAGCAGGACTCTTCTGGAGACTGAGCCTCAGATTAAAGCTTTGTACTTATCTAAAAATCTCCAGCGGAGATTTGTGGTATAAACGCTACCTGCCTCCCTCTAGGGATGTGAAACCCCACCTTAGGTATAGCAGCTCTGCTGACAAAAGGGGACAAATCAATGCATTAGCTGAGATGAATCAAACCCATGGTCTGTATTAGTTATCGGATATTTTCACTATAATCAATTAATAAAAAATAACTATTTTCTATAGCACTAACCTTCATGTCTTGACCTATGATCAGATTGAGCTTTCAATACCCTGTGCAGGAAGAAAATCAAACCAATTAAATGTTACTACAGAACAAATAAATATATACCTGAAAATGTACTTCTCATATTCACTTAACGCATATTCTTCCTCTCAAAAAGTATAATTTTTAAAGTAAAGTTTTACTCCAAAATGTGACTATAATAGCATTATAGGAGTCCATGTTTATTATCACTCAATAGCTTCCACATAAATTAATTTCAGTTTATAAATAAGTTTTTCTAACTGTTGGGTCTGAAAACTCAAGCTAGAATCTGGATCTACCACATATCACCAACAATGGCAAGTATGTTGATGCAAACTTATGTAATAAATATAAAAGGTTCATTCATATAAGCCAAAACACTAATTCTTAAATGGCAGTCCTCAGGTTGCTTGTACACAAAGAGTACGTATACCAATAGGAGATGGGAATAGGAAAAGCACATTGTCACACCAATAGCATTCAAGCAAATTTATTTTAATCTTTTCTCCTTCATACTGTCCTGTAATCAAAACATGTAAGTGCCACAGAGGGGGTAAGGAAGTGGCTTTGGAGAATGAGATGCCTCATGAAAGGATCATACTCTGGTTCACCATGTGAAATAAAAAACAGGACTATGTAGCACTTTAAAGACTAACAAGATGGTTTATTAGGTGATGAGCTTTCGTGGGCCAGACCCACTTCCTCAGATCAAATAGTGGAAGAAAACTGGCACAACCATATATACCAAAGGATACAATCAAAAAAATGAATACATATGAAAAGGACAAATCAAATTTCAGAACAGAAGGGGGATGGGGGGGGAGGTAAATGTCTGTGAGCTAATGATATTAGAGGTGATAATTGGGGAAGCTATCTTTGTAATGGGTTAGATAGCTTCCCCAATTATCACCTCTAATATCATTAGCTCACAGACATTTACCTCCCCCCCCATCCCCCTTCTGTTCTGAAATTTGATTTGTCCTTTTCATATGTGTTCATTTTTTTGATTGTATCCTTTGGTATATATGGTTGTGCCAATTTTCTTCCACTATTTGATCTGAGGAAGTGGGTCTGGCCCACGAAAGCTCATCACCTAATAAACCATCTTGTTAGTCTTCAAAGTGCTACATAGTCCTGTTTTTTGTTTCAGCTACACCAGACTAACACGGCTGCATCTCTATCACTATTCTACATGTGAAATAAGTTTGAGAATCACTTGACTGACTTAACAAGCACAGATTAATTTATGTTTTATACCTTTTATTAATTTTAACCTTTGAAAAATCATAGATTTGGTCTTAAAGCTACCATGAAAATGTATACATTTTTAAACCTTATTATAGAAACAAAAAGTTATTGTACCTAGGAGCCAAGTTGTCATACGTATAAGCAACTGACATAAGCCGCTGAATCAAACTTGTTCCTTGGACAAGCACAAGGAATACCTTTAAAAATTGAAGTTAAAAGAAAGAGGTTAATATAACAATCTGATTAGAATATATACATTATGTCAATTTTAAAACAAACCAAAAACTTTGTGGGTGAGAGAGGCCATACAAAAAACAATGGCAGTAAACATACTGTTTTGCATTGTGACCCCCACTTACAGCAGAACTAAAATCCTTATATTTTACACTTTGAATGATTTCAGATTCCAAATATGACAGCACAATTTTTCAAAGAATATTTGAGTTTTCTGTGCCATTCTTGCACTAATTCTTTACATTTTTCAAAAAATGGTTACTGTCCTACTCATAATTGTTGTTCTCTGAGATGTGTTGCTCATACCCATTCCAGTTAGGTGTGCATGCGCCACATGCACAGTTGTTAGAACGTTTTCCCCTACCAGTACCTGGTCAGGTCATCTGTGTAGCCCCCTGAAGGACACCTCCATGGCTTTCAATTTAAGACCCTGCCGACCCAGCAGCTTCTAAGGTCTTTCTTGCCAGTTACTCCCACAAAAAGGCAGGCAGATGGATCTGGAATGTATATGAACAACACATCTCGAAAAACAAACTCTTACAGGAAGGTGAATAACATTTTTCTTCAAGTAATTGCTCATATTGATTCCAATTAATTCTCATGTCCTACCTTGGAGATAGGGGGGAGGTCAAGACAAGAGTTAAATAACCACACACTGGAGCATTAATATGCCATAGGCTGCATCGTCTCTAGCGTGCTGGGTGACGGCACAATGAGAGACAAAGATGTGCACTGAGGTCTACATCACTGCCTCACAGATCTCTTGAACTGGCACCTGGGCCAGGAAAGCCACTGAGGAGGCCTGTGCCCTTGCGGAACAAGCCATGAGCACTGGGCCTGGAACAGTGGCTAATTCATAGCAGGTGCAAATGCAGGATATGATCCACAACAAGATCTTCTCAATGAGACTGGGAGACCTTTCATACAGTCTGTCACTGGCAAAAATAGCTGGTTCACCTTTTGGAATGGTTTTGTGTGTTTTATTTAAAAGGTGAGTGCCCACTGAATGTCCAGAGAATGGAGCCTCTACTTATAACCACTCGCATGAGGTTTGGGACAAAACACAGGCAGGAAAATGTCCCAGTTGAGTGAAATTGGGACTCAACCTTTGGAAGGAAAGCTGGGTGAGGCCTGAGCTGCACATTGTCTTTGAAGACAACAGTGTATGGAGGGTCAGAGGGAAGAGCCTTGCGCTCTGAAACTCTCCTTGCTGAAGTAATGGCAACTAGAAAGGCAACCTTCTATGATAAATAAAGGAGTGAGCAAGTTGCCAACGGTTCAAAGGGAGGTCCTATCAGTTTGCAAAGAACCAGGCTACGGTCCCATGCAGGGACTGGTTGCCAAACCTGTGGGTACAGGCATTCCCGGGAGTGGCCAACCATGGAGTTGGTGAAGTCAGAGTGCCTGGCTGCTCCTTGATGGAATGCAGAGATAGCTGCCAGGTGCACCTTGATAGAAGAAGCAGCCAGGCCTTGCTAGGTGTAATAGGTACACTAGCATGATAGGAATGGGAGTCTGCAATGGTGAAGTATGGCCTTGGGAGTATCAGATCACAAACTGCCTCCACGTGGCTAGGTAGGTGACCCTACTAGAAGGCTTCGTGCTACAGAGTAGAATTTTCCTGACCAACTCCAAGCACATGAGCTTGCCTTAATCTTTGTATTCATGCCCGTCAGTGTGAAAACACACACACACACACACACACACACACACACACACATATATTTCCATATATACGCAACCACACTTAAGCTGCAGCTTTTGGCATGTGCTGGGAGTATCATTGTGGCCGCTTCCAAAGTTGAGTAGCCCTGAGGTCGGGTATACCTGTACCTGCCTTTGATAAAGGAAGGCCCCTACAACTGACAGGTACTTGGTGAAAGGCCAGAGGGAGTACTGTAAACTGGTAACAATTGACCACAAATCTGAGGAAACAGTTTGTGCAATGGACATTTGGATACAGGGAAGTAAGCATCCTTGAGGTCAGTCCTCAGACTTGGAGTGGATCCTTATTGCCTCTGCCTCTTGCTTCATTCATCACCAACACTACCAAGAAGCAGGGCTGCAGGTGGGTGTACAAATACATGTATCCTTTGCAAGGCACCCTCGGCTGTCAGGAGAATGGAGGCTGCGATCTGCCACAAGATCTTCAAATTAGCCTAAATGGACTTAAGTGACAAACCCACTCTGGATAGACTTTCCAGTGCCAGTATGTCCACCAGAGGGTCCTCTTGTTTTGCCACCTCCTCAGCCTGTAGGCCCACACTGCGCACCACTCTGCATAGCAGGTTCTGCTGCGCATGACTGTCTACGGATGGCATCCCTGAAACAGAAGTCCTCACCAATGCCTTGTGTGGGGATGATAACAAAGAGGTAAGTAGGGGGAACTGGGTCAACCTGGTCTTCCTGCCCAGCCTCCTGTTCTGGGTCAATTAATCCCTGGGTCCACTGAGGAAGTGGTAAGGGTGGCTCCCAGGAAGGCACTGGGCCTAGGTCATCTCAGCCCGGGGCAGGGTGGCTACCTGAGGCTACTGGTGTGCTGGCCTTGGATACCACCAACTGAGAGCCCTTGGACAAAGTACTCTGGATCTGGTGATATGACCAGGAAGTCCAAAAGGGCCACTCTGCCGGGCCCTAGATTGTATGTGCCATGACACCGTGTCCACATCAGGGCATCTATGTGCCAACCAGTGTATTGGCTCCAGCACAAATATCTGGACCCTACATTCCAGGCCAAAGACGAAGACTATGATCTCGATGGCCATGGAAGTGCCAAGCAAAGTTGGGTTGGTTAAGAATGCTGGGATACTGACTGGCAGCATGGTGACCAGTGACAGACACTCCACTGATTTGTGGAATGGTGCAGAGATGAGAATTGGTGATGGAAAGGTGAGTAGCACTGCAAGTCACAGCAGCGACTTCAGCTAAAGCAGCGATACAACTCAGAGCAGTACCTCCATGCCGGTGCCTTGGAGCTGCAGGCAAATGCAACATTGCCGGTTTACCTCAGGATGGTGCTGCTGGAGGACTGTCATGGAAGGCTGGGGACAGCGGTGTAATCAGAGCAATGAGGTCCTTTGCAGTCTCAAAGATGTCTAAGATGGATGGCAGCCCCAACTCTTCCACCACATGGATTGGGAGTCCTACAACACTGACTCAGTGGTCCCCTTTGCACTGCTGAAGTTGACAGTGCCAGCTCTGAAGCTCTAGGATTCAGATGGTCCTCTGTGTCACACCCCACTAACCAGTTCAGAAGGTGTAGGTTTCAGAGGCAGAGATCCAATCCTACCCTTCCAATGCCACCTCTATGGCGTCAGGGAATGAGATTAGTGCCAGACAGATCTCACCTGCTTTGGAGCTGGGGAACAATGGTCCCACAAGTCTCTACTCTCAGATTCCTTACACAGTGCTGCTTTTGTTGTGGCTGCCAGAGTGCAGTGCACTGATGAATCCTGTGCTGGGTCTTGCCATGCCAAGATGGATTGCAGTGTTAGAGTCTCCTCCATAAAGAGCTGCTTTAAAAAGAAGTCCCATTCCTTTTAAGTTCTAGGATGAAACCTTTTACAAATTCTTTACCTGTCTGCATGGTGGGCCTCCCCCAAACGCTTCAAATAAGTGTTGTGGAGGTTGCTCATTGGCATGGGCTTATTGTAGGACTTGCAGAGTTTAAACCACTGGGACTTAAGCATGTCCCAAATCCCCATGAGAAATTAAGTGGTCAGGGTGGAGGAGAAACCCATACTCTTAACTGTTAACGCTAGTAGTCAAACTAATGTTAAGACTGCAACTTACCTGAAATGGTTGGGAAATGAGGAGAACTTGCTAGCAAGCCACCTCAGTTCCAATAACCATTACTGGTAGTAAGAAGAAAGTAAGGAGGCACCAGGTTAGCAGGGTCATATATTGAGAGCCATGGAGGTCCCCCTTCAGGGGGTTTCACAGCCAACCTGATGAGTGCTGCTAGGGGAAAATCTTTCCAACAACCATGCACACATCACATGAAAACCTAACTGGAATCAACATGTGCAATCACTCAAAAAACAAAATTTAAAATGATTATTTTTTTAAGTTGAGACTTGGTTTTCTGATATGTCCATGTATTCCTCTAAGTCAATAAAAGAATATTCTATTTAATGCACATTTCATTAGCTCACCCTTTCAGTATATTATTCACAGATCATATAATGGGAACTAAAATAATCAAATTTAAAAGTTACTTTTAAAATTTGTCAAACTAAACATAGATTCACCAACAGAAGCTGATAGACCTGAGAAGTTACACAACTACCACACTAGACAGTGACTAGATAATCCATTATCTAATCTTGCATTAATAAAAATCTAAGTTCCAAATAAAACCTTGAAAACATGAACAGAGTGTAATTGAGGTTTTCTTACCCAGATATGAGAGCTAGAAACCTCCCCCCACCCACTCCACAGAATGAAAATCTGGATAAACTTTTCTGGAACAACCAAGTATCAGGTACTTTAGAGGAAAAAACACCTGTAAATTATGATTATGACAAAGATAAACCTTTGAGACTAACAGCATAAACATCATCCATTAATAACGTTTTAAAGTAGCCTATGCGGTACAGATTGCTACAGACTCCATGTCTATTTTGCCTAAGATCTACACTACCCTGGGCCATCAATCTAAGTTACGCCACTTCAGCTTTGTGAATAATGTAGTTGAAGTCGACATACTTAGATCTACTGACTGTGATGTCTTCATTGTGGTGAATCAATGGCAGGTACTCTCCCATCAATTCTGCCCATGCATCTCATTCTGGAGGAGTGCTCAGCAGCCAATTTACGGTGTCTATACTAGATGTGATAAATCGACCCCCACTAGATTGGCTGCAGCCCATCGGTCTGGAGGGTAGTATAGCCATGTCCTAAGACTTAACACTCTCAGAAGTTCAATGTGCTGGCCTTTCAAACTATGTTTAACAAAGCAAAACAGGGTATCTGGCTTCAATTCATAGTTCTAATCTATCACCCCCTAAGATGCGCAGACAAACTTCAGCACCTAGGTGGTAAGAGTGGCTCCTATAC
This sequence comes from Pelochelys cantorii, assembly GCA_032595735.1. Taxonomy (NCBI): domain Eukaryota; kingdom Metazoa; phylum Chordata; order Testudines; family Trionychidae; genus Pelochelys; species Pelochelys cantorii. Next base: position 181,579,873 of record CM064328.1, read on the forward strand.
TCAACAGCAATCTGTCCTTAGTAAGTATGTTTCTAGACATCTGGGGCCACAACAATAGTGGCCAACTTTCATGTATGCATGTGTGCACCCAAGGCGGTAGGAGGGAACACAGATTTATGAACAGAAAAGAGTGATGTAAAGCATATGGAAGAGATTTACTTCTTTCACCAGAGTTTTACAACTACAGAATAAATCTGTTTAATATTATAAAGTCACACTAGTATTAAACTATGGTTAAAATTGAGCTCTTACTTCCATTCTAAAATCGTATTTTCAGTTGCTTTTAACTTTCCGGAAAAAGAGAGCTTGAGGTAAAAATTTCTCACATTTGTTCTCAATCCATTAGTATTTATTTATGTCTGTTGAACTCTTTTTGAGTTCCCTGATATTCAAAAAATAAATACTAATTTTGACAGCTGACTTTTTTTGGGATTCATTTTTACTCTTTGGATAATTAAAGTCTTTTGTAAAATAAACCTTAGTTTGGGCATTATATTCACCTAATACTACATTCTTTCACATACTTGAAGAAATGTAAGAGTTGGTTTTTAGTTATGTTAAAAAACAAATAGGACCTGGAATTTTGAAATACTGAGATCCTGTCTGAAAGGTGATCTGAAACTATTTTGAAAAACACTACAACAACTTAAAGATTATGTGCTGAATCCCCCAAACCAATAGCAAGAACAGTATATATGTATATTTCTGATGTTTACTTATTTTATTTATATATTATTTAGATTTTCAGAAAGCCTTTGACAATGTCCCTCACCAAAGACTCTTAAGCAAAATAAGCTCTCAAGGGATAAGAGGGAAGTTCCTCTCATGGATTCGTAGCTGGTTAAAAGATAGGAAACAAAGGGTAGGAATAAAAGGTCCATTTTTAAAACGGAGACAGTTAAATCATGGTGTCCTCCAGGGGTCTACACCAAGACCAGTGATGTTCAACATATCATACATGATCTGGAAAAACTGGTAAGGTGGTAAAATTTGCAGATGATAAAAAAAAAATCTACTCAAAATAGTTAAGTCCAAAGCAAATTGCAAAGAGTTACAAAGGGATCAAACAAAACTGGGTGACTGGGAAACAATATCAAAATTGATAAATGTTAAGACACATTAAAATCATAATTCCAAATATGCATATAAAATGATGGGGTCTAGGTTAACTCTCAAGAAAGTTCATAGAGTCATTGTATATAGTTCTCTGAAAACACCCACTCAATGTGCAGCAGCAATCAAAAAAACTAACAGAATTTTGGGAATCATTAAAAATGGACTGATAACAGAAAACATCATATTGCCTCTATATAAATCTACATCATGTATACTCGCCCCATCTCAAAAAAGATATATTGGAATTGGAAAAGGTACAGAAAGTGCAACAAAAATGATTAGGGGTATGAACAGCTTCCATGCAAGAAAAGTTTAATAAGACTAGGAATTTTAAAGATGGAAAACACACGAGTAAAGGGGGATATGAGAGAGGTCTGTGGAGAAAGAAAATGAGGAAGTGTGATTTGCTCCTTCTGATAACACAAGAACTAGGTGTCACCAAATTAAATTAATACCCAACAGATTTAAAACAAACAAAATGTATTCCTTTGCACAATGCACAGTCAACATGTGGAACTCTTTGCCAGAGCATGCTGTGAAAGGCCAAGACAATAAAAAGGTTAAAAAAAGCGCAAGATAAATTCATGGAGTATAGATCCATCAACAGCTATTAGCAGAGCTTGCCGAGCCATGGCGAGACCCACTCGCCAGCCACTCTGTCCGGCGATCTGCGCATGCGCAGATCGCCCGAACCCAGCTCTTCCGGGTTGTAATCTACTCACCACGGGCGAGTAGATTACATAGATTGTCGAGCCGCAGCTATTAGTCAGGATGGGCAGATTTGGTGTCCCTAGCCTGTTTGCCAGAAGCTGGGAATGGGTGACAGGGGATGGATTGCCGACTGTTTTCTTTATTCCCTCTGAAGCATGTGGCATTGGTCACTTGCAGAAGACAGGACACCGGGCTAGACCCAGTATGGCCATTCTTATGTTACTCTTTTGGCTTGTTGCTTTTTTTGTTTCTGTGAAGGGTTATTCTTCTTCAACTACTTTTTTTCCACTTGGTTTAATACCCACTGATGACAATCACCCCAATACAGTTTGGACCTCCCTGGCACGTGAGCAGTCCCAAACTAGGGAACTTGCCAGACCAGGAGAAGTCAGGCCTCAGGCTCTCCTGGTGCTCCTCTCCTAGTTGCGGCCCCCAGCACGCCTGCTTGGCTCTGCTGCTCTAGCCCTATGGTGGAGCTCCACTTCGAGCCGCTGACTAGCTCTGGACAGCGCAGTTTCTCTCTGGCTAGCTCCACTCAGGCTGCTGCAGGGCTCCGCGCCCCTAGTCAGCAGGGCTCCCAGCCCCTGGCTGCTGGCCCCGCTCCAGCTGGTGGGGCTCCCTGCCCCCAGCCACCGGCCCATGGCCTGGATCCCTGGCCCCAGGCCACTAACCCTGTGAGCTGCCAGCCATTGGCAACCTTTGTGGCTAAGGCTCTCTGGTCCTGCAACATCCATGGTCTAGCACCAGAGTGTCCTAGACCAGAGAGGTTGAACTTCTAGTAGTTACATAACACAGGAACAGTCCACTGACATGTCCGTGCACGTGATAGTCACCTAACAATGGTAAGCTTAAGGGGGGCGTAGTAAGTCCTTGTTCTCTCAACACTTCCCACTTTTAACATTAATATGAATATGCTGTTTCCTTTTGTATAAAAGATGTAATATGAAAAACAAGCTTAAAACAAAGTTGGAGGATTAATAAGTAGGGTCTTAATAAGTAGGGTCTAACACTGTTCAACAGAGGGTGTGATGGTGCCAACAGAGTGCATTCTGGGCTATCTTCTAAAGCAGGAATTGATGAATTGGGGGGAAAAAACAAAAAAAAAAAATCAGAAATGTTCAGAAATGCCCATCTGTTTCCTCAGGATATTCCGCACATAAACTCGAACTAGCTTTTTAAAACTGAGCATCTTTAATCTAACTGTATTTAATTATTTCCTGATATGTCACCTCTAGAGTTTAGATTAATTCACTACACTATTTTCTCATTTAATTAAAAAATAATGTTTTATACTTTACCCCTCTTTGATTGATAAAAGGGAACCTACAGCATGCAAGTGTGTGCATGTATATATAGTTTGTTTCTTACCTCTGTGAGACGAGGAATATGAAGGCCCTTTACATGATCTCCTCCAGTCTTCCTCGATTTGCCTGGCCAAGTTCTTTTCCTGTGGCTTTCTGCTATACCAGACCAGGCAAAGACATCATGATAAGCTAAATCCAAATCTGAGGGATCTACTGCAAATTGGCATATCAACTTCAGCAGGCAAGCAAGACAGTCTAGCTGCCACTGTGGGTAAGAAAAAAAAATCAATTTTCCTTTTTCCACAAATTCTGGTATTTCTTTTTCTAATTGTGAACTTGAAACACAAAACTTAAATGAGCTACAAAGCTAACAACTAAAGCACTAATTGGAAGAGCTAACAAAATCCGCACTAGACATTAAAGAAACTAGGGCTGGTATTAAAATCTTCTCTCACAAAGAGTATTTGCCAGAACTAGTCCAAATTACAGGTGCAATTATGAGATGAATGATATTCTGAGTATATAATTCAATTTTACAGTCTACAGCATTTTCTGGCACTTACATTTACCTTGCAAGGCTATATTTCACATGGTTTGTTACTGTTTTAAATTAAACACAATTACTTATGTGGAGACAAATTATATTAAAATACCATTTTGTACTATAATCAAGGGCACCATTTTGGGAGGGTAGGAGAAGCAGCAGCCATGCGCTCCGGGACGCAGCTTGCTTTTCATCTCCTTCCCTGGACACTAAGGGAGTGAGGGGAAAGTGCTTGCATTCCGTGCATGCCTCTCATGCCTAGTTGGTGATCTCCCTTCATCAGCCAGGTGCGAGAGGTATGCACGGAATGCCAGCACTTTCCCCTCACTCACTGATAGTCAGGGAATGGGATGAAAAGTAAGCCGCATCCTGGAGCGCACAGCTACTGCCTCCCAAAATAGCGCCCTTGACTGTAATATCTAAAAAAAAAAATGAAAACATCTGATTCACTCAGAACTTTCTGGTTTTTCTTTCCTCTTAGCACTCTGATCGCCAATGGTTTCATCTCATATAGACTATTATTCCTGCATACACATTTGCCCAGCACAACCAGCAGTTATAGTATCATACAAATGAAACTAACACAATAACAGGCTCCTATCATACACATACACTAGCATAGCTCCCTACACCCATACAGAACCCCACAGAGTCTGTAACACTTTGCATGGGTGCAGGAATCTACACTAGAATATTTATTTGCAGGATCAGTGACTTTTGCCTTGATACTTCTGTTCAGCAAACCTAAATGGAAGATCAACTCAGACAGCAATAGAATCTTCAGCTTATGCTTGGAATGGAGAGAAAGACACAGCATCTCTCTTCTCCTAACACTGTTCCAGAGAGAACCAGCAGGTATTAAGCATCATGAGAGAACTAGAGAAGTGTATTTATACAAGTGTATTTACATGGATTAGAAAGACAACTGAAAAAACAAAGCTCAAAATATTATTCTCCTGTAAAAACAGTTTTTATTTATCTTTAAATATCCAAAGTACTGAAACACACACAAGTCATGACAGTTTGTATTAATAAAATGCTTACATTGAACACAAAAATAAAAACAAACTCCATCTAATGAACACAAACAGATAAGAAATCCAAACTCCAAAGTAATATCCAAGGTAAGTTTCTCTCACACTAACTGATAGATGAATAGTGATGATAGATACAGATAGAATAAAAGGACTTGAAAGACCCTCAAGGGGACTTCCAGCACAGTCCCCTTCACTCATGGCAAGACTAAGTATTATCCCATCCCTGACAGGCGTTTAACCTGTTCTTAAGAACTTCTAGTGATGGAGATTTCACAACCTGCCCTGGCAAATCATTCAAATGCTTAACTATCTAAACAGGAAGTTTTTCCTAAAATCTAACATAAACCTCCCTTGCTGCAGTTTAAGCCCATTGCTTCTTGTCCTATTCTCAGAGGCTAATATGAACAATTTTTCTTTCTCCGCTTTGTAACACGTTTATGTACTTGAAATCTGTTATGTCTCCTGCCCCTGCCCCTGCCCCCGCCCTCCCCCCCTTTCAGTATTTTCTTCTCCAGACTAAACACATACAATTTTTTCAATCTTTCCTCAGAGGTCATGTTTTCTAGACCTTTTAATCATTTTTGTTGCTCTCCTCAGAACTTTCTCCAATTTGTCCACATCCTTCCTGAAATGTGGTATCCAGAACTTGACATAATAATCCAGTTAAGGCCTTAACAGTATGGAGCAGAGGGACAGAATTAGTTCTTGTGTCTTGTTTACAACCCTCTTGCTAATACATACCAGAATGATGTTTGCTTTTTTAAGCAACAATGTTACACCATTGATTCATATTTAGCTTATCCACTATGACACTCAAATTCTTTAAACAGTAATCCTTCCTAGGTAGTCACTACCCATTTTGTAAGTGAGCAAAAGATTGTTCATTCCTAAGTGGAGTACTTTGCATTTGTCCTCATCGTATTTCATCCTATTTACTTCAGAATATTTCTCCACTTTATTCAGATCATTTTGAATTTTAATCCTATTCTTAAAAGCACTTGCAGCTCCTCACAGCTTGCTATCATCCGCAAACTTTACAGGTGTACTCTCCATGCTATTATGTATATTATGTCATCTTAAAACCAATCCCTACAGGACCTCCACTTAAGTCCTTCCATCCTGACTGTGAATCACCGATAACTGGTTGGAAAACCATTCCCAGAGGGAAGTTATGAACCCATTTTATAGTAGCTCCTTCTGGGTTGTATTTCTCTAGTTTGTTTAAGAGAAGATCACTTGTGATAGTGTTAAAAGCCTTACTAAAATCAAGATACAACACATCTACTGCTTCTACAATGCAGTTACCCTGTCAAAGAAAGCTATTAGGTGGTTGGTTTGATGTAATTTGTTCCTGGCAAATCCATGCTGATTGTAAATTATCACCTTATTAACTTCTAGGCACTTGCAAATTATCTGTAGTTCTCCCAGGTTGTGCTTATCCCCCTTTTTATAGATTGGCTCTACGTTTGCCTTTTTCCAGTCTTCTGGAATCTATCCCAGTTTTCAAAGATAATCGCTAATGGCTCAAACATCTACTCAGCCAATATCTTTCGTACTCTTGGATATATTTCATGAGGACCTGGCAACCTGAAGACATCAAACTTGTCTAAGTAATTTTTAACTTGCTCTTTCCCAATTTTAGCCTCAGATCCTCCCTCATTTTCTTTGGTATTCACTATGTTAGACATCCAATTACTACTAAACTTTCTGGTGAAAATGGAAACAAAATGGAATGAATTAACAAAATATATGAAATGGTCTAACACCAATGTGCAGTTAGGGAATTTTCCTTTTAAGCCCTTGACTGTAGTGGTAGTGATTTTTCTCAATGACAAGAATGGACTGTGTACCAAGAAATAAATGCACTATTTCTTTAAAGTCGGTTTGAAAAGTATAGATTTCCCCTTAAAACCACCCAACAACTCCCCTTTTGAATATATTTGTGTTTTCCAACATTCTGACCACGTTATTGCAAACTTAAGCTCTCATATTACAATCAGATCTGTGCAGATGCACAGCTCTGCGTGAACGAATACAGGGCTTCACTCCAAAAACTAGTTTCCAATCTGAGAGTTAGTGAGGGGAACTATGTTATTTTTTAGGTCAACAAAAGAGCACATTTCTTAGGACTACAGAAATAAATAAATAAATACGGTCACAAAACCAGTAAAAACTCAGAAGCATAAAAGCAATAATGTTTTTAAAAGGTAGATTAAAATTGTATCACTCCAACATTTTACATTTTATGAAAAAAGAATACTATATTCTACAGTTAGTGTTTACTATCATCAAGTTAGCAGCTGGTCTGTACCGATTACAGATGGAAGCACTCAGCAAACAAGCTTCAATGCCTAATACCTGGTTTATATGCAACACTTTTCAAAATTAATTGTATATTTTTCATTTCTTCTCTCTTTTTTTTTTTTTAACAAAAAAGGTACAAATTGTAACTCTCTGGCCTGGCACCCTTGGGACATGACCAATCAGGGACTGGGGGGGGGGGGGGGAGAGGGGAACACTTGGAGAAAGAGGCAGGGTGGCTGCAGAGCCCCACGGACAGGGCCAGGAGCACAGCCCCATGAGAATGAACCAAGCCCTGAGGCTACCAGGCTCCAGGAGCCACCCTACCTCTTCCCCTGAGTGCCCACCCCCATCTCCACTCCTCCCCCGGAAGGTTGAACACTGCAAATTGCTCATTTGCAGTGTTCTGGAAGTTCTGGGAGGGCGGGAGGAGGAGTTGCTAAACGTGAAGCCTGGTTTTTCTCCATGAGTGCTCCAGCTAAAGAGCACCCATGGGAATGCCATTTAGACTATAGAGACTAACAAAGGCTGCTAGCAATGGAAGCACTCAAATGGGATTGCGACCTTATAGTTGGATAAAACACTAACTTGTCACCTACCACAGTCCATGGTTCCTGCTCTTTAGGCTCTAGAATTCCAGAATTAAAAATTTCTAACAATTGTTGAAGCCCTCCAGAAGCAACAAACTGTAAGTAAATTACAACAACGTAAGAAAAATCAGATACATAATGTGCGTTTAAAACTTGTTGCAATTATAAGATACACAATTAAAATCAGAAATAAAACATTGGATAAATTACGCAGTGACTTAATTTTTTTGAAGGCCACGAGAAAAAACTGTATAAAAATGTAATAAACTGAGAGGCTTGACTTTTTGGAAAAAACACAGAAGTTAGAAATTAATTTTATTTTTCATTAATCAATCATTTACCCCAGTAATTCGGATTTCCTGACACTGTCCTAATGCACAAAGTATTCTGTGCTAAAAATATGACCTTGAGATCAAGAGACTCCAAGGAGTGAAACAAAATACTGAAAGCTTATACTATCTTAAAAGAACTTTCATTCCTGTCATTTTGAAAAAAAACCTACCCCATATATTACAAAATACTCAAGTAAACCAAACCTTGCAGCTCCAGGTGTTTTTACTATTTTCTATTTGATCTTCACTAGAATCATCTGAGTCTGGATAAAGATCACTATAACTTCCCTGAGAATAAACAGAAAAAGAAATTACTATATTACTAGAATTTTAAGTACTAAATATTTAATTAAGAAAATTTGGATTTAGAAACAAAAATACTTATTTTTCTACTATATGCGAACTTATATTACCGTAGATTCTCGCCTTATTCTTCTGTTGGGTTTGCCCAAAGCTTCAATGATTTCAAGTGCATACAAGAGTTTATGGGCACTTTTTAGTCGCAGGAGATCTTTCCAACTAAATCCATCATTACCCTTGGAAAACAGTTAAGAAAATTAAATCCAATGCTAATCTGACCATAGAAGCAACAACTGAATTTTTAAAGAGAAAATGGCAAGTAATTTGTTTTTTACATATCTTTAAATGAGTAATATTACAGTTACCAAAAATGTTTCAGATAAATTATTCGGATAGACACATTGCCTCAGATATAAGTACAGAAGTGCAATTAACTCAATATTAACTAAAAATTACTACAGCACATGCACAACAATTTTAAAAACATTTTAACCCTAGTGAGAATATTCAACATGCAATTCCAAATGGAAAGATAAACCTTTACTAAAAAAAAAGTCTTAAGATGCACTTTGAAGGTTAAAAATATTTATTCGTATTTCAGTAACTATAAATAAGTAAGCACATTTTGTTCATGTTCCAAAACAGTTCACCTCTGGACTCAAACTGTTCATGTAAAAATTTAGTCTGAATGGAGCCTTATCCAGAAAGCTGTGGCATGTGTAAAACAGATCCTATTCTAGCTTGCACAGTTACAAACTCTATCATATCTACACAATTTAAGTTATATTTTTTAAATATTTTAAACATGTACATTTGGATTATATTACAGTATTCCCTCTCCTTCCCCACTATATATTTTCCTTCACTTAATCTTGGCAGAACCTCTTTACTGCCATTTAAAAATTGTAAAAGGTGTGATGGCTGCTGGTCAGCACAGCAGAGAATAGATAACTTATTTAGGGTTACCATACATCCGTTTTTTCTCAGACGTGTCCTCCTTTTCACTTCTTAAACCTCCATCAGGCCAGGTTTTTTAAATGGCTAAAAATGTCCAGGATTTTGCCCTGCAAACGGGATCAGGGAGGAGGCGGGGGCACGTGCCTGTCAAATTTAATGTTCAGAATCGTGTGCCCAGACTGTTAATGGCCGCTCTGAGCATGCGGCCCAGCGCCTGGTGGGAAAAGCATGAGAGACCCAGGGCAGGTCTAATGTGTGTGTGTGTGGGGGGGGGGGGGGCTGCCCGCTGCCCTGTTAGGTTATGTCCCCGGCTCTGTGTGTATCCATGTACACCCAGATCTAAACACACCCAGAACAGTGGAGTTTTGTTGTTGTATTTTACAATTATGCAAAGCTGGAGCGAGAGAGTTAAAACAAGGCACACTGGAAGGCAAACAACATAAGACTCAGTTTTAAAGCCACAAAAAATTTGCAGGCTAGAGTTAAAGAGGATTCCTTTAGCATTCAGTATATCTACAGTTATGTACTTTTATAATTACACCCACAATAGACTTGAAAATAAATAAATTGCTTCAAGTTGCTGTGTACATTAGCAGATTTATGAGATTAATTTCAACATGAGCCAATTAAGTCACTAAAGATAACATTCACTCATCATTTTAATTATTTGATTCTTGATTTTAAAAAAATTACACCTTTAAAGGCACAAATCAGGAAACTAAATTAGGAAAGCAGCAGGCTTATGTTTATTTCAACAAAGAGATGAACAGGTAAAAAGGAACCCCTCTTTATTTTCTCACTATGCCCAATGCAAAACTAGAGAATATATCTGTCTCTAAGACCTGTCCTGTTGTATTATTAGTGAAATCGCTCTGTCTTTCATTCATGGCAATGACATTCCTTTCAGAAATCAGTTTTTTTAAATAACTGTTGGATTAACGATAATTCAATTTTGGGTACACTGTAAAAATTCTACTGTAAAAAGTCTTACTACACTGAAGATTACATGTATTTAAAACAAACATTGCTGGCTGACCTGTTCATCTGAAATATTCTGGAATGCCTGTAACATGTTAGGACATGTAGGCAGAAGCATTAACAATTCCCAGACACGCCTGGACAGATTTTCTGCATGAAGATGGAGTTCTTCGCATCTTGCACTCTATCACATATAAAAAAATCTATTATTATTAACAGTTTCTTAATAAAAGCAACCTCACTGATATTTTACAGTTTGAAGTTTATTTATATTTTAAACAAAAGCAATTCACTCTCAAATTTAAGTTTATTAAATGAAATAAATCTATAAATACAGCATGATAGTTTAGGTTTCAGTAAAATAGAAGGAAATTATGTCTCTTTATGCACTATACTATAAGGACATGCACAAAGACTCAGGTGTATTTAAATTCAGGATTTATTTACAACTTCTCGTTCCAATAAGTCCCCAGTGTAAATCCCATTGGTTTATTTGAAATTATACCAGAGATGAATGAGTCGCTAAGTTTTACAATATATCCTTAAAAATATTTCTTCAAGTCCCCTTACTAGCCACCATACCTGTTTTCAGTACAGGTTGAACCTCTCTAGTCTAGCACTCTCTGGTCTGGCAATGATTTTAGTTAGCTGGATGTCCACTTACCAAGGGAGTGCACGCGTTTCCTGCAGTCCCATAAAGTCCCAGTCCTGACTCTCAGTGTTCTGTGCTGTTATTTAGCTTTAATATACCCCTAAATGTCTTCTAAGAGTCAGGTAAGCAGATGAAGTGTTGGTAATGCCACTAGACAATATTGTCTTCCCCTGGTTCAGCAAATTCTCTGGTTCGGCACTGATCAGGTCCCGAAGATGCCAGAGCAGAGAGGTTCAACCTGTAGTACACTTCCGTTCCAGAGCAACACATTTTTTAGAACAACTAGTACATGAGATCACAGTATTTCAAGTATAAGAAGCTTAGATCAGTGGTGTCAGCCTACTTACACCCAAGGTCACTTTTTGAATTTGAGGGAACCCTAGGATTTACTCTTCCCCTTTCCCAAAGCCCTCCCTGCTCATTCCATCCCTCAGCCCCCCTCTCAGCATTGCTCACTTTCCCCCCACCACTCACTTTCACTGGGCTCAGCAGTGGCATTGGGGGCCGCTCTTATCTTGGGCAGTGGCACAGAAGGGCAGCTGCTAGAGGCAGGCTACCTTCCTGCTCCAGCTCCATGACACTCCTAGAAGGGGACAAAATGCCCCTGAGGCTCATGGTGTGGCACATGGCTCGGAGTGCTGCACCTGTCTGCAGGCATTGCCCGCACAGCTCCCATTGGCCACAGCTCCCTGTTCCCAGCTAATGGGAGCTGCAGGGGCAGTGCCTGCAGGCTGGAGCAGCTCACAGACATTGCTCCCCTGGAACCATGGGGATGTGCTAGCTGGTTCCAGATATAGTATGGGGCTAGGATAAGCAGAAAGCTTGCCTTAGTGGCAACTCCACTGTGCCACTGAAAATCATGATCGACTGGGAGAATCTCCAGGACCGACCAGTCAATCACCATCAACTGGCTAGTGACCACTGGCTGAGATGGATGGATAGAGGGATAAAATTAAATATGCAGATATAAATATTAGATGTATCTTGACATTTAGATACCATGATGAGAAGCCATTAGAAGTAGACAGACTGGACAGAAATAGAATAAATTAAATTCAACTGGACAAACATATTCAGTTATCCTAATTAAAGCTCACTAAATTACCTCACTATCTTCCATAACCACTTCACCAGAAGGAGGTTTAAAAGATGCAAGCATCTCTAACAAATCAAAAAGAGTGGTAAGATGAGGCTCTTGCAAAAGTAAAAGCATTGGAATGTTGTCCTTCTGAGGAGGAGGTAGGCAAGATGCTGGAAGCTGAACACCTTCACCTTTACGCTCTCTCCTTGGGGCACCCAAGGATACAAACACCATCTAGAAATGGGGAGGAGGAGACAAAGAGAGACTGTTAACAACCCAACTACAATTACCATGTTTTAAATCAGACACAGCTTATAAATAGAAATAGAATTAAAAACATGGTTTTGGAAGAAACTAATGTATCTTTCACTGGTGATCCTTCAGCTACATTTCAAAAGAATGTCAAATTTCAAAAATAACAAATTGGGGGAAGTTCTGGAGATTTGCTTTGATTTTGCTTGACATGGTATATATGAAATATGGCAGCAGCAGAATAATTAAAAAGTTGCCCTTTTTTTGGTAGGGGGAAGTGATGAACAGAGGGGTTGTTCAACATTGGATTCTCTATTTGCAGTGGCTGTAAGGGTAACCTTCCTTCCTGCAAAGTAGACATTAGCCTATCTTTCTTAAATATTGGAGATGGATTCCCACTCTTAAGAAGCTTAATCACCACTTGGGCGGTAAGCTGATCTGGGTTGCAAGCCTTGATAGGCATTAGAGTAAATGAAGATGTAATAGGATTCCTAGACTTTTCTGAGTTGGTTTACAGGATGCTTTGGATTAGAGAATCAAAAGGGAGAAAGGCAGTTGCTGACAACCTGAGTTGTCGTTGCCTTCCCTCTTTTCCCTGCTCTCAAGATAAAATGCTTTGAAATGCTATCCTGTTGGTGACCACTTGGCCAAAGTCCCGATGGCTGTTTTGTTTTCACTGACCCCTGCTTTTCTCTAGAAAAGATAAATGGTTCCAAATTTTACTTCGATCCTTCAGTGCCTACTGCTTCACAGCCAGAATTTGGCTTTTTAACCCCCCCCCCCCAAAAAAAAGCCAAATTACTTTTTACAACAGTAAGGCAGCAGAGCAACAGAATGTAAACATATGTTAACAGGGACCAACAGTAACTTTATTTTGCATGTAATGAAAATGAACACGATACAGCAGAAAATAACAAAATTGTTTTAGAAAACAGTCAGATGTTGCCAAAGAGAATTACACATTTTAACACCTATTACACTTACTGGTCTTCATATGACAAAAGCAGCATGCCATCTGATAATACTGCTTCCGTTTCGTAACTGGTGTTCGAGATGTTGCTCAGGTCTATTCCATATATAGGTGTGTGTGTACGCCACATGCACTGGTGCCGGAAGATTCTCTCTTAGCAGTACCCATACAGGAGCACTCCTAGCACCTCCTGGAGTGGTGCCTCCATGGCACAGTGTAAAGTCCACTGTGCTTTCCCCACCCTCTGTTCCTTCTTTCTTGAACTCTGACAGTAGGAAAGATGGCAGGGCATGGAATGAACATAAGATACTGTCTTGTCCTCTTCAGCTGCTTGCTCATGTCCAAAGGCAACTCCAAGCAGTAGCCCCAAGTCAGGTAGGAATTCACCACTATGTTGACTGAAGCACAGCTCTGCCAAATCCAGTGTCATCTCTAGCTTGCTGAGCAATGGCATAGTGAGACATGAAAGTATTGGCTGAGGACCAGGCAGCAGCTCTGCAGATGTCTTGGATGGGCACATGCTACAGGAAAGCCACCCAGGATGCCTGGGTCTTGGTGGAGTGAGTGCAAACAACCTGAGGTGGAGATACCCATGCCAAGCTGTAGCAGGTGAGTATGCACACAGTAATGCAGTTAAGAGATCCACGGCAATGACACCAGCAGGCTCATAATTCAGTCCGCAGTGGGGACAAAGAGTTGTGTCAACTTCCAAAAAAGTAAGTAGAAGGCCAGAACTCTCTGTAAATCCAGGCGTGTCTCCTCTGTCATCTTGTGAGGCTTGGAGCATAGGTAGGAATATATCTTGGCCCATGTGAAAAGAAATACGACTTTCAGGAGGAAGGCCAAGCAAGGCCGCAGTTGTACCATACACTTGTAAGACTGTGTATGGCAGGTCCGAAGTCAATGCCTTAAGCTCTGAGACATGTTTCACTGATTTTACTACAAGAAATGCCACATTCCCAGATAGCTTGTGTTCCCTATTCCACCTAAGTGATTCAAAGGGTGGTGCAGTGAGCCTGGAGAGGACCAAGTTAAGACCCCAGTGTGGGACTGAGTTTCTTACCTGGAGGTATAGCTGTTCTAACCCTATCAAAAACGTATCAGTCATATCGTGGGGGGGGAAAAAGCTCCAGCACAGGCTCATGGAACACAGAGATACCTGTGAGATACATCTTGATGGAGGAATGCATGAGACTTTCATCTTGCATGTGTAGCAGGTACTCTCAGACATCTTGCATCATCAAGTGTGTTGGAGAAATGCTGTACTCCAACACCCGCCAAGAGAACCTCATTCACTTCACCAGATAGGTTGACCTTGTGGATAGTTTCTGGCTCCCCAGAAGGACCCATCAGAATGCCTCTGAGCAGGGATGTTCCTCCCGTGTCATCCAAGGAGCATCCACACCAATAGGTGTAAGGACTCGAGACTGGAATGGAGAAGTTGGCCATTGTCCTGGGAGAGAAGATCTGGGTACCACTGCTGGCATGGCTATGTTGGAGCAATTGTGATTACCCAAGCCTTGCCCATTCTGATTTTTAGCAGGAGCTGGCTGATAAGCAGGATGGGTGGAAACGTATATGGGAGAACCATGGACCACATTAGGAGCAAACTGTGCAGGAACGCCAGTTGAGCCCTTATTGGGAACAATACCGGTGATATTTCCTGTTCTGTCTAGTGGTGAACAGCTCGATCCAGGGAAAGTTTTGGAAGATTTTTTGGGCCACTTCCACATGTGATGAGATGAAAAGTCCCTGATGAGGCAATCCATGAGGACATTCTGAGCTCTGAGAATTTACTGGCACCAGCCATTGCCGAAAGGGTCTCATATGAAGACCTGCATGCAGCCATGTGCCCCTGGCCATGATGAGGGGAATGTGGACACCTTCGCAATTTGACCCAAAAGGTTTTGGACTCTAATGCAGGAATGCTCGAGCTCACGTCAAGTCTGTCATGATGAACTCTGTTCTTTGGACAGGGATCAGCGTAAGGTTCTGGGCATTCACCAGAAGATTTAAGACCTGAAGTGTCACAGCAGCCCCTGGACACTGCGTTGCACCTCTGAACTGGAGTGATTCTTGTCAAGCCAATTGCCCCGATATGGGTATATGATTATGCCCCTGTGCCTCAGGTAAGTGGCGACCACCAACATACATTTGGTGACCACCCTCGGAGCTGCTGTCAAACCAAAGAGAAGGACTGTGACCTACTAATGAATGGGTCCAACTGTGAATCTGAGGAAAAGTCTGTGTCTAGGGAAGACTATAATGTGAAATTATGCATCCTTAAGTCGAGGGCAGAGTACCAGTCTCCCTGATCTAGGGAGGGAACAATGGAAGCTAGGGAGGCCATGTGAAACTTCAACTTTTGTAGGTAGCTATTGAGGTTGCACAGGTCCATCTTTATCTTTTGGGGTTGCCATAACCCATCTTTAGCCTTTAGGATAAAGAAGAAGTGGAGTAAACCCCCTTGCTCTGGGAGTGTGGCGGGACCTTTTCCACTGTCCCCAGTCACAGTCGCCCTTGTACTCCCTGTAGTAGGAGACGCTCATGAGAAGGGTCCCTGAAGCGGGACAATGAAGGGAAGTGTGTGAGGGGAGGGGAGCAAAAGCAAAATCAAGGTGAACCCGTACTTCCCTCTACTGTTTGGAGGATCCATTTGTCCAAGGTGATGCTGTTCCAAATTGGGAGGAAATGGGAAATGCAGTTGAAGACGACAGGGTAAACTGGATCCTGAGAATCGTCCAGTAGGTTGTCCTCAAGCGTACCCTCAAAGGAGGCATTTGGCTTCTGGTTTACTGCAGGACAATCCTGCCTGACTGGCAGGGTGGCTCAGATGTTTCTTGTAGTCCCTGGTCTTTTCAGAACGTCAAATGAGGCAAATGACTCCCTTGACCAGGGGGTTGTGCAGGTCTGAACCACTTGGGGATCAGAGGAGGGACATATTCCTGTACAACCCTCAAGATTCTAGGGCTCTTTGCAGTTTATTGTCTATTTGTTCTGCAAACAGTGCTTTCCCATCAATGGGGAGGTCCTGCCACAATTGCTGAGCCTCTGAGCACAAGCTGGAGAAGAGCAGCCAGAACACTTGCCACATCACTTGGGCCATTGAGTCAGCTACATACAAAGCTGCCTCGAAGGCTGCTCTCACCACAGCCATGCCTTCATGAAGGCTGCTCTGGAGCTCCTTTCACAAAGGGTCCAGGAGCATACCTTCGAACTTGGCCATAGTCTGCCACATAATTGTAGTTATATAGGCCAAGGAGTGCTTGCTGGTTTGCCACCATGAACTGTAAACTGGATGACGAATAGACCTTTCACCCTAATAAGTCCAGCCATTTTGAATCTTAATTGTGGGGGGAAATCTAACTACCAGAACTACTGTCCATAGCAAAATAAAGAAGAAATGGGCAGGTTAGTCAAATGATATGAACAAACTTGCATGAGGTAGCAGAAGGTTCCAGCACTGTCACTGGCAGAAAGAAGAAACTGTGGGAGGGGAGAGCATGAAGCAACCCCTTCCCTTATAAGGAGCTCCAGGAGGTGCTAAAAGCACTACCCTACATGTACTGCTAAGGAAAAAACTTTCAGCACTGATGCACTTTGTGAGCACATACACCTATATGTGTAATGGACACAAGAAAAACGTGAACTTTTTATATCTGTCTTATCTTCATGCTGATAATACCTGCATATCCTTAAAGCCCAATTCATGAAGTGTTTTTTCATCATAATCAGTTGTTAGTTCGTGACCAGATGAAATCATTCTCACAGGTCCCATGAGCCCACCTACAATAAAGCACAACATAGTGAATTTCTGGACTCTCTCATTGGCTACTTTAAAAAGCATAACTTTAAAAAATCAAATTAATATTAACATTGACACTCCATCTCATGAAAATATGTAAGCCCACAGGGCCTGACCCAAAGCCCCCTGAAGTCAATGGGAATCTTTGCACTGACTTCATTAACCTCTGAATCAGGCCTTTAATTACTTCCTTAGCAGTATGATTAAATTATATCCTGTAATAAAAAAGGCAAGGGGGAAAAATCCTGTCTTACAGGGAAGAGAGAGGGATAATAAACTCACCTTGAAAGAACTATTATCAAGTTCCTCCAAAGATCGAAAATTATTCTAAAAGCATTTATTTTAAATACTGATAGTTTAATAAGGCATGAATGCCATAGGAATTTTCTTTTAATTACCACTCAAGTGTGTAGTATTAAATCACTATAAAGCACTATAATCTTCTAAATGAAGGATTTGGGTTTGAAGGGTCCAAAAAGGTTCACATCTATTTGCTATTAAGACTGGATGGAGCAGAAGTGGCAGATGGAACTATTCCACCCCTTTTATAGCCATGCTTTGGTACACGTGGCAACAGAGTGGAAGAATAAGAGGTGCACTTCTATGCTCTACCACATTCTGCTATAAGATGATTTCACTTTCCAAGCTGACTGCGAACATAGTGAGGACACTTGAAGGAAAACCAGCACACAGTGTCATCAAGCATAGAGCCGATATACTAACTTTCCACAATGAACAGTCTATCTCACCCCATTATATGGTGTTTAACATATATTTTGTTCATAATTTCTTCTTCGACCTCTCTAGCAAAATTTACTTTTAATTAAGACAATGTGAATTGCAGATGACATCTATTAAAACAGATAATCATTGTTTGTGAACATCAGAAAGAATGGCATAATAGCATTAGAGAGGCAGAAGCTGGAGTGCAGTAATGGCTCAGGCTGTGTCAAGGACAAAGACCCTGCCAGTGGAATCACCATCTAAACAGTGATGAAA
This sequence comes from Pelochelys cantorii, assembly GCA_032595735.1. Lineage (NCBI taxonomy): Eukaryota > Metazoa > Chordata > Testudines > Trionychidae > Pelochelys > Pelochelys cantorii. The sequence goes on from CM064328.1 coordinate 181,597,802, forward strand.
CATGGTTGGCAAAGGTCACAAAGTGCTGAAAGTTCCCAATGATGTGGCAAGGCACTAGCCACAGTCCTAAATAAAGCAAATTAAAAAGAAACAAATGTGAAGAGGTTACTTACCTGTAACAGGGGATTCTTTGAGATGTGTGGTCCCTATCTATATTCCACTGAGGTTATGTGCATGTGGCATGTGCCTGGAGTGGGAACTTCTCAAAGTAGTAGTGTCCACCAGTCCGTACATGCACTCTGGTAGATAAAGGGCATGGAGGACCGGCTGCGCCTTCAGTTCCTTCTCCACCACTAATCTATCAAATCCGAAACAGAGGTGAAGGAGGGTGGAATTGGAATAAAGGTAAGTAGCCACCTCCTCTTCTTCGAGTGATGGTTAATATTGTATTCCATGGACGGTGATTAACAAGCAGTACCTAGATCGTGGAGGGGGAGAAGATGATGAAACCGTAGAACGGAGGACTTGTATACCAAATGAGGCATCCATCACAGAGTCTTGAACCAGTGAGGGAAAAAAAAAAGGTTTGTATTGAACTCTACATGATCTGCCTTACATAAGTCGAATATCATGGACCGTGGCAATAACTGATGCTTGTACTATTATGGAGTGGGCCCACAGCCCACCTGCTTGGCACTGCCATAACAAGTGATTGCAGAACATAGTACACTATGGAACCCACTCTGAGATTTTCTGGGTGAAGATGATCCACCCCTGAATTCAGTCTACTATGGCAACAAATATTCTAGACATCCAATATCTGACATCCGACATCTCGTCCTTTGGAGGTGAAGAGTTCCATGTATATCAAGGGAATGAAGGTGCTGTTCGGGAAAGAAGATGGACAGATGTATGGGTTGGTTGGGTTGGAAACAGGAAACCACTTTCAATAGAAATATGGGATGCAAGCACAGTGAAACTTTGTTCTTATGGAATGTGATGAAAAGAGGATTTGCCAGTTCACCAATCTTTCCTGCACAGGTAATAGTGAACAGGAAAGAAACCTTCATGGAAAAAAGAAACAGGGAGCAAAAGGTCAGAAGTTCAAAGGGCAAGTTTATGAATGCCATAAGGACTACGCTGAGGTCTCATTGAAGAGCAAACGACTGAACAGAAGGATATTTGCATAAAAGGCCCTTCCATAATCAGGAAGACAAAGGTGAGTGAAAACCAAATGCTCCTCACACAGGAAGATGGACAGCACTGACAGACACTATATGCACCGTGATGGAGCTGAGAGTAAGCTGCAAGGCCATTAGAGACAGTAAATAGTCTAAGAGCATCAGGATCCACATAGCTTAAGGAGCAAGACCTTTCTGCTGGGCCCAGAAAGTGAAACAATATCCATTTGGCTTGGTATGATCATTTGGCTTGTGGAGTCCGTCTTACCATTTGAGAAGACATGCAGCACTGCCAATGAATATTACTGTGACAGAAGTCTTCATTCAAAAACCAACCTCCCAAAATAAAGTATCCATGGACTGGGATGCCTGAGCCTGTCATTGGGTTGTGTGACCAGTTCTAGGAATGTCAAACTCTCTAGTAAAATTTACTTTTAATTAAGACAATGTGAGTGGAGGATCCTTCGACATGCAGAGGAAGAACCCAGAATTGTCAAGGCCAGAATGGGGCAATAAGGATGGCAGTCATGCTCTCCTATCACAGTTTGAGAAGTACAAAGGGCAGAAGTGGTAGGGGCTGCAAGGTGTAAATGATTTGGTCTGACCTGTCAATGATCAAGCTGCAACCCCGTGAATGGGAACCAAGCCCTCCCCTGAAACAATATTGTATATGCTTGGTGTTGGCATGAGAGATAAAGAGAGCGCCGACTAGAGTCTCCAACAGCCACAAACATCAGTGATTATTGTGTCACACAACTCCCATTTGTAGTTGGTCACGAAATTCCTGCTGAGTGCATCGGCAACCACATTCCGAGTCCCCAGGAGATAAGTCACCAAAATAGTATATAACCAACAGTGTACCACTTTCCAGAGACATACCGCTTCCACGCACAATGCTGGACATCTTTTGTCTCTGATTGTTTAATGTATTAAGTCACAATATTCGTATCTGGCATAACAACATGATGCAAGTGGACGGGTGGTAAAAATTCATGGCGTGCCCTGCATAAGTTCCAGAATGTACATGTGCATCCTGACTTCCCAAACATTCCAAGTTACTTGCGTCATGTGATCTGCCATGTCGGAGCTCCAGCCGTCAAGAGAGATATACTTTATAATCATCACACTTGGAGAAGATGGAAGAAAGGGCATTCTGGAACAAACTTGGAGTAGATCTGCCCATGCTTGAAGGGACAAGATGATTTCTGTTGGAACGGTAAGAATGATGTCCGTGGTTGTGCATAGGAGAACAGCCACAACTGTAGACAGCGGAAGCCATCAATCAAATAAAGGCCTTGACATAAATGCACACTGCCATGTGACCATGGAGGGGGAGAGAAGTTCTGGCTGGATGTCATTGAAATAATTTCATCCAGTAGTGGCAGGAACATGTCCTTCAGCAAATACACATATGTGAAGGTTGCATCAGTGGATGCAGGAATGAATTCCAGGGATTCCATAGGGTGCAGAGTCAATTTTTCAATTTTCACACATCCTCAGGGAGGAGAAGGACCTAGCAGCAAGGCATCCAGGTAGGGGAAGACAAGAACCCTGTGCCCTGAAAATCTGCAGAGATAGATTCCACTGCTCTTCTGCAGTATGGAGTCCACCCCAATGGAATGGATACTGTCATGAGAGCAGTCTCTGAGATGGGACCATTGTAGAGGATGTGGAGGAGGTAGAGTCACATTCAATCACATAGCCACATCGAATGACATCTAGGATCTGTTTGTTATTGTGCTCCATTGCTGGCAGAAAGAATTTGAGATGACCCCTGAGAAAGGTGACTGACAAGAGCACTGGGGTACAACTCTAGATACACACAGAAATATTGCTTATATGAAAACAGAGTGGAGGACCACACAGATGGGATCTTTGTACCTTTTATCACTTCTGGGGAGGCTCACAGGCTCACTGGTGGTAGAAACAGGGAGCTCTGTAGCACTGTGTAGACAGCGGACAATAACATTTTTGTTTGGGCTCTGCCTTATAAATGTTTAGCAATCACAGGATGGACAGAGGGCTGAAGATCCTATGTAGAGGAGAGAGCCCTCTTAGCAGGCAAGTGAACCAAAGCACATGGAGATCTCAACCCTTCCAGGGCAAATAGTTGATAAGGTCCAGGAACACAGTGGAGTCTCTCCAGCATCAAACAGCACTCAGTCCGTGGAGGGAACCTGTCTCAGGACCAACAAGTCACTGGACGTTAGCAGAACTGAAGCAAATGAGTTACGAAGTTAAGGAAGCAGGACTGGTACACCTGGCAAGCAATGCTACTTCTTGCCACACTTGTGGGCCCTGGAACACGTTGCTCCTTGGAGGCTGGAACTCATGAATAATGCAGCATCTTTCTTGGATCTGGAGGAAGACATACAGCCATGCTTATGTGACTCATTGCTAGGTCCCAGTGCAGGATCCATAGCACTGGTACCAGTGGAACTGGATTGGGATACCGCACTCCTGGACAATTCAGGCCAAGCACAGGGAGGGTTCCCCCAGGCAGGATTCGACTGTGGTCCCATGGCTACCTCCATGACATGCGTCTTAAAGTGGAGGGCCCAGTCTTCCTGAGTGCAAGCAGGCAAGGAGAAGCAGATCCTGCATCTATTAGGGATGTTAAAATGTGTTTAATTAAGTAACCGTGTAACCAGTGAAAATTTCAGCGGTTACATGGTTACTCGCAAGGCGGCAGTCAGCTCCCTGGGAGCCGGTGCATGTGAGGAGCCAGCTTTTAAGCCAGCTCCATGGGTGTACTGGCTCCTGCCGCACTGTCCCCCTCCTCCCCACATTCCCTGCCCTGCACTGCTGCCTCTGATACACAGGCAACAGCGTGGAGGGGCAGGCAGCTTGCCAGCTTTTAAGCCAGCTCCCTCCACATACCGGAAGCCTGTGTGTAACCACGCACATTAACTGATGAGCCCAGGCTCATTGTTAACCATGTATACAGTTGCATTTTCACATCACTCGTATCTATATGCAGCATGAGCTTCCCCCAAGCAGCACAGACAGTACTGGAGCTCATTGCGGATTGAAAATGTGAGAGGGCAGGAAGCACAGAATAACTCAGTACCAAGACACAGGTACTGCAGTGGCAGGGAGGGTGAGGAAGGGGAGAGTGACAAGAAGCAACTGAAGCAGCATCCCAAAGTCATAAATCCTAAAACTACTACAAACACTAAAACTACAACAAAAACAAAAACAAAACTTTGACTACATATAGAAACAAAACCAGTTTTTCTGTAAAGACTGGAAAGTGCATCACCAAGGCCGTGAGACCAGCAGATGCTCCAATTCAGAACATGCAGCAGTCAGAAGGAACTGGAAGCGAAGTTGGTCTTCCCTGCCCTTTATTACCTCAAGTGAAATCATGAGGCGAAACAAGGGCACATGAGTGGACTGACGGACACTACTGCCTTGCAAAGCTCAGTCTCCAGGGGCATGGCACTTGTGCATTACCATCAGTGGAATACAACAGAGACCATCATTCAAAGAATAAAAGATATGAGCACACATCTTGTACTTAAAGTACTAGAGTCAACTCTTGAAATATTCACTTAGTTTTTACTCAGTCCCTAAAATCAGGTAAACTCCCAATGAAAGAATTGAGTAAAAAAAAACTCCTTAAGGATGCGAGGATTTGGCCCCATAAGGAGGATAGTGAAAACATTTACATGTTCTGTCACCATGAATGAAGATGCTTTAAATTTTACTGAAACTTGAATGAAATACAACTTGAATTTCCACCTTAATTAGAAAGGCAGCGCACCCATTTCAGAATTTCCTAATATAGAGAAGCTGAATTTAGTAGGCGCTTTAAAATACTAGTACATTTGAATAGACATGGCTAAAGTAATCAGTTTCTTTAATATCAGGCTTAAATAAGAGGGGAAAGATTAAAATATTCCTATTTAATGAGAAAATGATATTATCAACTGCTTCACACCAGTCCAAATCCTGTGCTCAAGTAAGCATTTGTTTAACATGTACAATTATTAACATAATTCCTATTTATTAGTTGAAGCTCCACTGATGCACCAGGACATCACTGTGCTAGTTGCTGTATAACAGCAACATGGGTCTTGAAACAAAGATCTCACAGTCCAAGTACAAAACAAGAGATACAATCTGGGACTATAAGTATATAATCAGAATTATTGGTCTGCACAACAAGCTATGGTCTCAGCACACCAGCAGTCTAAACACTGTCAAGTTTTTTGTAGGTGTCCTGGAAAAGGAAAATCTTGAAGAAGGATAAAGAGGAAGGTCTTAATAAACATTTGATCAATTTGGCAACAGGATGTTCAGTAATAAATTAACTATCTTAACAAAACAGCAAAAAGACTGAAAGATGCCGTAAAGAAACACGTACCTGATGGCAAGTAAATCCATCTTTGTGAGCCCAACATATGTTCTGAGTCCTAATTAATTACCTATACAGAGCTATATATATGCATGGCACTTCACAAAATATGACATGGGACTTCACCCAGAGGAGTTTAAAAACTAAATAAGACATAATAAAATGAATAAAAACAATAATGGGAACGAGGAAAGGAGAAATTAATGATGGAAGGAAAAATGAAAGTTACAAGAAACAAAAATCACGATTTGAAAAATCATGTGTAAGTAGTGCATACTCCTTGTTACTTCTGAATTCTCTCTCTGCTTAAAGAAATGGTAACACTCACAAAGCACTGATTAATAATTAACTGTGACAGGCTGATACTAGTTATGAAATAAATAGAACAAATGGAATAAAACCAACAGTGATACTTGCTATGTTTTCCAGATACCCTAATCTACTCTCAAATAATCATCTTTCAACCTCTACGGATGATTAATGAGTCACGCATAAGCTAAGGCTAAGAATACTGTATAACTTACCAGGGAAATCTCCTTTCCGGCTGCTTTGGCCAAATTCCTGAAGCTGAGCTTGCTGATTTATTTGTTCTTTCTGCAAATTTTCATACCAATGGGTAACCTCAGCCCTTAGATCTGCCACTTGATCACTAGGATACATTTCAATAGTCATCTGAAACACAATGCACACATTTTTTCAGAATGAACAATGAATGTTATAAAACAATGATCGAAGAATAAAATCCATTTTGAAAACCAAAGTTCTTTTAACTACCTTGTCAGGAAGTCCAGCCGGCTGACATACAATTCTTAGTGGTAATGACTGTTTATCACTAAGTGCCTTTAAGTGACTGCTGATACCAGTGCCTTCAATCTGCCACTGTCTCAGATGATATGCAAACCTTAAGAAGCATATAAAAATGACACATAAAACACCAAATGTTTTTGCTAACATCTGTTTAACTCAAAGTGCCTGACAAACAGTAGGAAGACAAGAAAGCTGAGAACGCTCCCAACTCTACTTCTCTGATTTTGCAGAGATGCCCACATAAAAAGAAAAATATTTTGTATTCTTGAGATTGCTTAAATTAAAAAAAAAAAAAAATCAAACTTTCTACATTTTTATACACATGAAACAGCAAAAAAAGGTAATCACCTTTTCTTCCCCTTGCCAAAAACCTTTAATGGACTAAGCCTCACACACAATATTTGCTAAATATGTATTATCATTTTACTCAGACAAAACCAAATGAATGATTTACATCTCTTTTTCATTATTTCACTCAACTAAAATTTCTATTCAGTACAAATAATAGGAAAATTACAATAAATCCTAACTCAAAATACATTGAAGAAATCATTTACCTCCTTCTAAAAGCTTCAAGGTGCGTCTTCAGCATTAAAAGTCCTCTTTCAATTATAGTGAGGCTTGAGTGGGAGTCTTGTTCAAGACTACTGGAAGCTATCATAAGGCTCTCCATGCACTTGCTAATAAATTCTTGTTCTTTTTCCAGACCTGTTTTTCCTGCAAGACAGATATTCAAGTAACTATGTAATGAATGTACTGAAAACTGCAAGTTTTTAGTACTCAAGTTTACAACAGATTAAAAATTTTAAAGAACACTATTTTTTAAACAAAAAGTGATTAAAAGGTTACTCTGTACAATATTCCTTGGATTTTAGTACAGCATCATAAATAAAACTGAGAAGTCTTACCATTTATATAATAAGAATTGATATACTGGATAGCTGCTCGACTGACATCACCAGACTGTGCTCTTAAAGCAATGCCCCAGAATTGGTCCATACCACACAACTGTTGACAAATGGAAAAATTGCCACAATTATTTTCCTACTGAGAACCATCTCTCCCCAGTTTGAGACATTTATACTGTGTCTCTACCTGTTAGTACTGTAGATACTCCCATAGAATATTGTGACTTAGTCAAGCCCTGAATGGGTGGGACATGACCACCTGAAGCACTATGGGAATGCTCTAGGTAGAAAAAATGTATCTGACTACTGGATTGGAAAGAAATGCCACCTTAAGGAACTTTGACAACACTGGGCTACCTACCCAAACCCTGAATTAACTTAAATTTATACTACAGTAATTCCTCATTTAACATGGTAGATATGTTTCAGAAAATGATTGTCCTAAGCGAAAACGTGTTATGCGGGGTCAATTTTCCCACTGAAAATAATGGAAAAGGTGGGGGTTGCATTTCAAGCGGTGGTGTCGAAGTCAATTTTCTGTTGGTGCTGAGTCGTCAACGTCAACATTAGACAATGTACTGTACAGTAAAACTCCAATTGTCTGGCATCGAGTTGTCCGGCATTAACTGGAACCCAGAAGTGCTCCGGTCAGCCGCTCTCTCGGCCGGGCTGCTGTGAGCCGCATGTGTGCTTGCAGCTCCAGCCTGCACTTGCTAGCAGCCGGCCGCTGAGCACAGGCAGCTGCCTTGGGACTGGGACATAAGGTTGCAGTAGAAAGGGGACTGGGTTACAGCAGGGAGGGGAGGTGTTTGGCTCTGGGGAAAGGACGGGGAGGAGAGGGGAGGAGGATTGGGTTGGGAGCATGCCCCTGTGATGGGTCTGCCGGGACCCGCACTGCATCTGGCGGGGGGGGGGGGGTCGGTGGGGCAAGCAGCGAACCCTCCCCGCCCCTGTGCAGGGAGGCGGGGGAAGCCCCACGCAGCTGCCGGCAACAGGCCGGCTAGGGAAGCCCAGCCGCCGGCCTGCAAGCGGGGGCGGAGGAGAGGGGACGAGGCATCCGGGGAGCCCATGTCCCGGGATGCCTCGCCCCCTCTCCTCCGCCCTGCTTGCAGGCCGGCAGCTGGGTTTCCCCAGCCGGCCTGTTGCCAGCAGCTGCGCGGGACTTCCCCCCGCCCCCGCAGTGCGGCGGAGGATTTGCCGCTCACCGCGCCGTTCCCCGCCGACCCCCCCGCCGGACGCAGTGCGGGTCCCAGCAGACCCGTCACAGCCGCCTTATAGTACCTCCCGGTACGCCGGATTATCAGAAGTCTACTGTATTATCGCTGTTTTCACAATTTATACTGCCACACGAAGTAGTCTGCCACTTGATTTTTTTTCATGTTATTTCGCGGACGGTCGTGTTATTCAAAAAATGTTCCCTAAAAAAAATCATGCTATTGCGAAAAAGTGTTAAGTGGGCACGTGTTAAACGAGTAATTACTGTACCACTCAGCAGTGAGACCATCAGAAATAATGGTAGAAGATATTAAAGTCAAGCCTAAGTCATCCTGAAAAAACTCCCAAAGAATCAGGTATTCCAGCTTCCTTGGAGTTAATCTTTGTATCTTGGTACTCACTGGAGAACTTTGTCTAAACTCCTGAGGCAAGCCAAAAGGATGGAAAACCTGCAAGAAGCTCAGAGAGAAATATCTCGTTGGACTTGCTGCTCAATAGTCAAACTTATAAGCCCAATTACTCTGAACTGTGAATAAGAAGCAAAACCCTGGGATAGGAGATCCTACTTGATGGGAAGATGGAGTAAAGATCTCTATGAAAGTTACATTAGGTCTGAATATCAAAGCATACTTGTCCACTGTCACCTGACCCTCTTTTTAATCTTCTGACTCCCCTTTTCTAGTAGCAGAGTTTGGAGGGGTGGGGGGGCCGGGAGAACACACAGAAAACAATTCATCTATTTGTGAGTCGGCATCTGATTCTAGGTTTTATCATCTAATAAAAGGAACACGACATGCTTGTGTTTTCGCTAGATGTGAACAGATCCACTTAGAGTGCTACCTAGGTATCAGCTGCAATGCAACTTAAAGACAGCTTTTAAGGTGATCTTATGCCCACTTGCTGATTTATGTATGCCAGAGTCATTATGTCATGTGCTTGAACCAAGATTTTCTCCTCTCAAGTGATCCTGGAAATCCTGAAAAATTACTATGACCAATTTTCAGCTCTGGTAAGTTTATGGTATGGAGCCTGACACATTACCATCTTTCAAGACTGACACATCTGAGGTAAGGACTTTGTGAATAGAGGTTCCTACCATCCCATGGTTCTGTTTTCGGTTTCATGTATCTTTAATTTGCACTGCATCTCCGCTTGGGAATGGTTCCAGAACTTTGAAAGCAATCCCTGAAATTTTCTTGTGAACTGTCTTGCCCATGGAGTAATCTGTATGCAAAAGACCTCAAGACTTTGATGTTACAGGCAAAACAGATTAATGATATCTGCAGCAGGACATGTAATCAGGATGTTCCTTAAACTTTGTTGTATCAGAAAAATTGGCTCTTCTTTACATGCATTAAAAATCCAAAAGGCAAAGAGGAGTTGCAGCGTTTTCTTCTATGACCCTTTGTGAAACAATATTAAGGAGTTTGGAGAGGACATAAGCATGATTTAATGAGCTAACTGAGCCTTTACACTTATTTTAAGTTTCCTGCACATTCACAATGATTTGAAGGAGGAGTGAAGGTAGATGAAAAAATCTGTGCTGGGTTTGGGTGAGAGTTATTTACCATTGGAACTGGTTGCTTTGTTTTTTTCCTGATATAATCTTGATGGTGATAACTGATAACCATTTTTCTATCCCTAATCATAAATCCATATGGAAGAAATAATGTCTTCTAATCTCTAGTGTAGTATTACTATAGTTGGAGGCTGATAATTCTCTTTTGCAGGGGATCAGACAGAATCTAATGGAATAAGATGAGGAAGGCTTCTTGGAATTTTTTGTATCTTCTGGTCTCTGAAGATTTTTTCTTCTTTCGCCTCCTAGAGGAGTGCTCCTATTCGTTGCTCCTATTTGAGAGATAACTCATAGGGATGGTTTTGAGTCCCTATGCCTTCCCACCCATCATTATCCAATGTATGGCTAGAGAGGAAATACAGGAAAACATGATGTACAGGAATCCAGATTCTTCTCCTGGGAAACAAAGTCACAACAAATGCCAAGGGATTCTACTAATCAGCTAAGAACATCAGAGGAGAGGCCGACATTTTCACTGAAAGAATTCTGGATTATTAAAGAATTATTCTCTAATCAGTAAGGACAGACATGGCTGCTGGATCCCAAGGATTGACCTACCATTGCAAAGAAATCTTTGGAAGTGCCTGGGATAGGGTTGCCAGGTGTCCAGTATTCACTCAGACAGTCCGGTATTTTCGCCTCCTCTCTGGTAAAAAAAATTCAGAGAATACCAGACACCTAAAATGTCCGGTATTTTCTGATTTTTTTCCCCGGCCAGGAAGCGAAAATGCCGGGCACCTGGCAACCCTACAAACACTCAGCACCCGGCCTCTCCCCCCCCTCGCCGCTCCCAACACCCCCAGCCCCCAGACCCCATGCTTACCTGGTTCTGCAAGGCTGCCGGCACAAAATGGCTGCCCATCAAGGGAAGCACTGGATCTTAGTGCTCAACCGCTCCCCTGTTCCTATCCCTGCACTCACTCTTAAAGGGGACATGCTGGGTTGGTTTTTTTTTTTTTTCCTTAATAAGTCTTGGAGTCCTTTTTTTAAGGGGGGGGTGTCTCTTCTCACCCCCCCCCCCCTTTTCCCCCTTCAACAGAATTTTTTCACTGTGGTTTTTTTTTGGGGGGGGGGGGGGTCGGTATTTTTGTTTCAACCATCTGGCAACCCTAGCCTGGGATGGTGTGGGAGGGCAAAAAGCTCCACCATGCCTGCTGTCCTTTATGACCTTTCTGCTTGCAAAACAATAGTCTTTAAGATGGAAGCAACTGTGACACAGCTCTTTCTTGTGGCTCCTATGTTGCCCGGTAAGGCCCAAGGCAACCAACACACAGCTTCGTTTCCCATCCAGCACCACTATCTCCAGGGAAAGTAAAAGAATTTGAATTAGGACTCAGACATTGCCGCCCTTTGGGATGCAGAATGAGTATAATACACCATCCCATGGCTCCCTGTTTGGAGGAACAGGGCACAATGGGGGCATATTAGGCTGCGCATGGGGGGAAAAGGAAGAGGGAGATGAAGCCAAAGACATCCCCACTGCAAATGTCACTGCTTCCTCCCCACATCCCTGGTGCGGTTGTGGTTGCACAAGCGGCTGCCCAAGGACATGTAGTGTCCTGCAGCCAAGCCCAGCCCTCTACTAGGGATGACATCCTGGAGTCTCCAGAAATTGAAGATAAAGATGTTATGTGATGAAACTTCGAGGAATACACACAGCTCCAATATACATCTTTAGTGGGCTGCACTGGGGAGCAGGCACAGCTGTGCATGGCTCAAGCCCTGGCTCAGCTCCAGCAAGCATCCACTGAAAAGTGTCTGGCGGTCTGGATTTGGCTCTTGATCTGCCTACTGACTACCTCTGCCCTACTGTAACTGATGCTTTCAGATGTTATCATCATGATGGATCCCACAGCATACGTGCATGCATCTGATGTGCACATGCTCAAGAGTCTTTTGAATACCAATTATCACAGGGGTTGTGCATGTGCTTTGTACCTCCTCACATGACTGTGCAAGGGCATAAAGGATGCAGCAGTCAAGAGTCTCCCCCAGGTCCCTTGCAAATGTATGTTCTTAAATCACCATTTTGTTTTAACAGGGTTGTTGTTTGGCCTCCATGTTGGAACTCCTTCCTGCTTATTAAGCTGGCACCCTTTCCAACTAAGGTGGGAAATGATCATAGGTAACAAATGTAATTTGTAAAGAGGAAGGTAATTATATAAAGTCTAAGCACACAGCACTCCATGGTGTCCACCCCAGTGACAGCTCGGTACCGAGTGTGTGATCTGAGCTGAGATGTCAAGTCAAAACCAGAAGACCACAAGAGGTCAGAAGACCTACTTACGTGTTGTTCCCGATTGTTCCTAATTTCCTGCACTGTTCCTGTGTGTTCCCAAGTTCCTGTCTCCTGTGATATGTTCCTGAATCCTTGCATGGTCCTGATCTGTCCCGTGTTCACCAGAGATATGGTGATGTATTATTTTTCTTGTTTTACTATATAGCTATCATCTATATTGCTTGGATTTCTTAACTTCAGGCCTCTTTGTTAACACCAGAAAGCCTTATTGCTTGTTCACTGTTACTGGTTGTGGAGTCCTTTTTACAAAAACATTGTTCTGTTTGCACCTTTACTTTTGCTTTCTACTACTTTGAATGGTAACAAATATAGGAAAGGGGGTGGGTGCAAATCTGAACAACCTGCTAGAGAATGTGTGTTGTAACAGTAACTTGCCTAGTCAGTTAATATAACAAGTGAGTAAGCATGCAAAGGGCCTTCATGAAGCTTTGATAGCGGCAGGTGAGACAAGACCAAGCACAGCAGTAGATGATAGAAAGCTGAAACAATTGCAATTTGGACCTTAATGGAGCTGAACAAAAGACCAGAATGCTTTAAATGCATGCGTGCATAAACAAATTTTAAAAACAAAATCTTCTGTATCTGAGCCAGCATCAGGTCCAGATTGTGTTGAGCTGTCCACACAGAGAACCCCTTCTACTTTGAGGAAAAAAAGCCTTCTCTTAGACAGGTTTTTCTGTGCTGGATCTCTTTGCTCTCTTTCAAAGATATTCAGTCAGCTAACATGCATGGTCAGATAAAATGGCTTTCAGATTGGGATGCTGTAGTTCTGTGGTATCAGATCCAGATGTTCTGGGAGCTGGACATCTGTAGTACATCTGTCAGGAAAATCTGTCTCAGCCAGTAGGGAGCTACTCATGGCTTTCTCCTGCATGATCTTTGTATTTTATCTTGGGAAGCAGGGGACTAGATATAGCAAACTTCAATTCCAAGGCAGAAGGAAGACCTCCAGTAATGAACAATGACTCATGTCCCTTTTGCAGCAAAAGTTTGGGAACAATATTCTTCTTTATGGCAAACAGGTCTATTGTGTGAATCCCCATCAATGAATATCCGCTCAGTGATGGATCTGATTTTATTTAGTTTACTAGACAGTAGTGACAGAACTCTGTCCTCCAGAAAATAAGATCTCTCTGACCTAGAGATCACCATAACTCCTATGAACTCTACACAGTCTGCGCCAGGCTAAGAGACTATTTTTTCCATAGTTTCAGGATGCCTAGCTAAGGCTTTAAGAATGCATATTCAAGGCTTGCCATTGTCTCATACTGTGATCTGCCTCTGAATGGCAATCTTTTCAGTTATGGGGGATATGGATTCACTTTCTAGTGAGATGGCCTACCACCACTACTACACATTTCATTGTGATTCCCAGTGCCAAGGACAGCCTGATAAACAAAAACTTGTACTGATAATGGTTAGGTCCCACTATAAGCCTCAGTTATTTTCTGTGAACCAGAAGGATACTTATATAAAAATATGCATCTAGTAAGCTGAGAACTACAAAGTGGTCTTGAGCTTGGAGAGATGGGGGTAAGCATTAACATTCTGAATCTATGGTGGTATATATATTTGTTCAGTCTCCTCAGGTCTAGGATAGGCTAAAGGCCCTTCTTCTTCTTTGGAATAATGAAATATTGGGAAGAGAAACCTCTTTCCTGTACTCCCTTGTGGTGTCTCTTATATGGCTTTTAGACAAAACAAAAAAAGAAAGCACCTTTATTTGTAGAAAGCTCTTGTGAGAACAGTTCCTGAAGCAGGACGGGGAAGAGGGAGCGGATGGGGTAAGAAGTGGAAATACTAAATGGAGCAACCATAGGCGACAATGTCTAGCTCACATTTGCTGGCTACAAGTACAGCCTAAACCCAATGGAAAGGGGCAAGGCAGCTTCCACAGATCATAGTAGGCTTTCACTTTGCCACTAGTGTGGCTGCCTGCTACCTCTCTGTCACGGAAGCATGACGAAGGAGGTACCAGAGTGTCTCTTGCTGGGTGAGTACTCAAGTTGTAGGCTCAGATTAGATGGTGTTCTTCAACTCTGTTAAGGCTAGCACTTGCAGGATTTACAGTAGAGAGATTAATATAGATTGCTAGTGATCATAGATGGCCCTTGAATCTTAAAACGAATGGAGTGCCTCATTCATTCGGCAGCAGAACTCCAACCTACAAGCAGCAAACTTTTCACTGGGGTACTGTACCTCCTTAGGAATAATACACACTCTAAATGGAAGGGCACATTTCACAGTAAAAGCAGCAATTGTTGACCGGACAGTCACATCTGATGTATCCATGGCTATTTATAAAGTTGTTTTTGCAACCATCCTTTATAAAGTCTTTCAATTTGTCGATTTCTGTATGATTCTGATCAAACAGGAGGCCATTCTCTGTCAAATAATAAAATTCTGTTTCATATCTTCTAACTTACCCTTTTCTGCCCTCTGATGTAGAATGGAAAGTGGCCACGGTCTACCAAAGTTTCTATGCTGTTATGAGTATACCCTCTATTAATGGGAAGGGCAATCCCAGCTGGACATAATTTCATGATGTGAAAGAGCTAGTAGGATATTTCCTGAATCACCAGGATGCAGGATCTCTACAATCTGGGTCAATCTCTTCCAGAAGATCTGGGAACACTCTTGAAGTTGTCTGGTTATGGCCTTGAGCACACTTAAAAACAATGAATGGTCCTGCAGCACCTTAGAGACTAACCAAAAACGTAGATGGTATCATGAGCTTTTGTGGGCACAACCCACTTCTTCACATGAATGGAGCAAGGGGTCCAGAGTAACCAATAAATAGAAAAAAAAAAAAGAGGCGATGGGGAGGGGAAGAGAAGGGGAAAAATCTTGTCAATTAGAGGAGATGAGGAGGGAAAGAGAAGGGAAAAAACTAATTAGCATGACCATGGTGGGCTATAAGTGCCCGATACTTAACTTTTGATGTCATTAGGGTTTTGAATGTAGCGGCCCATCCAGGTCAAGTCTTTCTGTGTGTTACCCATTTTGAATATCTGATTTGTGTACATTAATCCTTTGTCATAAAGACTGTCCAGTTTGGCCAATACACCACTAGTCATCACCTACAGCTCCCAACTTAAATCCCACCAATGCATTGTTAACAATCTACAACCCATTCTGGAAAATGATCCCTCACTCTCACAGGCCTTGGGAAACAGGCCAATCCTTGCATACAGACAACCCCCTAACTTGAAACAAATTCTTTCCAGCAACCATGCATCACACCTCAACCACACTCACCCAGGAACCCAGCCCTGGAATAAACTCCAGTGACAACTCTGCCCACACAACTCTGACCTTCAGAGGAGACAAGTGACATCATCACAGGACCTAACCATATAAGCCACCACATCAGAGGCTCATACAACTGCACATCCACTAATGTGATATGCCATCAAGTGCCAGCAATGCCCCTCTGCCATGCACATTGGCCAAAATGAACAGTCTTTACAACAAAGGATTAATGGACACAAATCAGATATTCAAAATGGTAATGCATAGAAACCTGTTGGGGAACATTTTAACCTGCCCGGGCACTCATTAATGGATCTAAAAGTGATTATACTATTACAAAGCAATTTCAAAAACGAGCCGGAAAGAGAAACTGCAGAAATTGCCTTCATCTGCAAATTAGACACCTTTAATCAAGGTCTGAACAAAGATCTGACCTGGATGGGCCGCTACATTCAACAACCTAGTGACATCAAAAGTTAAGCATCAGGCACTTATAGCCCACCCTATTAGCCTCATTTAGCACGGACACTCTAATTGACGAGTTTTTTTCCCCTTCTCTTTCCCTCCCATCCCTTGTGAGAAGGGTCGCTAAAGAATGATGGGGAAGGTAGCTGAGGTGAGGGGGGATTTTAGTGCTGATAATATCAGAGAGAAAATGTATTTCATTAAATTCTGGAGGCTAAATTTTCGCCATTCATAAATGGGAATATTTTCAGAGGCGACCTTAAAAACAGAGGTCCTCTCTGGCACATATGAACATTAATGATCTCATGACACTCGTTGCAAAAGCAGAAGTTTGTACCAGTGAACTCAATCAAAATTCTCACATGCTCACACACAAACACACACACCCTCTTTACAGAGAGTGTTGACCAGCATATCAATTGGTTGCTAATATCCACCTAAAATATGGTTACATTTCTGAGATGCTGTATGGTGTAAAGCACCTTAAGAGCCTCAGGACACAATGTTCTAAGATATATTATTTCCTGACATATTTCTAATCAAAATGAATTTGTTATTAAAGAGTCTAACGTTCTCTGAAGATTATCATTATTACATGTACTATTTCTAGATGTAACATCACAAAGACTTATTCTGATTTACCTACTTAAAATACTATTATCACATTATGCTCAGAGTGGGAAAATGCTGTAGAGCAGCAAGGGCAGTTGGTGGTGTACAGAAGCAGTCTCTATTTTCTTTCTAGTCTCTCATCATTCCTTACTCAAATACATCAGTAAACAGCCCACATAATTGCAGTCCTTGCCATGCGGAATAAAGAGGAGTCACACAATCACAGTCCATTTCTCTCCGTATCAGAAGAAGAATGCATGCTGCACCACTATTAAGCGGATTATCAACCACAGTTCCCCATACACTTGAAAACTTTGAGATCCTTAGTTCCTAGAGCTCTCACTAGAATAGACTTCTTGCATTGCCCTCAATACAGAATTGTGACAATGCCACTTCATGATCAATACCTCTCACTAAATAAACATAAGGGTATTAAGATATAGCTAAAAATTAAATTGTGATGCCCATACTTACCTCTGAGTTTGTGCCACCATCATATGCACTGGTAGCCAATCGGGCCAAGTTGCATAAATGTTGAAACAGATTTAGACCAGTCATACTAATAGTCTCAGGTTTTAGCTGTGGCATCTAAATAAAATAAATTTGTCTTAGTATGTATGAAAAGAAAATTGACAAAGACGGCAATGATTTCAGGGCATTTATTCTGTCAAAACACATACGAATTTCACTGCCATCCCAAAGCAGACTTTAAAGTTATAAGGTCAGTCAAGTTTTGGTTTAGCAAAAGATATGAATCTCTTTGTACTGCACATAGAAAACCGCCATTAATGACAATCCTCCCCAATAGATTCCCTTGAATCGGTTCTGGAAACAGTTTAGAATGGACATTTCATCACTGTAACATTAGTAGTTATATTGTTGCCAGCAACAAGATAATTTGGTATTGTACCTGACTCTTCAGGGTTTAAAACAATTAGGGTACAAGATGAACCTCCCTGGTTCTGCATCCTGTGGACCTGACCGATCCCGGATGAGGGATTTTGCAGGACCAGAGGAAGTCATTTCTGGACCCCTGCCACTAGCCCCCCGGTCCGCTCGCTGTCCTCCCAGCCAGCTCCCCACCTCCTGCTGCCCTTGCTGCCCTGCCAACCCCACTGGGCAGCCACTGCTGCCATTACTCTACCATGCAGCTCTGTGTGCCACGCTGGGGCTCCGGGTCCCGCAGGGCAGCCCACGCGCCATGTTGGGGCTCCAGGTGCTACAGGGCGTGTGTTGTGCTGCGGCTCCGGGTCCCGCAGAGCAGCCACAGGTGCCGCACTGCGGCTCCAGGTCCCACAGGGCAGCTGCGCGCTGGGGTTCAGGACCCACTGGGCAGCTGCGCACTGGGCTCCCTTCGCTATGGAACTACTGTGGCTCCTAGCCCCACCGGGCAGCCTCGCACCGGGTCTCTTAACCCCACTGGGTAACCCCACCACGCATTGGGCAGCCCCACCATCAGCTCACTGCAGGCAGCCCACTGCCCTGCCAGTCCCGCAGAGATCCATGCTGCTAGCCCTTCGCTGGGACTCTCTGGTCCTGCAACATCCATGCCAGACCATGGATGTTGCCAGACCAGAGAATCCCGGTTAAGAGTGTTTCAACCTGTACTTACAGACAACAGTGGAACTGTACACCAAGATATAAGATAGTTTGTTGAATAAGGAGAGTACATGGAAAAAAGATAATACATGGCCTATTGCAAGTTCCACTTCAGTATAATAACTGCCATATAAAACTAATCAGTATATATTGTAAGTTTTGTAGAACAATTTGTTAAAATGCAGAATTTGCTGAAGAGAATTCTGATTTGCATTTCCAAAAGAAGTATGGATAAAGACTTTTTTATATCTAAATGAAGGGGAAATTCTACTTTTCAGCTTTGTATTTCTAAATTCCAAATATAACAGCAAGAAAACATAACTTTCTATTATCACATTGAAGTAACTTTGTTCAAATTAAACATTCCATTCTGGAATCAAAAATCTTTAGTAATCAATTTGATTATCTGAGAAAACATAATTCCTACTTAAACTGAACAGAGAGGGAGTGAAAAGTCTAATGTAAAAGTAGGTAAAATTATGGGTTTAAGAAAAAGTGAAATGACACTCTCACCCTTCTCTCACATCCCACTTAAGTAAAGAGGGATACACAATCCATACCATACACCAAGAGAGAATGAAAAAAAAGTCACTATCAACAAAAGTTTGCAATGACTGATTACTATGCAATTATTAATCCTGCACCGTGTGACAAATCAGTGCAGTCATGGTTACTGTAAAGGGAGTGGGTTTGTCAAAAAGAAGGATGTGTGACAACAGGTATCTTCCCTCAAAGTCGGTGGAGCAATAATGCTCAATTTGCACCAATTCCTTGAGTCCTCAACCTTCTGTTGCTCCCATACTCTTTCCTTCTGTGGAGTAGAGGTAACAGATCCATATACTGACAAACCTCCACTTCCTTCAGCTTGGCCTTGCTCTGTCCCAAAACCCGACTCCATAGAGATTCACAAAGAACCAGCGCAAACTAGAAATTTACGGCAGACAGAGGGAATGGAATAGAACCTTTATAAGAGTCCCTTCCACCTCACAATGCGAGGAATAGTTCTATTACACATGGGGCCTTCCATTGCTGCAGAAGGAGCAGGATTTTCCCATAGAAATAACTTTAAATACATTAAAATCACTTTGATACAGACAGAAACATTTTCAAACTCAAATGAATGAAGTTAAAATAAAAACTGTTTTCATATACCTTTTCTAAGAAAAGATGCTTGTAGGTTTCCATTCCCATAGCATGCTGATCTTTACTTCGTACTTGATTTAAGAACCAGTGTAAAGCATCATCATAGCACTCAGAATCTTCTACTAAACAATGCCATAAAATGTCCACTTGTTCTAAACTCAATCCTAGAAATAAAATTTTTTAAATGCTCCTTTATAATGTCAGATAAATTGGCATAGTCTATCTGAAACAGGAATACAAGTAGAAAAACCTTTATCAGGATAAGTTTTAAAAATATGTCTACCAACAGAAGAACACTATCTCCCTTATGTAACAATCAACTCACAGACATCTCTTTCACTAACATTTTTGTGCAGCATGGAACTAAGAATTTGGCATGGCTTTTTGTCCTTGGTGATGTGAATATCCATACAAACTCACTCACTCCGAATTTCATTCCTATCAAACTGCAGGCACCTTAAACATG
Organism: Pelochelys cantorii; assembly: GCA_032595735.1. Lineage (NCBI taxonomy): Eukaryota > Metazoa > Chordata > Testudines > Trionychidae > Pelochelys > Pelochelys cantorii. The sequence goes on from CM064328.1 coordinate 181,617,628, forward strand.
GTTAGATATATTCTGGACTTCATTTTTGAGTAAGGAATGAAGACAGTGGTTAAGAATTATATCCTGGTCATGCTTTGATTGTTACTCCCTTCACAGTGAGATTAATACACAATTTAGCTCTCAAAGCAGTGGACTTCATTGGCTAGCATTCAAACTAGTGTTTCTGGTTAAGCTGCAGATTTTTTCAAGGGAGAAAAGTAAGAACTATATTATCAATGGCATTGTACAACATTATATTCATTTTTTGCCTTTAACTAATGACATAATGGCTCCTAAATATCCCTCTCTTTGTGTCATCCTCCGAGGTCACCTACATTCATAGACAACCTATAACAAATCAACTGTGAGGAGAAAGTATAGAGCAGTGGTCTCCAACCTTTTTACACCCAAGATCACTTTTTAAATGACAGAACAAACCAAGATCTACTGCCTCATCCTTCCCCCAAGACCCCACCTCTTCCTTGAAGCCCCACGACGCCCTCTCTATTCTCCTCCTCTCCATCATTTGCTATCTCCCAAACCTTATACTGCTGCGCTTTTTTTCCCCAATTCTTCTGTAGGAAGAGGTTTTTCCAACATTTGGCCTGTCTAAACTGGATCAAATGTCAGAAAAACCCCTTCTTTTGGAAGCCCCCTTATTCCTCGTTGAAAGAGGAATACAGGGGTTACCGAAAGAGCATGTTTGCTCTTCCACTAAAAAAAGCGGAAGAACAAACGCATCCCTGGATGCAGAAGAGTTTTTCTGGGATATCTCTGGAATCCTGAAAAACTCCTGCAGTCTAGCTGTACCCTCGCTGGGTTGAGACAGGATGTGTAGGCTCTGGGATGGGAATGAGGGATTTGAGTGTGGGAAGGGGTGAGAGGTAAAAGCTCTGGGAGGAAATCTGGATGCAGGAAGAGGTGGAGAAGGGGACGCTGACTCGGGGAGGGGGCTCCAGGCCGGGCAGTGTTGGGGTCAGATGGAGGGTTGGGGTACTAAGCAAGCCACAGGCTTGTGAATGTGAGGGTTCAGGAATTTGGGTTGGGGTATGTGAGGGGCTCAGGGCAAGGGGTTCCAGTGTAGGATAGGGGAAAAGGGGGTGCAGGAGTGTTATGATGCTGTGGCCAGATAGGGGCTTGGCCCCAACTGGGGGTTTGCTGGCCAGGCTTCATTTTTAAATAAAATATTTTGTCAAACACAAAAAGTTTCTACACTGTCTTTATTTATGAGAAGGGCGGATAACCTGTTTTGAGTCAGGGGTCACTGACCCACAGAAAAGTCAGCTGGGGCCACACAAGTGAGATGCAAAAAAATAACTCCTCCAAAACCCCCCCAAGCCTCACTAATGTGGCCCCAACTGTGGTGGTGGGAGCAGGGGACATGGTACTGGGGAAGGGTGCTTGTGGGTGCTGGGGCAGAGGACAGGGTGCCAGTGGGGGGCAGGGTTCTGCGGCGGGGGGCAGGGTTCTATGGCTGGGGGCACGGGAGAGGGAACAGGGTGCCAGGAGGACAGGAAATAGGGTTCTGCAGCAGGAGGCAAGGGACAGGATGCCAGTGGGGACAGGGTTCTAGAGCAGGGGACAGGGTACCGGGAGGGCAGGGGACAGGGTTCTGCAGCAGGGGACAGGGTGACAGTAGCGGAAAGGGGACAGGGTTCTGTAGCAGGGGTCAGGGTTCTGCGGCTGGGGGCAGGGGAGAGGGAACAGGGTTCCAGGAGGGCAGGGGACAGGGTTCTGCAGCAGGGGACAGGGTGCCAGTGGGGACAGAGTCCCCTGCACCCACCTCCTCCCAGGACTTCCCCGCCCTGCAGAGGAGGGAAGCCCTGTCGCACGCCTCCTGCGGGGCCGGCGCACACCTCCCATGGAGCAGGGAAGCCCCAGTCGTGCGCCCCCTCCGGGCCTGACTCCCCCCCCCCCCCCCCCGCAGAGCAGGGAAGCCCGCGCACGCACCCACTCCGGGGCCAGCTCCCCCCGTCCCACAGAGAAGGGAAGTCCCAGCGCGCGCCTCCGGGGACTCCCCCGGTAAGCTCCCGGCACGCCACAGACCTGGGGCAAGGAAGCAGCCAGCGCATTTCTGGAACCCCTGGAAGTGACGCGCAACTCAGGATGTCCGTCCACACCACGGGAAGCCGCCACTACCGCCACTGTTGCTGATGGTAGGTAGTGGGGCTTCTTGGGGGGTGGGGGGAAATGGGGGACCCGGAACACCTCACGATCACTGGTCGAGGCCTCGCAATCGACCAGTCGATCACGATCGACGGGTTGGTGACCACAGGTCTAGAGTGTCATTGGTGGAAAATGATCTTCAAGTATGACTAACAACACAACAATGCTAAAAGTTACAGTATTTATCCACTAGACCTCACTCAGAATTAAAATTTTCTCAATCTAAAGAATTTTCTGTCTATTGTACTGCATTGGACAAAATCAAACAGATTGAAGGAGGATCGCTGAAGGAGAGGATCACTGAAGGAGAAGATCTCTGGTGAAGGAGGATCACTGTTACAGTGTAGCTATACCAGCAAGTGGCAATAATAGTAATATCTTCTCGAATTTTGGTTAGTTTTGATCAGATTCTGGAGGTACTTGAAAAGCTGCAGCCTACAAATTGTTAGTTGAGACCACATGGCTATATATGCATGGTTTGACAAAAATGAGTGGCTAACTAAATACAGGATGAACCTCTCTAGTTCAGCACTCTCAGGTCCTGACCAGTGCTGAAATAGAGAATTTGCCAAATTGCAGGTGGTAAGTATTGTCTAGCAGCATTACCAGCACTTCCAGTGTGTACTGGGCTGTTAGAAGACATTTAGGGTATGTCTAGACTACAGCCATGTAGATGAGTTTACTAGACATAGGAAAATGAAGCAGCGATTTAAATAATCGCCGCTTCATTTACATCAAAATGGCCACCACGATGTGCCGATCAGCTGTTTGACGGCACAGCGGGGCAGTCTGGACGCGCTGCGGTCGACAAGGGAAGTATTTGTCGACCACTCTGGTAAACCTCATTTCACGAGGCATACCGGAGCGGTCGACAAAGGCTTCCCTTGTCGACCGCGGCACGTCCAGACTGCCCCTCTGTGCCACCAAACAGCTGATCGGCACAGTGCGGTGGCCATTTTTATGTAAATGAAGCGGCAATTATTTAAATCGCCGCTTCATTTTCCTGTGTCTAGTAAACTCATCTACATGGCTCCGTCGACAGAGCCATGTAGTCTAGACATACCCTTAGAGGTAAATTAGAGCTTAACAACAGCACAGAACACTAAGAGCTAGGACTGGTGGCTGTAAACAAACTTTATGGGGCCACATGAAATTTGGCCACACCCATGATAAATGGACAACCAGCTAACTAAAATTATGCTGGACCACAGATGTTGCGGGACTAGAGAGGTTCAACCTGTATCTCACTTTACTGACAGTCTTATCAACTACTATCTTATCTCTTAATTCTAATCTTTTGGGGAAATATTATTTTGAACATTTGTGGCACAGCAACCACAGACCAATCTAGAGTCCACACTTTTCTTCTCCATTGTATTCTGGTATTAGGACTGGTGGATAATACAGACCCTCTATGTTGGTAGCAACAAATTTTACATTTAAAAAAACAAATTAGTTTAAATTGAAAAGTCACTGTAGGGGAGTTTATTACTAAAATGCAGATGCCTGAAAGATTAGCTATGATATGCAGATCTTATGATCCATCAGAGGCTGCCTCATCCAAATACCATAAATGGAGTACAGGACAGCGAGGTTGGATATCATCTAAGCATTTTAAATGCTTAATCTTGATTATTCATGCTAGAAAAGAAATTACTATGGGAATTTCTATACTTATTCACTATTTGGAAGCAGTGGCATGGTCATTTTCATTTGCTGTTGTGTATGGAATAGCATTTTCATTGGTGCTGTTAAAAGAGAATGCTAATAATTAGTACAGCTCCTTCCCCTCTTTTTTGCTGCTGAAACACCTTGTTCATGTCTGACCAGGTGCTTCTAATGTACTCATCAGTAAGTTCCAACAGATGTATGTAGTGCAATGAGACAGAATGATTATTCTCTAGCTTTTCCTTCTGTTATGACAAATGGAAGTTTAATTATTGTGATTATATGTTTTTTTCTTTTGGGGAAGTAGCACCAACAGTTCAATCTAACATTACAGATTCCCTCTATGTGCACCTCTTTCCAGTTGCCACATTAACTTCTGCAAATTCTTGGTCTTGCTATACGGTAATAATGTGCAAGTATTCTGTGAAGTGTTCCTTGATCTCAATCTTCTATTGAAAATCCCAATTTGCTGCTAAATAAATTCCCCTGAGGCTTTTTCTTTCTTCTGAATGCACATTTGAGCAGTATATTTGTCCATCATCCAATCATATACATTGTAGTGTAAGTTCATAACTTCATTAGACTAAATGTTCACTGTCATTCTAATTCAATAAGCTAATGTCACAATATAAATGAATTTTTATATTGATAATTTTCATTCTAAAATATTATTTAATTGTCCGTAAATATTACCACAAGTTAGCACACAAGATATTGTTCCAGAAAACCACTTATAATCTACTTCATTAAAACATACAAATAATTTTTGTCCTCATATAACATTTTCCATCCAAACATCTCAAATCACATGATGTAGAGAAATATTATCCTAATTTTAATAATTACCATTCCCATTCGTAAGTAAATGGAGGCTCAGTGAAGTTAAATGGCATGACCAAATAAAGTTGGGAATCGAACCCAAAAGTTCTGATACCCCAGTTCTGTGCTTTAGCTACAAGACTATCCCCCTCTTATAGTATAGCATTTTAAATTAACATTGATGTTGGACTTTTTTAAAACAAAATAATGTTAATAATTCAAAAAATAATCAAATTGTTAAAAGGTAGATATATTTAACTATAAAATTCAAGAGATGTATATTAATTATCAGGTCATATAAAATACTTACTGAAATGATCTGGTGATCCAAGAGTTGAAAAAACACATGTCAAGAACTGAAGACGCACTTGAACTTCTGCACTGTGGCTGTACCTACATTTGACATTTTTTTTTAAACACAAAACAGATATTTTTAATTCATTTGCAAATGTTTAAATTTGAGCACATAAGAACATAATTTCTTATTATATTTTTAAAGCCACTTTCAAAACTTCTAAGTCAGTTCAAGAAATAATGTAAATCCCACTCATAGTGTGCGTCTAACACTGCACCAGTAGCTCGAAATAAGCTATGCAACTTGAACTACGCAAATTGCATAGCTTATTTTGAAATTTGGCACTGTCTACACAGCACTTATTTCAAAATAAATTGCTATTCCAAAACATCCCTTACTCCTCGTGGAATGAAGTTTTCAGGGACATCGGAATAGCAAGCCCGTTATATTCTGAAACAACAGGCGTGCTCAAAAGACGCAGAATAGTTATTTCGGGATACCTCCAGTATTCCGAAATAGCGCTGCAGTGTAGATGTAGCCATACAGACTTTAGTACAATACAAAGTCAGTAGAAAAAAAGAATGGGGTTGTGGGGAGGCAACAGATGAGTTCTGTGTGTACTTTGTGCATCTTTAATAAGACCTGTATACGCTCAACACCATGCAGAATGGGACCTTCGCAAAGTTTCTCATACACCTGCAAAATGCTTAGAAATGTCTGAAGGTCCAATCACTGCATAAAGATGAAGTACTCTTCTTACAACAATTTTTGAATGTGCTGCAAATTTTAACTGTATTCTTCATCTATTATTAGATGCATATTCAATTAATGTAAAATAGAGAATATATCACAGTTTTCAACAATGAACTATTTTACATAAAAGGCTAAATTTTCAGTCAGCTTGAAACCAGCCTTTAAAATTGTAACTCATCACACAGATCTCCAACTACGTGATCTGCATATTCAGTTGAAAGTTTTCATTGCGTTGAAAATTAGACCCTAACGGAAAGCTAAAACTTTCAAAAGTGGATGTCTAAAGTTAGACACCTATACCAATATATAGATACATAAATAAAGGTGACCTGATTTTCATAGATGCAGACCACGTGAATTGTACGTACTCAGAACTGCTACAAATCAGGACACTTAACTAGGTTTAAAAACAGACTTATGTACCTAATGTCAGGCACCCAGGTGAGAAAATGGGCATCAAAGTTTTAGCACTTTAAGCTAATTATACTATGCTAATGAGATTTTACAGCAGAAGGAAAACTGGTAGAAACACCTTAAAGGTTTTTAAATAACCTAATTCAGATGCCTTCAATAAAATTTTATAAAGAAATCTTTACTTTGTATCAGTAAATGTAAATATTCAAAACAATAATAATTAATAAGGATCACTCTTACCCCTAGTCTACACTAGGGGATAAGTTTGAATTAAGATACACAACTTCAGCTACATTAATTGCCTAGCTTAAGTTGAAGTATCTTAAGTTGAACTTTGGCACTGTCCACACTGCAGGAAGTCAAAGGGAGCAGGACTACCAGAATCGATGGGAGAGCCCCTCTCAGTTCGAATTAGTGTGTCTTCACTAGACCTGCTAATTCAAACCCCAAAAATTAACTGCAGCTGCTTCGAGCTTATCTATAGTGTAGACATGGCCTTAGAAAGGATGAAAAGGATTAACATGTTTTTACAATTAAAAGCAGATATTTAACAAAAGCTAGATGCATTCACTATACTTACAATGCATGTTTATGTCGTCCTTCTCTTACTGCTTGAATGTAGTGTATCAAATTATCAAAGAAAAGTTTCATCATGTTAAGTTCTTTTTCTGCCCACCTGTGCCAATTGAAAGAGAGAAAAAACATATACCCTAAGTGAATCACACGTGGGAAAATTCATGTGAAAATTAACAAAGCTAACCATCTACTTTCCGTGTGCCAGAAGGTATACCCCAACACTTATAGAATCTTGAGATATCTCCACAATGTTTCTTTGCTCTATCTTGTCCTCCTTAAGGCGCCACAGTGTGGCCATCATTTTCTGTCTAGGACTAACAGACTAAACTTTCTTCAGAGCCCATCAGCACTCCCTCTATAAGGCTGTTTCATCAAAGTACCTGAATACATGCCTAACTTTAAGAATGTCAGTAGTCATTCCATTCACTACAACTACATTTTAGTCAAATATTTATAAACCAATTTTAAGATCTTCAGTGAAATTACTCTCATGCTTAAAAGTTAGGTATGCATTTAAGTACCATGCTGAAAAATTGATTAAATGGCCATAGGAGTAGCTGATGAGTGATATAAAGTGCTATCTTTCCAAGAAATCCAGGTGAGTTTCCTCTACAGCACTCAAAAAATTTTGCCAGCCCAGGGACCAAAACCTGAACCTGATTTTCCCCTAAGGGAATATAGTACTATACAGCCTCTACTTTTAAAAGTATAACATTTTTAGTGAATTTTTAATTGCTCAAAATGACTGAACTTACAATCAGAAGGACAGCAGAGTCTCTGGCAATACAGGCTTACCCACATTGTCCCCTTTCATGCACTTCCAGCATTCAATAGTGAGTCCCATTTATGGAGATCTAAAGGTGCATATCCACCCAAAGATTAGCCTTAGTTATGATAAAACGTGTCTTATGAAGAAATCTGTGCATCAGGAACTTAAAGACCTTGAACACAATTCATATAGGCCACCAGTAGGGATGTGAATGTGTACCCAAGTACACAGCTAACCTGGGCTCATCGGTTATCCCTCACGGTTGCACGATCCATCCACCCCACCCCACATGCTGCTGCCTCTGTCTCTGATACACAGGCAGCACTGCAGGGGGGAGAGGGAAGAAACAGGAGCCGGTGCTTGTGACACACACACACACACCCGGGAAAATGGTAATGACTTTGAGACCTGGACCAGATTTGAACATGTGATCTACGTGTAAATGTCTCTCTATCCTATCAACTGTCCTTTAGCAATCATTAATCTTCTTTCTTTCTCTCTCTCTTTCTTTCTTTGTATGGGGGAAGGGAAGAGAAGGGAAGATGAGAGAAGGTATATTTACTTACATTGTTATCCAGTGTGTATCATAACTGCTCCCAAATTGCTGAAAAGTACCAAATAACTTTGGAAGAAGGCGAAGTGAAACTACTACTGATCTAAAGAGAGGAAAAAAAGAAATAACTGGAATATTATTTTTCTAAATTAAAATTGTTGACAGTACTTAAAAGTTATAGTTAGGGGTGCATGCTCTTCATTGACAAATTTACTTTCAATTTTAAGAATTGGGCATTTTTGGATGAATCTACCTTTGTATATAACTGTCCCATGAACAGGGTTTGGAGAGTGAGGATCGAAGCCCAGAAACTTTAGCATGTCCCAGTTCAAAGTATCACTCTTCAGCTTGATATTTTTCCCCCTTTACCTTCATGTTTTACACATAACAGCTTTAACATTCCTTTGAGCAAGATTAAGAAACTAATATATATTCAGGATGACCAATAGAAGGCATATGCCCAAAGGAAAAAATGGCTATTATGATGCATGAATAAAGAAACAGACGAATGCAATAATCTGTGATAGCACAATTAAAATCAAATATTCAGTTACCTGTTATTTGCTAAGTTTTCCAAGCAGCCTTCGATGAATCTCATTCGGATCTGCCTATCAGTAAACCAGCACACTAAGGAACAGAGCAGCTTCTCTGCTTCATTTATTAACCCCTCAGAGAGATGAATCTACAAAAAATAAGAGAAGATACTGATAGGTATGTATTTATTTTCTTTTAACGGATATACTTTTCTGATATTTAACTTACCGCATCTTCATCCTGGACCAGATCCCACAAAAGAGTATTTCCCTTCTTACAAACATTATCCAAGTTAATATCAGTCACTGCATTGCTGTTGTACTGGTGTTTATGAACTGCTGGCCCTATGCAAAACACAGATGCTATGATTGAATATGCACAAAGAAACAACTGAGCTGACTATTGAGCTTCAACTTATGGCTATTAATAGCTTCAATAAAATTATTTCAAAACACTATATTTATTATTTTGTCAGATTGTCTCATATATATATATATATATATATATATATATATATATATATAAAAATTGCAAACTTTTTGCACACATGTAAAAAGAAACCAACTCAGAACAACCATGCAATGGAAGACAGGTTTGTTTGTTTTGTTCAATCTGTAGACCTGAGGACTAGAGTAATAATTAACAAAGGCATCTTGGGGAAGATGCACTCAATGTCGACATTTCTCTCCTTTACATTGTACTGTTGTTTTTCAAGTGGCCTCTTCCATCAAACAGAGCAGCAATAAAAACAGGCCTTTTTTTTTTGGTGTGGAAAACTGAAGTACAGATTCTTAAAAAAAAAAACAACAGTCTATTTTGGACCTGAAATCAAGAAGCACAAATTGTGGTAGGTGCACTTTTGCTTCTGAAATTGTGTGCACACAACTGATATCATTTAGATGTTTAAGAAACATATATATATAGAGAGAGCGGATAACAGTGTGTGTGTGTGTGTATATATATATATATATATATATATATATATATATATAGGCAAGTCAAGATTTTAAAATATAGCCATTGTGTCTGCACACATCTATATGTACTATATGCTGTGATTAATTTTTCATATGCAAATAAAGGTACCAGAAGGAGATTAGGCTATGTTTCTGTTCAAATTCATAATTTGGGTCTTCATTAGGAAAAACAACTGGATAATATCTCAAGCAGAAGGCTGAAAGTGATCTACAGTATATTTCAACTACAGTAAATATTTTATATTCAAGTCTGATGCAATTTAACAAAGTATCATTTCGAATCTAAGAAATAATTGTTGTTTTAGACCATTCCATATTATTTTAGCAAAATTTAGTGATAATCTAGTGGACTAACAGGTGACAATTTACTTAAGCTCTATGTCTTGGTTTCCTCATCTATAAAATGGAAATAATAATCCTTACTTACCTACCATAAAAGTACGGTGAAAAATATCTTTGTGCCATGTTTTGAAAAAAATGTAAAGCACTATTTAAGTGCTAAATATTATCAATGAGGCATTATAGCAAACTAGTAGGGATGTTAGATATCGTGTAGTTAAACAGTCGTGTAACTGCATGAAATCTTAGCAGTTACACAACAATTCGATAGTTCCAGGGGGCAGAGCCAGCAGCCAATATGCTCCCAGCCCCACTCTCAGGGAGCCTCGTAACACTCCACACTGGTGCCTCTGTATCAGAGGCAGCAGCACGGGGTGGCAGGTGGGAGCTGGTCTGCCAGGGAAGCCAGTTTAAAAACCAGGTGTTTGGTGCTGCTATGAGTGCAGGGCACTTAATGACCTTTTGAGGTCCCTGCCAGTTCTATGATTCTATGAAAGGCGGAATGACATAAGCATTCTGGGGGCAAATGAGCAACTTCCTATCCCTATTCCTTAAGACGGCTTTGAAAAAAAACAAACACACAGAAGCAAGTGCATGTACCACTACTAGTGTCCACAGTTAAGTCTTGAGTTCAAAAGGTAGCAAAAGCAGCTGCGAGAGCTAAAAAAACCCAGCATAAATAATTAATTCTACAAAATAAGAGCTTTCTATAATCATAGTAGGTATAGCATATATTTGTTATGTTTAATCTATTTCGACATAATCATTTCTCGCTCTTAATTTAGCAGCAAGCCACTGGCACTCATGGCTAAATTTCTAAGAATTAATAGTGTGCTCAAGAAGATAAAAGGATTTTAAAACACTTTGTATTAAAAGCTCTGTTTATCCTAAGACTTGACCAAAAGAATATAGTATTAATATAAAAATTTGCTCCGCATCCTGTCCTATTCACGTCTGCAATGTTCAGATTAGCGAGTGGCCCCTGTGGCAAACTGCCAAAGGCAATTTGTATCTTATAAGTTTCTATTGCCAAGATCTTTAAAATAAGTTTAGAGAGAAAAATTATTCAATGCAATATCACCTTTCCTTCTGTGTTAATAAATCTGATTACAGAAAGAAATTGTCATGTTCAACAGTCCACTCATTTCTATTTTATTTTGCCTACAAAAATCTGATAAGAAAAATAAAAAACAAATACAGAAACATATTTATATAGTCGTTTACAAATATCTTTGGAGCAATATAGCATCTTCTTTATTATTAATAGTTAGCACATTCTTTGCATGCCCACCTATTACTAGGGGGCAGTGTAACCTGTAAGCAGAGCGCTTGGGTGACCATCCAGGAGAGATTTAGGTGCTGCCCAGCTGATTAGCAGAGTGCCCACAGCCAGCAACACGTTTTTGTTGGTGTTGCACAGCCGCATGCGCCTCGGTGCACATAAGTTATTCGGTACATAGATGGAAAAAAAATAGAGGGAACATTGATGCAGGAGGGGATTGTTTGGATGGCTGGTAATTTTTGTTTCTTTGTTCATTTTCTTTGCTTCTTAAAATTATCTGAAAATAAGAGTTTATTTTTAAGAGACATAAAATTGAAGTTAGAAGTACAGAAAAAGGCTTTTTCCTCCCTTGCCATTATTAACCCTTACCTTGACTAAGGTGTTCATGGTAGATAGAAGCAAGGTTAGGAAGGTGCTGTTGAAGATGAGATGTTAGCTCAGCATGTGAATTAATCTGCACAAGTTCTTCTTCACAACCAGACTCTTCACCATCAAAATCAGCCATATTTTTCTCGGATTTTGCACTGACTTGCGAACTACTACAACTGACATCATCTGCACTTAGCATATCATCAACCATGTGTCTGCAAAATATAGGCAAGCATTAAAATGATTAATTTCATAAACAGGTTTTGTACAATAAAGCTAGTTTTAAAAATCTCAATTACCATAGAATTTCAGAAATTATGATTTGTCACAGCAGATAAAAACAACAAATATTTGTACACAACACACAAGTTTGTTAAATGCATCTAAATGAAGAGACACTTATGTGTGTACATTGATAAACACAGATATAAACCACTTGGCAGCCACGTGTTCCCTATAAATTGAACTCGTGGGTGCCTGCCAGAAGAGATTCAGGTGATCTCTGCTAATCTGAGCTGATTAGCAGAGCACCCACAGTTGCCCACAGCCAACAGCATGTGTTTCTATTGGTGGTGCACATCTGCACATAACATTTCTTCTGCACACGGATGGGTAAAATTAAAGGGAACATTGCTGGCAACCTGTCTTTCTAATTTCTATAGTAATAAGATAGACAACTAAAAAACAAATCTTTCGCCTCATTAACAAAAGAGGAAGTCACCGTGTTGTTGCTATTAGCCAACTACTACGTATTTGCAAAAAGAAGAATCTTAGGACAGGTCTATACTTACCCGGAAGTCCAAATTAAGATATGCAACTCCACCTATGTTAATTGCGTAGCTGGTGTTGATGTACTTTAATTCAATCTTTCACACCGGCTTCACAGTGAGAGGTCGGCGGGAGCAAATGCTCCCATCCACTTCCCTTACTCCTTGCAAAGGAGTACTGGCAGCAAGGGGGGGCACCCTCCACATTTGATACAGCAGTCTTTACTAGACCCACCAAATCAAAAGCCAGACAATTGACTGCTGCAGTGTCAATCTTCTCGCTAGTAACCTTAGTGTTTTCTCACATCTCATCTCTTCATCACAAAGTAACTTTAGATAATAATTTAGATTGTTGTGCAACTATTCATTAGGGTTTTTAAAAATTTATTATTTGAATGACCCGGCAATATGCTGCAGCTATAAAAATCACGTCTGCATTGTACATTTCACTGTCACTTTTATTGCTATTTTGTAAGTCGAAAAGCAGCATAAGCAACATACCCATCATGATGGTGATGGTGGTGGTGGTGGTGGTGGTGGTGGTGATGCTGTGGCCCTATAAACTGCCGACAGTTAAACAGTTCATTTCCAATGGTTTCCCCAAGAAAGTCCCCCGTGTGTGTTATACAAGAATCCTGAGACCCTTGAGATACATGAGCAGCATTCATTTCCCCTGTCATATCATGTTCTGCATCGTCAGTGTGTGAACAAGTATCTAGCATCCTAATTCGACTATCCACGGGAGGCCCAGACTCAGTATTAAAAACATGGTCCTTTCCAGGCCCATTGCTTGCACCATTCCTATCTGCTGCCCCTTGTGAATCTCCTAAACAAATGCCTGCTTGAGATTCTATCTTCCTGCTTAGTAGCTCTGTGGTCCGACTGTTTTTCTGGGGATTATGACCTCTGTCTTCCTCCTCTTCCTCATCTTCTTCCTTAAGAGCTTCAATATCTGCAATATCTTCTGATTGCACCTCACTCCCTGGACTTCCTGCAGACTGGCTTGCGTGACTGGAGTTGGCCTCATTACTGGATCCATCACTGTGGCCACTGCTGCTACCAGGACCACTGCTGCCATCCTCACCACTGTTTGCTGTCTCATCAGAACTTCCTTGCATGGACTCCTATAATGTTTAAAAAAATTGATTACATCAAAAATAAATAATAGAAAATTTAATCAACATTAATATGTATTATCCATATTCGAAAATTCTTTAATTGTAAGGATATACATCAACTCTACCGTTTTCCATCCATTCTTCATCAGGAGTTCTTTCACTATGAGACAGTGCTACAAGGTTTGTTTTGACCAAGATTTAGGTTCAAAGAACACTTACAAAAAAATCAAATTATAAGTCGCATACTTTACACACACATATACAGGAAACCCCCCACATGGGACCACACAAGTTCCGACCCCCCGCACTTATAACCATTTTTGTAAGTGCGGAAGCGGCCGAAACCCCCCGACTTACGTCCTCAGCCCGCATTTACGACAGTGCACGGCGCCTATTGTAAATGAGGGTTCGAGTTATGACACCCCCGACTTGCGACGCTTCCCCGGGAACCAATCGCGTTGCAAGTCGGGGGCCACCTGTAGTGGGGCATCAAAGTGCATTCCCAAGTTCATGCAGTCATTTGCTAAGTAAGAGATGAAGAAAATACACTGAAGTAGAGTTTCGCTTCAAAATATTTTATGATGTAGTACTCTTACTTCTTATTGGGACTGTTTATTTAGGGCTAACCTGGATCTTTCCCTTGGTGTCTATGAAAGGTAGGAACTTAAATAAGGTTTCCTGCCCTTCCCTCACAAAAATGAATAAAAGAAGAATACATGCATGCATATCATGAGTTGTGTTTCTCTTCAAATTACCCTGAAAGTCTCAGAAAAATCACTCATAATTAATAGCAAATCAATAATTAAATACAGATTTGTATTGTACCTCTGTATCTGAAAGTCGTTGCTGCACATGTTTGTTTCTGTTAATTAGCTGCTCCTCCATTTCAATGTCACTGCCTCCACTCTGATGGGTGTCACTGTTATCACTACTTTGAGGACTAGCTGCAGGTGACCCTATTTTAAAAACATGCTCCCAGTTACAACGTTATTTTCACTAATCTGTATGTTAACAGTATTATACATATCTACCTACTTTCTATAATCTCAACACAATTCCTGCCAACAACTCAAAATGGGATGTAACTCCAAATGTAAGATGGATTCATTTAAATACAGTATTTTTGAAAGGTAGTCAGCACACTGCTGCAAATGATGAATTTCAATGATACTTTTATAATGTGACAGGTATCAATTTGTCAGCTCCTATACAAAAAGGACTTTCTGCTGACTTCTCAGTAAAATATACTTCAAAAATTGCACAAAATCATTTCTGCTATACAAAGCCTATTGTTCTAGTGGCCATTCATGCTATCAAAAAATTATAACTGATGTTGCAGCATATTTCTAGTACTCAACTTACAAGGCGATGGGGCTGCTCTTCTGAGCTCTTCTTCCTCTGAAGGGAAAGGAAAAAACAGGAGGGAAACATTCTAAGTGACTGAGCTTCTTTGCATCAGCTTATCAGTTGCTCATATTATATAATGAACAGTGGCAAAGGAAAAAAAACCTACAAGAAAATAGGTCCTCTCCACCTTCCAAAGTGGCTGGCTCTGAGTACCTACACAAAGAAGCCAGTATGAAATATCAAGGTATGAAAATGAGGTGAAAAATCAGGTAAAGATTTAGAAAACAAAAGAATGCACTACAGCTGTAAACATTCAATACAATAAGCAGTCAGCTGGTGTCTCATGGAAAATTTTGAAATAAAGAAATGTATAAAATGGAGGATGTATAAGCAGAATTCTTTCCAAGCAGAAGAGTTTTCAAAGATTTTCATGAAACTTCAATGTCTCTTTACAGGATAAGGGTGGGGACAGGAATACGATCTTTGTAATCTCCTTTTTATCCTTAACTGGAAAAGTATGCCTCAATGATACAACAAGCCACATTTTAAAAATTTACTTTCATATTGTGTCTACACAATATGCTTATAGTGCAAAGCTACCAGTGAGCACTGACTGATAAAAATCAAAGATTAAATTGTAATATCTACATTGGAACAATACATAAACATTACACTACAAAATATATACCCACCTTTCTTATTTCCCATGGGTAGATTAGTACTGAGTAAAGATGCAAATGAACTCTGTTTTGATAGCTGGGCCTTAGCTGCTAGTGCATTATTCCACAGTGCTTTTATAAGCATTGATGCCAAATATAAGGTCTATGAATAAAACCAAATTATAGTACGATTAAAAAACCCAATTGATTTTCAATGCAAAAGATACATTTGTTGCTTCTTCTGCACTCCAATATTATGGAACATGAAAGTAACTAACTCAGTAAAACAAATGAATGCTGTGCTATAAAAAATGGAGAAATGTCCTAAATTAAACATAAGGAACCTTATCAACTTCTAAATATATATTTTTCTAAAACATGTAAATAACAAAATTTAGAAACCAGAAAAGCTAATTTAAGATTGAGCAAAACTTAAATTATGTATTTTCTTATTCAGTACTTTATTTTGTATTCCCAGATTATAAGAATTCTGAAGAGAAACAGACTTTACATTGCCAAAGAGACTGTTTATGTTCTTTTTCTTTTCACAAATGACACTGCATAAAGTTATAACATATACTGTTGTATCTGGGGGGGAGGGTGTTTTTACCTGTTCAGTATGAGCACTTGGATGAAGAGTTGAGACTAAATTAAGAAGATGTCTAAGTGGGACAGGGTCCAAGTTCTTGATCAAAGAAGGAAACAGATCATGTATATAGCGACTACAATGTTTTAGCTACAAAAGACAACAAAAAAAACCATGAGAAGGGAAATAATTTATAAGAGTTATTCAAACATTCATAAAATTATCTTAATTAAAAAGCTTTTTCACTCAAAAGAGTTCTAAGCAGTATTATACCTTCAGTTTTTATTTACCCGAATTTCTGATTTCCAAGCACATGAAGTATGGTAGGAGGACACAAAATCACTCAGGTCGTGCTTAGTTTTATTGTTATAAAAGTTTTGGGGAGATCAAAGAAAACTGTTTAGAACTTATTCTTCATTTTTTATTTAACTAATTGCAGTTAAAATGTTGTATATAAATTTCTGAGGGACAAAAGAGTATTTACATGTGATATTAACAGTGGTGAATGAAAATGAAGGCACTACAGAATTTATCAAAAATGTTTAAATTATTATTATACATCTTCCACAAAAATGTATAAGATCAAAAACTACAGAAGTAATAGTGAATAACTTTTTCAATAGAATATCTTATTGAGCACTGTTACTTTCTGGTGCAAGGCAAAATAATTGAAAGTTGACTCAAGTGTTACATGAAGAAGCTCCCAACTTTCACTTCTGCTCTGAAGGTTTAATGTATTTTTGTATGGTTCAAGCACTCAAATAAAATACATAATAGCATAATAGGCTCTGGATTTAGGTTTAGTAAGTATGTACGTAAAAACATGTATTTTAAAAAACTGACTTTCCTTTTGCCATCAGCCTGAAAGAGAAAAAAGGGAAGGAGATAGTAACTGGTCTGCAGAGGAGTCAATTGGGAATTAAATGGTGCAAATTATCTACACAAGGGTGAATTTTATCCATTGAAAGTTAAACTCAAGACACTCAATTTAAGAAAAAAGAGATTTGTTTCACTGTTTAGAAGCTGAGGAAGGACGGTTGAGAGATGTCTTAGCTCTCAAATTCTCTAATGCCGTTTTTATAAAATTTTACTTTTCTAAAAAAAATCTTAGCAACTTGATTAAGATATATAGATATATATTTAAAAAATCATTACGAACTTCAAATAAATGAAAGTAAAATAAGAAAAGGTCCCAGTTTTCCCCTGAGAGATATAGTTTCAATATTTTTAGATACACTTGGTATGATTGACATTTTTCTCATCAGTACAAAACAAGTAAGTTTGCATATTTTATTATATGACATTTCTAACAAGTACATGACTGTAATTGAAAGAATAGTTAAAATACCATGTGTCCTCAACAAAAGTTAGCATCAAATGATAAGCAATCCTTTTCAACTTTGTGCCCCAATCCTGCAACCACTTAAGCATATGCCTAATTTTATTCGCAGGAATAGTTACACTGAAGTCAATGGAACTACTCATATGTATAAAATTATGCATGTCCTTATGTGGGTCAGAATCTTAGTTAATAACGAAACGGATCTTTAACAGGTGCCTTCTGACCTTTTGGTCTTTATTTTGTCCAACTGTTGTTGAGATCTCACTTCTGAAATAGTTCGGCTAGATCCAAAAGTTGCTTGACTATTCAAAAATGTACTTATTGGCTTTCCTAGTGCTAAACATTCTTGCTCCAAAAACAAAAGTTGCATCTTCCGAATTTATGATGTATTTTTGTTTTAACAGTTGTGACAAAACTCCTCTGCCTTGCGAATTGCTTGCCTCAGAGGCTCACTGCAGCCTTTAGTTTAGGCACTTTCATTAAGGCATCAGCTTGCTATTCGTTGAGCCACTTTTGTCATTGGCCAGAATGGGGGAAAGAGAAACCAAACTCCATAGCCTCTGCTGCCCCTCCAAATGATTCAGGGCAGGACAGATCCCTTTACCAAAAGTTAGTCCTTCTCCAGTGCTGAAATTGGGAGTTGTTGATGGGGTTCCAGCCCAGGCACCCTGTGATAGCAGCTGCCTTCAGTGTCTCCAGTATCACCTAGAATCCCCTGGGCCACTTCCCCACACCTCTCCCCAGCACATTCCTTACCACAGGCTCTTCCTCCTACTACCTGCTTGCACTTATTCCTCCCAGACCTTTCACAGAACCTTCTCTCCTCAGCATCTTGTGCACAGTGAGCTAACAGAAGGGGAGCCCTTTTTAACCAGTTTCAACTAGTTCTTTATTGGCTTCAGCTACCCTGATTAATCTGGCTCACTTGATTCTGGAAACCTTCTAACTGCAAGTTCCTGCTGGTTCTAAATTAGTCCTTGTTCACTTACCCTGGGAAAAGCGACCTATTTAATCTAGGACTAATATACTTCCCCTTTACCATTCGCCTGTCGCCCTCTGGCCTGATCCTGTCACACAGTCTATATAGCTGCACAGTCCAAATAACATTGTGTGTCATCTTCCTCTTTCGATTTCTCTGTCTAAGCCAGTGGATGTCAATCTGCGGCCCCATCAGCATGCATCTACAACCCATGTGACATTCTCAGGGTCATACAGGAAGTATTCTGCATGCAGCCCACAGTGGTAAATAGCTTGAGAACCATTGGTCTAAGCAGAGTACAGGTGAGAAATGCTAATGTTGTAAAACAGAGTTCTCAACCTTTTTGGACTCAGGGCCCATTTGTAAATGTTAACAGCGTGTTGCAACACAGGGAATGGTCAGGAAGTGGAGGTCCTGGTATAAATTCGTTCAGATATTGTCACCTCCACCCCTCAGGTGAGGCAGCAGGAGCTGAGTCCTGACCGATTCCCTACGGGGGGGGGAGGCGGGGGCGGTCCTGCAGCTCTTGTGCTATAAGACTGGCTGGGCTTGGCTCGCCATTCCAGACACTGCAATCTTCAGGGTCACAGCGCTGCTCAGGTTTGGCACAGTGCCCCTGACTGGACCAAATTTATGTGAATGAAATTGTGATCTCATTCAAATTTGGCTTACACAGATTCCTATCATCATGGTGACTGGGCCAAACCTGAGCAGCACTATGACAGGACAGGAACTGACACGTCACTCTTTGAAACATTCTGGAGACCCAATTTTAGGTCCTGACACACAGGTTCAGAAACCCAGGTTTCAACTCTTCAGGGCACTAATTTAAACCTGCCATACCAAAAATGCAAATGTTTTATTGACATACTAAACTGAGAAAACAGCAAAGAAAGAAGGAATTAAGTCTCATCTCTGGAGTATACGATTGCTAAGTGAAGTTTCTTTTTTATTTAGTGAGAACTGGTATTGGACACTACATTTAAACGTGAAAAAAGCATTGATTTCCAATCCCTATTTCAGCAGTTCATAGGGCTTTTTTTCTTCATTTCCCTAGTTAACAGAATACAATTCTATGAACACAATGCAATTCTATGAAAATGTACATTAATTTTCTAGAAATAAATTTGCATTAAACACACGAAAGGCAGGAAATGGAGACTTAAGGCTGAAAGAGTTAATTAACAGCTGCAGTTGAAGCTTCTGCCAGTGGATGATACCTACTGACACTAATGTCGTTAAGTTTTAAACAGGTCTTTCAGCTCTCTTCAAATCTAGACACTGAAGCTGCAACGTTGATGATGCTACTCATGGCAGTGGAGAAGTTTTTTTGGCTTAGTACAGTGTTTCTCAAGCTGGGGCTGCGGACAAGGATACTGCAGGGGGTCCACCAGCCCCACTGATCAACTTTTCCCCCTGCCTCCCAGTACCTCCTGCACGCTGGGGAACAGTGGTTGAAAAGAGACCCTGATAGCTCTGCCAACTGGGCCACTGGAAGTCTGGTTGGTGGCAGAGAGGTGGTCCTGGGCCTAAGGCAGGCTCCCTACCTGCCCTGGCTCCACATGGTTCACTGAAGCAGCCACCAGGTCCCTACAGCCCCCAAGCACAGAAAGGCTCCACACACTGCCCCGCTCAAGTGCCAGCTCTGCAGCTGCCATTGGGCAGGAATCACGAACAGTGGTAGCTTGCAGGTGCAATGGTAGTGCACAGAACCTCCCTGCGCCATCAGGACTCTGTACTTCTCATGCTGTCCCTCACCCCAAACTCCTGCCTCAGCCCGGAGGCCCCTCCCATACCCCAAACTCAGTCCTGGAGCCCTCATCTGACACAACCTAACCCCATGTTCCAGCCTGGAACCCCCTCCTGCACCCTAAACCCCTCATCCCCAGCCCCACCTGAGAGCCCATACCCCCAGCCCAAGCCATCAACCCTCCCTCCCTCACACACCAGCCTGGTGAAAGTGAGTGAGGGTGGGGAAAACCAAGCGATGGAGGAAAAGGGGATGGAGCTAGTAGGGGCAGGACTTAAGACAGAAATGGAGAACCTAAGGCCCAGGGGCTGGATACGGCCTCCAGATTGCCTGGATCCAGCCCCCAAGACTTGGTGCTCCAACCCACCCCTTAACCTCTGCTGTTCCCTCACGGTGCTAGAGCACACAAAATTTAAGTTGGGCCCCCCAAGGTTCTAGTGGTCAAGGGGAAATAGTCGGGGGCCACGTCAGTGACAGGGTTTTTTTTTTTTTTTTTTTTTTGCTTCTCACTTGTGTTTGACCCCGACAGTTGTTCTGTGGATCAGCGGCCCCCAACCCAAAATAGGCCCTCACCACTGACTTAAAGAGGTGGGGCAGTGGCAAAAAGAAATGGGGCAAGAGTGGGGTTTTGGGGGAAGGTGTTGAGAGTGGGTGGAGCCTGGAGCTGAGAGGGAGAGACTTGGGAGGCCAGGAAAAATTTAAGTTAAAATGAGGATTCATTGGGTTGCTGAAGTTAAGAACTGCTGGATTAGTATGTAAATTAAATACAAATGATGCTTTCAGTCTAGATCTTTCTGCAATCCCAGAAAGATCTTTCAGCCATTCCCTCTCTGCCTTAGTTTTCCTTCCATTGCTACTTTTTGAACAAGCAGCCCAATTCCCAGAGTTCTGTAGTCTTAAACTATAACACCAACGTGTTTCTGCTACTATTCATGGGTCAGCCTCTTTGACAGTGATTTAACTACCATATGGGGAAGCAGCAATAAAGATAAAAAATTTCATTTCTTATCCCTTTCAAAATCTTTGGAATAGTGTTGCTCTACTAGGAGATTTTTTTTAAAATTAACAATGGCAGATTATCTTCCTTCCTACCTCTGCTGTGCTACATGAATATAAATGAACCTTGATAGGCACAACAATAGTATTCATGTCTAAACCCAGGATTACAACAGCACTATGGAACTGGTCTGCTTAGCCAGAAGTCTGTGTATTGAGAAGAGGAAAACAGGTGCTTAAGGAAGGAAAATGGGAGAAAGAAATCAGGAGATAACCAGAGAGATGGTATGAGCACTCTATATTTAATTAACAGTCTGCCAAAATCCACATGCATTATCAACTATGAAGAAAAAAAAAGGATATTTCAAAATGCAGAAAGATATGATTAAAGAAATGCAGGATTAAACAAATGTGGGCCTTAATTTTTATTAACACAATTTTAATAAATGACATTTTAAAACAACATATAGAAAAATGTTTGATAAAGTAAACACTAGAAACTTCTTCAGACAATCCAATTGCAAAACCAACTTACAGTAACTAATAATACAAGAAGCTATTGGCACCCATTTCTAGACAAACTAACAACAAAGTATAAAAATATACAGGTTTTAATATATCTGTTCTGCTGTCTTAGAATAAAACAAATGAAAAACAGCCTTGAAAACAGAAAATGTAATTATAGATCAAAATTTTAATAAATTTAAAAGCATTCCCAAGTCATACTTTTTTGTTTGGTTGGTTTTTGGTGGTTTTTTTTTTTTTTTTTTTTTTTTTGCTTGTGATCAAATATCTTAATCTTTACTCATTTCTCCAGACTACATTGCAGGTTGTTCTTCCCTTGCTGTGTTCATATCAGAATGCACAAATGTGTGCATTACTCAAATCTCAAACAAAAAAAAAGACTGAAAAAAATTACTGACTTCCTGAAAACATCATAATTCAAACAAGTCAGCAAATATGGTCTATCTTTCTGAAAGAAAACCTTAATAATTTGTTCTCAATATAGCAAAGGAAAAATTCAATACCACATCGTCTTCTATTTTAGGCATTAATGCTATACTTTAAATACTTTACATTTTAAAGTTGCTTTTACAGTACAGATTGAACCTCTCTAGCATGGCACCTCAGGACCTGACCAGTGCCAAACAAGAGAATTTGCTGAAGCACAGGAGGTCAATATTGTCTAGCAGCATTACCAACACCTCTGCTTAGAGCTAAATAATAGCACAGAACACTGAGAGCCAGGACTGGTGGCTGTAAACAAACTTTATGGGGCTGCAGGAAACTTGGTCACACCCATCGCAAGTGAACATCCAGCTAACTAAAATCATGATGGACCACAAATCTTGCCAGACCAGAATGTGCCAGACTAGAGAGGTTCATCCTGTAGTAAATATCACAGCAACAGTTTCCCAAAGTAGAACAATGGTTAGCTATTGTGTACAAAGGACCCAGACAGTTTCACTAGACAGCACGGTATTAAAAATGCACGAGCCTCACTCTACAGTTTCCATCATTTCTATCACTGGTGCCTATCACAAATCACAGATGCAAAATTTGCTACTGTAGATGCAGTACTCCAACTTACAATATGTTCTTTAAAACTGCATTGTGTCCTAAGTACGAGGACTGCCTGTAAAGGATAAAATCTATATATCTTAATCAATTTGTTAAGATGACTGCATGGCAAATTCTGTACCTAATATGGTATATGGAAAACAGAAAAGAATAAGAAACTTTGTTTTATAACTCTAAGACCAAATGAATTCAACTGGCTATTTTATTTCATTCCTACAAATATGAATATTTGATATACCTGTGCTGCTGCCCAAATGCAGTCTATATGCTGAGTACTAAGTCGCCCTTCAGCTGCAAGAAAATTGAGAATCACTTGGCACTGTTTGATGATCTGCAAAGAGAGAACATATTTAGGACAGGTTTAACAGAACAACGAATTACTCCTCCGTAAGTACAACAAAAATCAGATTATTGTACACAAACCTCAATATGTAAATTTGGTCCAAAAATATGCTCAACCACATTGTTGCTGATAAGCCAGTCTGCAAGCTCTTTTGCAATGGACCTACATATGAAAAAGAGTATTGACATGTATATAAATTCTTTTACTTGTCTATAACGCATATAAAATCATTTCCCTAGTACCGTGTTCTTTTATTCTATTTTATTTGCATATTCACAACTATAAGAAAACTATTCTTTGAATCTTTCTGAAATGTGTCCAGCTGGGTATTAACAAGTATTTCCAAAAGTAGGAATTATATAAATTATTTTCTAGGTGAGCAATTTTTAAACTTTCTCCTCATCAAATCTTGCAGAAATAGCAGTTCATACAGTTTTTAAAGTTTGTTATATACATGAGGATGTACCTAGTTAATTATATATGCACAGTATTTAGTCACTTTCAAAATCATTTTTTAGTTTCATCCATAACGGAATGGATATCTGCCAACTACCAATCCAAAAAATAAACTGTCTAGCAGAATGAGATATGGGCACTGACTTTCTTAACTAAAAACTGTGTTTCTCCCCTTCTCTAGTCTCAAAACTAAAATATATATCCTTATTCTTCCCACTCAAGCAGATGGATCAATTTGTTTGCCAAGATATTGGCATCAAGAGCCATGTGGGACAATTTTTGTGTTCTGAGCACAGACTCCAGTTAATGCATTCTGGGGTAAGATCCAGGTAAAAAGGCTGTCCGCAAGCAGTGCTTTTTTTGTGATGGTACTGCCCGGTACTCAATACCGGCACCTCCAGACTCAGTACTAGCACCTCCAGTCAGAGCTCAACAACTTTTCCCCTGGAGTACCGGCACCTTTTCTTTCTTTCTTTCTTTCTTTTTTTTTTTAACAAAAAAAGCACTGTCCACAAGGATGGACGACAGAAATCTGTACGGTAGGCACTCATGACCACTATTACAGCCTCAGCATCTCCAATCCAGATGATCACCCAAAATAAGGAAACAAGTGTTTACAGGCTCAAAAAGAACAAAGCAGAGTTCCCACAACATGAAGCTGAGCCTGCAAGTAAAACTTAATTTCCTAGCTCTGGTTGTCAAATTCCCTAACTACTCTGAAAAACTCAGTCACTAATGATAAGCCTCAACAGACCTTCAACACCAAATCCTATTTGTTATGAGTGCTCAAGGCCAGCCTCTCTCTTTCCTTAGTAATTCCAGGACCTAGGGAATAAAACACGCATAAGCCTTATACCCTTTGGAAAACACAATATGCAGTCACCTAAGGCAGGGGTTCCCAAACTCTGACACAGGGACCAGTAAATCCATTCACGAGCTTTTGGAGGACTGGTAACATTCATTTGCATATTCATTAAGCAAAAGATGAATATTCAAATAAGTTGTTTCTGGTCCTCCCAAAGCCCCCAGTGCCAGCTTTAGCAAAGCTTTTGATACGGTCACCCACAATATTCTTGCCAGCAAGTTAAGGGAATACGGATTGGATAAATGGACTGTAAGATGGATAGAAAGCTGGCTAGACCAGGGTTTCCCAAACTTTTTACTTTAGTTGGAACCCGGTTTTTTTCAGTAGTGTTTTTTGCAGCCCAAAATTATAAACCCACATAAAAAAAAAGAATTAAAAATGAATAAATTTTCAGTGTTTCACCGGCTGCATCCTCCGCCCAGCCTGGGCTAGGGCTTGGGGGACCCGGCGCCACATGGGCACTCCAGGAGGCGGGAGCGGGAGCAGGAGCAGATTGGGGGTAGGGTATCTGGCGAGGAGGGAGGGAGCAAGGAGGGGTAGGGTTGCCAAGTGTCCATTTTTGTACTGGATAGTCCGGTATCTGAGGGTTCTGTCCAGGAAAAAAACTGAGAAAATACCAGACATATAAAATGTCCAGTATTTTCTAATTAGGTAAGTTTTATTATTATTAGGTGTATCAGTCCATAGCTGTGAACTGCCTGGCTGGTAGATGTGCTCACGCTGCGTGATTGTGTCTACCAGCCAGGCAGTTTGCAACTACTCAAGGAAGGGAATGGGGGGCGCAAAATGGAATCCCCAGGGTTGGACTCACTCATTTGCCTTGGTCTACATGTGCCCGGTCAGTCCCGCTTCCCACCGGGCGATTCCCCCCCCCCGCTTCTCCTCCCGATATCCCCCGTCCAGCCCTGCTTCCAGTGGCCAGTTCCCCCCCACCCCGCACCAATCTCCCCCGGCCAGCCCCGCTCCCCACAACCCTCTCCCAGCCAGCCGATTCTCCCCTGCTTCTCCTCCCGATCTCCCCTGGCCAGCCCCGCTGCCCCCGTCCAGCCCTGCTTCCGGCGGCTGGTTCTCCTGTCCTCCTTCTCCCCATCTCCCCCGGCCCGCCCCATCCCGCCCCTGATCTCCGCCGGACAGCCCCACTGCCCCCAACCCTGCTTCCCAGCAGCCGGTTTCCCCGATACACACACCTCCTCCCAGCCTGGCCCGCTCCCCTCCCAGCAGCCACGCTGAGGCCCAGTATTTTTTTCCCGTAGCCCGGTACCAGGCCACAGCCCATAGTTTGGGAAATGCTGGCCTAAGGTAATATATGAGAAGTAAATGACTTAGAAGATGTCAATCTGCTGACTACCCTCTCTGCTATTCCCTATCAGCTAGTACTCATCATAAAACAAAGCCCACGGGCAATGTGGGATCAAGTTGGCAGGATATCTGAAACTGCTCAGAGAGGGATGAGAAACTAAACAGTTTCAAATATCAAGATTGACTCGGACAGTTTCATGAAAACAAGATCAGTTCTGCTTCCTCCAGCTTTCCTTTGCAAAAAGAAAACTTTGGAGTCTAGAGAGGATAGCGAGGCACAAATGACAGTTCCCATACACCAGAGGAAAAAAAAACATCCACTGCTCAAGCTTCCTTCTCACTAAATCCGAGACAAAACTTCTTCAGGTAAGCATTATATAGTTACAGATTTTAAGGCCAGACGAGGTTATCTATGTTGGGGGAAAAAAAAAAAAGAAAAAAAAAAAGAAGGACCCAAGACAGACAACAATATGATCATTTTCAAACAGCAGCAATGCTTTCAAAGCCTCTTGTCCACATCCTTATCTATGAGCCTCCATTTGCTCATATAAATGACCACGGCTCCATTGTTCACACAACTCAGCATTTGCCCAACAGCATCAACTCTGTTATCAATGAAATAACTTCCATTAGCTAGATGAGTTTACTCCTTGAGAAACAGGCTGTGGGACTTGATCGGAGCTGCAAGAGATCTGTTCTAGGTCATGAAGTGTGCTGATATGTATTAGTTGTGAAGCTATCAAGTAATTAATTTTCCTCTCGCCCCAGCTTCTGTATCAGGATGTCATCTCCTCTGTTGCAAAGAGATTCCAGAGCTAAAGGAATACCTACGACCCAGTCTTCGATGCAGGGGCAAATACAGATATGTCACTAGTGCAGAGACAATAAATAAATAAAATAACTTTGAATAAATTCTTAGGAAGTGATAAAAGCCTAAGAATATATGAGTACTAATAAAGAGCAATACCAAGAAATCTTTGATGGAATTCAACATTAAGTACATTGAGATATGTCTTAAATAGTCACAAAAGAGGTCATCGGATACTACTAATGCTAAACTGCTGCTCAGTCTCAATTTTAAACATTTATCCTGCATAAAAAAGGGTGGATAATTTTTTTTTTCCAATAAAACTCAATTTCATTTAAATGGGATTTTTTAAAATTAAATACAGCTTATTTTTAATATAGACCTATTTAAAATTAAAAGTGTTGACAATCTACGTTAAAGCATACATTTGCTATAATCAATTACATTACATTAAATAAAAATGTTAAGAAGCGCATGTTTACTGCCCAATTAAGGAAGTCAAACACTGAACCACTGGCCATTTAGTCAGGTCCAGTCCCTCGAACCAGTATGCTACAGTGCTAAGCAACAGCAGTAGCCTCTTCTGAAGCTGCAAAACAATATTTTCTTCATTTCAGTTTATTCAACTACAGACTGGACCTCCCTGGTCTGGCACCATTGGGACCTGATTGGTCCCAGATGAAGGATCTTCCTGCACCAGGGGAGGTCATTTCTGGACCCCTGCCACCGGCCCCTTTAGCCTGGCCCGCTGGCCTCCTGGCCGGCTCCCCACCTCTTGCTGACCCTGCTGCCTGCCAACCCTGCTGTGCAGCCATCGCTGCTGTGGCTCCGAGAGCAGCCATGCAGGCCACACTGGGACTCCAGGACCTGTAGGGCAGCTGCGTGTGCCACGCTGGGGTTCCCAGTCCCACTGTGCAGCCACGGGCTGCAGGTTCTGCAGGGGAAGCTGCGCTGGGGTACCAAGACCTGCCAAACAGCCAGGCACCGCGGCTCCCAGACCTGCCAGGCAATCACAGGCCGGATCTCCGAACCCTACCAGGCAGCCACACTTGCCACATGTGAGGCAGCCCCGCCATCAGTTCATTGCTGGCAGCCCACTGCCCTGCTGGTCCCACAGAGATCCTTGCTGGTGGGCCTCCACCGGGACTCTCTGATCCCGCAACATCCATGCCAGACCATGAATGTTGACGGACCAGAGAATCCCAGTTAAAAGAGTTTCAACCTATAGTTCAATTCAATGCCTATTTCATTCAAAGTTAAGAAATTAACTGGATTAGAAATAGCTTGTCCTTTTGACTGCTCTGTGATTGATGGAAAAAAAGAGTTGAGGGGATTTTCAAAATGGTTTTGTCCTTTCCAGGTAAAATGGTAATGATCTGCACACATCCAGCATGTGAACATGAGCAGCATTAGTGTCTGAGTGGGGTTTTGGATAGAATACAGGTAAGTAAATGGATTGGATTGATGTGAAACAATGATATGACTTTGGGGAGGAATTTGGAGTGTGGCCTAAGGTGACTCTTATCCTTTAGAAAGATTGTATATGGTGGATCAGCCATTAGAGCAGCTATTTCACTGACCCTCCTAGTTGTTAGTAATTACAATGAGGAAGGTGACCTTCATGTAGAGGTTCAGTATTGAACAAGTGGCTAGGGGGTTTCAAAGGTTCCCTGTGAGAGTTCAGAGGAACATCTTGAGATTCCATAACAGAGGTGGTTGTTTTATTGGGAGAAAGATGTTATTTAGGCCTTTTAGAAAACATTTTGTAGTTGGGTATGCAAAGAATGTGTGGTCTTCTAATTAACTGTGTTTACTTGAAATTGAGGCAGAATGCACTTGTAAGGAACTATTGCCAAGTCCTTGCTTCTTTAAATCTAATGTATAGTCCAATATCTTGGATAGGGGTGCAGAACATGTTAAGCAGCGCATGCAGAGTGTGTAACTGAGCAGATACAAAAATGTTGCCATTTCTGTGAATATTCTGTCTGTGCTAGGTTTTCGGCTACAGAGTATTATGTACTTGACTTGTTCAGAGTAAAGTTGGTAAGCTGTCATTAGCCCATCAGGAGTCATGCCTTGAAGTGAAGAGAGCGATGTCTGGGTGAAGAATCCACCCTACATCCTGAGAGAGAAGGTGAGGAATGTGAGGAAGATGGAGAGGCAGTGCTATTGCCATTTGGTCAAGGTATGGAAACCATGTCCTGTCTTATCTACCTTGGTGAGATTAGTATGACTTAAGCCTTGTCACGTTTGATTTTCTGTAGAACATGAGTAGTGGGATGGGAGGGAATGCATAGATGAGGGAACAGTCCCACTTGATGAGGAGGGCATTTCCTATTGAATGAATCCCTAGCCCCGCTCTGGAGCAATACTTGGGGCATTCTGTATTGTGTTGTGTTGTGAATAAGTCTATTACCAGATAGCCCCAGTGTTTGAAGATAATGTGGAGAACTTGTGGATGCATCTCCCATTTGTGCACATGTAAAAAGTATGTCTGTCACTCTGTTGACTTAGGAGGTAAGATGCTGAGATGGCGATTTGATGGTCTATGCACCACTGATGGTTTATGCCACAACCTGTTCATTTCCATACATCAAAGGTAGTAGTATGTTCCTTCTTGGTTATTTATATATAACAGGCTTGACGTGTTGTCTGTGGATACCTTGATGGCTTTGTTGCAGATGAGTGATAGGAAGTTCCCTGAATGTCCATCAGACCCCTTGAAGTTCGAGTACATTGATGTGTAACAAGGTCTCCTGTAGTAACCAGTATCCCTGAAAGGTGTGATTGTTGAGGTGTGGTCCCTATCTCTCAAAAGAAGTGTCCATGGTGAGCATAAGTGTGGGAGCCATTTGATGGAACAGCAACCTTGAACATAGGTCTTGCAGCTGCAACCACCATTGGAGGAAGTGTTTGATTCTGGTGGGTACGTTGAGGGACTTGTATAATGGGTGTTTATGAGGGATAAAACAGGTACGGAGCCATCCTTGGAGGCAGCGCATGTGCAGCATGGTGTGTTTGACAATAAAAGTGATTGCAGACATATGCCTGAGAAGTTGACGGCATTGCTTTGCTAATAC
This sequence comes from Pelochelys cantorii, assembly GCA_032595735.1. Taxonomy (NCBI): domain Eukaryota; kingdom Metazoa; phylum Chordata; order Testudines; family Trionychidae; genus Pelochelys; species Pelochelys cantorii. The sequence continues at coordinate 181,647,097 of CM064328.1, forward strand.
CTGTGGGCTGTTGATAGCTGTGACAAGAGTGGTGAGAGCCACAATAGGATGGCATGGGAGTGTGGCTTGTGCTTGCATGCAGTCCAAATTGGCCCCAATTAATTTCTATTTTTGTGTAGGCCCAGTGTGGTAAATAGGTTGACTGTCATATTCATATGAAGTAGAGTCTTTTGAAGGGATGAGGCATTCATCAAGATAAGGCAATATATAACTCCTGATTTGTGAAGGTGGGTGACTGCTATCGCCAGCACTTTTGAGAAGACTATCAGGGCTGTGGTTAGGCTAACGGGTAGTACATGGTACTGGTAGTAGTGGTTGCGGAAGCTGAAGTGTTAGAATCTCCTGTGCGCCAGGTGGATTGTAACATGAAAATGTGTGCCCTGTAGGTCAAGGGATGACATCCAATCTCCTTTCTGTAGTATCAGGATTATATATGCCAACACCACCAATTGGAAGTGTTGTTTCTTTCTGAATTTGTTTAATTGACGTGAATCCAATATAAGCCTCCATCCACCGCTTTTTTGGGGGTGAAAAAATAGCAGAATAAAACTCTGTTCCCTTGTGCTGTGAAGGAACTTCTTCTATTGCCCCTAGTTTGAGAAGGTGCTCTATCTCCCATTGTAAAAGGATCTCATAGGGAGGGTCCCTGAAGTTGGATTGGGTTGGGTAGGCAAAGTAGAGAGAAAGGGGACAGAGTAACCTTGCAGAATTATTTCCAGCACCCACTTGTCTGTCATGATGGGTTTCCAGACAGAGTAATAGGGAAAAAGGCAAACTGCAAAAGAGCTGTGGTATATGTTGGCAATCCGGTTGGGAAGGAGATGCTGAATACTTGACTAATGTTTCAAAATGATTGGTAGGAGATGAAGGATTGGGATGCTAATTGCTGGTCTTGGTTTTTGCACCTGCACGGCTGCTTTTGTCTGCAGCACTGGTCACACGCACGTTGTTGTGGGAATAGGGAGCTAGGCACAAGCACTGGATGCAGTATCAGCCTTGTTTCTTTCTTGGCTGGGGAATATACGGCCCAAAGTTTTGAGGGTTGCCCAGGAATCCTTAAGGGTACGTAAACTGCATCAGGGCTTCAGCAAAGAGCTTTTGTCCCTCAAATGGGAGCTCCTCAACTGTAGTTTGTATCTCCATAAGGAATCTGAAGACGTGGAGCCATAATGCTCTGCACATTACTGTTTCCAAGGATCGGGCTGCAGTCTATAAAATAAAGGAATGACTGTATAACTGTTTTCACTATGAAGGGTCCCCTCTGCTATAATGGCTCTATATTGGTCTTTTGTATCATCCGGCAATTGGTCAATATAGGATGTCATCTTCAGAAAAAGTTTGTATGTGTACTTAGACAAGAGGGTTGAATAGTTGGCAATATGGAACTGTAAAGAGGCTTATGAGTATGATTTTCTGCTGATTATATTGAGCATCTTCACATTCTTATCATATGGCGTCGTCTTTTATTGCATCTGTTTGCCATGAAGATATATGGCATCCATTACTAAGGAGTTTGGGTCCATGTGTGAGAATAGGAACTCCACTCCCTTGGCTGGGACATAGTATATGCAATCCAATCATTTGGAGGAGGGAGGAATAGTCACTGGAGTTTGCCAAATTACCCTGGAAGGGTCCATAATGGCCTCGTTGATGGTAGACGCAATTTTGGTGGATGGACATCCCTGGAGAATATCCATTAATTTCTGCTGGATTTCTGGTAAGTCAGCCAATGAAATATCCAGCAAGTCTGCCAACTTCTTGAAGAGGTCTTAAAACCATCCCCTCGGGAGTGGGAGCATGATTGTATCGTCTGGTGAAGATGACAAGTGTGTGGGAGGCACAGTATGTCCTTCAGGGGCGTCCTCTGTGTCCTCTTGGAACACTTCAGAGGAGGGCTGGATGGGTGGTGATGGTAGCTGTGTGTGCGCTGCTTGGGGTACTGAAGGAGCAGCCTGTTGGACTCCATAAAGGGCCCATGGGTAAAGTGGCCAAGTGAATGAGCAAAGATGAGTGGAAGTCAGGGGAATGGCTGCCATGACTGTCCTAGTAACTGTGGCTGTTGTAGTTGCAGCTGCAGTGCCTGCTTTGGAGAGGAGTGACAAGATGAAAAACAGATCACTTTGTCATCCTCATCTTCATTGCTGGAAAAGGTGGGGGGGGGGGCAGAACTGGATGGAGTCAGTATTCTACTAGGTCCCTGGTGCATGGAGGTACTGTTGGTACCGAAGAGAGGAGTGTCCAATTCTGAGATGATGGCTAGGTCCGCGTGGGAAATAAATGGCTGTGGTATCATGAAGGTCAGTGCCAAATCTGCAGGAGGTTATTACCAGAACTACCATGAACACAGACAGCTGTTTCTAGTAGGGCTGTAATAGAGTAGTCGATTAGTCAATTAATGGACAGCAAAAGCTAATCAGTTAATGCTATCAACCACATGCACTTAAATGCAGAGTTGCAGCGGGAAACCTACCGCCACTGCCTGCCCACCTGGTTCTAACAAATTTAAACTGCAAAGCTACAGCGGGGGTTGCTCCCGGACAAACTGGGAGCTTTAACTTTCCTTACTGACTAACAGTGTAGTTGATAAAAATTCTATTCACTACACAATTAGTGAAATACCCGCTTCTCAACATCCCTAGTTTCTACTGCTGTTGCAGGACCGCTGTTGCAGTCAACTGTGTTGCTGTTGGTCCCAATGGTGCCGAGATGGACAATTTGCTCTTCTTGTGAGTCAGAAGGCATGGCTGTTTGGTCCCCAGACATGATAGGTGCCTGTTGGTCTGATTAAATGGTGCCATCAGTACAGAGGCGGATTTTGCTCTGGGAGATCTTTTCTTTGCAGGCAGTTCACTCCGTGGGGAGGACTGCCATTTTTGTTTGGAAGTCTTTTTAGCAGGTGTGTCCTGAGGCAGAGGGATAGATGGACCCTGATCTGAGGCTGCTGATGGGAATTGTTGCAAGGTGAAGTGTGAGATTCCAGTTCCGAAGAGGCTGTTAGAGATTTCTCCATGAGAAGACATTTTAGATGGAGGTCCCATGGCTTAAGTGACCTTGCAGATAATTTTTTTACAGTGGGGCCATTTTTTTCTTTGTAGTGTACGTGCCTCCCCCAGGCATCAGATGCACTGTGCATGTCCACCTGAGGAAGGAATAGATAGCCTGCAAGAGAGGCATCTTTTAAAACCAGGGGGAACCTCCATGGTGAGGAGGGTTGGCTAGGACAGACGACATGTTGGAGATATTAAAATGAGAGGCTTTTATGTTTGTTTATTTGTTTTAAAGGATAAAATGAATAGAATGAGGTTGGATAGAAATTAATCAGGGTTAAATAAAATTGAAAAGGGGAAATCTTATTTGCTGAAGCAACAATGAAAAGAGAGCTGCTGTGTTCCAACCTAAGCCTAAGGTGGTAGAGAAGTACTGAGGGATGGCTGGCGGTGCGCACCAGTTCATCGCTCACAGCACTGTGAAACAGTACTGCATGTGCACCACCACCCAGGGTACTGCTGTTGTAAATCTCCAGCCATAAGCACAAGGCACCAAAACACAGAATCACAGAACCCTAGAACTAGAAGGAACCTCGAGAGGTCAAGTCCAGTTCCCTGCCATCACAACAGGACCAAGTACCATCTAGATCATCCCTGATAGATGCCTAACTAACCTGCTCTTAAATATCTCCAGTGATAGAGATTCCACAACCTCCCTACGGCTCATGTGCAGTTAACCCACCATCCGGCACATCCATGAGTGGTGACTGCACCCTGAGTCCAGTCTAAAGGATCTGAGTCCATTACAGCTCAGATCCGCAGGACTTAACTCAGCTATCAGGGACTTTTAGCTTTGGAGGGCCCTTGTTCAATTCCTGATGATGGACAAGAGGACGGTCGTCTCACTGGCCATGTCCCATTTGGCATGGTGACTTTGGCTAACAGAGGCCATGCACCAGACACAGCACACTCAGTAGCCCGGAAGCAGGCCAGAGCCTGGAGAAAGGTCATTGGTGGTTTGAAGCTGCACATCTCCCTCTGGCTGCCTCCTGCAGGGACAAGGCAGAATCTCCGGTTCTTCTCCTGGCATTGAGCCAGATCCCCAGCAGGGGTAAATGAGCCTCATTCCACTGGAGTAAGCTGCAAATCTGATCCCCTATACCCCTTTGGCAGTCCAGCTTCCTTGTGCAGTCCCAGGAGGAAGATGGAAAGAATTTGTTTAGGCTGCAATGGGATCAAACAGTTAGAGGGTGATTCATAACTCGTGCACTCCCCGGGGCCTGGCAGAGGGATAAATGGCTGTCCATGGCAGCCTACTGGGAAGCTAATTCTAGCACAGCAGCGAGGGAAATAAAACTGGGGATGGCTTCTGACAGTCATCGTTTTGCCTGCCTGGTTTGTGTTTGTGGCAACTGTCTGGGGGTGACGGGAGAAATGTTTGCTTCGACTCCAGGCTCAAGATCCTAACACCAGCTCTCCTGCACCCTGCACAGTTTGCTTCCCGCTCCGTGTTGGGTCAGCGCCAGCCACCCCCTGCGCCTCCACAAACCAGTTACAAGCACAGGGACATGAGGGGTCTTGTTCCACCCAGACACGCAACAAATGTCATGGTCTGACTCCTCAGCCTTGTCTACACTAACCCCGCTGTCGATCTACTTCTGCTACACAAATAGTATAGCTGAATTCGATGCGCTTACCACAGCGTCTTCCACGCAGCAAGGTCGGTAGGGACTGGTCTCCTGTTGACACCAGCTACTCTTCTCGTCTCGGTGTAGTACCGATGTTGATGAGAGAGCACTTGACGATCGATTTATCATATCTAAGCAGATGCAATAAATCGTGGATAGAACGCTGCAATGCAGATCCCCAGCATAGTGGAGATAAGCCCTTATTTAGCCAGTCTTCCCTGTGATTTCTCTCACAATCCCCTCCAGTTCCCCTCAATGCAGAAGTATGGGAGGAAGTGTAGGAGGAGTCTACCTGGAGCTCTCCTTGCAGCAGCTGCAGGATGCAGTTGGGGGCACGCTGAGAGGGTGAGGAGGATGCTTAGGCTAGGGAAATACAGAGGAGCACCCACAAAGACACTCTGTGAAGAACTACTTCTAATTTAACACCATGAAGGACAATGGTGACCAGAAACAATCAATTTAAGTATAGATAATACACTATAACCTCCGTACTCTAGGTGTCACTAATTCGGAAACACCAAATTAGTGGTATGGATCCTGGCAGGTGGAGGCAGAAGCAGCTCTGCGCACTGCCGTTCTCCCTCGCCGTCCTCCTGCTGAGGGAATGGCAGTGCAGCAATGTGTTCTGCCAGAGGCTTTTTCCGCTGCTCCCATAACTGCTGGGGTGTGGAGTACCAGGTAAGTACCTTACACCCATCCCCCTCACATACTCCCTGGCCCAGCAAAATCTTTAACTTGACAAATCCTGTTTCCCAGCGTTGCCAGATTAAAGTGGTTCAAGTGTTTAATAAATCAGTAGCTAGTTTTAAATGAAAAACATGGTTTGATAAGTTTTTCTTATGTATTCATCATATTTAAGGTAGTTTCATTTAATAAAATTTAAAATGATTTTCTGTTCATTTTTAACTTAAATTTCCATCCAAATAAAGCTTGAAATTAATCACAAATAAAAAAATCTCATCGGTAAGAAATATATCATTCACCATTTTCTGTCATAAACATGTAAATATTAAGAATCTAAATAAATGTATGTTAAGCTACCTAACTGCTTAAGTCAGGAGTGGGCAATAATTTTTGATGGGGGCCATTCCAAGATTTTGGTAAGAGGCCAAGGACCACTCTTTTCTATGGAGGTTGGGTGCAGAAGGATCTTGCCCACCCTTAGCTTAAATAAATGTGTATCCACATAGTTAGAGCCTTGCATGAACAAAAATGTGTATCCGTATCTGCAAAAATGATCCAAACTAGAGAATTCACTGAACAATGGGAGGTCAATATTGTCTAGCACAGGGGTGGGTAAGGTAAGTCTTGTGGGCCACATCCAGCCTGCCAAGCCACCAGATCACCCTGATGGGACCCTCAGGCACACAACAGCTGCTGTTTTAAGTGAAGGGCTGCTCCATGTGGCTCTCTGCTCTGGAGGGACAGGGAGGCTTTGTGTGATCTCCCCGACCCCAGCCCAACCCTCAGCTCCTGTTGGCCAAAAACAGTGCAAGCCTCCCCTCCCTCCCGGAGCTGACAGCCACATAGAGGGAGCAGCCTGCAGTTTTAAGGCTGTGCCTAGACTACAAAGTTCTATCGGGAAAAGGGGTCTTTTTTTCTGCTTTTTCCGCTTTTCTTCTGAACAGGGTTTTCCGATAATTGGCCCGTCTACACTAGGCCAAATGTCAGACCAAAAAAAGCCTCTTTCGGAACAACCCTTCTTCTTCGTAGAACGAGGTTTACAGGAATGCCAAAAAAACACATCTGCTTTTCTGAATTTTTTTCAGAAAAGCAGACACGTTCCTTGGACGTTGCAGAGCTTTTCCGAGATACCTCCGGTATCCTGGAAAAAACTCTGCACTCTAGACATACCCTAAGCCATCTGGGACTGTAGAAGACAGGGAGCTCAGCCTGCCTCGGTGGTGGTGCTGCAGGACTGCTGGCTGGGAGTAAGGTACCTCTGGCACCCCTTCCCCTCCTGCACCCAACTCCCTCCCCCAGGTCACCATCCAAACCTTCTGTACCCTCTGCCCCAGATCACAACCCCTTCTCAGACCCTGTACCCCCTTGCCCAGGCCAGAATCCTTTACTATATCTATACTCTCTCCCTGACCCTACACCCCAACCCCCTGACCCAGGTCACAATGCCCTCCTTCACCCAAGCTCCCTTTCAGACCTCACACCATCTCCTGCACCCCAGTCCCTTACCCCATGCATCCTTCTGCACCCAACCTCCATCCTAGATCCCACACCTCATGCAGAGAAATGTGCAGCCCTTGACCCTTTCCAAAATCTTGGAGTGGCACCCCACCAAAAATTATTCCCCACCCCTGGTCTAGCAGAATTACCAACACTTCCACTGCTAACCGGGCTCTTAGAATACAGGAGTAAATTAGAACTAAATAACTGCACAGAACACAGAGCCACGACTGGTAAACAAACTTTATGGGACTGCAGGAAACCTGCCATACCCATGATAAGTAGACATGCCAGACCAAAGACATTGCCAGACCAGAGAGGTTCAATCTGTGTACTTATTTTGTAAGTGCAAGCAATAAGTTTGCCATTGACTCATTCTGCCTTCTATCATGGTATACAAGTTCCACACGATAAACGTCAGCCCACTGCGTCTTATTAGCTACACAATTTTCTTCTAGGCAAGGAGTTCAAATTATACAAATTTTATTCTCATTCACTCCAACATGATTATCTGACATTGAACTGGAAGACATCCCTGCACACTACAGTAGCACAGTTGTCTCAACCTTAATGCTACCAAATCTGTTTTTAATCACAAGAGTTAGGAATAGCTAAATTAATGGAAGCCTTCTGAGTTCACTGTGAGACAGGGAGCACTAATTCAATGAAATTGTGACAGACCTAAGGAAAACTTCAACTTCACTCTCTACACAGCTAAATGAGCACCAATCCTTTATCCCTGAAAAGACAGTCAAAGATCTCAATGTCCATAATGAATAAAATCTTGATCTTATGAATAAATAAGATCTCTAGTGGTTGGAAAGTTGATCTTCATTCTATTCTATATACAGAAAACACACAAAAAGTGACTTGTAAAGGTCAAATCAGACCCTCAACAGAAAATCCTTTGGATTGTATGAGTAAGGGAAAACGTGCAGTCCATGCAGAAGAAAGTGGACTATTGCCAATGCCAATCACTTTATAAGAACTCATGATGTTATAGCCATTCCAAATAGAAAAAGCCTGAACTAGAAATGGCTGGCTCCTAAACGGAAACAAAGGTATTTGTTATGAATCCACAATATCAAGACACAGAAGCAGAAATCTCAAGGACTGACAGCTCCAAATGAAAATCTGAAAAGTATAGGAAAAGAACAAGGGACTCAATCCAAACATTAATCTTTCAGGTAAACATGTTGAAATTACAAAGCTTCAGAATAGTTTTTAGGCCTCCTTTTATATCTAAAATGAGTAAACAAAAGGAAGATTTTTCCATATACAAGACACTACCATTAATTTTATTATTTCTAGCTGAACAACAGTAGTGCTGCTTCATTCAACAATTTCTTATTAGAAGAACCTCTAAGAGACAGGAAAATGAGAGGAGAGTAAAATATTACACTGAACTGTAGGGGTCAGCCATTTTCTGAATTTCCAGCAGCAGTGCACTGTGATAGACTGGCTGGAAGAAGTAAAGTGGGATAAGGGATCCCAACAGGGATATAAAAGATGAACAGTATTTAAAAATGGCTTGAAACCATTTTAATTAAAACAAATTAAGACATGCTGAGGCCCTAAACTATGTCGTTTAAGAGGCCCCATAGCATTATCAAAAAATGTGTATTGTTCTAACAGAAAGGACAACGAAAATAGAAATAATGAAGTTTTATATTTGCAGATGTACATAGGTGAGGATGCAACTAAAAACTAGTAATTTTTATGTAGTTAGAGGCCCCTCATAATCTGAGGATCTAAAATGTATCTTATTTAGCTTGTGTGCGTGCTAATCCAGCACTGCTTTGGACCCACAACTGCAGGTGACACATCAAAACACATAAAAACGACTATTTCTAACAGAATGAAGTAGTCAATGGGATCACTCATAAGTTCATGGAGGATAGTTAGGTCCATCAATGTCTATTAGCCAACCCTATGTTCCCTGTGTCCCCAAAGTTCCAACTATCAAAAGATGGGATTAGATCGCTCAAAGCTGCCCTGCTCTGTTCATTCCTTCTAAAGGCAACAGAATAATACTCAAAACTCGGCCCCTAACAGCTGCTACAAATAACCTGATACTTGAAATTGTTTTTATATTGCTCTTATTTCCTTCAAGTACTTTGTCCTGATTCTTGTAGACCAAGAATAGATTAAATATAGCAGAAGAATTAACTGCTATAAAACCTTAATAATCTTTTCCTCTATTCTTTTCATTTGACACAAAACCAATAGCCAGTTATTTTGTTTTGCTTACTACTAAATAGATTCTTGCTAATTTTTTAAAATCAGAGTTTGATTTTTTAATATTTTTGTGTCACTCAGGAAGTGCTCCAGCAGATGACACCAGCATGTCATGACATTAGGTGAATCTTGGGCCTGAAAGGACTAATCAGAGAGGAAAAGGAAATAGAACTGATACCAGCCAAATGAGATCTCATCTGCACTATGCCTGCCAGGAACAAGAGCAGGGAACACAGAGTTGCAGATATACAAGACCAGCATAGCAGACCAGCATGATTAAGCTATGTCTCAAAATCTTTGTATTATGCACAAACCCAAAACACAGCCATGTTCTTATTACACTCATTCTTCCTGTGCATATAATTGGGCTTCTTGAAATATAAATATCACTCCTGAGGAACAGAAAAGTGAACACCCACTGGACCACTGCGCGTGCACAATTTTAGAAATTTCAATCAGTGTAACTCTTTGGAAGAATGCAGACAATCAAATGGATTAGTGCCCAAATTACATAGCTACATTATGCAGATATGCAATGGCCATACTTTAAAAGCATGATTTTTACACTTCATTTTCTCCAACATACTACAATAAAAATTGTTTTGAAATCAACAGAGAGAAATTGGCTCAGCAGCAGAAAGGACTCATGCCCATTTCATCTATTAATTCCAGGTCCAAAGACATGAAAAGAAAAATTAGCCAAAAGTGATTACTTAGTTTCCCATGGACATTTGTCTGATTCAGAAAATCAACACATTTTAATATAAGGTTGGCAGTCATCTGCTGAACAAAGGCCCAGAACTGGAATAACAAAGTTTCTTCAGATGAACAGAGAGCAAGACAACTATTTTTTATTGTTTTTCTTTTCTTTCTTTTTTTAATTGACTACAGTGGTTTATACCACATTTCAACCAGGAACAGAGTAAAATAGATTAAAATCTAAAATTTAACATGATTATAATGTTGTAGGGAAAATGCTCGATTTGGAAGGTTGCAGGGTGAATAAGTTACCAATCTATTGGTAGGAAAGATTTTCAAGCATTAAAGCTGCTATTTATACGTGGGACCTACAACATAATATGTTCAGCCTTAGCAACACCAATCATGTATCACTTGGAACAGAAACAACCACCACATAATATCAATTAACAATATATCTGTGTAAGTTAGGGTTACTATAACAATGGATTTTACTGTTAGGAAAAGATCCTGAACTTACCTCACTCTTAAAATACACAAACATCAAAAAAAGGAAGACAGTATATATATTTTAAAGAGTGCGGCTTAAGTAAAAAGTAAATATTTTATGGAATTTACTTGAAAAATTCACTGTTAGATGTGGGTTTATTCACACAATCCATATACCTATAAAGTAACATTTAAAGCATCAATATCTCTTAGTAACATTTAATGGTAATCTACTGATTTTAAATATGCAAAATATTTTGAGAAGAATCCAATTTTTAATTTTAACTCCATGTGTCCAAAGATGCGATTGTGCCCAAATACAAATCAGTAACATTTCAAAGTGATACAATGATCATATTATATTTGTCTAGAAAGAATATATATTTAATCATTAAAAAGTCATTCCAAGCATGAATTTTGCTTCTTTTCTTGGGTGTTAGTTAAAAATAAAAACTAATTTCAAAAAATTTTGTGTTTTAATGTACTTGAAATATACAAAGAAGAACTTCCAAGAAAAACGAACAGCTGTGGCAGCATTGTATAACAGTGGACTAAGTGTAGGAGTAGTTACCAGAAACTCTGGAATTATAATCCTGGTTATTGGGCAAGTCATTATTTCTGTATCTCAATAATCAGATCTGTAAAATGTAGATAATACTTACCTAATCTTCTAGGAGTGCTATGATGATTAATTAGTTCATCTTTGTACAGCATTTTGAAAACATAAATGTCTGGCATGCTCTAAAGTGTTGTTAATATTATTGTTTTAATATTTTTATTTTTCTATACAGCCTCGCACGTTACCTTGAAATTTGTCTTTTAAAACAGCCAGGAGAAAACACACGAAACAATACAAAAATATTTTGAAGATTTCTGTCTAAAAGGTGGTTTGAATGGAGCCTCTAATGAGGCTATTTCTAATAAGTATCTCAGAATTGTCTTACTGCCCATACTCTAAAACCTAAAACAATTTTACAGAAGCCTTACAGATGTCTTGCGTGCTTCAACATAAGTATTCAAAATAATGGTCCTACTTACGTTTCTGTGTCTGAAACTAACGATTCATTATTACACACGTCATTGAAAGTGTGAAGTTGATTCTACAGTTAGAAAAAGGAAGAAGAAATAAAAATTTAGTTTTAACAGTATCTTGTGTGGTAATTTTTCTTATGTATAAAAATGTTAGCAGTGACAAGAAATAAAGAAGCTAATGTTTTGGATAATTATTTAATCACAAAATATAGTAAACACAGGTGTGTCTCCTCATCATAATTTTCATAAAATATTCTAATACTAAATGGCTTTTTGAAAACTTATTTTCACTAAACAGATCTTTTGATATATGTAAACTTCACCCATTCCAGAACTCAAAGCCAGGCTTCTACCAGTAAATTTCGCAGGTCAGTTTTTATTGAAAATCAAATTAAAATTACACTGATGGGACATTTTAGTGGAAATTACCAGGTTATCATACCCCGCCTACTATAGCTTCTCAAAAGTGCTTTATTCAGTAGTCAAGAACGAACTGAACGAGGGAAATGAAACTGAAAAAAATGTAATGAAAGCTTAAGGGGACTTTGAATTTATGGATCCATGGCATCACAAAGGGGAAAGAAAAGCTACCTTTAGATAAGAAATATATCTTATGTCCACCAGCCCAATTTTACATAAGCAACATTTTCAACAAGAAAACTTTGTACAATCAGAGGTGAAATTTTATTCACATTACCTAAGGCTTTGTAAATAGACCATTATAGTTAAACATTTAAATTGATTGTTTTTTGAAATTAAGTTATAACAGTGACAATTAAGCAGAGATCTTGCCTATTTACTACATGAGCTTGAATCCTTATCCTCAGAGCTCCAATCACCTTCCAAAATGTTACCCACAGAACCCCTCATATCTCTGTCCACTACTGGAACCCTTTGATATGGTTAGTTAAAATGAATTCAGTTGAGATAGATGTGAATGGCTGATGAGGTTATGTGATTTATCAAAAAAAGTTCATGATGGTGTGGGAAGGGTAAGAGCATTTCCGGAAGTTGATACATAGAGTAAGGGAGGAGAGAGAGACAGGGCAGAGTTAAGGTTGGTATTTAAACTTTAGCTCAAAATTTAACAACATTATCAAAATTCTAAATCCTAGCTATCTACTTATTACAGGGTTTTTGATAGGTTAAATGAAGTTACTATCCTAACTGTATATTAAATATTATGAATGTGTGAATTTCCATAGTGTTTACAAATAATTCATTCATATTAGGGATATGAAGTTTTAACCAGTTAACCAGTAAGCCTCACCCTTAACAGGTGAGGCTTATGTGTTAAGGTCCTGCCACAGGCGGGGGGGGCTGCTCCAGAGAGGGGCTGCTCCCCCACAGCCCCTGCCTGTAGGGTGCCCTAACCCACCGCAGGCAGGAGCTGCTCTGGAGCAGCCCCTGCCTATGGAAGAAGGGGAGTGTTTCTAGCCTGGTGGTGGTCTCATCCCCCTTTAATCAGTTAACAACTGGTTAAACAATATATTTATAGCCAATTAAATGGAATTTTACATCCCTAATTCATATAGGCCTCTTCACTGGAAGTATGATCCCAGAAGAGAGGAAATTACTATGTTTCTCCAGCATCTAATTTGACATAGTAAAGTAATATACTGTGGAGAGTGCAATCTATCTGCAAAACTCTTTTTAGTCTTCTAGTTACCAAACTCTACAGATAATAATTCCATGTAGCACACAACGATGCATATCCAGATATGTGCATCACCAGTTTTCCAGACCTGTTAACATATATTCAGCTCTCAACTCAGTGATTTACTGAGTTGAGAGCTGAATATATGTTACAGTCAATTTGCAATTAAACTTGTAATAACATTTTTTAAACAAAATGTGATCAAATATTAACAATGGCTCAAACAGAAATTTGAAGTTACTGATCAATAGGCTTCTTCCTGGCCGAAACAAGTTGAGGAGAGATTAAGCTTCTTTCAAGTAAACCAGAAAATGGAGAAGACTTCACTGCTTAACTCTCTTAACTATGTGTCCATGGTCAAGGATTTATACCTCCCAGACAAGAAAGATATACATGTCTATCTTCCTAGAGGAGTACTGTACAGCAGCTAGGTATGTCATGAAACAAGCTACATTTGACATAATGTTGTTTAATCTTGAAGATCTTATAATACAGAATTGAATTTTGGAGTCTTAGCGTATATCTCTTTATAGACAACAATTACACACCCTTGTAACCAGGACTCATGGGGCTCGGGTTGTGGGGCTATAAAAACAGCTGTGTAGACATTCAGGCTAAAGCCTGAGCTAGCTCTGGCACTCAATAAGTGGGGAGGAAGGTCCCAGACCCAAACTATAATTTTACAGGCATACAGAATGTGTCAGTTGAGACGGACTAGCCATGGGGTGTTAATTGCTGTGTATATATGCTCAAAGACTAAACTTCCATACTATCTTTGGATAATAATCTTTGACAGAAAATGAATTTCTGAAACCTCATCAAGTTTTCTTCACTACTTGTCTCGAACTTTACTAAAACTGTGGACTCTGAAAGAGTAGAAAGTAAATGGGCTCTTTGCTAAATTCCCTCTGCAAAACGGAAAATGAAAAAACTTCTCAGTTGTATATCTTCTCAAATGACTAGGTGAAAGTGCAGAGTATGAGAAGTAGGGAACTCCAAGGAAACACATTTTATGATCTAACAAACAGTGTTGAACTAGATCCGTGGTCACCAACCCATCAATCGCGATTGACTGGTCGATCAGGAAACCCCGACCAGTCGATCGCGAGGCGTTCGGGACCCCTCCCCCATTTCCCATCACCTTGAAGAAGCCCACTACCTACCTCCAGCAACGAGGGAGGTAGTGCCGGCTTCCTGTGGGGTGGACGGAAGTCCAGCAGCTGCGCGCCACTTCCAGGGTTTGAGGAAGTGAGCAGGCTGCTCCCCCTCCCCCCAACAGCCAGCACCATACCACAAAACAGGTCTGTGGCGCACTGGGGACTCTCTGCGTGGGGGGGGGGGGTAGGAGTCCCCAGAGGCGGCGCGCGCCGGGGCTTCCCTTCTCCGCTCGGGGGGAAGGGGGGTTTTTGAAGTGCCGTGAAGAGGCACGCACCCGGGATTCCCTCCTCTATGGGGGGGGCAGGAGGAATCCCCAGAGAAGGCGCAGGCTGGGGCTTCCCTCCTCCGTGTGGCCGGGGGCTTAGAAGTCCTGAGAAGAGGCACGCGACCGCACTTCCTTCCTCTGGGGGGGAGGAGTCCCTGGAGGAGGGGCGTGCTGGGGACTCCCTGTCCCCTGCAGCAGAACCCACTGGCACCCTGTCCCCTGACCCTTGTCCCCACTGGCACCCTGTTCCCTGACCCCTGCCGCAGAACTCACTGGCACCCTGTTCCCTGCCCCCCACTGGCACCCTGTCCTCTGCCCCAGCACCCACTAGCACCCTTCCCCAGTACCATGTCCTCTGCTCCCACCACCACAGCTGGGGCCACATTAGTGGGGGGGGGGGGTTGAAGGAGTTATTTTTTTGCATCTCACTTGTGTGGTCCCAACTGACTTTTCTGTGGGTCAGTAACCCCTGACTCAAAACAGGTTTCCCGCCCTTCTCATAAATAAAGACAACGATGAAACTTTTTGTGTTTGACAAAATATTTTAATTTAAAAATGAAGCCTGGCCAACAAACCCCCAATTGGGGCCAAGCCCCCATCTGCTCGCAGCATTATAACACTGTATCCTGTATCTCCCCCCTCCCCCCGGACCCTAGATCTGAGCCTATCATACACTGAAACCCCCTGTCCTGAGCCTCTCAGATCCCCAAAGTCCTGCAGTCCCACATCCTCAGTCTTCTGCCACAACACTCCTGCACCATCCACACATGGCCCATCTTACTCCCAACCTCCCTGCCCTGAGCCCCTCACATACTCCAACCCAAACTCCTGCATCCTCACATCCACAAGCATGTGCCTTGCTCAGTACCCCAACCCCAACACTCCCTATCCTGGAGCCCTCTCCCTGAGCCAGCATCCCCTTCTCCACCTCCTCCTGCATCCAAATTCGCTCCCAGACCTTCCACCTCTCACCCTTTCCCACACCCAAATCCCTCATTCCCACCCCAGAGCCCACACATCCTGTCTCAACCCAGTGAGGGTACGGCTAGATTGCAGGAGTTATTCTGGGATTCCAGAGGTATCCCGGAAAAACTCTTCTGTGTCCAGGGATGCGTTTGTTCTTCCGCTTTTTTTAGCGGAACAGCAAACACGCTCTTTCGGTAACCCCTGTACTCCTTGTTCCATGAGGAATAAAGAGTTTTTCTGACATTTGGCCCAGTCTAGACAGAATCGGAAAAAAAAGCGGCAGTGTAGCCGTACCCTCAGAGTGTATAAGGGCTGGGGATAGCAAGTGATGGAGAGGAGGAGAACAGAGGGTGAGGCTTCAAGGAGGGGGTGAGGTTTTGGGGGAAGGATGGGGCGGTAGATCTTGGCTTGTTCTGACATTTAAAAAGTGATCTTGGATGTAAAAAGGCTGGAGACCAATGAACTAGATACACTGACAGAAATCAGACGATGTAAAGCTAGAGAACAGTAACCAAGATTCGTTTGCAAATGAGATGGTTATGTAAACAAAGAAGAACTGACATGTTTAAATTCATTTCCCCCCTCAATCTTTAGAGTCCTTTGTTTGCAAAGGAGGTGGAAATAAAGAGGACAGTCAAAACTTCTGTAACTTTGCAGATTAGATCTTGATTCCAGGACAGCTGCAGAGGACCACAGTAATTTCTCTTTGAACCAGACAATTCATAAAAACTATTCCAGTCAAATTTTTCAAAATAAAGAATCTAGAGTTATTGTAATGGCAAAAAGCAGAGTTGTGTTTTAGAATGATCCTGACAAGATGAAAATAACTGAACTTTAAAAAACAGGAGACAGGCGATTTTCCACCAAGTGAGTGCCAATGTCTGAACTGACTGTAATAAACAACTGACAAATGCAGTTTTGGAGTAGGTGAAACTTATTTAAATAAAAAAGCTAAATGTTTTTATCCACCAAGTTTCAAGAGGTTTAATACATTATCAAAATATAAAACATAAAATATAAAAAATTCATTTTTAAAAAATGAAGATCCAAACATTCGCCTTACACTAAAATTACTATGTAATTTTGCTTTTGTAAAAACAGGGAGCACATCTATATATTGCATTTTTCAGTAATGATATCTCTTGCAATTCCCAGTTATAAATCCTTGAAACTTCATACAATTTTATATTAACACTCATTACACACACGCACAAAATACATAAGCTCAGGCATTCTTATTTTTAAATCAATTTTTCATAAGGACACAAAAAGACACATGTGCATAATCAAAAGCAAAGAAAGAGAATAATGGCATAAAAAGACGTAAGAAAACAGCTTACACACCACATCTCAGGGTATGTCTAGACTGTAGAGTTTTTCCGGGATACTGCTGTATCCAGGGAATGCGTCCGCTTTTTCAGAACAGTTTCCAAAAAAGCGAGTGAGTTCTTTCGGCATCCCCGTATTCCTCATTTATGAGGAATAAGGGATCTTCCAAAAGAGGAGGTTTTTCCCATGTTTGGCCCCGTGTAGACAGGCCAAATGTCAGAAAAGCCCCTTCTGAAAAAACAAGCAGAAAAAGGTACGCAAATTGCAATTCACAATTTGTGTAACTTTTTCCGGAAAACGAACACAGTGTAGACATAACCTCAAGCAGCTATGGAGACTTTTCTTACTGTAGCTCATGACCTATGGAGGATGAGTGGGGTTGTGGTAGTGGGCTTAACTGTTTTAAGTTTAAATAACACTTTTATTCTTCCATCCAATTGAAATTTATCATTTCTGTATGAAATCAACTATATCCTCAAACTAATGGTATTATCTTAATTAGGGATATAAAGGGAAACTGGTTAACGGGTAAGCATTGCTTTACTGCAGTGTTTCTCCAAGTGGTCCATAAACCACTTTGAGAAACCTGTTAACTGGCCGTGCCAATTTGTTTACTTACCAGTGCTGTGGCCACCGAGTCTCATAGCTCCTATTGGCTCCATTTCGCTGTTTGCAGCCATGGGGAACCGCAGGAAGTGGCGTGGGCCGAGCCACTGCTTCCCACAGCTCCCCTTGGCTGCAAACAGCAAAACAGAACCAATAGGAACCACGAGACTCCATGGCCGCAGCACCAGTAAGTAAACACACCAGAGCGGCCAGTTAATGGATTTATCAAAGGGGTTTTGCAGACCACTTTAAGAAACACTGCTTTACTGACATGCTTACTGGGGTGAACAGTTAACCAAGGACCCACCCAGCCAGAGCAGCCCCCAATCTGCAGCGTGGTGGTCAGTTAACCAGTTAAACATATGGTTAACTGGTTAACATTTAAACATGATTTTACATCCCTAACCTTAAAATATCTCCTGTCGGATGTTAAGATAGACATAAAGTATACAGTTATGACAGTATGCAGTATATAAGATTAATACAAAAGCCTGAGTCATTCTATTATAGAAGATGAATTAAATATTATTGATCAATCACAGTTAACATGATTAGTTCAAAAAATTATTCATGATTTAAAAATAATGATTAATCGCCATTTTAATTACAGTCAAACAGAATTCCAACTGAAATTCATTAAATATTTGTCGATGTTTTTCTACATTTTCAAATACATTGATTTCAATTACAACAAATATGAAGCGTGCAGTGTTCACTTTATATTTTGATTTCAAATATTTGCACTGTAAAAATGATAAAACAGTATTTTTTAAATCATACATTCATACAGGTATGGTAATGTAACCTCTGTTGTGAAAGTGCAATTGACAAATGTAGATTTATTTCTAAAACCAAGCAATGTAAAACTTAGAGCCTACAAATCCACTCAGTCCTACTTCTTGTTCAACTTTGTTTACATTTGTACAAGATAAAGCTGCCTGCTTCTTATTTATAATGTCACCTGAAAGTGAGATCAGGCATTCAAATGGCATTTTTGTAGGCAGCACTGGAAAGCAATTTACATGCCAGATACACTAAACATTCCTATGTCCCTTCATGCTTTGGCCACGAGGCCAGAGGACATGCTTCCATGCTGATGATGCTCATTAATAAAATGTGTTAATTAAATGTCTGGCAGAACTCCTTGTAGGAGAATTGTATGTTTCCTGCTCTACCAGCATTCTGTCATTATTTCATATTACAGCAGTGTCAGATGATGACCCAGCATGTTTTACTCATTTTAAAAGTACTTTCACAGCAGATTTGACAAAACACAAAGAAGGTACCAATGTGAGATTTCTAAAGATAGCTATAGTGCTTGACCCAATGTTTAAGAATCTGAAGTGCCTTCCAAAACCTGAGAAGAACAAAGTGTGGACTAGGGATGTTAAATATCAGTTAACTGAACAGTCAATTAACTTCATGAATTCTTATTGGTTACTCGACTATTATATAGACCCCAGCAGTGAAGCCAGCAGCCAGTGTGCTCTGACCCCACGCCCGAGGAGCCTCCTGCCACTCCACACTGCTGCCTCTGCCTCACGGACCGGCTGCCTGTCGCCCCGCGCTGCTGCCTCAGATACAGAGGCAATAGCGCAGGGTGGCAGCAGCCCTTGTCGGGGGAGAGAAGGGGGGGCTGAGCTCCCAGACCCAGCGTGAACCGGAAATGAGCCAGGTGCCTGCCCACCTGGCTCCTAATTCACTTTAAATGCAGAGCCACAACAAGGCTAGGTCCCGGACCTAGCGCAAGCCAAAACTGAGCCGGGCTGCTGGCCAGCCTGCTAAAAAATTTACTGGCGGGGGTGATGGGAAATGCATGTAGTCTATAGCTTTAGCCGATAAGCTTTTTCTTATCAGTTAATCAACTACACTATTACATCCCTAGTGTGGACCATGCTTCATGATGTCTTACAAGAGCAACAATCTGATGTAGAAACTACAGAACCCGAACAACCAAAGAAGAAAAATCAACCTTCTGCTGGTGGCATCTAACTCACATGATAAAAATGAACATGTGTCTGTCTGCATCATTATTGAGCAGAACCAATCACCAGTCTAGACGCATATCCTCTGGAATGGTAACTGAAGCAGGAAGGCATATAATTGTTTTGTGACGTGGGCTACAACAGTGCCATGGAAAGGCCTATTCTCATTTTCAGATGACACTGTAAACAAGAAGCAGGAAGCATTATTTCCTGCAAATTTAAACAAACTTGTTTGCATGAATAACTGGCTATACAAGTAGTAGGACAAAAGGGACTTTCTAGTCGCGAAAGTCTTATTTTATATTTCAATGTAGTTATTTTTGGTACACAATTCTACGTTTGTACATTCAACTTTCATGATGAACAGATTGCACTACAGTACTTATATTCGGTGAATTAAAACACTATTTATTTTTTTACAGTGCAAATATTTATCAAAAATAAAATATAAAGTGAGCACTGGACATTTTGTATCCTGTATTCTAATTGAAGTCAATAGCTGAAAAAGTAGAAAACATCAAAAATAATTAAACAGTATTCTATTACAGTTTAACAGTGCAATTAATTTTAATAATTTGACACCTCTAAATTAATTCTGAAAATTTTTCATTGAAAAGCAACACCCTGAAAATTCACTCCATGCTAACTAAACACCCAGAAATATAAAATCAGAGACTGAATATATTAAAATGCTGTCCTTTTCATGTTTCACCCACAAGTTATTTTCTGGATAGCTTGTTCAAGCTCTAACTGCATGAATAAAATTATATTACAATAAATCACACATTCACTTAAATGAAAAACTGAACTGATAACATGTCCAAAGTCCTGTAGATTCCATTACCACTTAAACAAGATTTGGATAATACTGAATCAATTTCATTTATAAACAATCAGAGTTTCCTTTGCTACAATTAGTGCATCTCCTCTATTGTAAATTAACCACCTTCCTTGCATAAGGAAACCTAATAATTGTATGTAAAATATTAATTCATTAGTTCAAATTGACTATTTTTTTTATTATTTTCATATAAATTATATTACACAAAAATGTGCTTATATTATTAAAGTAGACCTAGGATTAGATTTAAATTCACTTGTCTAATACTAGCTTTAAGCTCAGTTGTGAACAGAGTTCTAATGTGATTTAACCAATAAAAGTGTGGACAGGTCCAAACATGCTTAGAGCCGGAGAATTTAAAAGTGGTAGTCTATTGATCTGCATGTGCACGCTGGTTCACCACATGCCTCCATCCAAGGGAATAAAGGGCAGGATGATAAATCCTAGACATGATAATGCAATCCCTGCTGGATTGACTACAGCCTGTAGATCCAGCAAGTAGTGAAGACATGCCAAATCCAACTTCTCTGAAGTGGATTTAGAATTTTAGAGGCAGGCTTAGCGTCATGCTTAGTAATATGTTTCCTGGGTTCCCAATAAGATCCCACTGGGGAGTTTATACAGGAAGAGTCTCCTGCACCATAGTTAGACTTCGAAGCAGGAGGTGCTCTCACTGCTGAAACAGGCCAAAGTACAGGGGGGTTCCCTGGCCTCGGTTCAACTGAGGTCTCATGGCCTTCTCCAAGAGATGCTTGCGGAGAGGAGATTCCTTCCCTTTTTGAGTACACCTGGCAGTGCTAGTAATTTCTACTAACTGAGAAAGATCATGGGCAAGAAAGGCAGAGTTTGAAGTTCGGAGTCCTGGGCATAGTCCAGTACCTACACTGGATCTAGGGGAGGAAAGACAGGAATCCCCCAGTGGGAAACTAAAGTGAACACTAAGGCTACATCTACACTGGCGGCTTCTTGTGCAAGAACTCTTTTGTGGAAGAGTTCTTGTGCAAAAAATCTTCCACAAGAGCACGTCCACACTGCCACGTGCTTTTGCACAAGAGATGTGCTTTTGCGCAAGAGGATCCATGGCAGTGTAGACGCTCTCTTGCGCAAGAAAGCTCTGATGGCCATTTTAACCATAGGGGCTTCTTGCGCAAGAAATTAATGTTGCCTGTCTACACTGTCCTCTTATGGAAGAGGGCTTATTCCTTGTGGAGAGAGGAATAACTCTTCCGGAAGAAGCCCTGTTTTACAACGCTGTACTGTAAATTTACGTGCACAAGAACGCTCATGCAGTGTAGACAGCAGGCAAGTTTTTGCACAAGAATGGCTGTTCTTGCGCAAGAAGCTGCCAGTGTAGACATAGCCTAAGGATGTTATTTACTACATAGCAGTGTTATTTCAGAATAACTGACATTATTCTGAAATAACATAGTGTATGTCTACACTACAAGCCTTTGTTGGAAATAATATCGAGCTGGAGGACTTCTTAACCCAAACTCATGGTAACCCTCATTTCATGAGGAATGAGGGAAGTCAAAGAAAGAGTGTTCTTCCCTCAACATCCTGCTGTGTACACAGAACCAAAAACCGAGTTAAGTTATTTCAACTTAAGCTCCGCAACTGACATAACTGAAGTTGCATAGCTTAATTCAGCTTTAGCCCTTCTTTGAGATGTACCCTAACAGAGCTACAAAACACTAGGGCTACGTCTACACTAGCCAGTCTTGCACAAGAACATATGCAAATGAGGCTTATTTTCAGGCAGAACAGCTCTTGTGCAAGAGGGGTTTTTTACACAAGAAGGAGCATTGTAGACTGCTCCTTCTTGCGCAGAAACCCCTTGCGCAAAAATGGTGGCTCATTAAGTATGCAAATGAGGCACGGCGATGTTCATCGCCGTGCCTCATTTGCATATGTTCTTGCGCAAGACTGGCCAGTGTAGATGTAGCCTAGCTGTAGACTATGAAAGCTGTTAAACCATTTTCAAAACGAGATCAAATTCTTGTTTTGTAGGACAAAGCCAAAGCTTTGGACACTGAAGCTATTAAGTCAGACCATGCGGTGGTAAGAACAAACAAAACAGACAGTCTGTCCTCCTTGCCCTTTATCCCCTTGGATGGAGGCATGAGGTGAACAAGGCTGCATGCGCTGACCAGTGGACACTACATTCAATTTTTCCAGCTTCAGTTCATATTGTGCATGCAAAACCTACAGTGAAATACAACAGGGATCATTATGCGAAGAACACATTTATGTGACATGATTTTAGCTTGGTTTGGCCCTGCCCACATCATCTGACCAAACTATGCATAGTTAAGCATGAGGTGAAATGGGGTTGCAAGACTGAAGACAGCAGCCCAAGTTTAACCACAAGTGCCAGAGTAAGTAAAGCTAGAAAGGGGCATCAGCAATTCTTTCATAGTTTTCAAGATGATTCAAAAGGCAAAGCCTATAATATTATAAAATTGTCCCTGTTGAACTCTCCCCCAACCTCCACCTTTCTATTATACTACATACCTAGGAAACATAAAGCTAATAGTATGTGGAATTACTACTAATGAATTAATTAAATAATACTTTTATTGAAAATAGGTGGGGAATTGTTTTGTTCTGAATACTGTGGGGTACAGGACACAAATTGCTGAAACTAATTAGACCTATATGCACATGCATATATTTCTGAACATCAATTTCTTCAGTTAATTCTAGATTTAGAAACTAGTTTTGCTTATTGATTAATGATTTCTGGGCTTATAACCAAGTTTCATGACATTTAAGATATTTATGATTCATCTCCCATAATTAGGCTTTGAAGAGTACCAGTAAAATGTTAGTAAATGTCAATTTTACTGTTCACTCAAACAAAAACATATTTCCATTGATGATAGCCAAAATTTACAGATAGCCTAAGGAAAAAAATGTTGCTTGACAACTCATTAGAATTGAAAGGATATTTTGATATGTCATGTTAACAATTTGTTTTAAACCTTACAAACAAACTCTCAACGTCTACAGTCTTTAAATAATAATTGTGTGATTTCCCCCACTGTCTGACCATAATTTCCTAAAACTGAAAATGCATACTAACTGAAAAAAAAAATGCTAACCCATAATTGTGCAGGACCATGAAAATTTAAATTGATAAAAATAGAAAAAATACTTAAAAAGAAGCATTGATATTATTCACTGAAATAATAAAAATGTAATTCTACCAAACCTATCCATAATATATAAATTTTATACTACAAGACCAGATGCATCTGTTGTCAGGGAACCTTCTCCTCCTCACCCATCATTACTTTGTAATGAAATCTTTTATTGCAGCAGGAATTACAAAATTAACAAAACTGAATAGAACATGTAATACTGAGCTAGGGAACAGAACTGATAAAGAATAAAGAGAACAGTATAACAACAAACTGAGCTCCAAAGACATGAATGCGAGTCTTAGTAATCTTTTCTTGCCAGGAGTTTTATTTTCTCCTACTAAAAAATATACTGCAAATAGGAGATACATCAAAACCACCCAGAACTATACACAAATATTTTACAAAAAAAATACACTGTACTCCAAATCAGTTTTAACAAAATGTGTTATTTTTATAACTGAGAAGGAATATGGGTTATTGGTATCACATGCTTTAAATGTTGCAATCATAGGTTTCAAAAGTTTCAAAGCAGTTCATCCAAACTGAGATCAATTTAGCAATTATGTCAAAGTTACCACTTTCATATTGTATCTGAAATTTTATAAAATATTAAAAATGCTTATTCAAAGATACAACTATCAAAACTACAAGTTATTATTTTGTTTGTATTTCATGATTTTATATTCTAAATTTCCAGAATTCAAAGCTTCTTTCTTAACCTCTTCCTCTGTTGGTTTTTAAATGTTTTCTCTTGCTAAATATATTTAACCTGTTTCAGTAAAATTCTAAATGATTCTAATGATGCATCAATGTTCTCACATTATTCTGAACGAGAGAAATCTACTTATAGCTGCGTTGGGCAAAATACAGCCTGCTAGCCACATCCAGCCCTCCAAGCCGCTGGATCTGGCTCGCAGGAGCTTTCGCCAGGCTCCCTGTCTTCCCAGCCCCCATACACTGCTCAGAGCAGTGAGAAGGGGGAGAGAGGCTTCAAGGGCTGCCCCCATCCCCAGAAAAATCTTGCTTCTCCCATTGGCCAGTTTCCCCCGGCTTGTGGTGTTCACAGACGCACATGGCCCCTGCAGATGGTGCAGGAGCATGGAAGGCAGGGACCCTGGCTGAGGAACCTGCTGGGTTGCTAGCAGGGAGCCACCCATATAAACATCTCCCAGACAGAGTCTGCTTCTGGCATCCCATTCGTTCCCTCCCCCGCCCAACCCTCTGCCTCCCTACACCATGTAACCCAAATCCTCTGCACCCCTGGTCCTACACCCATACTTCCTCCCAGTCTTGCAGACAATCCTCTAGCCCCAGTCACAACCCAAATCCTTGCACACCATCCTACACTGCTTCTCCAGATCACAACCCCCTCCTAAGTCCTGCTCCCCATACTATAACACTCCTCCAGGTCAGAATCCTCTTCCGCATCCATACCCTGTCCCAGACACTAGCAACCCCTCTTGCACCCGTCTTCTGCCCCAGATCACAACCCCCTCCTTCACCCAAATTCCCTCCCAGACCCCAAACCCCCTCCTGCATCCCAGTCTTTCACCCCAAGCTCCATCCTCTATCCAACCTCCATCCCAGACCCCGCACTTCCTCCACTAATACCATGGAAGAGTGCAGTCCTTGACCACCTACCAAATTCTTGAAGTGCCCCCCCCATCAAAAATTGCTGCTCACTCTGACTTATAGTATACTCTGATACAGGAAAAGTTTTACAAAAAAGATTTAAGTCCTTTATTAAACTACAAAACCAAGCAAATACAAGGACACAACTACATCATGGTAGTCCCACAACATGGTTAAAACACAGTTCCATTTTGTACAGTAAATGGCTTGGAGAGAGGGTTACAGTCCAATATATAATGTAAAAATATGGAACCATGCCTTAATCATCTCTCTGACCACGATTTATTTTAGTACAGACAAAATCTGATGAGTATGACAAAGGACAAATTACAATCCCCATTTTAATGACTATGATTGTTCATAAAATGATTCTGCTGCCCTTTATCACTGTTAAATGGGAAAAATTACAATTTGTATATTTTTTCTTAAATGTAATTTTAGATTAAAAAAAAAAATCTTACTGTTATTTGACTCAGGCCAGCCAATCTCATTGTTAAAGTTGGAGACATAAAGTACTTAAACGCAAGATCAAGACTTTCTTTATCAAAACACAAGGCTGTATCCAATGGCTCTTTAACTGTACTCCACATTAAATCTGCCATGTTCCGGGCTGCACTCTGTCGCAATTCTTGGTCTGACAGTTTACATAAATACCTAAAATACATCATACAAAAAGGAGAAAGAAGAAATAGGACATGATTCCCAATAAAACATATGTGAAACAATCCTGCATGAGCATTTCAAATATATATATTTCTAGCAATCTTTACGATAAAAATATTAATCCTAAACACACATAATTTGCAACTATAGTATATTAATAATAATGTAATGGGCCATCTATAACTTAGTAGATCAAATAGGTAAGTGAGAAGGAAGAAATAGAGTTGCATAGAATGATTTGGGTCAGGGGTACTCAAACTTCATTGTACTGCAATCCCCTTCTGACAACAAAAATTACTTTACAACCCTAGAAAGAAGAATTGAAAGCCTCAGCCTGCCAGAACCCTGCCATCCCACAAAGATGAAACTTGAACTCTATCGCCCCTTGTAGGGAGGCAAGAGGGGAAAAAGCCGAAGCCCAAGGATTTCAACCCCAGGCAGGGGACCTGTAACCGCAGCCCCATTGCCCAGCGATGAAGCTGAAGCCTGGGATGCAGCAAATCTAACACCAGACCGGGCAGACCCATTAAAACAGGAGCATGACCCATTTTGAGATCCAGACCCAGAGTTTGAGAACCAATGATTTAAGTTCCGTTAGTAAACATGATTCTGATCACACAACCCCATAGGCTTTAGAGCCTGACATGAAGCCTAAGTTGCAACATCCACACTAGGGATGTCAAATATCAATTAACTAATTGAATAGTCGATGGTATTTCCATCGACTATTTAATTAGTCGATAAGGACTAGCACACATTCCGCCTTTGAAATGTACAAGAGTCCCAGTGGGGGCTCTTGCACATTTCAAAGTTGGAATGCTGCATGGAGCCCGGGCCAGCAGGGAGTCCCCTGTTGACCCCAGGCTCCATGCAGTGCTTCCGCTAAGAGTCCTGCTGGGGCTCTTATACATTTCAAAGCAGAAGCACCCACATGGAGCCTGGGGTCAGCAGGGGACTTCCCGCTGGCCCCGGACTCCACACGGCATTCCAACTTTGAAATGTACAAGAATTCCCGCTGGGGCTCTTGTACATTTCAAAGCGGAAGCGCCGCTGCTGCGCCCCTGCCCTGTCCCACGGAGATGGAGCTGGGGGGGACCCGACTTTTAAGCTGGCTCCCCCCAGGACCACCTCCTCTTCCCCTCTTTGCTGCCTCTTTGTGATAGAGGCAGCAAGGGAGGGAAGCGACTAGTCACCTATGTGTCGACTATCTGATAAGGTTTTGCTTATTGGATAGTTGACTAGTTGATTAGTCGCTTATATCCCTAATCTACACTGCTACTTTCAGAGTGCTAGCTTGAGCCTCACCAATGTGAGTCTACCTACCCAGACTGAGACACTTGCCCCCAGCTCCAGTATAGACATATCCCATATTCTTGTTTGTGTCCTCACCTACAGGGCTGATAGAACCTTTGTTGTATAATCAGATTCTGACATATTTAGAGAATGAATATATATATATATATAATTTCTCCCAGCAAAACCATGTCAACTGTGTTTGTATGAAACCTTCCATGCTTCAGAACTATTTTTGTATCTGTAAAATCTAGGAATTTACTTGGGGGGAAATTCTGCACCACTCTGTGGGCACAGAATTCATATCATCTGCAAATTTCTTTGCTTTCACACAGAAAAACAAAGAAATCTGCAGAGCACACACATCCCTGCCCTTTCAGTCTGGGTGGATCCAAACTATCTGAGTGCTTGGATCAACTGTCAGAGACATAAATCACGGCAGGGATAAGGGTGGGCTGGGACAGCATGAAAATGAGCAGGAGGGATTCTGTCCCTCTGGCTTGCTATTTCAGAGTGCCAGGCATAAAGCTTTAGGTTGTTTGGAGATAGGCTTGAGGCAAACTCTGTTCCTTGAGGCAGGGCAGAAATATAGCAGCCTGCCTGGGCAGTTGTTAATGTTCCTATTGTTAGTTAACTGTTCCCATTCTTGCTGTGGTTTTAAGGCTCCTTTAGACTGACAAAGCGGTGAAAAGGAGGCTTACTGTAAATGACAGTAAGGGAATCCTCAGCTAGGAAGATCTATGTACTTTCTTGATTTTTTTCCTGTGCCAGAGTGACACAAATGGGTTACATTACAGTTCAGGATCAACTTTACTTTACTTATTAAAAAAAAAAAAAAGACTCTGAGGACAAATAAAAGATTTATAAAGCAGTAAATAAAACGTCATGATAATCAGAACCAAACACGTCCCAAAGTAACTGGAATACAGGGTACTGGTTACTCTACTGTAACAAACTTTCACTGTGTTTAGGAAATGCTGAATTGTTATTGTGCTTTTTTTCTATACTGTAATTTATATAAATTACCAAAATAATTTGAACTAATAGGATTACACTGCATTATTTTGACAAATAAAATATGCAGAGTTTTGCAGAATATAATTTTTTGGCACAGAACGCACCCTGTAGTGTGAAGAAGCTGAAGATGATTGACCAATCAGTAAGTTTCAAAACAAATCACTGCTGCCAAAGATACTGGAATATTTTACACAAAAAACAGAATAGCTGGACAATTTAAACTAGTCCACCATTTCCTGATAATGTAGGAAGCAAAGCCCCTAGGGACAGCTGGTGTAAAAGTGAACATGCATACAGAGTAACCTATGCAGCTGTGAATATCCTTGCCTTCATAGTGACCTTGGAGTCACAAGCAGCAATCAGCCACATACAAGGCAGCAGTGGTTACAGCAACACAGTTTGATGGTTCTGTCTACACACTAAACAACTGCTAGACCAGCTACACCAAGATAATCATGCTATAACCCAGGAATTGGCAAGATGCAGTCTGTGGGCCAAATCCGGCCACCAAGCCACCTAATCTGGATCATAGGCCACCACACTGGGATCCTCAGGCACAGAGCAGCCCCCACACTGCTTTAAGTGGCTAGATGCTCCCTGTTGCTATCTGTTCCAGCCAAAAAGAGCTGAGAAATTGTGCTAGGGGCAGGGGGAAATCTGCAAACCCTTCTCCACCCCCATCCCCACCCCGTCTCCAGTACCTGGAGCGGAGAGCCACAGGGAGCAGCCAGCTGTCTTAAGCAGTCTGAGGCTACTGGCAGGAAGGGAGCCTGCCTCGGGGTTCTGCAGAGCTGCTGGCTGTGAGCCGCCTAGGTAAGCACCTCCCAGCTAGCGCCTGCCTCCCTGCATCCCAACTCCCTGCCAAAAGTTATCACCCAAACACTCTGCACTCCCCCTCCCCCAGGTCACAACTCCCTCCTAAACCCTGCATCTCCTCCTACACCCATCCCTGCAAGCCAGAATCCTCTCCTATACCCATATCCTCTTCCAGATCCTGCACCCCATCCCCTCCTTCACCCAAACTCCCTTTCAGATCCCTCACTCTCTCCTGCACTCTAGTTGCCTACCCCAAGCTCCCTTCTACACCCAACCTTCATCCCAGACCCCACTCCCCCTCCATAGAAAAGTATAGCCCTCTTATCAAAATCTTGGAGTGGCCCCCCCATCAAAAATTATTGCCTACCCCTGCTATAACCTCTACCACCAGTAAGGTTCAGACATAGTTCACTGGCATGTTTAGGACAACTAACCATGTTTACAGTTACAATTTAGTCATGGGTATTTTTTAGTAAAAGTTGTGGACCAGACATGGGCAATAAACAAAAATTCACAGCCCATGACCTTCTTATGACTCGTATTATATACTTGTGACTAAATCTTAGATAATGGAGGGGTAGAAGGGTACTGCTGCATATTCCACCCCACAAAAGCTTATGTCCAAATAAATTTGGTAGTCTTTAAGGTGCCATAGGATTCCTTGTTGTTTTTATTAACTACGGTATTGACAAAAAACAGCATTTAACTATCGTCTTTCAGTAGGGTTCAAATTTCACCATGGCTGAACTAAATTCTAACCAGTTTCATCAGCCTCAGAGAAAAAGTATTAATAGTTCATACATTTGCCAATATTCTAAATTTGCATCTATTCATGCAGACTGGACACGCCTGTGCTAAAAGCTAGCATGGCCACAAGTGAGGTTAAACTGATCTAACCACATTTACACTCCATTCTTTTGCCTTGTTTCGTGGGTCTAAACATTAACCAGTTGGAGAAGAAACGTAAAATTATTGGGCTTCATTCTCATTTACGTTAAGGCCCTTTTACACTGTTCTAGTAATGTAAAGAGGCCTTAAAGTCAATATACTTTAAGTCTCCTTAACATTGCCAAATTAACAAAGACACATTTGTGTGAATGATAATCAGGACCATAGCGTTCTTTACTTGCTAACAGATAAGCCAGGGAAGAGCACAAAAAGGGCCAGGTATGGAATAATTCCCTCAATCCAGAACAACTCAGAGCAGATCTTCACATATCTTCACTGGAAATAAGGCAAGAGTAAATAAACCAAACTAAAAGTTCATC
The DNA here is from genome assembly GCA_032595735.1 of Pelochelys cantorii. Taxonomy (NCBI): domain Eukaryota; kingdom Metazoa; phylum Chordata; order Testudines; family Trionychidae; genus Pelochelys; species Pelochelys cantorii. The sequence continues at coordinate 181,677,053 of CM064328.1, forward strand.
CACTACCATGCCCAGACAATAAAAAAAATGATCTTTGCCTATTTTCAGTGTCAGTCTACAAGCAAATAAGCCAGAGAGGAGGGGGAATTATTTCCCAAAGCCAAATATGGCTATCAGACCCAGACCATATGGATAAGACAAAGAAATGGCTTGAACTTTGAAAAACGTTGAGTTCTGGTACAATTTAAAGTTCTAATGTTTTGTCAAACAATGAAACTTTTTGTTATCTTTAAAGCTTACCTGATAACATAGGTCCTAAAAGGTATAATGTGCTGCATGACAGCAGGGATGTGTAACCATATCCTGATCTATAAGCAAAAACAAAAAAAGAAACTTAATTATATACATTTCTGGAGAACAATGAAATGCAAAGACCACTAATAAAGTTTAGAAATGAAAAATTGTGTCAAAAAATAAGGCTTTGGGATAAAATAGTTATTCACATTCTCACAACAATTGTTCTTTGAGATTTATCATTCATGTCCGCTTCAATCAGATGGGTGTGCACGCACATGCAATCACGGAAGCCAGAAAATTTCTCCCCTAGCAGCATCTGTTGGGTTGGCCTGAGCACACCCTAGGGTAGTACCGTTATGGAGCCCAATATATAGCCCTGCCAACCCACCCACTCCTCAGTTTCTTTTTGCCAGCAGCTCCAACAGAGGAGTACAAGCATGGGTACTGGAATGGACATGAACACCACATCATCTCAAAGAATAACAGGTATGAGAACGTAAGTAACCATGTTTTCTTCTTTGAGTGCTTGTTCATGTGCATCCCAATCAGGTGACTCACAAGCTTGAATTCCACAAGGTAGGGTTGGAGTCTTGCACTGACTGGGGCACTGCTCTGCTGAAGGCCATGTTGTCTCTAGCCTGCTGGGTAATTGCAGAGTGTGCAGCTAACATGTGGGTAGATAACCATGTCACCACTCTGAAGATTTCCTATGCCAGGAATGTTGTCGATGAAGCCTGTGCCCTGGGGGAATTACAAGTGCAGGCGCAGGAATGCCTGTGAGGCTGTAGCACTCGCAAATGCAGAATATAATCCAAGAGGATATATGTTGAGTGGATACAGGCTGACCTTCATTCTATTTGCAATTGCTACACATAACTAGACCATCTTCCTGAACAGTCTAGTTCTCTTAATGCTGTGTACATCCAGAGAGTGAAGTCTTTGTTCCCAACCACTGGAATGTGGCTTACGGTAGAATGCCAGGAGGAAGCTGTCCTGATTGACGTGGAACTGAGACACCATTTTTGGGAAGAAAATGGGATGAGGTCTTATCTGCAACTTGTCCTTCTACAACATGACATGGGGAAGGGGCTCTAATGTTAGGGCCCTGATCTCCAAAACCCTCCTAGCCGAGGTTATGATCACTATGAAAGCCACCTACAGAGGTAAATCATGACATGTTGCTAAAGGTTCAAACGGTGGTCCCATCAATCTAGAAAGTTCTAATTTGAGCTCCCATGCCAAGATAGGCTTTCAGACATGCAGATATAGTCTCTCTAGTCCTTTCAAGAACAAAATGACCATGGAGTTAGCACACACCACTTGTCCGCAAGCCACTCAGATAAAAGGTTGATTTGGCAGCTACATGAATTCTTACTGACAAAATTGAAAGCCCTTGGTGCTTCAGGTGGTTCAGAATAAACGGTACTAAGGCTAGCATCGGGATGAACGGTACTGAATTAACCAGACTGAAAATCTCTTCCACTTGTCGAGGTAGGCGGATATCGTAGAAGGTTTCCTGCTGCAAAGGAAGACTTGACAAACCTAGTCAGAGCAGGAAAACTCCATGGTGTTCAGCCATGGAGCTTCCATGTCATGAGGTGCAACAACTTGAGGTTCAGGTGTCAGTGATGACTGCAGTCTTGCATCAGAAGGTCCAGGAAGAGTGGTAGGGTGATTGGGATCTTCACTAACATGCCTAGAAAGGATGTACACCAGTGCCAATGGGCTGACACTATCAATATAACCTGAGCTCGCTTCCTTTTCATCTTTGAGAAGTATCCTGTGAACAAGAGGAATAGGCAGAAAGGAGATGACCTCCCCATAGGAGGAGGAACATGTCGTTGCAGGAGCCCTAACTGTGGTTTTGGAAGGAACAGAACTGCTGATACTTCCTGTTGAGGCATGTGACAAACATGTCCACCTGGAGAAAGTGCCGAAGAACAGGTGCTTTGCGTAAGACCAACTGACCCTAGGGTGAAAAAACAAACAGCGAATAGTCCTATAGCACCTTAGAGACTACCAAAAAATGTAGATGGTATCATGAGCTTTCGTGGGCACAACCCTCGAAAGCTCATTATACCATTTCCATTTTTTGGTAGTCTCTAGGGTGCTCTAGGCATATTTGCTGTTTTTTAAGGTTTTTCAGGTATAGACTAACATGGCTACCCCTCTGAAACTTCTGACCCTAGAGTGGATTGGGGGCAGAGAGCTGCCTCCATGAGCAAGATCCTGAGCCTCTGCTCATGATCTTTAAGTAGCCACAGACGAAAACTTTTGCAGATGTGGTGCTTCTCTTTTTGGTGACCCTCAGTGAGACACTTTAGGCACTCTGTGTGGGAATCACTCTTCAGCATAAGCTTGCTGCAGGCCTGGCAAGCTTTGAACCCTGGGCACCAAAGTATGCGCTAGTGGGGGGAAAGAAGAAAAACACTATGCAATATGACTTTAACTAGTGAACTTAACTAACAAACAATTAACAAACAAACAGGACACTTGTCAAGCAAGAGCAAGAGGTTCCAGCTGCCATCACCAAGTGGTAAGAAGGAACTGGGTAAAGGGTGGGTCAGCAAGGCTATATATTAGGCACCATAACAGCACTAGGGGGCACCCAGGCCAACATGACAGATGCTGCTAGATGAAAAAAAATCTTCCAGCTTCCATGCACACAGGTGTTCCCCTAGTTGGAACTCACATGAACAAGCACTCAAAGAAAAATGTTGGCTTTTTGTAAACTTTTATAGGTTCCAATGAAATTTCTTCCAGTTTTCAAAAATGTATTCTGGAACAAGTTACCACAGCTAATAAATTAACCCAGATCTGGAGTCATATTTTTTTCTGCTAATCAACAAGAAAAATAAGCTAAAAATCAGTCTTAACACCCTTCATTTGTGAACTTTCTATTCCCTCCTGTTTCTTCAACCGAATACATTCTTCAGCTCCTATTCTGACCTCCATTTGTAATGTATTTTTCTCTTCTAAGGGAGCTATATGAAGATTCCACCCCTTATGCCGCTGTTGATTATACCCATTTATTTGATTTTGGTGGAAGATTTGATACTTTGAGCTAATCCATATTACAACTACAACTGTGATTTTGTAATCAGTTAAAATATATGACCATCTTAACCAGTTAAATGCTTTTCTGCTATCAAGTTTGCACATCCATATTTACTATCCTGCTAACCTTGTTTGTAACAGTGCATTCTGGGAAAAACCAAGGCAACTATCTCTGCCAATGACTGGGATGCCCAGGAGACACACACACAAAATGTGTGAGAAAAGTACTAAGATGCCCCACAGCAAAGGAGTTACATTCATACTATCAAACTATACCAAGTCATTAGTCTACCCTTTGAGAGGCTGTTCAGGTGAAGTTAGAGAGACACCACCCTGCTCATGATCTTCAACTTCTCTACCCGCAACATCTTAGCCACATTCATGAGTGTGTACAGGTCTGTCTTGGTAGAGATAGGCAAAGCCACATCATTTCCAGTACTGGCACAACTTCAGGCACACAAAACTGATCTCAAAACATTTGTGCTCTTTTTCCCACAAGATCAATTCCTGGAAACCCTTGCAATTCCAGTGCATTTTTCAGTAAGAAAAAAAGGGAGGCAAACAGGAGGTCTAGCTTTACAGCATTTCTCCCTGAGGTACTGCACTACAGTAACATGACATGTATTTCAACTCACTGGCCTCTTTCTCTTCCACTATGCTGGACCACATCACTTGGATCTCGCAATAGCTTCCTACTATAGCCTTTGACAACTCAATGATGAAACACTGTGCACAGGCCCATAAAGTACAGTATTGTAGATGAAAAGATTAAAGAGGATTTATAAATCAAATGTCCTACTTGGGACATCTATGCACACAGGATAAAACAACGGATTACCAAAAATTCCAGCAGTGTACTCCCACGCTGCACACATTTTCACATGTTTACATTCGTGTGTAAAATCTTGGAGGCCTTTTTTTTTTTTTCCCCGATTACACTTCTCCAAAATAAAATCTCCACCAGTCAGCAGCAGTGTTTAGCAACATGACTTCAGATCACTCGCAGATTTCTACAAAGGCGGGTTTCAAACTCACAATACCTGTGTATAGTTCAGGTTCAATAGCTTTCCCATGTCCCTCTGAGCCACTCATGTCCTGCAAAAACTGGTTGGCTAGCAACTCTCTTGGGTAGTCTGCCTGCATATGTACAGCATAATTCATTTGGCAAAAGAGCATTTAGTGTGTGTCTCCCTACAAAACTTAACTCTTTTCTGAAAAATGTTTTTAATAACGCATCCCCAAAGGGATTATGAGTGTCATACACTAGCTGACACCATAGCTGTGCTTGTGCCCCAAATCAATTGTGAGACATTTACCTCTTCACATAACACAAAAACTAGGAGTCACCCAATGAAATTAATAAGCAGCACCTATAAAATAAACACAAAGAAATACTTCTTCATACAACACAATCTGTGGAACTCGTTGCCATGGGATTTTGTGACAGCCAAAGTATAATTGGCTCCAAAAAAATTATGTAAATGTATGGACTATAGATCCATTAACGGCTATTAACGCCAGGCTTTGGGTGTCCCTAAACATCCAACTGCCAGAAGCTGGGACTGAGTGACAGAGAAAGGATCATTCTAAGTTGCTCTGTTCTGTTTATTCCTTCTGAAACATCAGGCACTGGTCACTGTCAAAGGACAGGATACTGGGCTAGATAGATTATCGGTCTGACCCAATATCGCTGTTCTTACATGATTCGTTTTTGACAAATTCTTTTATGAGTAGATTGGATTTTACAGCCTTAAAAACTAAATTGTTTATAAAGGTTATGATGGATGACATGTCCTTTGTGAATCCTTAGTTATATTTGGTGTGTGTTTTTCATACAGAGGAATATGAACCAGATGCTTTCCAAAAATTTCAGAAGGGAGACTTCTTTAATTGTCTTCACTCAAAAAACCCTATTTGTGGATTGTCCTTGAAATTTTCAGAGAAACGCAAATAATCATTCTGAATTAGCTGTAAAATGTGGAAGCAGAATACTGTATTTTAAAGGGAATTAGTAGATGGATGGTAGTGACCAAAATTTTTATTATGAAACACTTATTGCATACTAGATTCTGGGAGGAATACCAGTCTCTCCACAATCTAATCATTTTCAGAAAAACAAATTTCTAGCCCATAACATAGTAACTACACTACTTAGAAAAACAAAACAATCTATCCTTTCCAAGGGCTCCAAATTAAAGCTAAGTCAGTGAATCTAAGAATCTTAACGATCAGAGCAGGTTAACTGCCATTCTCAAGAACTGCTAGTACGGTGAAAATGCATTTAGCTAACATTACACTACAGTTTTAAGTTAACACAGCAATTATTATGTAACAGCTGACACTGCAGAGCTACCCTGCAGATCTGTTTACTGGACTATCGTTCACAGGGCTACTCATAAATCTCGTATTAACTTAGTTGTGAAGTTCGTAAACTGAAGTGGATGACACAAAAAGTCACACAGTAGTTGGGTTTGTACGAGAGGGATATGTGATTTTCCTCACAAAAATTATTACTGAATTTTTATGTTAAATGTGCACTTCTATGTTCAGAATTTCATTTAATGAGCAATCAAACATGTGCAAGTGAAAGGCAAGGAGAAATAACTGAAATCAACATTTAAACATTATTTACCATTGTGAAGTGAAAGAAAATCCATTTAGCAAATTTATCACCCCAAAAACATAATTTGTCATATTCAGAATTAATCAAACCTCTTATAATATAAAGGGAACAGCATTACTGTCCATAGTAATAAAAAAATAGAAACATCAATAAGGCCCTACTTGAACTGTGGAATGACTGTCAAATAATTGTAGCTGAGTTGTGGATAAGATATAGAAAATTGCAGTATCCAGGGCTGACAACGGGAGCCCTGGCCATACGGAGGGCTGTTAATGGGGCTGGCTGTTAAAATGTAACATATGGTGGCCGAGGGCAGAGAGCTCAGTGGTCGGGGCTGGCAGGCAGGAGGCTGCCGTCCCCCAAGAAGAGTCTGGAGGCCAGCAGCAGAGGGGCTGGACTTGACCATCCTCCAGTTCAACAAATTCCCTCGTTCAGGTTCCGAGGGTGCTAGACCAGGGAGGTCTAACCTGTAATAGGGAAGGGAAGGGAAAGAAAAGACCAACACTTTAAAGGCATTTTTATATTTCCCCATCCTGGAAGCTGCCACGGACTGATTTGGACCACAGCAGTGTTCCCTATAAGCTAAGCACTTGAGTGGCCATCCAGGAAAGATTCAAATGACACCCAACTGATTAGCAGGGTGCCCACAGCCAGCAGCATGTGTTTCAATTGGTGGTTAATATGTGCACATGCCTTAATGCACATAACAAAATTTATTCTGCACATAGATGGAAAAAATGAGAGGGAACACTGACTTTACTCTGGAGCTGTATTACTTATAGCCTTCGAGTTACTCTAAATCAGGGGTTCTCAGGACAAATTTTTGGTGGCTGCAGAGTGTGATCACCAAGTCTTGCTCTCAAACTTTTTCCTGAAATACTTACTTAGCTTTCAGTAAGCCAAATAAATATGCACGTATACAGATCCTTATCATCGTAACGTATTTATTACTAGCTAGGCAAGTCTGTTCTGAAAAACTACATTAAACATACAAGTGTTACTTTTCACAACAGACTTGTCCCCAAGTTTGCCAGGGCTAGGGATGTAAACCTCATGAATTCTTATCAGTTAATCAACTATACTATAGTCCCTGGGGACGAGGCCGGCAGCCAATGCAATCCGGCCTCACTCTCAAGGAGCCCCTTGCCACTTGGTGCTGCTGCCTCTGTGGGATAACCAGCTCCCCTTGCAGACTGGCTGCCTGTCACTCTGTGCTGATGCCTCTGAGACACCAAAGAGACAGCAGCATGGGGTAGCAGCAGCCCCTGTTTGGGGGGGGGGAGGGGTTCTGAGATCCCAGACCCTGCACAAGCCGGAACTGATCCGGGCTGCCTGCCTGCCCAGCTCCTAATACACTTTAAATGAAGAGCTGCAGCAGGGGTAGGTCCTGGACCGATTGCAAGCCAGGACTGAGCTGGGCTGCTGGCCAGCCTGCTAAAATATTTACTGGCAGGCGGGGGGGGGGAGGGGGAAGAGAGCGATGGAGGGAAAAGCATGTAGTCTATGGCATTAACCTATAAGCTTCTACTTATTGGTTAATCGACTAATTATATCCCTAGCTAGGGCTGAATAAATTAAGCCCTACATGGAGGGCCAGGGGAGGCAGCAGGGACCACGGGTGATGCGGGTGAATGGGACAGTTGGGGAGAAAGGCAGAGGGTTGGAGCCTGAAGCGCTGTGGCCAGAGCCTGAATCCCTGCAGCTGGAGGATGGGGCCCAGGGATGGAGCCTGAAACGGTGTGGTTGGAACCTGGTGCTGAATCCCAAAGCCAGCTGCTTGCTACTCCAGCATTGTGCCTCAGGTGTTTCCAGAAGGCAGCAAGACACAATCCCTGCTGGTGACCCTAGCAAGCAATACCAAGCTGGTGCATCCAGGAGCATCAGGGAGGAAGAGGGGGCTGCTGCTACTCCCCACCAATCAGAGCCCAGGTGACTGGGCCCGCAAGAAAACCCCTGATGCCTGCATGCAACCATAGTGCCTGCATTTGAGAAATGGTGCTCTGAATCACATCAGCTAGAATTACTTCATAAAGTTTACCCCAACTGCTCAAGATTGAGGGAACTCTGCGTACCGTAGCAACACCCTCCAATGCAGGGCTACTCAACACGCAGCCCACATGCGGCCCACAGCCCGTCAGTTTGCAGCCAGTGGTGCAGTTTGGGTTTACACAGGGCTCACCAGGTGGCCCACAGGTGGGAGCAAAACAAAAAAGTAGTCAATATAATGCTCTTCTGATGAGATGCATTTTAGTAGTTAAATTCCTGGACTGTCATTGGTCATTAAAAGTGCTGTCATATGGGTGGAAGTCAGGTAAATATGTATTTTATTAATATCAGCAGAACTGACTTACATGGGGCCTGTGTATTGTGTAGTCTTGCCTTAATCTTTGTATTCATGCCGACAGTGTGAAATAAGCTATTTGCCTATATATTTGCACGTACATGCAACCACACTTAAGTTGCGGCCCTCGGCATGTGCTGCAGGTATCATTGTGGCCCCCAGGGCTTCCAAAGTTAAGTAATCCTGCTTAATATTTGGATTACCTGAGAATGCCTCCCTACACCAGAACAGGTGGTGTAGACTCATCAGTGCTATCTTTCTTCCAATCACAGTTACTATAAAGCTAAAGCTCAGTGGCCTATTTAGAACAACTTTCTAGTTACCTTGTGGCACCTGATAGTAACATAGGCATATGGAAGAAGGGAACAACCAAGATCAGATCCAAAAGACTAAATAACAGCAGTCATATCAGAATATAATTACACAGCATTTCATGTTAGTTATATTAAGTATTTACAGTTAAACATAATGAACAAAATTCTGTCTCCCTTTACAAGAATGTTCCTGAGCAAGACATCCCCTCCCATCACATCTTCATGCCATTCCTAGACCACAAATGACCACCTCCACATACATGCTTTAATTCCCACTACCAAAGTCTTCCAGTTCCACAGTATTCCAGTGCTCACAGTTGCCAGCTGTGATCAAGGGATACTTTCCTAGACTAATTTTACTGCAACCAGAATGTCTGGAAAGAGAAGGGAAGTCTTACAGGTGCCACTATACCTCCAACAGATCTCAGAGTAATGACTGGATAGAGCGATCTCTAGATATCCTTCTCTCCGTGAGGAGAAAACTGTGGCTTTTTCCTTCCTCAAGGTCCCTCTTCTTTAAATTTTCCCAGACTTACAGTCACTCTGCTCCCACTTTGTTACATTTTGATTTAAAAGTGTAACCAACTCAGGTGAATACTTACATTAGATACCACTGTGATAAATGCATGTGCTATAAGAAATGGCAACGTATCGGGGTTTCCATATTCAAAACAATCCTTCATGAGGGAAAGGCCATTTTTTCCACAAAATAGACAAACATAACGAAGCAAGTGCAACGGTACTTCTACATCCTACAGAAAATGAAGAAGAATATAAACATTTTATTTAAAAAGAAAAACAAGTGACTACTGAAAACAAAATAATCAAATACATACATATAAGGTAAGAGTTCAGGTAAGCAATGATGGATCATATATACGTATATAATACTAAACATGACTATTTTATACTCTCAGAAAACATGTTAATTGTATTTCAGTGTTCTGTATAAATACATCAGAGGAAGAGTAGTTTAGTTTAAGGGACAATGTTGGCACAAGAATAGATATGAATTAGCCATCAATAAGTTTAGGCCTGAAATTAGATGAAAGTGTCTAACCATTAGAGCAGTGAAGTTCTGGTTCAGCTTTCCAAGGGAAGTGCACAGGAAAAAAAATCTAACTTGGTTCAAGACCGAGCTTGATAAATTTATGGTGGGGATGGCACGATGAGACTGCCTACATTACCATCCAGGACTGCTATTAGCAAATATCTCCAGCAGCCTGACATGGTGCACTAGATAGACAAGGCTCTGAGTTCCTACAGAGAATTTGCTCTCAAATGCCTGACTGGTGGGTGACATCCACATGCTCAAGGTTTAACTGATCACCGTACTTGCAAGTGGAAGAATTTTTTCCCCCCAAGAAACTATGGAGGGCTTTCACCTTTCTTCACAGATTGGGCACTGGTCACTTGCTTTTTAACTATAGTAAATGGTGGATTCTTTGTAATTTGACATCTTTAAATCAAGATTTGATTATTTCAGCAACTCAGCTAGAAATTACGGACATATTATAAGCGTGGGGAGGAATGTTTTTGTGGCTTGTGATGTGCAGGAAATCACACCACATGATCATGATAATTTTGGTCCCTTCTGGCCTTAACATCTATGAGTCAATGAAATATATATGACTTACATTCATATCACAGAATGCCCCTAATATATTGCTTTCTTGGGCAGAAATATCCTGGTTTAAAAGAAAAGAGAGATAAATATAATTAGCTAACAGTAGGAACAGAAACAAATTGTATGAAGGAAACAAAACCCAAAACACTCATGATGCACACTCCAGAAACCTAATTTTATAAAACTTAAGCTGCTTAAGATTTGTTTAGTTTTTAAACTGCCAAACTGACTTTTGCATTTTTCAATTAAATAATTGTTTTAAATTTGTATTTAAAATGTGTACTTGTAAGCTGAGGACAATGCTCCATCCATAAGGGAAAATTTCTTCCCCAACAGTTTTCTTTTTGGAATTCTTCTATACCAACTCAGACATTTCATTACCAGCAAGCAGGTAATGTACCCAAACATCTGAACTGACATAGTAAATGAATAGAGAATATACTGTACAATCATAAATCTAATGAATATTTAAGAGCTAAAATATAAAGGCAATCATTCTAATTCAGTTTCTTACATTTTTCCAAGCCCACTTGTAACATTCTTATACAAATACCTAATTGACAGCTTGTAAAACCAGTATCTGGTGGACAGTCAAATTACAAATCATACTTCTGTTAACTTTTAAAATCCATTATTGGTGCAAGATAGATTACTATAACTAAAAAGTTTAATAAAAATAACTTATGTTAATATGTTTACATTGTGCATTGGACAGCATTTTGTAGACATTCTATTTTACTGTTTCCCCCTTATTAAATCAATTTCCCCCATTGTTTGTGTTTATCTTTCACGCAGCAAGAGAGAAAACATTTTTTAAAACTATAAAATGTGACTGTAATTCACAAAATTTGCTGGGATACTATCAAACTAATTTCAACTGTTTACTAAAATCATTAGGTTTTCATGTTGACAATTTCCCTTTAAATACGGGGGGTGGAGCTTTTTAAACATTTAATTTAACTGAAGTTTTTTTGAGTTAATTTCAAATTGATCAGGTACAGAGAGGATCATTTAAAATTACATTACTGGTGGATTTTACTTGTGATAGAAAAAAACTTTAAAATATTCACTAAGTTTACAATGTAGGAATCTAAATATATCATATTTCCCCTTCACATTGAACTCCAAATCACGACTAAATTAATAGTGTTCTTTGTCAATTGTTTTTAAGAATTAAAATAGCTTTGTATAGTAACTAAGCAACACATTTTTCTGCCTAATAGATAAGAAAAATGGGCGTTTCGGTGTTGTGTCCATATCACCAGCAGAAACAGATTACGTATGAGGAAATCATCACTTGTTGAGGGAAGCAGAAACTGTTCACCTTTTACAGTATGGTTCTTAGCACATGGCAGCTGAAAGACAGTGGAAGTCTACACGTTAAGCGGAGTTCAGTAAAGGTGTTATCTGGAATGTCAAGTAGCTACTTTGCTTATTTCTTGTCTCAAGACTTCTCTTCCTATGAAGTAGCCATATTGGACTAAACACTGACAACAGTGGGACTAGAGATCTCTGCAACCTTCAAGAGACAAAAAGGATTTGACTAACTTGGCTAGGATGAACCAGAAAACCTGACAGGTCTGGAGTTCTAAACAGAATGCTCAGGGCAGTGAGATTTCCAGAACGTCACCTTTTGAGCCAAATAACAGAAGAGAGTTCCCTATGAGAATCAAAAGCAGAAAAACAAACACACCGCACAAACCCCCAGAGGTTAAACACCTTAAATGTTGTGTGATATGGACACAACCCTGGGAAGAAAAGTATAACAAATTCATCTTATTTACATAGAAAACTTATATGGGAACTGCCACCAAAACGTTGAGGGGAGCATAAAAATGAACAGCCGCATTTTCACACTGTTTTACCCTCTACTGAGCCACTGAAAACTGATTTGCTAACTCCTTTAAAGTTAATTGTCCAGTCCTGCCTGGAGGGATTTTAAAAGGTAAGGAAAACAGGAGCTCACTCCATGTTTTTGCGTCTTTCTCTTTACGGTTTATAGGAAGTCATCACTTCCAGAAAAAGGAAAAAATGACTTTCTAGACAGAAGCATATTCTATACATTCTGAAATACCTATCTGAGCTCACAGACCCTTTGCAAATTTAAGTCTGAATTAAAAAGAAAGTCGCAGCAGGTGGTCATGGATGCAGGACAAATAAAATTAACAAATATTTCAGACTCCACACCAAGCATGCCAACCTCATGCATCTCAAAATTCAGGAATCTCTAAATTCCCCATGTTTGAGTTTGTGATTTTTTTGGAGCGTTTTCACTGTTAAAGTTGTCAATCCCATGAACAGCACATGCTAGACTGAACGTCTATATGATAAAATAGGTCATGAGGTAAAACCTATCTTAGGATATCAAGAATGTTAACGGATACTATATTGGCATTATGGTAAACAGGTTTGTTCCCACATAATTTTTTTCCTTAAGATCTATACTCTCAAGTGATTTTTCTTCCAACTGACCAAGTCCAATTGTGGAATTCTTGTGTTCCAAACAACACAGACCTTCAGTAGAAAAGAGATTTTATCATCTCTTTTTAATTTTTTTCTCTCTCTATTTAGCAGAATAGACTCTTATATTACCATTCTGTTTTTGTGGTCCCATGACCACAAACTTGTCTGAAATAAGGTGTATTTGTGTTGTCCACAGGTTTGAGAATGCTAGTCTCATTGCCCTCAAATCGAACAAATGTATATGCCAGTTCTTTATCCTGGAAAACCTTGTCCACTGTGCTGTAAATATTTCTATGTGGGCTCCCAGTATTCTTGCTGAGCATCCATTGTCAGCTACAGCTTTTCTGGTTCCCAAATGAAATTTTCCTTCAGGGTGATTTTTCTGTCCAGATCAGATAACTCTCATTCACCTCTTCCAGTTTTACTTCTCTGTTTTCTATAATAGATATGCTGCTGCTAGTAAAAAAAACAAATTCAAGGGATAGATATGTTCCATAACCCATGAAATTTAGGGCAGGACAATAGAGTCCCTAGTAGGCTTATACACGAAACAGAATAGAATTCTCCCAACTAGATTTCTCTTTTCTCCCAATGTGAGTAAATCTACAAAGGTTCCACCAAGTACCTGGTAAGAGCATCAAAAGATTTCTAGACTGCTCTTCTGACTGCTCCCACTAGATTATATTTTCAGGGTACCCTTATAATTAAGGTTGACTCAAAGAGAAGGAATGTGAATTGCTAACTGTTACATTCAGTCAAGACAACCACATAATACCTGTGTGAAATAAGCAGAAATGATTGTTTGCAGATGTAATTGTTCTGTATGAGAGCTGAATGACATTTTTATGAGACAAATTTTCTTAGCCACAGTAAATGGTGTGGACGCACCTTTACAAATCTGAGGAACTCATGAAACCACCTACACAGCTACAAAGATTATTTATTTTGCAATGGAAATTTTCCTTTTTTTCCCAGAGCAAACAATAAGAACAATTAAAAGCATTCCCTCAAAACTCAATAAAATATTACTGTACACAGCAACCAGAGCCCATGTTCCATGGGGAAAGAAATTCAATTTTCACATACTGATTTTTTGGGGGGTATTGATGGGACTTACAAAGACCTGAGTAAGGGTTCTATGTAAGCTCAAAATCTTGTCTCTCTCAACAACTGAAGCTTGTCCAATACAAGATATTACTTTACTCATCCTATCTAATATTAAAAAAAGACATATTTGGATTTCAGTTTATGTCTGATACAGAACATTTTGAATGACTGACCACACTTCATATTTCCCCATAGGCCCGCTGTACAATTTAGTCATCAGCATTATATTACGGTAGAAATCAAAATGTGCTATGAGCTTGAACAACACAGATATATCAATCCTTCTCTGAAGAAATTACAAATTTGTTATGAGAAATTTGATATGAGCTGAAAGTGGGAATCATTTTTTTCTGATTTGCCTAGACAGCAAAATAAGTTTTCTTCTGGCTGAAATCCAGACCACAATATTTTGATATATTCAAGAAGTAACAGCATTTACTAATCCAAGTGGTCAGTAACTCAAGAGGTTGAGAGTACTGGTCAGCAACAATGCAGCCACCCTATTTATATTAGTGCCTGGCCCTCTTGCATACTATGTCAGCAAATCAACCAAAAAATCCTGTGATTGTCCCTTTTGAAAATCAGACAAGTATTTCCAAAGAGAAAACAAGATTGTGGTCTTCTTTTTTAAGAGAAGTAAATGTGTTTACACAGAAAAGAAGTTGCTCCCGAGCTGTTTCTGTCATTTTCCTGTGAAAAGCAAGGAGAAAAACTGAAGATCATTTTTTCAATGACCCCATGAAGAACAGAGGCAAAATCCCTTTTATTTAGCATTAGTTTTTAGCAGTATGAAAAACAAAAAGATACACCTATCCTCACTGGTCTTTACTAGTGAGAAACTGCATTGCAGTTCTATTTATTTATGATGATAAAGTTTAAAAGTAATTACGTAGGCCACTCTGAAATGTGGTAGGAAAGTCTCACTAACTGAACTCCAAACATTCACAGGTTCAGTTAATATAGATACTTGAGGCCACAGTTTAACATTTTAACTATACTCCAACAACATGATAGAATATACCGAAGATACTCAAATATGTCCCAAACAAAACAAAAATCACTCCGCCTCCCAGTTCAATAATTTTAACTAAACCAACATTTATTGCCAAGTTTGGTAAGATCCACTTATTCAAGGACTGAATATACTCATGTAAGCACACTAGCATGTATACCAAATCACATATAATTTATGTGCATCCTTAAAGTTAAGAAGAAATAGTATAATAATTTTAACTGAAACTTAGCTACTCAAAGCAGTGAGAGATTTTTTTTTTCAATCTTCTGAAGTTTGTGGGTTTGGATAATCATATTTTAATGTTCCAATATTTTGTAACACCCACATAAATGCATTAATGTGCTCTCCTGCATTTCAGTTTAGGCTTTCTTAACACAGCCAAATATACCCATATCTCAGTATAAAGTATAACGTGTTCTATTTAGTCATGAACAGATTTTCATAGGTGGAAGCGAAAATAAACCTTTTCAAGAATAAAGTTACTTTAAATTTGACAACTAGCACCCCAAATATAGCTACAAAAGCATTTCCTTCTGTTTCTGGGAATGAAAAGTTTGTAAAAGAGTTCTGAAAGTGAATTTTTGACAAAAATAAATTGTCAAAAAATATATGTTTAACAGCAAAAAAGTAACATCACAATGAAAAACTTGTAAAAATGGTAGTCAAGTTTGTAGATCTGCAGTTATGACAGTTATTCAGTTGATTATGGAATAGCAAAAACATGTGGTCTCATGCAAGTTTTAGTTTGTAAATTTTGTTTATAACAACAGATTTAAACAAAAATGAGTTTAACTCCTTCATAATATTTCTGGAAGGAAAATATATTTATGGTCCCTTTTGACTTCCTGCTACAGAGACTAACAGATAAATCAAATTATGCATTTATAGGCAACATTTTATTAACTGCTTTTACCTAGATTAATCATAAATTCTTTTAAGAAAACATGTAAGGGGCTGGTTCATATCCCAAAAAGTGTCAATGTAAAGACTCACTGAATTCAGTGGGAGAACTGAATCATTCCCATCCACGCTGTTTGTAAACTACAATCACACACAAAGTGTCTACCCTTCAGTGATAACTACACTATGTTTCACATAAAAACGAAATATGTACAAGGTAGGATAAGATATACCTCTATTGTGGGATGAGTATTATGCTTGTAAGCAGTATACAAAGGAAACTGAATCTGAAAGATTTTTGCCACACACAGCAACAGTTTTTCCTTCTCCTCAGTGCTCCATAAGCTAAAAGCATCAGTGCTCTTTGCAGATTCTTCTTCTGTCAGGATACAAGTTCTTGCAGAGTCTAACTTTTTCTCTATGCATTTTTGTCGTTCTCCGTTTTCTTCTTCATGAGACTCTCTTTCTACATTCAGTGGCTCATTTGTTTGATTATTCTGATCTTGCCATGTTGAATCTATGTTAATAGTGCAATGTTTACAGAGCTGGTCCCGTAGAGCTTGAACTTGGGCAATCACTAAGTTAATAAGCGCACATACTACTTGGTTAAAGAGCTCCAAATGCTTATACTCCTTGAAGCAGCACAGACATTGTCTGCAAACAAAAACAAAAAAACAAAGTAAAAATTCCTAGAGTGGCTCAGAATTAAAATATCTAAAAATGATAATCTCTTGAAGTTTTGGCTCTGTCAACGTGAAGGAATAACTAATAAATTAATAAATAAACTAAAATAATAAGGAAAGAGACTGATCTACATTTTTTTGAAAGTGGCTAGTTATAAGTTTAACATTAAACTATATTTTAAGTAACCAAGCATGTGATAAACCAGAGACAGAAAATTCAAAGGGACACAGATGCCAGTGTCAAGTACCAATACCGAAGACTTTGTTAATCCCTATAGGCACTCCATTTGTTTCCAGGTGTTCAGAAAACTACATGGTCCCAAGCATTGTTTGGCAGTTTTCAATTACTTATATACTAGAAAATATACCCAACATTGCACAGGTCCTTCAAGGCAGGGGGCTGGGAGGTTCAGCAGTCAGGGCAAGAGCTTGGGGATGGGGGGGGGATGGTGCAGGGCAGGAGGCTCGGAGTGTGGGGGTGCAAGAGTCAGGCTTGGAGGGTGAGAAGAGGGTTCAGGGCAGGGGGTGGGGGGACTCAGGAGTCAGAGCAGGGGGGTGGGAAGTGGGGGCTCAGTGGAGGGGCCGGGGCAGGGATACACGCAACCTGCCAGCTTCTCCCCAGGGACAGCCTGGGGCAGCAGAGAGGGAGGGGGCGCACTGGTCAACCAGCAGCTGCTCTGCTGCCAGCCAGCAGCTGCTCTCCAGGGCTGAGGCGCTAGCTTCCCCCCATAGTCATTCAAGGGTATAACTGTTCCTCCCGCTTGCTGCCCCCCTATGGTCATCTGTGAATATGTCTGTCCCTGCTATCGCACCCCTCCCCTTTCTGTCTCATGAAAAAGAATACCATTCCATGCATATCCCATTGTCCTGGTACAAACAAACTGTGACCTAGCTTTAAGTTAGCATAAGAGGAAGCAGTATACCAAATTTGGTGGTCCAAGGTCTTACCTTTCAGAAGGAGTTGTTAAACAAACGGACGGACACACAGACAATCAAACTCTCTTAAATATATAGTATATTTCACAATGGTAGGTATGGTCTGCATGTGTTCATAGCACCAGCGTATTGTGAAAAAAAAACCCTCTGAAATTTGCTGGAATAATTCTTGATCCCCCGCCCCAATTCTTTTTAACCAAAAAAAAAAAAAATTTATATGGCAGGATAGTTGACATCAAGCAAGAACATAAGATTTTATAATATTTTTCATTACTGTCATCTATCCTGTTTATTGCTACGTTCTTCAACAGCTTCTGGAATGCTCATCAGTATTTCAAAGGTGTGTTTTACACAAACATACCTAGGTGATGGCATGGCACGGCACACAGGTGGTTACATGTAAATAAAAGCCAGAATTTCCCTTATTCTCCCTCATTTTAGTCACACTACAATACTGTAATCTAGGGATGTAATAGTATAGTCGATTAACCGAAAAGCAAAAGCTTATAGGTTAATGCTATAGACTACGCACATTTCCCCACCCCCACATCTTGCCAGTAAATTTTTTACCAGTCTGGCCAGCAGCCCAGCTCAGCCCTGGCTTGCACTGGGTCCTGAACCTACCTCCACTGCGGCTCTGCATTTAAAATGTATTAGGACCCAGCTTGCCGGCTCAATTCCAGCTCGTGCCGGGTCCAGGAGCTCAGGCTCCCTTTCCCCCCTGACAGAGGCTGACTGGGGATTATAGAATAGTCAACTAACAGATAAGAATTCATGAGGTTAATCAACTATTCAATTAACCGATATTTAACATCCCTACTGTACTCCTAATTATTCTATTCACTCTACATTCTACATAATTTTTACAATAAATAGGGCAAATGTGATGAGTTTAAAGACACTTATGAAAAATACCTTTGCGTCCAGGAGTTGATATAAGCAAATATCTTGAGTGCATGTTCCTTTCGGAGCTGCAATCCATCACCACCTTCAATGTCAGATACTGAAGAAAAATAGTAGGTGGTTAATGGCATATATAATATTTAATGTGTCTTTTAACAGCTACATTAAACATTAAATATCAAATATAAATTTTGTTCCTAAAGCACCTAATTAGAAAAATCAGACTTTGCACAGGAACTGCATTGGTATTCAGAGTACAGTAACCTAATGTTGCAAAGGTTTTTCCAGCACAAAACTCTATCACCACAGTGCCATATATCCAGTATCCTCCCCAACACCAAGAAATCTGTTATCTACTGACAGGCCCTCAGATGCCACAGAATATGTTCAGAGGAAAAAGTCCAAGGTATATACCTTACACATTCAAAATGTCCTTTAACAAACAAAAACACCCCAGCAAAAGTAGATATCATGGAATGAGCCACTGAAACATCCCAAGAGAACCTGCTTCAATTCATAAATAAAAACCCCTCAGCTGCAGACCACTAATTGTTACCCAGAGCTTTTTTTTATGACAGTACACCCCGGGATAGCGTACAGGCACTTATCTTCCCATCCTACTTGAATTGAATGGGATTCCCCTCTGGCTCCCGACGGAAGTTTGCCCAGGACACGTGGCTCTTAAAGGGGCCACGACCACATTTCGGCCCCTGGCGCAGCTTTTTTTTTTTTTTTTTTTCCCCTCAACAACTTTGAGCCTAGAGTACTGGCACCTTTTTTTTTTATTAAGAAAAAAAAAAAACACAACACTGTTGTCACCCATAACCCCACACTGGAATCCATAATGGGGTATCATCAAACAACTACAACCCATACTCAAGGGGGCCCATACTGATAATTCTTTCCTGAACTCCCACTTCTGGCTTTCAAACAACCCTACCCCCAACATCTCCAAACTCATCACCAGAAGGAAGCTCCCCAGACTAGGACACACCAATTCAAAGTAGTACCACACGCTGCCAGAACAAAAGATGAAAAATGTGCAGACATATCTCTACTTTCACAATGAGCCACACTAGGGATGTAATAGTGTAGTCAATTAACTGATTAACCAATAAGCAAAAGCTTATAGGTTAATGCTATAGACTACACGCATTCCTGCCTGCCCCCCCTTTGACAGTAAATTTTTTAGCAGGCTGGCCAGTGGCCCTCCTCAATCCTGACTTGCAATGGTCTGGGACCTACCAACGCAGCAGCTCTGCATTTCAAGTATATTAAGAGCCAGGCAGGCAGGCAGCCCAGCTCAGTTCCAACTCATGCCAGGTCCGGGAGCTCAGACCCCCGTCCCCCCAGACAAGGGCTACTGCCACCCCGTGCTGCTGCCTCTTTATCAGAGGCAGCAGTACAGGGCGATAGGAAGCAGGTTCGCAAGGGAGGCTGGTTTTTAAACTGGCTCCCCTCGCAGACCAGCTCCCACCTGGCACCCTGTGCTGCTGCCTCTGGTACAGATGCAACAGTGCTGGAGTGCCATGGGGCTCCTCGGGAGTGAGGCCAGAACACACTGGCTGCTGACTCCACCCCAGGGATTACAGAATAGTCGACTAATAAGAATTCATGAGGTTAGATGACTATTCAATTAACTGATATTTAATATCCCTAGTCCACACCCCTCATAACACACCTTTCAAGATAGGCATGTGCAGGAACAGTGCATCACAAATGCCCCAACAACAACTATGTGAATTAAACCAGATGATCACTAAACTCTCAAAAGAACTCATGCAGGAAAATGATAAAACAAAAGAACACCCAATCACCTGTTGAACACCTTTTGCAAAGTGATCACTCGATCACTCCGTATCTGACCTTATCAGTCCTCATGCTCAAAGGAAACCTGCACTACACTTTCAAGAGACAAGCCTGGGAGTTTAAATTCAGAACTTTGCTAGACACTAAAAATCATTATCTTAAAAATATCTTTACAAATCTTAATCTTTCTGGCACAGGGGCATGAAAAAGAAACACATGATCCTAAGTACAGCAAGTTACATCACTGTAAAGTGACAGTGTAAACCAGGCTACAGCGCACTACTCCCCTCATGGAGGTGGTTTACCTAGAGCACTGCAAGAGCTCTCTCCCAGGACTCCTGCTTTGGCCATACTGCCATGGTAAAGGGATGCAATGGTAGCACTGCTGTAGCTGCGTTTTACACTTTTTAGTGAAAACAAAACCCTAATAAAGATACTGGATTTATGTCTTATAACAAAGTGTAACCCACTAACCTACCTTTTTGTCCTATGACTACCAAGGAGTTAATGGGCCACTTGACCTTCAATGGTCCCTCAGAATATGTGCTAACTACTTATGCTAAACTATTGTTCAATCTTGTATTTAGTTGTGACACTCTAAGGGGATTCTAAAACTGTGGGTTGATACCCCGAATGGGGTCGCCGGGGTGGCATACACTTGCTGGAGCCTGTGGCTGAAGTCCGAGCCCCATTTCCCAAATTTAAAACCAAAAGCACTTATGTTTAGCAGTTATTAGTCACCCTTTTGCAGTATTTGTCACATGAACTACAGCTACAATCTGAAACTACCCAATGAATTCAACAAAAGAATTTAAAAAAAAATGAGCAAGCCAGTTTTCTATAAAACCACATCAAATGCCCCGCCCACATCCTAGAAATGTACAGATTTGGGCAAGCCAAACTCCAGTAACAGTACTGAATTCTACCTACTCTGCTCTCTTCAACATCTAGTCACAGATGATTCTACCAACTGGTTACATCCCTTTTTCCAGCCAACAATAACGCCACCTATTATTATTCCTATTTAGACTTCTAGACCATTCTAAAATTTTCTTATCGCGTTATAACCAGCATAAAAAATGAATCTTGACATTCTGAATATTTTCTTTATCATTTTAAAAATAACTTTTTTCACTAATTGTATAGTAAAAACACAGATCTCTAATTTCAAACAACCTGCAAATACGTAAAATTCATGTAGACACTTCAGACTCTCATACATTGGGAGGAAAAAACAAAGTAGGTTTAAAAATTTTAAGAGTCTTCCAAAATTTGAGAGGGATGAAGTGTGGAACATGCTGTTAGAAGTCTTATAAGAGCTGTGCAACATTCCTGTGCAACATTCCTATGAGGAAAATACAGAGTCCATACCAACAAAAGAAAACCAACCTTTGGATTGTAGCATCTGACTCCCAGAAGATGAAAATGAACGTGAGTCAGTCCTTATTGCTTTGAATCCTTATCAAGCAGAATCCATTACCAGAATGGAAGCATGTCCTTTAGAACAGTGGCTGAAGTGTGAAGGGGTATACTTCCATTCTCGTGATGGATTCTGCTTGATAAGGATTCAAAGCAGTAAGGACCAACTCACGTTCATTTTCATCATCTGGGAGTCAGATGCTACAATCCAAAGGTTGGTTTTCTTTTGTTCGTATGGACTCTGTATTTTCCTCATAGGAGTGTTGCACAGCTCTTATAAGACTTCTGAGAGCAACTGATGTTTACCTTAGCAATAGGCTGAAAAGGTAGGACCGAGAACTTGTAGACTCTAAAATTCTATGCTGTTTTGGTTTTAAGAGCAGTTATATAAAAACACCCTCCATTTGTAAGTTTCATTTTCATGATACAGAGATTGCAACCCAGTACTTGTATAAAGTGAACTGAAAAAAACCCTATTTTATCTTTTTTTACAGTGCACGTATTTATAATAAAAAATAGTGTAAAGTGAGCACTGTATACTTTGTATTGTATGTTATAACATAAGTCGATATATTTAAAAATGTAGAAAAACATCCAAATGTTTTATAACTTTAAATCAGCATTCTATAATTATGTAATAGTGCAATAGTAATCTATGTTTTAATCTAGTTAACATAAGAACATAAGAACGGCCGTACCGGGTCAGACCAAAGGTCCATCTAGCCCAGTATCCTGTCTGCCGACAGTGGCCAGCACCAGGTGCCCCAGAGGGGGTGGACCGAAGACAATGATCAAGCGCTTTGTCTCCTGCCATCCCTCTCCAGCCTCTGTCAAACAGAGGCCAAGGACACCATTTTATCCCCTGGCTAATAGCCTTTTATGGAATTATCTAGCTTCTCTTTAAACTCTGTTATAGTCCTAGCCTTCACAGCCTCCTCTGGCAAGGAGTTCCACATGCTGACTACACGCTGTGTGAAGAAGAACTTTCTTTTATTAGTTTTAAACCTGCTACCCATTAATTTCATTTGGTGTCCTCTAGTTCTTCTATTTAGGGAACTAATAAATAACTTTTCTTTATCGGCCCTCTCCATACCACTCATGATTTTATACACCTCTATCATATCCCCCCTCAGTCTCCTCTTTTCTAAACTGAAAAGTCCCAGTCGCTTTAACCTCTCCTCATATGGGACCCGTTCCAAACCCCTAATCAATTTAGTTGCCCTTTTCTGAACCCTTTCCAAGGCCAAAATATCTTTTTTGAGGTGAGGAGACCACATCTGTACACAGTATTCAAGATGTGGGCGTACCATAGTTTTATACAGGGGCAGTAAGATATTCCGGGTCTTATTTTCTATCCCTTTCTTAATAATACCTAGCATCCTATTTGCCTTTTTGACCGCCGCTGCACACTGTGTGGAAGTTTTCAGAGAACTGTCCACGATAACTCCAAGATCTCTTTCCTGATTTGTCGTAGCCAAATTAGCCCCCATCATACTGTACGTATAGTTGGGGTTATTTTTCCCAATGTGCATTACTTTACACCAATGTGCATTACTTTACACATTTAGTTAATTTGTTTTGTGTTAATCACTTGAATTAACTTTAACTGACAGCCTTAAAAAGTAAACTAATAAAACCTACTGATCTGAGATTTATCCCCGCTGAGGCAAGGGAAAGGGTTTTTCCCATCTCCAAAATATTTGTAATGCTTCGAATTGCATCTTGAGTTCTTTCGTAGCTTTGCAAGCCCCAATATAGACTACTGTCACTATACAATTTTAAAAATTGAAGATTCCAGTTTAAGTTGGAGGTAAGGTTAAGAAAAATATCACTTCAGGGAATAATCATTAAGAGTACAGATTCTGGGTTTTGTTTTTTTTTTTATAAATACACTATACACAAATTACAGTGCCAAGAAATCTGATGTGTTAGAAGATGCATCAACTTCAAAATCATACTGCTGTTTCACTTTTTTATACCTAGTAGGAACACACCTAAAACTGCAATAAATGAAAAGGGGAAAAAGATTGGAGGGGGGGTCTGTTTGATTTATACATTTGACAATACTTTATACACAACTCAGTCAGTTTCACTATTCTCCAGCTGATCTGTGTGGGTCTTAGACATAGGACTTTGGAAAGATAGTATTTACAAAATAAAAGTGATGGAAAAAACAAAAAAAGTGTGACTCAATTACAAATCCATCGTTTATAAAAATCAGATATTATGGAAAAGTCCCCTAATTCTACCCACTTATCACCCTCCTGAACATAACCATAAAGGTGTAACAATATGATTCTCAAATACTGGTTTATTACCAATAATAAACAAAAACACAGATGCTTTATGGTATTGCACACTGCTACATCATTAAGAGCCATTTGCATTTGCATTTCACAACACAAATTCCTGTGATACTTGGTTTCTTTTTAAGACTACACAAGAATGCTGCAGAATTCGAGAACCTTGCCACAAATGCGAAATCAAGATTGCCACAGAATACAGGCCTTGATTACAATACTACATTCCATGTACAAGCAAAATGATATAGGTTGGACCTCTCTGGTCTGGCATCCTTGGAACCTGAGCGGTCCTGAATGAAAGAATTTGCAGAATCAGGTCCTCTTTCACCAGCCTCCCAGTCCGCTGCCCCTCCCTGTGGCTGGCTTCACTCCAGCTGCATTGCCACTGCGCCAATCCCACTTCAACCATCAATCATTATCAACCGTACCACCTGGGGTTCGTTCACCAGCAACGCCCCTCTACCAAGTACACTGGACAAATGGAGCCATCTCTATGCAAAAGAATAAATGGACACAAATCAGACATCAAGAATGGTAACATTCAAAAACCAATAGGAGAGAACTTGAACCTCCCTGGACACTCAGTAACAGACATACCTTAGCAGGAAAACTTTAAAAACAGACTTCAATGTGAAACAGTAGAACTGGATTTCATATGCAAACTCAACACTACCTGATTTGAGTCTGAAGAGAGACCGGGAATGGCTAGCTCACTACAAAAAGTAATTTTCTCTCTTTTGGTATTCACACCTTCGCATCAACCATTGGGAATGGGCCACATCCACCTGATTAAATTGGCTTCCTTAGCTTTGGTCCTCTGCATAGTAATAGAACACTCCCATCTTTGTATATACAGGCAGCACTTTCAAGTCGTTAAGTAATGGGATTTTTTTTTTTAAATAAAAGGACATGCACTGTGTAAATTATTCTATTTTTGAAAAATAAAGGAAAAAAGTTTGTATTAATCAAAGAACGAAAGTGATCCAAACATTAAATAGAAATTGTTGGTAGACAATATTTGCAGTTTTTCTTTCTTTTTGCTGAATATAAGGAGTGTGGGAGTGCAGGAGTGAGGGCAGGGGGCTGGGGAGGGTTGGAGATGCAGGGCACGGGGTGCAGAATGCTGAAGGGCAAAGGTGGGGGGCTCAGGGCACAGGTTTTGGGGTGAAGGAGGGCAGACAACTGGGAAGGTTGGCGGCACTTACGAAGACCAGCCAGAATGGCTAGGGTGGTAGCGGCTCCTACTGGGGGCACAGGTGGGGCTAGGGATGTAAGCAACTAGTCAACTTTTGCTTATCAAATAGTCGACTCTTCCCTCAACTAGTCACTTCCCCTATCCTTGCTGCCTCTATCAGCAGCAGCAAGGGTAGGGGGGAGCAGGAGCAGATGCTGGGGGAGGAGCCAGCTTAAAAGCTGGTTCCCCCCAGCAGAGTCTCCGTGGGGGGCAGGGTAGTAGCGGGGACCACGCGCAAGCTGGGAATCAACTGATTCCTGGCTCTCACACAATCCCAGATGCTGCACTTCTACCAGCTCTTAATACGTTTAAAAATCAAAAGCGCAGCGGGGAGGGGACCCAGCGTGAGCTGGGACAGCCGATTCCTGGCTCACGCTGGGTCCCCCTGCTACACTCCAGCCTTTTTACATTTAAAAGGCTGAAGTGCATTGAAGAGACTTGGCACAAGCCAGGAATCGCCTGTCTCAGCTCGCGCTGGGTCCCACCTCCCGGCTGCATACCAGCCTTTTAAATGTATTAACAGCCTACCGGCATTTCAAAGCAGGGCCGCAAGGAACTGAACCCGGGCTCCATACGGTGCTGCCCCTTTGAAATGCTGAGGAGGCATTCAAAGGTGCAGCATGGCACAGCTGATCCCCACCACATCATTTCAAAGCAGCAGCACCACACAGAGCCCGAGTATGGGCTCCATGCGGTGCTGCCACCCCTCTTTTCCACCCCCTTGCTGCCTCTATCTGATAGAGGCAGCGGGAGGGGAGGGGGGAATCGACTAGTCAGCTAGACTATCCAATAAGCTTTTGCTAATCAGATAGTCGACTAGTCCTTAACATCCTTACTTTAAACAAGCGCTCCACGAGCACCAGATTCACCTGTGCTGACCACCACCCTGCTGCTGTCTCTGATAAAGACACAGCAATGCAGAGGGCAAGGGGGGCAGGCTGAAGCCGACACATTCAGGAAGCCAGATATGGCTCTCTGCGTGCGTCAGCTCCTACAGAGGCAGCGGGGGAGGAGGAAGGGAGCCGACTTAAATGCCAGTTCCCCCCAGCACCAGCTCCACAGTGCCACCTGCCCCCCCCCCCATGCTGCTGCCTCTATTGGAGGCAGCAGCCGAGTGGTAGAGGGGGGTGGCTGTTGTGAAGCAGCCTCTGTCCGTGCTGATACGCAGCAGCAGCCCCTGTCCATGGCGGGTCCAAGCTCCTCCTTCCCTCAGCCCCCTGGGCAACAGCCTCTGTCCACTATACCTAATATCCCTAATTATAAATATATTTTAAACAAGAATTCCAGGGCTAAGAACAGACTTTAATTAGACCTCAAGGACCACCACTATGCTAAACATATACAGGATCTCTTACATCTAATAGGGATGTTAGATATTGGGTAATTGAATAGTCGAGTAACTGTATGAGTTCTTAGCGGTTATTCAACTATTCTATATTCCCCAGGAGTGAGGCCAGCAGCCAGTGCACTCTGGCCCCACTCTCAGAGAGCCCCCTGACACCTTGCACTTCTGATTCTGTATCAGAGGAAGCAGCACTGGGTGCCAGGTAGGAGCCAATTAAAAAACCAGCTCCCTGCTAGGGATGTATGCAAGTAGCTGACTACCGGATAAGCCTAGGCTTATTGGGTAGTCAAGTCAACTACTCGACTACCCACATCCCTACCCCCCTTGCTACCTCTGTATCAGAGGCAGCAAAGGGCGGAGTGGGGGGGGAGCAGGAGTCGGTGCTGTGGGGAGCCGGCTTAAAAGCCGTTCCCCTTAGCACCATCTCTGTGGTGCTGCTTGCCCCCCCATGCTGCTGCCTCTCTCAGAGGCAGCAGTGCAGGGGGGCATGGGAGGCTGCCACAAAGCAGCCTCTGTACATGATGGCTGGGGCTGGCCATGAACAGAGGCTGCTCCAGTAGCAGCCCCGGTCCACGGAGGGTCCCAGCTACCCACTGGGACCCCCCCCCCAAAGACAGGGCTGCTGGAGCCGGCACGAGCTGGGACTGAGAAAGCCCAGCTCGTCCTCACTCACACCAGGTCCAAGAACTACCCTCACTACAGTTCTGCATTTTCACTGTAATAAGAACCAGGAGGGCTGCCTGCCTACCCACCTCTTACTACATTTAAACTGCAGAGCCACAACGGGGGTTACTCCTGTCGGCTTCCTCCCTTAGGGTGCATCTACACTGCAGGGCTTAACTCAAAATAAGCGCAATTTGGGTAGCTATGTCAATTGCATATCTTATTTCGAAATTGGCAGCATCTACACAGCACTTATTTCGAAATAGAGCACTCTTCCTCCAACTTCCCTTCCTTCCTGTACAATGAGGGTTACAGGAGTCAGAGTAAAAAGTCTTCCAGCTTGACAGTATTCTGACACTATTTCAAAATAACAGCCTGCTGTGTAGACGCACACTAAGTTATTTTGGAATAGCGCTAGTTATTTTGAAATAGTGTTGCAGTGTAGACGTACCCTTATTGACTAATTGTGTAGTTGATAGCTAATCTTGCAGTCAATAGAATTTCTATTTACTCACTTCCCAACATCCGTATTCTGTGCACAGACTGGCTGCCTGCTGCCCCTGATACAATGGCACAGGGCAGCAGCAACCCCTGTCCGCAGGGAACTCAACTACACATATCAGAGGCAGCAGCGCGAGAGGGAGAGGGGGCAGCCAGCAACACAGAGCCGGTGCTGGGGGGAACCAGCTTTTAAGCCAGCTCCCCCCAGCACCAGCTCCTGCTCCCCTCCTCCCCCCCCCCCCCGCTGCCTCTGATACAGAGGGAGTGCGGAATGCGTGCAGTCAACAAGATTAACTGACAATCCTAGGCTCATCAGTCAATCGACTACATGCTGACATCTCTAACATCTAAAGGTCAGTCACCACATAAGAGAAAAATCCAAAGGGAGTAGGGATGCTAACAAACACGTACTTGTGTCAACGTGTAACTGTTTTTTAACAGTTGCATGTTTACACAAAGGGTATGTCTATATTGCATTCCTCCTTCGAGAGAGGAATGCAAATGCAGACAAATGAAATTGCAAATGAAGCACGGATCTGAATTTCCTGCGCTTCATTTGCATAATCGCGGCTGGCCGCTTTTCCAAAATACCGTATTTAGAGAAAAAGAACGGGGTTATTTTGAAAAGAAACCTTACTCCTTAAAAAATGAGGTTTAAGCATTATTTCAAAGGAAGGGTTTCTTTTCGAAATAACCCCGTGTGGACCATAGTTATTTTCTCGAAATACGGTATTTCGGAAAAGTGGCCAGCCGCAATTATGCAAATGAAGCGCGGAAAATTCAAATCCACGCTTCATTTGCAATTTCATTTGTCTGCTTTTGCATTCCTCTCTCTCAAAGGAGGAATGCAATGTAGACATACCCAAAGAAGGCAGGCGGGAGCCAGTGCTCGTGGGGAGCTGGCGCTTGTGGGAAGCTTGCAGCGCGGGGGGCAGGCGGCTCTATAGGAGTCGGTGCTTGTGGGAAGCCAGCTTTTAAACTGGCTATTCCCAAGCACCGGCTTGCACAGAGGCAGCAATGGGGCTGGGGGGAGGCAGAAGCCAGTGCCTGTGGGGAACCGGCTCTTGGAGCTGCCCCCACACATTGCTGCCTCTGTGCGAGCCAGTGCTTGGGAATAGCCAGTTTAAAAGCTGGCTCCCCACAAGCACCGACTCCTGTAGAGCCACCTGCCCCCCTGTGCTGCAAGCTCCAGGAGCTGGCTCCCCACAGGCACCAGCTTCTGCCTCCCTCCCATTGCTGCCTCCAGGCAGCGTATGTTTTGTACATGTACACAAATTGAGAGCTATTATTTGAATTTGTTTCCTCTCTTTTGTTATCAATGATAAATACAAATGTAAGCACCATGTGGACTAACACCTTTTACTGGTGCATAAGGCCTAACAAGTTTCAAGAAAACTCTGCTTTTTTTCCTTCCTATGGAATTGAAGTATTAAGGCTTCTCTTCCCTTTTTTTGGTAAGAGAAATTCTTAGATATTTAAGACTTGTGCACTGGCAGTTATCTCAGCCACTATAGGAGCAGAAGTATTGAATACTAAAAGGACACTGCGAACTTAGTGTTAAATCAAAATAATTTTTGTGATTTTACACTCAGATTTTCTTGTTTAAACAAGTCTCACTCCTCCATGTTGCTATGTGAACAATCCATGCAAATGACATGTGAAACTGATTGAACAAACATATGAAACAGTGAAACTGACTATACACAAAGTATTGCAAATATATATGAACTCTAACGAAAATATATTTTCTCGATTTCAAACTCAAATGTTATCTATACATGCTAAAGTATAAAAATGTACAGTGAAGACACCCAAACAACTACAATTCTTCCCTGTAGTGATACAATGCAACAGCCATATGATTAAGGCATTTCAGTATGTGTACTTCCCAAATGAGATTAAGATCAATGAGATTGCTGATTTTTAAAGACAGATTACTAGTGTCTGACTCCCATCATGTCACTATATGGTAGCACTAGAAGATTTACCCAGCATTGCTTGGGTCCTTGACTCAATTTTTGTTTTTCTTCATGTTAATCATTGCTCAGGGGTGGGATTGATGGGTTCAATATGATGGCTGCCTCAGGGAGAGATGATTAATCCAGCCCTCTCACTGCAGCAGCCTGGGGCCAGGCGAGGAGCCCCTGTTCATGGCTACTGCAGATCCAACAAGCACAGCTGAGGGAAGGGTGCATGTCCCCCATCTAGGGTAGGTCCAGGTTCACCTGCCCCCTCTGCTCCCCAGTCCGAGTGAGGAATGCAGCAAACTGTGCAGTTGCACTCACTCCATGATAAAGGGGAACAGCCAGCAATATTCCCAAATGGAGGGGACTTCAGCCCCCCCGTCTTCCCTAAAGGGCATCGGGGGGGAGGGGTGGACTCAGGTCTGGAGCAATCCTGGGAGAGACGGTGGGGAAGGCCTCTAGCCCAGTGTTTCTTAAACTTTTTAAGACTGAGGAACACCAAACAATAATATTTTTTTATGGGGAACACCAAGGATTTTTTTGTCAAGAGAAGAGAAGAGGGGAAAAAAAAAAAATACCCCCCCCCCCCAACTGGACCTGGAAGTCGAAATGTGCCATGACACGCCCCCGAAAGACTGCCCTAATAACAGTCTGGTACATGGAGCTGAAAACATAGACCACAAAAAAAGTAAGGATAATAATAAACAAATGCTAAATAAGGTCATATATCTGGCCAGGAGGGAGGGTAGAGGAGGGGTCTGAGGGCAGGGTGTCTGGCCAGGAGGGAGGGTAGAGGAGGGTCTCAGGACAGGGTGTCTGGCCAGGAGAGAGGGTAGAGGAGGGGTCTTCTGTCTGGCCAGGAGGGAGGGTAGAGGAGGGTCTCAGAGCAGAGTGTCTGGTCAGGAGGGAGGGTGCAGGAGGGAACTTGGGGCAGGGTATCAGAGCAAGCTGGGAATGCGGGGTCTTGGCAGGGGGAGGGGAGTCGGGGGGTTTGGGTGCGGGGTCTGGGAATGAGGGGGGACACTTACCTGGCTTGGCACCCTGCTGCAGCAGGGAAAGCCTCCAGGAAGCATGCTCTTGTTCCTGGCGGGGAGGGTGGAGAGCTCAGTTCCCCTTCCCCTTCCCCCCCATACAGCAGGGAACCCAGCGCAGCTGCAGCACCAGGCCAGGCTTCCCACTGGCAGGGCGGGGGGGGGGGAACCCCGACCATCCCTGCCAGATTAAACTCTGCCACTTCCCCAGCAGGCTGTGGAGGGCCGTAGGGGAGCAGAGAGCAGCAACGCATGGGGGGCAGCAGAGCCCAAGCGCGCCCCAGGTGGGGGGCGGCAGAGCCTGAGCCGGGTTCCCCGCAGGTGGCAGATTTAAAACTCCGAGGTCTGGGAGCGGCTCCTCAGCTCCAGCCACCCCTTCCCCGCCCAGCAGCAGCGGCCGGTGTAAAAGCTGCCGCCTGCACACATAGAGGAGGAGGAGGAGACTGCGCAGCACCGAAGGCCCCGTGGGATAGGTGCCATCCTGTGGGCTGGGGGGGGGGGGGGGGGAGCCAGCCACAGCGGGAGCTGTCTATGGGCTCTGCAGGGGGCGGGGGAGCAGAATTTTTTCTGTTCTCTCCGCAGCGACCTCTGACTGCCTCATGGCACACTGGTGTGCCGCAGAACACACTTTAAGAAACTCTGCTCTAGCCAGTCACTTTCATTTGCCTGGTGATTCTGTCTCTTTTCTATATGGTTTTATGCATCCCTGTATAAATCACAGGGTGGGGAGGAGACAGTGAATCTGTCTCTTTTCTGTATGGGTTTGTGTGTCCCTATACAAATGGGGGGGGGGGGCAGAGAAGCACTTCAGCAAACCCTTCCCTGCCACCCAAACCTTTACTTTAAGTTATGATAAGAGGAAGCTTCATACCAAATTTGGTGGTCCTAGCTAGGGATGTGGTAGTGTAACCATGTAATAGGTTAATATTTACAGTTACATGCAGCCCCTCTGTATCAGAAACAGCAGCGCAGGGGGACAGACGGGAGCCAATGCACACACGGAGATGACCTCCCCCCACTGCATGTAACTGCTGAAATTTTCAGCAGTTACACATTTACTTGAATAAACGCATTATAACATCCCTAGTCCTAGCTCTTCCGATTTAGGAGGCGTTCTTGAACAGACAGACAGACTCGCTCACTTGCTCACAGACAAACTCTCCCAAATATATGGTAGACTTAGGGTTGTTTGGGTGTCTTAACTATGCACTTCTGTAACATAACATGTTTAAATATTTCCTTTAAATTAAATCCAAAATCTGAATTTCCTTCATATATAATACTTGGTATTGAGATAACTGCAACATCCCTGTAAGATATATTACTCCGAGTTATTCAGATGTTCAATTCTTAACTCTATCTTAACACAGTTTCAGTGCAAATTTTCTTTTTTTATTAAAAATGTAATACATGAATAGCAAACAAGAAACCCAAAGAGAATATTACCATGCAATGTAATATGATTATATGAAGTATTATCTTTTTAAATTTTAACTTTTACAGCAATATTTAGCAGTATACTTTAAAGCTGTTTTATGCTACTTAGGGTGACCAATTTCCCAAAGGGAAAACAGGACACCCACAGACACTTGCCTGAGCTCCCTCCTGTTCTCTCCCACAACACGCGCAAAGCTGCTTCCTGGTCACTGGAACCTTAGCAGCCCCACACATGCTAGAAAACTAACCATTCGTTTTTGAAACTGAAATTTTATATATAAAGCAGATGCTAAGATATAAAAACTCCTCCAGAGAAAATTTCAAAAAACTGGTGCCACTTCCAATAATTCATAGTCAGACTGAGATTATAGCTACCTTCAGGTAAAATGCCTTCTTTCAAAATGGTCAAAGCCTCACAATGCTTTCAGGGAGAGTTAAACAAGTAGCCTGTGTCCTTTATTCTACTGAGAACAAATCAAGATGGAAGCTACCATGAAAAAGGGTAGTTCTATATGGAATTAAAAAATTCTGAGTAAAACATAGACGGGGGGAAGGGAGGACACAGGAAGGCAGAGATGTGGGGGGAACTGGAATGAAGAATAGGGAGAACACAGAAACTGAGAGAAAGTGAGGCAAAGGAGAAAAAGTAGAAAAACAAAATTCTAAAAAAAAGAGGACAATACAAGAGAAGAGCTATAAACCAGGTACGCCATAGAACAGGGGAAATTTAAAAAATAAAGTGGGAACTACAGGTATAAAATATAGAGAGTTAAGAAACAAGAAAGGAGACTCAAAGAGACAGAGACTTCCCTCCTCCTCGCAATGCCAACCAGTAGTCTGTGCACTACCTAACAGGACATTTCCAGGCAATCTGAAGAGCTGCTTCTGTCACTCGTAGTTGAAAATACACAGGGAGACACTGCCAAATTGCAAAGTGATCTGGAGAAATTAAAGCAATGAGAGATGAAGGCCACTGGGCAAGAACTAATCCTAATAAATGGCCACATCTCTCTGCACAAAGCACGGGGGAGCAAAATGGGCAGAAAAAAACCCTGAACATACAAAAATGGCAGTGTCCATATGGTACAGACTCTCAGAGACTATAGAAATTCCTCCATATAGGAACCACACTTGAACTGGCACTTCAAAAATATGAAGCAACAATCCAGGATCAGAGGCAGGATTACGGTCAAGAACTGCTCTTCAAGACACTACTGCTTTCCCCATTCACATGCAAAAGTGCTGACCCAATGATTGTCTTATAAAAGCTGCCCATCCCCAGGGTGGATAAAACGTAATATAATTAAAAACATTTTTAATTTCAATTAAAATAAGACACCAAAACCATGTGGTATTCACTCAAAAGTTCTCAAGAAACTCAAATAATAAATTGAAGAATGCCGAACTGTGGTGTGTAACCTGTTGCTTAAGTCAGCCTCTGTACCAGATGACTTGAGGACAGCTAACGTAACACCAATTTTTTAACAAGTTTCCAGAGGTGATACTGGAAATTACAACCAATAGGCCTAACTTCAGTACAATAGAACCTCAGAGTTACAAACAGACTAGTCAACTACAAACATAAATTAGAACCGGGAGTAAACAGCCAGGATGTTAAAATGTACGTACTTGATACAAAGGCAGCAGCATGGGGTAGCAGCTGGCACCCCTGGGAGCTTTAAGTTGGCTCCCAAAGCATACTGTCTATTGCCTGCAGCCCTGCGGTGCTGCCTCTATATGAGAGGCAGCAGGACAGGGTGGCAGACAGCTCCCCAGGAACCAAACTGGGAGCCACGTGTAATAAGTGGTTACCCATTTAAATGTCTACAGCCTTACATCCCCAGCAGCAGCAGTGTGCATGGGGGTGAGGGAGAAATATAGTATTAAATATAAATTGTATTAAATATAAATTATGACAAAAATAAAGGGAAAGTCTAAAAACAGGATTTGACAAGATAAGGAAATTGTTTCTGTTTGCCCAACTGCTGCCCCTCCACAGCTGGGCCCGTGATGCCAGGGGGGATTGCCACAGAGCTCTGGCCCCGCACTGCCACAAGGATTCAGCCCCATGCTGCCTTCCCTGCTGGCCAGCCCCCAGCTGATTCTCCTGCCATTAGGCTCCCAGGCTCGCTGGTCTGGCAACATCTATGTTCCTGCACCAGAGAATGCCGGTTTTTGAAGGTGTACCCTATATTCGGTTTCAAGATTTTGAAAGAATTATAACTTTTTTTCAGTTACAAATATTTCAGACACATAGAAGAACATCTTTTATGAAGGTAACAAGCATATGGATACGGATATGGATACGGATGATCCAGTCAATGTAGTGTACTTGGACTTTCAGAAAGCCTTTTACAAGGTCCTTCACCAAAGGCTCTTAAGAAAGCTAATCATGGCAAGGTCCTTCTCAGGGATCAGTAACCAGATAATAGGAAACAGAGCAGGAACAGTCAATTTTTACATAGGAACATAAGAAAGGTCATACTGGGTCAGACCAAAGGTCCATCTAGCCCAGTATCCTGTCTGCCGACAGTGGCCAATAGCAGATGCCCCAGAAGGAGGGATCACAACAGGTAATCCTCATGTGATCCCTCCCCTGTCACCCACTTACAGAGAAACAGAGGCTAGGGACACCATTCTTACCTATCTTGGCTAATAGTCATGGATGGACCTAAACTCCATGAATCTATCTAGCTCTTCTTTGAACCCTGTTAAAGTTCTAGCCTTCATCGCATCCTCTGGCAAGGAATTCCACAGGTTGACTATGCACCGAGTGAAGAAAAACTCCTTTTTGTTTGTTTTAAACCTGCTGCCTATTAATTTCATTTGGTGACCTCTAGTTCTTATATTGTGGGAATAAAATAGGAGAGATGCAAATAGAGAGATTCCCTGAAAGATCTGAACTGAGACAGGTGCTGTTCAACATATTTATTATTGATTGGGGAAAAGGGATGAGCAGTGAGTTGACAAAGTTTGCAGCTGATACAAAATTGTTCAAGATAGTTAAGTATGAAACTGTCGGGGAAGAATTATAAAGTGATCTCACTAAACTGGGTGATCAGGCAACAAAATGGCAGATGAAATTCAATGCTGATAACTCCAAAATAATGCACATTAGAAAAAACAATCTCAACTATACATACCAAATGATGGAGTCTAAATTTACCTGTTATGACTCAAGAGAAATCTTGGCGTTATTGTGGACAGTACTGTGAAAATATCCACTCAATGTGCAGCAACAGTCAATGTAAAAAAAGCATCAGAAAAGAGGCAGAAAGATGGAAAATATCATTAGTACTACTATCTAAATCCACAGTACGCCCACACTTTGAATACTGCATGCAATTCTGGTTGGCCCATCTCACAACACATAAGAGTTGGAAAAAGTACAGAGGAAAACAATAATGATTAGAGGGTATGGCACAGCTTTCAAATAGGAGCGATGTTCAGCTTAAAGTGGGGTGAAAGTTGGGGAATGCAAGACAAATCAGACTCCTGAAAGGGGGATAGTAGTCTATAAAGACTGAGAACTACTGTGATTGAGATCTATAAAATCATGAATTTCGTGGAGAACATGCCTAAAGAAGTATTGATTATCCTTTCACATAGCACAAAATCTAGGGTTTAGAAACAAAAGAAAGTATTTATTCATACGATGCATAGTCAACCAGGAGAATTTATGCCCGGTGATGCTGTGAAGGCCAAAAGTAAGGATTCTGAAAAGAATTAGGTTAGTCCCTTGAGGATAGATCCATCAATAGCTATTAACCAAGATGTTCAGGGATGCAGCTCTAAGATGGGTTCCGAAACCTCCATTGCCAGTAGATGGGGATGGATGACAGGGATTAGATCACTCAATGTCTTATCCTGTTCTGTTCATTGACTCTGAAGTATCTAATACTGGCTACTGTCTGAGACAGAATACTGAACTCAATGGCCCAATGGTCTGACCCACCATAACCATGCTTATATTCTTAAATACAGGTTACATTTTTAAAAAATAAACATTTAAAACTATATTTGAAAATGATATTAAAGCATAACTTCCTATGCCTTAAATTAAATACAAAAATGTAAATAAAAATATGTTTACTACCAAATTTTAAAGAAAATTAGACCACTGAACTGATGGAAATTTCTGGGTGTGCAGTAAGCACCTGGAACCAGAGTTAGAGTTCTAAGCTAGCTTTTTACTGCAGACTCCTCTGAAGGTGCAGAGAGACTATTTTCTTTTCACTTTATTCAACTAATTCAATTCAGTGCTTCAATCAAAGTAAAGAACCCAAATGGGAAATTAAAAAGCAGAAAAGGTTGTTTTTCTTTCCCAATATATGAATGAAATTGGGTCTAAGAAGATAAGTTCTACTACTTATAAAATCTTGAAGTGTATGGTCCGGGCTCGACAAATTATGGAAAATCCTACTCGCCAGGCAAAAAAGGGACTCGCCACCCCCCCCCCATGTTTTTTTAATGGCATAAATTCCTAATAAGAATAAGAACAGTAATTACTAATAAGTTATTAATAAATATCTTATAAACCTCTACCTTTTCCCTCTGCTGCCATGTCTCCTCCCCTTGCTCCATCAGCTCCCCTGGTGCCTGCTGCCCCCCAACCCCTCACCTCCTCTGCTGTCCTGACTCCTGCCCTTCTCACTGCCCTCAGCCTTCCTGAGACCTGCCCCCCTCCACTAGCCCTTCTCTCCCAGCTGTGCCCACTCCTCCAGTAGCCCCACCCTGATCATGTGAGCTACCCCTCCTCATCCCCTCTCCTAATACCTCCCTCTACATACCTTCCCTGCCTCTCTCCTCTGGTGCTGGTCCTTCCCCTGCAGGTGTCTGCCCTTCTGCTTCAGCCCCAGAATGCCCTGGCACCTGCACCTTCCTTTAGCCCTTCCCTCACTGCCCCTGCCCCCTTTGCCGTCTTTTTCCCTCATACCCACCCCCTCACCATCCTCTGCCCCTGTTCCCCTCACGCTCCTGTGCCCTCACACATGCCTTCCTCCATCCCCACCTTCCTCATGCCCACCCCTTCTTTCAAGCCTTCTCCCAGCACCTCCCCCCCTCTAGCTCCCAATCCCCTTACCCTCTCCTCTCCCAGCATCACCCTGTCCCCCCTCCCACTGACACCTCCCCTCCTGCCCTTTTCCTCATTGTCTGCACTTGGCCCCCTCCCCCCTGGCATTTGTCTCTCCTGCACCCCTGTCCCTTGGTGCCTTCCCCTTTCTTCTTCTTCTCCTGACCTCCTCCCCTCCCCTCCCCTCAGCACAAGCCCCTTCCCTTCCCTTCCCTTCGCACAGCACAGCACAGCCCAAGCCCAGGCCTACCTGGCTTCTGCCTTTCACTTTGAGGGGTTGCCGGAGCCTTTTTTAATCCAGCGGTCGCCGGCCGCGACATCAGGATGCCACGTCACGCCAGCGTCCTGGTGTCTGCCGGAGTCCCGCCCTCTGGCTTGCGCCCTGCCTCCTCGCACCAGAGCTGCACGCAGGCAGCCCAGCGCTGAGAATCGCAGCACTTCCCCCTCCCCAGAGGCACTCTGATCCTCCACCGGCCGGGGGATCGGATGGGGCCGCGACTCCTGTAGTGCGGGCTTCGGCCAGCCCGTCACAACGGCCCACCAGGCCAGTCCGCCCCTGCACTCGCCAGCTGGTAAAATCTACTCGCCGTGGGCGAGTGTATTTGTCGAGCCCTATGCATGGTGACCAAAACCAAAAACAATCCATTCAATCATCAACTACAGATAATACTAGTTTTGTTCAACAAATTAGTTTTAAATGTAAATTTGTTGATAGGAATTTTCAAACAAGGAGGGAGATGCAGATCTCAAGTTAAAAAATATTCCTTGCTTAATAAGTTAGAGCTGAATCATTCAACATCTTCTAACATAATAACTCCTCCCAACATCAGGGAGATGCTGAAACAGCAGAGCTCTTACAAACAATATTGCAATGAGATGCATCGTTAGGAATTTTTATGGAAGCACAACATACCTGGCGCATACCTCAGAATCTGTCTGGAATATCCACAAGTTTCAAGAAACCAAACTCACTTCTTATTATACAGAAGAAACACCAAACCCCCAACAAAAACTTCTTGAAAGGGATCTTTCTACTAGGAAATTATTTAAGCTCAATTTCAACACTAGCATGATACAAACAAGATACCCATAACCATATTAAAACAATTTTATCTTTTCTACCTAATTCTATTTAAATAATTTATTCATGTAACCAAAGGACTTTTACTATAGAGACTGTGCAGAATGATGATGAAATCTATGAAAAAAGGTGGCCCATCAAAATATTTCTATGTTAAGAAGATCCACAATCTGAAGAAGTTTGAGTGTTATGGCTACAATGGGATTTCTCCATTACCATTTTCACTATAAGAATATTTATCCAATACCACAAGATTAAAACCTAATATTCATTATATCCATGAGCAGGGCTCGACAAATAATGCAATCTACTCACCCGTGGTGAGTAGATTGCAACCCGGAAGAGACGGGTTCGGGCGATCTGCGCATGCGGAGATCGCCGGACAGCGCAGCTGGCGAGCGGGGCTCGCCGTGGTTCAGCGAGCCCTGTCCATGAGAATGGTTGTAACTGCTTGTATGTGGTTCATAACACAATACAACTCTGCAGATTTACGTACCTAATCTTTGGCATTACTAACAGACTGGTTTATGTAACGAGAAAGAACTATGAATTTTCAATACTATAAAACAGACACACTTCAGGAAAAAAAAAAGAAAAAAAAGTGTTATTTTAAGTAAGACCAAATATTAGCAAACTAAGTTACACACAAGAAAAACTGTGGGATCTTTCTAATTTTTGAAACCTGTTTATGCTAGAATTCTTACAAATGTATTGCGCGCTTTTCATCTTTAAAGTGCTTTACAATTACAAACATTAACAGGAAAATTATGTAAACATTATCTTTTACTCTCACCTTTGATTTTCCTTTTTAAAGTTATGTATTTTGTTTATTATGATTTTCAATTTTATTAAGGGACAGCAGCTCTATTTTATTTTAAATCTTTCCTGATTATCCTCACCTACTCAAAGCTAGGCTCTATAGAGCTCACAGCCACAGTCAACCCTGAAGAACTATTAATAAAAAGCAGGTGTGGGGAACCTAAAGCCCAGGGGCCAGATGCAGCCCCTGGCTTGCCTGGACCTGGCCTCCAAGGCTTGGGGATCCCACCTAGCACTGGGGAACCCATGCTGGCATTCCAGTCTCCCTCCCATTCCCCCAGAAATCTGGCACATACAAAATCTACTAGCCAGGGTGCCCCTACGCTCTGGTGTGTGAGGGGAATTTGGGGAGTGTCTTTCTCCTCAGTCAGGGGTCACATCAGTGAGGGTTTGGGGTTGGTTGGTTTGGTTTATTTTTTCACTTTTCTGGGAGTTAGCGGCCCCTGCTCCACCCCCATATAAAGAATCCCTTTTCATTTTTAAAAATTTGCAAGCCAGTCCAGTTACAAAAATTAGCCACTTTTTGTTATCAAGGCTATGCAAAATGATTGCTAGCTTTTAAAGAAACAAGCAGCAGGGCTCCACTTCTCAGAGTTGCACTAACACACTTTTCATATAGAAGCGAGTCCTCATTTATTACTAGATATGAATTATATCTAGGGATGTTAAATATCGGTAATTGAATAATCAAGTAACTGCATGAATTCTTAGTGGTTACTCAACTATTCTATAATCCCAGGGGTGGGTGTGGCAGTCAGTGCACTCTAGCCCCACTCCTGGGGAGCCCCATGACACCCCATGCTGCTGCCTCTGTATCAGAAGCAGCAGCATGGGATGCCAGGTGGGAGCCGGTCTGCAAGGGGGGCCAGTATAAAAACTAGCTTCCCACACAGACTGGCTGCCTGCCACCCCATGCTGATGCCCACGGGGGGAGCCTTGACTTATCGGTTAATCATAAAATTGACTACTTGTTTACATCCCTAATTATATTCCTCCAAGAGTATTTGATAGAACACCACACCAGCTACCTTCAGTACCTAAGTTATAAATACTAACAAAACTCCAAAGTTAGTTTCAAGTGTTTTATAGGCTTCTAATTTTAAAATGGATATGTTTGCAGACCATCTGACAATTGTAAAAGACTTGAAGCTGCCTGTAAATATTTTATTATATGCCCTGCTGTTTGCTATATGATTACAAAGAGGAGAGGGTGTCCCTACCTGTGTGGGGGAAGGGAGACAAAAAAATTGATCGCAACTGTTGTGAAGTCCATCCCTGATCCCCTGGCTGGCCACATATATTGGTTTAATCAGGTTAAAGAGACAATGGGTAAAAGAATTTTTGAACTGATCAAAAGATAGCACCTTAAGAACAGGTGAGAGAGAGAAGCAGAGACTGCAGGGAGGACAGTCAAATGAAGGCAAAATGCCAATTACCGGGAGGGTTGCTATCAGACATTAGACAAATAAAAGATGCAATACAACCTGACCAGTGACAAGAGAAACCAAGAAAAGGCTCTTACAGTGTTTGCCAAATAAGACAGCCAATGAAGTCACTACATTTTGCATGCCCAACTACTTTTCAGAAGTTTGTTTTGTTTTTAAAACACCCAGAACTTACACATTTATTCCATTCTTAACTCTTTGAATATTGCCATTTTTAGATTTATCCCTAAATGAATCGTTCGGACCATGTATGTATAATATTGTCTATTTTCTCCAGAGACTAGAACACAGTCACAGTATACAACCTAATCGCTGTAAGAGTTATATCACCTGCTGTAAATATATACCAAGTATGTTAGTGTTTCTTGGCTCCGAAGATCTTTGAGGTAGGGACCATTTATTTCAAAATGTTTGTACAATGCCAAGCAAAACAGGGTCCCATCAGTACTGAGGCCTCTGGAGAGTACTGTAATGTTCATATTTCTAAAGACATAAAACTCAGTACAGTGCTTACAAAATTGACAAGAAATGGCATCCCAAGGAATCAGACTGTGTAACCATGTCAATGATAGGGCTCATGTCAAGCTACAGGACTATGCAAAGAACAGCAATGCAATTATGACTTTTGAATTTCCCCACTATACCTTGATATTCCCCTGTTGGACCTGAGCACAAAAAAGGAGTTTCTACAACCAAAATAAAGTGTCTTATTATATGCTATCTTGTTTCACAAACTTAATTACCAATGTTAAAATGTTGCAGCTTACATTGTCATTTCCTTTCTTGTTTAATGCTGTAAAAAGCATTATGTATTGCTGGAATAATCTTCCATAATCTAAATGATCAACATACAGGCATTAATTCTACAAAAAATGTTATTGATGCTAATATGGACAGGGCACTAAATAGAAAATTTAGAGTGTTTTTAGACAGTGTCCTACACTCTCTCAACAAGTTTGTCTTCCATGACAAAAACTGCTTTGGAACCTGGGATGTATTTCAGGAATGTGTTACTGACAGAGGTTAGTGGCTCAAGGCACAACTTCAAGCCATCGCTTACTTTCAGCCAATCACTTTCCAGGAGTTGCCCTAATTTTAGGTGGTTATTGCTTAGATACTAGTTTCACAACATCTTAATTGCTGTAAAATCAAAATCTTGCTGCATGAAAAACAATATTGCCTGTTCTGTTCATGAAATTGTCTGCTATACTGCTAAATTTGGCATGCTTAAATGTATTTAAGCTTTGTATTTTTAAAAAAACAATTACACTGATCAGAATCATAGAAAACAATACCTTTTTTTAAAGTGTAGGACCCAAATTATGCTACATTTACTCAAACTGAGTAATATTTACTCATGTGAGTAGACCCACTGACAAGTGATACAGGTTACAGAACCAGGGCTAAAAAATTGAGATCCTATAGTGAGCTCTACACACAGGCAGATCCCTGTACCAATACAGAGATCATTGCTCATCTAGGGTTCCAATCCCACAAACATGTATGTACATGCTTAGTCATGCTGAAGTCAAACAGAACTCCTAATGCACTTAAAGTTAAGCTTGTGCATAAGGATGTGTACTATCAGAGCCTGAATTGGTAAAATTCATCATTCTGTCTTCCAAAAGGCAAGCAAGATCCTATGAACAGAATAGGGAACTCCATATGCTCTCAGGCTCAGCAGTCTGTTTCTTTGCTGAACCTCCTGCAATTCAAACAATGCCAGATAACCACATCATAAATTTTAAAGACAGACAATAAGTAGTAGTATTGGGGGGGAGGAGCAAGTTGTTTTGTACAGTAGCTGCCCTCTAACTGTGAAGCAAGATGCTGCTGCTGAACTTCATTTTATATTCCTGGATCTCTGTCAAGATACTACTTCAGTAGTTTTAGTACAGTTAAGAGGCAATCCCAAATGCTCAGCAGGCAGGAAAGAAAATTGCTAGACCACTTGGGCTCATATATTTTGGGCATGATCTCATTCCTTACTACAGGGACGAGGAACCTAAGGCCCAGGGAACCAATCCAGCCCCTGAGACTCTGGGGAGCCCATGCTAGCACTCCAGCTCCCCCTCCTCCACCAGCTGTCCTTCTACAGGGCTAGAGCACAGAAAACCTACTAGCCTGTGCCCCCCAGGTTCTGCCGTGTGAGCAGAATGTGGGGAGTGTCTTTTCCCTTCTCAATAGGAAGCCACATCAATGAGGGTTTTTTCTTTTGCTTTGCTTCTCACTTATGCATGGTCCCCAACCCCAAAAAAGTTCCCCACCCCGATTTACTATGTTTTCATTTTTGCTGAAATATTTTTAAAAGTAAGGCTGGAAATGATTTTTAGTGCATAAGTATTAAAATACATGCAAATAATGCCAGGGCTCTGACAAAGCTATCCAAATAAAAGATAATAAAGCAAGGACTTCCTCTATTTCACTCTTACTATGTTTAGGTTTTCAAGATAGCTTACATATCACACCACCAGCATTTTAATGTTTCAACACAAAAATTATATTCAGCCTTATCTACAAGTGTCCCCATTTGTGGGTTTAAGACAGGGTTTTAATGTTGTCTGAACAGAGTTTATGGAGGTTAAATGCAAAACAGTAGAGCATAGTTAATTTCCTGGGGAAAACTACTAAAGTCATCTTCCCTTTTCAAACGTAAAAATAGCACATTAAAATGTAAGAACTTACTACCCTATTTACAGATATGGCACTGTTAAAGAGAGACAGCATACAATCACTTCTCTGTAAGTAACAATCCAATTACCTAAACCCCTTTTTTTAAATGGTTTCCAAACTAAATTATAGAAATCAAAGGTTAAGCTTCACACATTCAAATTTACTCTTTTCGCCCATCCTACAATATTAACATTCAAACTTTGTACACGAGGAGGGAGGATGACTGGATAATAATATGCATGCATAATTGTAGTTCTGTTGGTCCCAGGATATTAGCGAGATAAGGTAGGTGAAGTAATATCTTTTATTGGACCACTTCTGTTGGTGAGGAGATAAGCTTTCAATCTTAAACAGAGCTGAAGTTGAGCCAATAAAAGATATTACCTCATCCTCTTTGTGTCTTGGTATAATATATGATTAACATACGTAAACAAAGCAAACAAGCACTACTCAAAACAAGATGTTACAATTACAAACTTGAACAAACTAGCTACTAAAAACAATCAACTCCTGGTTGAGATTAACCTTTTAGTCTAGTTTACTCATGTTACTGGGCCCTTATGCCTACTGGTACTCAGGTTTATAAATAAAATGATGCTGGTCACAGCTAAACAGAAAGTGTATAGAGCAAGAAAAAAAAGGGGGCACTGAAACATGTAAATGTAGAGAGGGATGTATTTTGAAACTGAGCAATCCCTATGATAAGGACTCTCAGAAGTTAAAAAGGGAATGAGTCCAC
Source organism: Pelochelys cantorii (assembly GCA_032595735.1). Taxonomy (NCBI): domain Eukaryota; kingdom Metazoa; phylum Chordata; order Testudines; family Trionychidae; genus Pelochelys; species Pelochelys cantorii. The sequence goes on from CM064328.1 coordinate 181,720,796, forward strand.
AGCACTTGTCTAATCTCTATATTTCACTCCATTACAATAACATTTGCCTCTAAACTGTACCCATATTACTATCCAACTGGCATTTATATTGATCCAACTGGCATTTATTACATTTAAACCTTTTCAAACTTGCTTCCACTCAAATTTACACAGATATGTTTATGAAAGACCCCCAGAATCTCCATCCCACCCGTGTTATTTCATTAAGTTGGTTTATTTATTAAGCACTGCCTACGTACACACATTACAAAACACGCCAGGCATACAAGGCCTGCCCCCGGCAGCTTGTAACTGGCTCCAAAGATGCCCCCGGCCTGCTGCAAAGATGCTTTCCGCCGGATGGGCTACGGTGGGGGGCCTACGCCAGACGCTGCAGGCGGGCTGGGCCCCGAGCCCCCGCCTTAGGCGACACTCTCTTGTTGCGGGAACTTTGGAAGGAAGCAAGAGCCAAGTCTCAGGACCTGGCCCACCAGTGAGCTCCTCGGCCCAAGAAACCGTTTCAGAGCCGAGCCGCGTCCCCCCAGACAGCCCCGTCTAACACAGGGACGCGAGACTGCTGCCCCTTCCCCAGCCGCCTTCCTCGTTCGCAGGCAATCCGCCCGGGCCCGGTTCAGCCGCGGGAGCAGCTCTTCGCCCGGCAACGCTAGGCCTTGCTGCGGCCCCGGGCCGCGCTGGCAGGGCGCCACCTAAGGGGTCGCAGCGCTGCACAAGGGTAGGACCTGCCGCACTGAGGGGGGCCCGGGAGGCAGAACGGTGACCCCGCCTGGGGCCCAGCCGGCCGGATTATCCCTGCCCCGGGCGGAGGGGGCTCATCACCCCACGCCCGCTACATGGGAGGTGTAGCCGGCGGGAAGGCCGTTATGGGCCCCCCCCGCGGAGGAAGTGGGGGGGGGTCCCCGGGGGGAGGGGGCGCACTTACTCTCATTTAACACCTCCAGCAGCTCGGCGCAGCTCTCACACATTGTTCATTAACAGCAGCAGCCGCCGCCGCCGCCTCCTCCCGACCATTGATTGATCCACTCGGTGCTGATTGATGATTGATGGGGGGGGGGGGGCGGGCGGGAGCAGGGGTCCGGGAGTGGGGGGGAGGGGGCGGCTGATCAATGCAAATGAGCCTGTGGTGGCGGCGGCGGCGGCGGCGGGGAGGAGAAGCCGAGTCACTCACTGGCTCCCAGGGACTCCACGCGCCGCCATTTTGCTGTGGGGGAAGGAGAAGGGGGAGCAGGACGCTCGGGCTCAGCTCGGCTGTTTCCGACCAGGCAGAGGACGGAGGCGGCCGAGTCCCTCCGCCCTCGCCCCGCCCTCCGGAGCCGGCCCGCTCCCCCTCCCACCCCGAACCGAGCGCCGGGCGGGAGGGGGGGCGGGGCGGAAGTCAGGGGCCGTATCCGGAAGCGTAAAATGGCGTCAGCTGCTCCTCGCTCACTGTCCCTCCCGCATCTGTCTGTCAGGGCGTAGCGGGGAGCCTCGTCGCGCCTCACCTGGCCCGGGGCTCCCCTTACCCGAGAAATGGAGGGGGGGGTCCCCCTATAACGCTCTTCTCCCGTCCTGGTGCTAGTGTAGGGCACAGTTCTAGGCAAATTGCCAATTTTTTTTCGGGGGGGGGGGGAAAATGATATTTTATTTCTTTCCCACTTCGGGTTTTTTTCTTAAGAAATACAAAAGTTTGCACTGGGCTCTTGTACTGACAGATCTTGCCCTTGCACCCCCCCCCCCAAGTGAACTTACTTGCCATAATCACATACTCAGAAGAAACTTTGAAAAACAACAAATAGCCTAGTCGCACCTTAAAGACTAACAAAACATGTCGAAAGATGGTATCGTGAGCTTTCATGGGCAAAATCCACTTCTTCGGATGACTGGAGTTCTCTGAACTCACCTCATTCATTTAAGACGTGCTGTCAGATACAGCTTGCAGTTTTCCGCATCTGAAGAGGTCACCTTTACCCTGAATGTACATTTTGGTAAAGGCACGTATTGTTGCAGTGTAAGATTTCACATGGTCTGCTTTGCCTGTTCTTTTTCCAAACCTACTGTTTTCTAGAATCTTTTTAAAATTGCTTTTTCATTCCTGTTGTACCACCCGGTGGTGAAGTAGTGTATTGTTGTACTTAGTTTTACGTAACTGATTGTCACAGAGCAGTGGTCTCCAACCTTTTTAAGCACAAGATCACTTTTTTAATTTAGGTGCAATCCAGGATCTACCTCAGACCCAAATACCCTTGCCCTGCCTCCTTTGTGCCACTTCTCTGAGGCCCTACCCCTGCTTACTCTGTCCTCCCCCCCCTCTTTCACCGGGGCAGGGCAAAGGGTTGGGACCCTGACTCTGGTCTTGGGCTAAGGGATTTGGAGCGTGAGAGGGGCTCTGAGCTGAGCCTGGGATAGGGAGTTGGGTGCAGAAGGAGGTTCAAGGTACAGACTCTGTAAGAGAGTTTGGGTCCAAGGGGTTCATGGCTAGGACAGGAGCTTGGGGCATAAGAGGGGATTTATGGCTGGGGCAAGAGGTGGCTCCTGGGTGGTGGTGCAGTGGGGCTAAGGTAGGCTCACCCCTGCTCTGGCCCTGCACCACTCTCAAAAGCAGCCAGCAAACTCCCTCCATCCCAAGCCCTGTACCCCCCCATCTGTTCTGTGGGGATAGAATACAGGGTGGGAGGGGGCACCCTGACATCTGTGCCCCCTCCTCTCCCTTCCCTGCTCTGCACAGCCAGTAGGAGTAGGGTTGCCAGATGTCTCGTTTTGAACCAGACAGTCTGGTATTTGAGCTTTCAGTCCGGGAAACAAATTGAGAAACAAATATGTCCGGTATTTTCTAATTAAGTAAGTTTTATTTATTATCAAGAGTATCAGTACATAGTTGTGTACTGCCTGGCTGGTAGACACCTCACACTGCGTGAGCATGTCTACCAGCCAGGCAGTACGCAACTACACAGTAGAGAGAAGGGGGCTGCGGGTGGGGCTAGGGCGGGATGGAATCCCTGGGGCCAGACTCGCCCGTGTGCCCCGCTGGGACCATGCACAGGACGGGCAGCACCCCGGGATCTGCGTGCGCCCCGCTGGGACTGTGCATGGGACAGGCAGCACCCTGGGATCTGCGTGCACCCGGGCCAGCCCCGTTCCCTACTGGCCAGTTCCCCCTCCCTCCCAACCAGCCCCACTCCCCCATCAGCTGGATCCCCCCGGCCAGCTCTGCTCCCCCCAATCCCCTCCTGGCCAGCCCTGCTTCCTGCCGGTTGTTCCCTTCCCCCCCCCCACCACCACAATCTCCCCTGCCTAGCCCCGCTCCCCCCCAACCTCCTCCCTGCCAGCCCCGCTCCCCTCACGGCCGGTCCTCAACCCCATCTGAGATCAAGTGTGTCCGGTATTTTTTTGAAATCATCTGGTAACCCTAAGTAGAAGGCTCTCAGGGTGGGGGCAGCTCCAAGGCAAAGAGCAGGAGAGATGAGCAACAGTGGGAGGAGGGGCAGCAAGTGGTGGCACTTGATAGCCTCTTGGTCAAATCAGTCAGGATCACCTATCAGAGGCTCCAAGATCTACTAGTAGATCCTGATCTACTGGTTAGTGGCCACTGTCACAGAGCATATGACTAAGAATAGTTGAGATTTTTATTTTAACAAACAAGAACTTGACCAAGATTTTTTAAAAACTATAGTGATTTTGGTTTCCTCAGTGACTTGACTGTTCAAAGGGTGAGAAGTTTAAAGAGTCTGTTTTTAATGCTGTTTGAAAGAGTACCATGTTAAAGCATGCTAGAGTACTTTTAGTATGCACTAGCAAAATACACACAAACCAATGAGTAGGGAACATGTTAGTGCACTCACACCTTTATACTGCACATTGCATCCATGTAGACATACCCTGAAGTTCAGAATTACTAGTCACTTAGGGTGTGTCTACACTTGCACCCTCTTTCGAGAGAGGGTTGCAAATGAAGTGCGGATTTGAATTTCCCATGCTTCATTTGCATAATTGCAGACCGGCGCTACTTCGAAATACCCTATTTCGAAATAACAAATGCTGTGTAGACGTGGTTATTTTGAAAGAAACCCCTTCTTTCAAAATAACACTTACTCCTCAAAAAATGAGGTTTACCGGTTATTTTGAAAGAAGGGGTTTCTTTCAAAATAACCGTGTCTACACAGCGTTTGTTATTTTGGAATAGGGTATTTCGAAATAGCACTGGTCCGCAATTATGCAAATGAAGCACGGGAAATTCAAATCCGTGCTTCATTTGCAATTTTGCTCAGCTGCATTTGGATCCCTCTTGAGAGGGTGCAAGTGTAGACATACCCTTAGAAATCTTGTCAATACCTAAACAATAGGAGCAAAGATGTACGTTCCTCCTCCCACTCCCTATTCCATTTAAATATTAAATTTATTAAGCCTAGAAAATGAACATTCAATTAGAGCAAATGCCATTTTCAAATAATGGTGGGTCAAATTACTCCACTGTTAGAAATAGGTCTATTCTCCTCTCAGTTACAGCTACTACCCCAGAAATCAATGGGGGTTGTATCCAATCAACCTTCTTGTTGCTAGTTAAAATTTAAAAAACAACGAATGGTCCTGCAGCTTAACAACTGGTCCAGAGGGGTTCCTTTCCTCATAGCTGGATGGGTGGGTGATTTGAAACTATTAAACAACTCATGACAAACTGACATAGATTGAGAACTGTTTACCAGGAGATTTTTACAGTGGTGGGGTAATGTCCTGACCTGAAAGCTAACATCATGACTCTGTGTCATAGTTGCTTCCACATGAGTCCGGGGAAGGGGAGAAGTAGTACATAAACTGTGAATATGTCCCATGTATTGAGACCCCATTTTTCCTTGCTGCAACTTGGAGCTGTATTTCAGAGTTGTATGATTATGTGGCTTGGCCAATAGATGCAGCACCTGAGTCCTGTAATAGTGACATTGTTTGAAAACTCTCTCTCAATTCAGGGATGCTTCCCCTTCTTAGGTCTTTAGTTCTAGCCATAGTTTCACCCATCACATTGTCTAACACCACAGTGTGTTGAGTGGTGAGGCAGCCCTGATTGAAAATGATCTCTGTGTTGGTGAAAAAAAACCAAGCTTTTGAGCTACAGTGTTTGGTTCAATATTAACATTTAGATTAAATGTCATTGTCTATATTTCTCTTTGACAAGGTAACCTATCTATGAAGTACTTGAATGGCTAATTATCCTAATGAATGCAGCTAGTTACTGGTGTGTTTAGGAAATAGAGATTTACTTCAAAGCAACAATTTATATTACCTATTCTTCATCCAAGGCATTCCTGCTGTGATGTTGGCTGTCAAGAGGCTATCGTAGCCTGCTAGGGAACCATAAAAGAACTGATCGTTTTTATCTCAAATCTGCTTAATCTTTGTCAGAGGAAGGTAGTTTAGGTTCTTAGTAACCAGGAAGGTATTACAGAAGTTGTTTCATTACAGCCTTGATGAAATCTAATTGTAGAGTAGACCACCTGTTTTATGGATTCTCTGTACCACTCTTTGCAGTTTGCCCTGGGTGAGCACTCTCAGTCTGGCCCCCTCGCAACCAGGCATACAGAGAAACAAAAAATCCCATTATGCTATTTTAAAGTCGTTTTTCATTAATCAGAAAGGAAACAAAAATATAAACTAATGATTCTCCTTGTCTTACTTTTCAGGTTAGAGCAGTGTTGGTTTATTAGTCTTTGTTATTTTTACCCCTTCTGTTATCTGTATGAGTATGTCTATAGGACTGTTGGTCACTGCTCACAGAGGAGGGCACCACCTCAGGGACAGTGTCTGCATGGATGACTGACTGCCTCTCCCTCTTTGTATTCTCCCCAGCCAGGACTGAGGGGCGAGCCAGCCACCCGACCCCGGGGGAACCTGAAAGCGCTCCAGGGTCCAAGAAGACCTTATAAGGCAGCATGTGGGTGTCCTGTGTGACATGCAGCAGACCCTGATGCAGAAGGTCCGGGAGGACGCAGACTGGCGGACCTGCACGTAGGACCAGTTCACGCTGCAGGGCGATAACGTGTACCATCATGCGGGAAATGATGGCATGCCCGGCTGCTGTCACTGTTCCTGCCTATGCCCATTCATCCCTGCCCCCCAAGTGATGCCGATGCCATCCCACTCCAGCCCCTCCTGTAGTCCCAGGACCCACCCAGCCCCAAGTTTGATAATGTCCCCCAATCTCCCCTTTCCCAAGGGTCCCCCTTTTTCAGGATTTCTCCCCACAGGGACTGCAGCCCGAGAGTGCCTTACCTCCATGAGGAAGGCCCCGACGGTGAAGTTCCCCACGCCAAACTGGTTGCCCACCAACCAGTAACTGTCGGGGTTGGTGAGCTACCAGAAGGCAACTGCGACCTGCTTCTTCAGGGGGATGGTGGGCCACAGGTGTGTGTCGCGTCATTGGAGGGCAGGGGCGAGCCAGGCACACAGCTCCAAAAAGGTGTCCTTCTGCATGCAGAAGTTTTGGAGCCACTGCTAGTCATCCCACCGCTCCATGACCAGCTGGTCCCACCAGTCGGAACTGGTGTCCAGCCTCCAGAAACACCTCTCCACTGTGGTGTGTGGTTGCACAGGTCTTGCTTCCGCTCACAGGGAGAGGCTCTCAAGAATGAGCTCGGAGTTGAGCTCATGCAGGGCCAGGAAGGCAGCTGGCACAAAGTGCTGTAGAAACTGCAGCATGGCCATGTGGGGCCATCGCATGCCTAGGGGCAGTTCCGGCTTCATGGCACAAAGACAAAAGCTGTGACGTCCAAAAAAGCTGGGCAACCAAAGCAGGCACTGCGAGAGCTTTGCTGTCTGTCGAAGAGGTAGCATGCATGGAGCAGAAGCAGAGAAACAGCTGTCCAGGGGGGGTCCCTTTAAGCGTGTCTCAGCTAGGCTTTGGCACCAGCACTTGGAAGCAACTGGTTACCTAAAGCCCTGCCTGAACTGGTTCCGGGTGGCCTTATATGTGAGTAGCGTCCAATCAATGTCAACGCTACCTTTCGAAAAAGCAGATTGCTTTTTCAATGTGCTTTTGCAGTGTGGACGCTCTCTTACGGAAGAAGTTTTTTCAGAAGATCTTTTCCGGAAAAGCTTCTTCCAAAAGAAGCCTGCAGTCTAGACGTACCACTGAAAAATGGTATGCTTCACTGTGAAAACATGGTTGTATAAATAACAAAAAGGAGCAGCCATCTTTGCTCTCTCCCCACTGCTTTTTTATATGGTGTATTATTTGGAATGAGGAGGATGAATACCCCCACAGACTATCATAGATTCTTGGAATAATGTATTTGTCTAGTGCAATGAAATCTAGAGGCACAGGTTTGGTTTGTTGGTAAAGTGGTATACATGTTTTGAATCCTATAAAACCTGTGCACTGATGAGTTTTTAAGGAAAGTTTATAAGATTAAATTTCTTCATCTGGTAGAGTTCAGCTGTCAGAAGGGATCAGAATCCATCCATTCTTAGTGCAAATTTATCTCCAACAACATATCTACAGCACAGATTGGTCCACTGGTTACTCCCATTAGAAATATGAACAGGTGTGTAAGCAGAGGCATATGAAGAGAAAACAGTTACCTACCAGTCATAACTGTTGTCCTTTGAGATTTGTTGCTCATATCCATTCCATTCTGAGTTTGTGCATGCCACATGCACAGAGACTTTTACCTGAGCAGTATTTGTAGGGCCGTCTGCAGCACCTATTTGAGTGCCATTAGGCACCACCGCCCCCTGCTCTCTCAGCTCCTTTTTGCTGGCAACTCTGACAAAGTGAGAGGAGAATGGATAATGGAATGGACGTCAGCAACACATCTCAAAGAATAACAATTATGAAAGGTAAATAACTTTCTTCTTCAAGTGTGTGTTCATGTCAAGTCCTTTTTGAATGACTCACAAGCAGTCTTCTCAGAGGTTGGCTCACACCTCAGGTCTAGAATGTGTCCGAGTCCTCCTTTCACTTTCAGGATTAGGAAATAATGGGAGTAGAAACGTTTCCCTCTCACGTCTGGAAGGCCCTCCTCCACTGCCCCCAGGTACTGGACATTCTTGACCTCTTGCATGAGTGATTCCTTGTGAGAAGGCTCCCAGAAGGATGGAAAGGGGGGTAGGAAGAGAGGGTTGGCCATGAACTGTAGGGTGTAGCCCAAAGAAACTGGTTGCACACCCAAAGTCTGAGGTCAGCCATGACCAAGCTGCCCGGAAGGGACGTTGACGATCAAGGAAAAAGCAGGGAGATGGATCCTGGGCAATGGCTGAGGCACCATCCTCAGGCATATCCTCAAAATGCCAGCTTTTGGCTGCCCTGATCTCAAGAAGGGCCAGGCTAGGCAGAGGAGTGGGAAAATGAATGGTGTCATCACTTTTTCCTTCCTGCTGTAGGACCTGACCAAGGGACAGCCCGCAACCTTGACAGAGTTGGAGGAGATGGCAACTGTAAGGGCTTTCTAGCCTTTTGAGGGGTGTGAATGCCGAACGACTGGAGAGTGGCTGTGGAGTCGTGCATCGGTCAGCCCTGAGAAAAACCCTGATCCCTCAAATGAGAGATTCTGGAGAGTAGTCTGCATCTTCTGGGACATCCCAGAGCACTGTAACCAGGAACTATGCCTCATGAGCACTGCAGAGGTGACCAACATGGCTGCCAAGTCCATAGCATTCCAAGCCATCTGGAGGGTGCCTCTTACCATCACTTTGCCCTCATCCACTACAGTGGTAAATCTCCTGGGCTTGGTCCTGTGGAAGACCCTCCTTGAAGTTGCTAAATGAGTCCCATAAGATAAAGTTGTATTCAAATTTGCAGGATGGCCACTGAATCAATTTTTTTGCCAAATCAGTATAGTCTTTTGGAGTCTTTATTTTTGGGGGTGCCATTGGTCTGGCACTGCCTGGTCCTTTTGTTGACAGCAGATACTACCAGGGACCCTGCAGGAGGATTAAGTATAATAGGTATTCAAATCCCTTTGCTAACACATATTTCTTTTCCACAAAAAAGTGGAAATGGAAGAACATTCCAATCCTGTGAGAGAAGTGAGCAATGTTCAGCATGGAAGTGGGCATGAATTCTCAGCAACAGTCACTGTATGTAACACAGCTTATCTAATGGCAACATCTGCCAACACAGCAGGGGCAAAAGTATAGATGGACGATCAAGTGGCTACATAACAAATGTCCTATCACAGAACATCCATGAAGAAGGCTGACATGGTGCCATCAGACTGCATAAGATAAGCCATGACCCTCCAGTGGGGGAGGAATGTGATTGAGATTATAGTAGTCAGTAATACAGCCACAGATCCATAGGGATATACATTGTGAAGAGAGTTCACAGCCTCAACAGTAGTCAGCAATGGCAACAAAGAGGCGGAGGGAATGCAAAAAGGGCAGGTGCATTGAAGGTAGAATGCAAGCACCCTACATATGTCCAGGGAATGGAGCGCATGGTGCTTTGGGATACACATGATTTGGGGCAAAATGTGGGGAGATGCACACATTGTTTGAGATGGAATGGGAATGCCACACTAGAGAGAAATTTGGGGTGGAGGCAGAAGGAGAACTTGCCTTTGTGTAAGGCAGTAAATGTAGGATCCACCATTATGGCTCCCAGTTTCCTGATACAAAGTGCAGAGGTAATGGCCACCAGGAAAAAAACAACAAATGGTCTGGTAGCACTTTATAGACTAACAAAACATTGTAGATGGTATCATGTAAAGTGCTACCAGACCACTTGTTTTTTTTCTGAACAGACTAACTCAGCTACCCCCTGAGGCCACGAGGAAGATCACCTTCATGGAAAGGTTGACAAGGGAGAATGTGGCAAGGGGTTCAAAAGGCAGCTTAGTGAAGGCAGAGAGGATCAAGTAAAGGTTCCAAGGAGAGGTCAGCTTGTGAATTGAAGGAAAGACACTGAGAAGGCTGCAGAGAAAGTGAGCGATAGTCAGATGAGTGAAGACTGAGAAACCATTCACTGCAAGGATGAAGGCACTAAGTGTCACCAGGTGGACACAAACTGAGGAAGTGGGTGAGGTCACATTTTCTGAGGTGTACGAAGTAGCCCAGAATGACAGGGATGGAGTTGATTTCCATGGAGTAGCCATGATCATGTGACAAAAGGGTAAAGCGGCACAATTTGGCTTCATAGGCTCTGGTGGATATAAGCTTGTTCTTTTTTGAATGCTTGCTCATATGAATTCCAATTAGATGTGTACATGTGGCATGCATGACTATCAGAAAGTTTTTCCCTAGCTGCTACCCTTTGGGTCAGCTGTGGAGCCCTCTGGAGTGACACCGGTGCAGCACCCTATCTTTAACCCTGTTAACCCAACTGACCCTCAATTCCTTCTTATCACCAGTGTTGGCTGTTGGAATTTTGGCTCCCTTGACTAACAAGCATCATCCATCTCTAGCTAGACAGTTAGTTTAACATTGGTAATTGTTAGCCAGTTAAGTATTGTTGCAGTGGGAGTGAAGGGGTCTTTGCTTCTCTCTGGTGTCCCTCCTGGGACTTGGGGCATACTGAAGCCCCAGGGATTTAAGCAATGCAGCTCTTGCCTGAAGTATATGCTACCAAGAGACTGCCACGACTCAGGCCTTTGGTGCCTGGGGGAAATCTCATCAAACCAGTAAGTGCAAGATCTGTAAGGCCTTTAAGCCTCGTGCTAGAAAGGAGTCGGACTATCATTTAAAGTAGTTCCTTATGAAATCTGCTCTGTATCCACAAGCTATTTCCTGGTAAGGTACAGGGCACGCAGTAAATTTTTCCCACAGTGCACCATGGTCTTAGAATTAGAGGGGCTAAATTTTTGGCACAATAGAGGAAGGTCTGCTAGGACTCCAGGATATCATTACTTTGACTTGGAACTGCACACTGCAGTATGGAGGCCAGGCCAGAGCCCTAGGTCAAGCATGCATCAGAAAATTCTTAACCTAGGGTTAAAATACAATGTATATACTCATACTTCGTATTGCCTAACATAGGTCACCTGATTCAAGTCCAACTAGGCTTACATGTCATGTAGACTTTCCCAGTGTCTACAGTGGGGTTTGGTAGGTCCTAATCCCAGTCTTGCACATAACCTTCTATAATGGGCTATTTTTAGTGCACACAATTGTGTGCAGCATCTGACTCCAGCTGATTCAACCAAGGCAGTACTTCTGGGAAATTAGTACAGTTACCCAAAAAGTTATACAATTATCCATTGTGATGGGAAATTTTTCATTTCACTAAAAGGAAACCTGTCAGAAATCTCCCTTTTTGTATCTCACCACAGGTAAAAGTTAAAGTTACTTGTGAAAATTTTTGAAGAGCCAAATATGGTAGATTTTTTTTTCAGTCTGCTCAGTTGCCACTCATCAACTTAAATTTCAAAACTAAACCTAGCTGTCTCTTGCAGTTATATTTCAATGACTCAAACAGGGCATTTGCATTTTAACCATTTGCTTTATAAGCTTTAGGCTTCAACCAACACGACTTAAGTAAATATTTTGTTAAGATGTTTATTCATATCATTTGACTTTCCCTAGATTAGAGAGAATAAACTAAGTAATTTCTAGTGCTGTATATTAGGACACATATTTCACATGTTATATAACAAAAGGTCACTCATGTACAGCTAAGAGTAATAAAGAAGCTGTCTAACTGGCTTTTCAACATTTCAGGAGGTGAATTAATCTCTTTGTTTGCTATATTGAACAAAAATGCATGAATGTTATTAACTACTGTGGGGTGTGGTAAGAATAGTAGTGATCCTGCGGCCCGAATGTAGCAATGAATCTCAGCCCAGGTCTACTTTAGAAATATTTGTTGGTAAAGCAATGTCAGTTGTGAGATTGATTTTTTTTTGACATGTTTCCAGACTAGCAAAAACCCTAGCGCGCTTCATCCCTCTTGTGTGGGTGGCGTTGGGACTGGTACTATGATGTCTGACCCTGAATGAGAGGATCATCAAGTGCCATCAGTACTTGAATAGTCTCACCCTGGTAGGACAATGGAGGTTATTGTTAAATCCATTTACTTTTAATGATCCTATATTCCACTCAAGGGCTGAACTATGGTAAATCTTAACACAAGAGAAGAGCTCAGACTGACTTTTTCAAAGAGATGTTTTTCTAAGCAAGGGGCAGACACTATTAGCAGAATGAGAAAATTGAATAGAAGATGGGGCAGGAAGGGACTGACGGCTTGAAGTATGCTGAGTAGGTCGAAAAAGGCACTCAGGAATGATGAGGAATCTCAGAGTGTCTTTCTTTTCACTGCTGAGCTATGGATAAGTTAGGCTAGCTGACTTAGGCTCATAATGCTCAGGCTGTGGGGCTCTCAAATGGCAATATACACATTTGGGCTCAGGCTGGAGATGTGGCTCTGATACCACAAGAGGAAGTAGGTCCCAGAGGGGAGGCTCCAGTCTGAGCCCAAACCTCTACATTACAGTACTTACCCCTGCAAGCCCAAGTCAGCTGAGAGGCAGTGCCTAAAAACAGCCGTACTGGGTCAGACCAAAGATCCATCTGACCCCATATCCTGTCTGCGTTCAGCAGCAAATGCTAGGTGCCCCAGAGAAAATGAGCAGAGCAGATAATTGTCAAGTGATCTATCCCCTGTTGCCCATTCCCAGCTTCTGGCAAACAGGCTAGGGCATGATTCCCTGGGTTTTTATGGCAGAGTCGCCATATCCTACACAGAGGTGTTTTTTCCTTTAGCTCAGTAAAGTGTGTGGTTAAATTCTTTTGCAAAGCCTGTGCTCTGGTAGCAGTCGTGGTCCCTGAAGAGTTAAACTGTAAATTGAAATGTCCATGAAGGTGGAGCTCTGGACAGTGTACAAAAGCTATCGAGGAGACTTGTTGATATGCTTACAAGAAGCACGCAGGATCTTTTCAGGGGGAAAAATACATTGAAAATACAATGGCAGAGCAGTTAGCGTATGTTTACATGGACAGCCACACACTGTCCCACCAACCGATGTTAGATTTACCAGTCCATGATCTGTAGCCAGCCAGATTGATCACAGATGGAGGAGCGGGAGGGGCTATCAATCCGGACCGATGCTCTAGTCTTTGTCAGAACATCGCCGCTCTTAAGGCAAAATGGTTCTCCTTTTAAAATACTTCTTTTACATCAGGATCAGTGTGGTTTACATCATCAAGCTGTTTTTCTGATGGATGTTTATTATCTCCAGTTGTTCCTCTTGCTCCTTATCTTTCTTGTTCTGCCATGCTAAGCTGGTTTCAATCACAAATATTTTGTCCCAATCGATAAATGCTTGTCTTTTTTCAGAGCTGTCAATTTGCCCACTGCTTACATCTCAATGGGGATATACAGCAATCTTTGGCGTCTGTTCTCAGCTTCTTCCTAGAACATTTGGTCCGGTGGCCTTCACACTTATCTCTCATACATTCCTCACTCTTTCACACATAACAAGGTTGATTTCTTTGTTACAGAGGAGCAATATGCACATTTAAACAAGGACATCAAATTACAATAAAAACAAACAAACAAACATACCCTTTTACTTATTTCAGAATACCAATTTTAAAACTTAAAATTATAGGACTCTATCCCAGCCTTGGAATCAGCTTTAAACACAATATTCTGACTGGTGCACCATTACCAATGGTAAAGTAAAAGTCCTTTCTGCTTTCAGAAAGGGTGGCTGGCAAAGTACATTAAGGCACATTACATAGCATAAAGCTACGTTTTAGCTACATGGCTACATTATGGGGATCAGAACTGGTCTTGAGGTCTAGGCGATCTGGGCCGTAGGAACTTCACATTCCAAGAAGGGATACAAGACAGAGTCTGCATCCCAGGAGTGCACCTAAGGCCAAACCTTAGACACTCTCAGGACACCACTTTGAAGTTCATGGAGTCCAAGTATATAAAATCTAAAGACTGGGTCCAATATAGCTGACTTGCAATAGTCCACAGGAGGGAGTTCAGTCAAGGCTATAACCCCAGCATAGGTTGCATCTATGTTAGGAGGATTTGCTATATTGGATATAGATATATTGGGAAACTTGTTCTAGTGTAGACTAGACTTCCCCTATTGCTATTTAAAAACCCTATTCCTAGCTCTCAATGTTGGGGAAGACTCCAGTTCACAGTGGTAGGATTCATTGGCAACTCCTCATAGCATTAGGGCCATCAAAATCTGCCTGCCAGCCAGCCATCTCTAGCTGACACAGGTTCTCTGCTGGGCAATCAGAACGACCCATGATGACAAGGTAGGCACTGGCACCAGAGCAAGGAAAGGGTTTGTGTTGTGGCTGTGATCAAAAAATAACATAGCCCAACATTTTCAAATGTGTTGAAATTTAGACACCTACATCGATAGCTTCTGGCTATTTAAAGCTACGATTGACTATAGTGAAGCTACAGATGCTCAGCGTCTCTGAAAAACAGCCCTCTTATTTGGATGCTTTTGCCTATAACTTTTGAACTCTCAGTTCCCAACTCTGTATTTGTTATATGAGGATACTCACCTATCTCATGGGGAAGGCTTGTGACAATTCAGTAGATAACACATAACATTTGCAGTCCTGTAACTTCCTAGAATACACAAACAGTTTCCAGTGTCTCGGCATCAAACTGCTCCCAGAACTCACAGCTTTGAACAATTTTCCTTTGCCAAAACATTTCTAAATCCATCAGAAACATGCAAAACCATCAGCAATAGGAGTGAGGCTTCACTTCAGCGGCAGCAGTAAGCTACTGGAAAAGACCTAGACAGATCTCCACACACATCATCTTACTATATATTTTAGAAATGCGTGTGTTTGTCCATCTGTAAGTCCATATATTTGAGAACTCCTTGTAAACTATAAGAGCAAGGACCACCAAATTTGCTAAGCAGCTTCCTCTTATCAAGATAACAGTTTGGTTGTGTCGAGACAATGGGATGTGCCTGGAAAGGTAAGGGTCTAGTAGGAAGGAGTTATACCACAGAATGACCAGAGGGGGGCAAGCAAGGGGCCAGAGATGAAGACCAGAACAGTTATAACTCCAAGGCACCAGCAGGGGCAGCTGTAGAGAAAGGGACAGCTACCTACTATACATTTCAGAAAATTTGTGTCTGTCAGTCCCCCAGTTGGGGGACATAATTCTTCCCCTGACTATGTTTGCTGCAGCTTCAAGGGCCATGGACAGGTGCTTCTCACCTGGCCACAAGCTGCTGTGGTGAGAGAGAGCTTGCCTCTCTCCAAGGCAGCCTGCATATTGAACCCCTCATCCCCAGCCCCCCAATAATTATTTAAATTTAAAAACTTATTTGAGTTAAGGACCCGAGCAATGCCAGGTAAATCGTCTAGTTATATATAAAAATTAGTTACATGTATGGCATATCAAGGAATCTCCCTAAAATCTATCAGTTCTGTGGTATGGTCAGGGTGGACAGGAATGTTTTACAGGAAGGTGGGTGGTAATTGTTTTGTAGGCCCACCCAAAAATGCTAAGTCTAGATTTGGTATTCAGCTTTCACAGAAATACTAACAGACAAACAAACTCTTAATTAGGCACTGACAAAGGTGATACCAAGTTCCACTTAAATGATGAAAAAAAAATCTTTATTGTGAAAAGTAGATTTCAATCCATGCACTTGTTATACAAAACATTTTCTTTACTGAAGCCCGTTACTATGGTTTCTGTAGAATGGGGTGGGGAACCTAAGGCTAGCCTGGATCCAGCCCCTGATGCTCCGGGCTCCCTCCCAGCACTGGGGAGCCTGCACTTGGGGCTGCAGCTCCCTGCCATCCTCCTGTGGGGCTGGTGCACACAAAGTCTACTAGCCTGCCCCCTGACCCTCACAGGCTCTAGTGTGTGAAGTAAATATGAGGAGTGTCTTTCTCCTCAGCCAGGGGCCACGTCAGTGGGGTGGGTTTTTTTGCTTGGGGGGGGGGTTTCTTCTCACTTGTGTGTGGGCCCCCAACTGATTTTTCTGTTCGTCAGTGGCCACCAACCCAAAAATGGATCCCCACCCATGCTGTAGAATGTAGTTTCCTTCCTCCCCCAGGACACAGTGATCAATATCTATTGAAAGTCTAAAGAATAAAGAATGATTAAGGATTTGTGATCATAACAGAACATGAACTGTCAGAAAGCTAAGTATGCCAAGTAGATTTACATACAACTTTGTCTAAATTAGAAAAATGAAATGAATTGATGGTAGTAGTTTGAGGCAATGGCATTTAAAAAATATGTACAAGGTGATCAGACTTTTCAAGTGTATGGGAGAGCTCGCCAGTGATTTTCCCAGATTCAGGAGAGCATGTGCAGGAAGTTTTTGGCATATAGGAGGTGGCAGGGGAAGAAAAAGCTTCCCATTCTTCTCTCTTTTCATTCCTTTTCACTCACGCACCCCTTCTCTCCATCTTGCTTTAATTTTCTCCCTGGTTCTGCTTCCCTTTTATTCTCATCCTTGTATCTCTCACTTGCTGTCATATCCTCAATTTTCAATTTTGCCTCCACCATGCTCCTTTTTGTTTCTCCTGTCACATTCCGGAGGTCACCTGTGATGCAAGGGAGATAATCAGAGGCAGCAGTACAGCTGAGCAATGAGCTACAGGCTCACCAGTGGTGGCAGTGCCCACAGTCTCAGGTTCCAAATTGATCCACAGGAGGGCTAGTTTGAGGAGGGTCCTTGGGAGACTGCATGGCAACAGTAGCATATCACAATGAGGATGGTCCATGGGGTACACATACACACCAAACTTCCTGACAGTTTCACCTGCTCTGCGGGCTGGTGATTCCATCAGGCAACTAGTCTCCTGGGAATTACAAATACTGGGACCAAACACCACTTTCTTGAATAGAGCTAAGACCAATCCAGAAAACCAGGGCATCTCCAGGCATCTCCAGTCCAGGGACACACAGATATCCTATTTACACAAAAGTGAGATAATTGTCATTAACTTTTCTGTACCTATTGTTCCTCAAGATGTGTTATTCATGTCTATTCTGATGTAGGTGTGTACACGTCCTGAGCACGGGTAACAGATTTCTTTTCCCCTTTGTGATATCCATTAGATTGGCTCTATTGCCTTATATGTTGTGTGCTCATAGTGCTTGTATTAAGCACCCTGCTAACTCTGCGTCCCATCAGCTATTTTTTAACAGCTGACTCCAACAAAAGGCAAGGAGGGGAGTTTTGGAATGGACATGTGTAACACATCTCAAATAACTTCAATTTCAGAAAGATTAGCAACTGTTAGTAACATCTTGGATGTGCTCACACATTTAATTGCAATGTGGATGACTCTCAAGAAGTTGCCTGGAAGGTGGATTCTGAGTTTATGAACAAGATGACTGCAAAACTGCTTGGCTGAAGCCAGCATAGTCTCTGGCCTGTTGGGTCAACATAACGTGTTGAAAATACGTGCACCAAAGACCGGGCTGCCACTCACCAGAGGCCTGTGATAGAGGCCTGAATAGAGACATACACTAGAAAATAGGCAGAGGCCTGCAATCGCATAGAATGAACAGTCAGGTTAACAGGAGGTAGAACACCAGCCTACTCGTAATACATGTGAATGCACAATGTAATAAAAAATTAGACTCTCTGGGCACAGATCGGAAGGCCTTTCATCCTCTTTGTTACTACTGTAATAGCTGAGTTGATCTGTAAAAGAGCTTGGTCTCGTGTATATAGAATGCCAGTGCTCACCTAGCATTTAGAGTGTAGACGTTGCTCCTTCCTGTTCAGATGCAGTTTCAGAATCAACATTAGTAAGATTACTTGTCTGCAGTGGAATTGCAAAACCACTTCTGGGAGGAAAGATGGGTACAAATGCAGCTGGATCTTATCCTTAAAGAAGGAAGGGAGTGTCAACATAAGGGCACACATTTCTAAAAACCTGTCTAAGATGATGACCACTAAAAAAGGACATTTCCCAAGAGAGGTGAACTAGCAAGCACAAAACCAGTGACTCAAATGGAGAACCCACAAGCTTCAGAAAGAGGAGATTCAGGTCCCAAGAAGAAATAGGATTGCTAAGATGGGCGGTGGTGGGAATGGGGGTATAACCTCTCTAGGCCTTTAAGGAAACGGATAATCATCTCACGCAGAAGCAAAAGGTACTCTAATAGGCTATGTCTATACTGCAGCACTATTTTAGGATACTGGAGGTATCTTGAAATAGCTATTCCGTGTCTTTTGAGTGTACCTGTTATGTGAAATATAACAGGCTCACTATTCCGACATTCCTGTAAACCTCATTCCATGAGGAGTAAGGGACATCTTGGAATAGCGATTTATTTCAAAATAAGTGCTGTATAGACAGTGCCAAATTTTGAAATAAGTTATTTCAAACTATGGGTGCAGTGTAGATGCACCCATATGGACTACAATGCAGATTACATGGATGGAACTCTGCACTAGGAAGACCAGCTGGAGAATTACTTCCATTTTTTGGAATTAAGTGGTCCTGGTAGAGGGCTTCCTATTGCTTAATTGAATTTAAAGGCTTACTCCAAGCATGCTTGCGCCTCAGGATTCAGCCGTGGAGCATTCAAGCTGTCAGATGAAAAGAGCTGAGGTTCAGGTGGAACAGCTGACTATGGGTTTAGGAGACAAAGTCTGGGCATAGGGGAAATGGGAGTGGGGTCTCCCCAGAGGCATCTAACTGGCTGGCGAACCAATCTTCCTTTCCCTGGGCCATACTAGGGATGCGAGAATGACCCATGTCAGGTCCCACTTGATCTACATAATCAGAACCTTGTGTACTAGTAGGATAGGAAGAAAGACATAATATACTTGATCTGTCCACGATAGCAAGAAGGTGATAAGAGACCCCAGTGTGTGGTGTTACAGAGAGCAAAATTCGTGACTTTTCCTATTGCTGTGGGTACCAAACATGTCTATCTAAGGAGTCTCCCACAGCTGGAAAATATCCATTGCAATGTCTGTTTGAAGAGAACATTCGTGGTAAGAAGAGACAGACCTGTTTAAGAACATAAGAATGGCCGTACTGGGTCAGACCAAAGGTCCATCTAGCCCAGTAGCCTGTCTGCCGACAATGGCCAACATCAGGTGCCCCAGAGGGGGCGGACTGAAGACAATGATCAAGCAATTTGTCTTGTGCCATCCATCTCCAGCCTCTGACAGACAGAGGCCAGGGACACCATTTCTATCCCCTGGCTAATAGCCTTTTATGGACCTAACCTCCATGAAATTATCTAGCTTCTCTTTAAATTCTGTTATAGTCCTAGCCTTCACAGCCTCCTCTGGCAAGGAGTTCCACAGGTTGACTACGCACTGTGTGTTTATTAGTTTTAAACCTGCTACCCATTAATTTCATTTGGTATCCTCTAGTTCTTCTATTATGGGAATTAATAAATAACTTTTCTTTATTCACCCTCTCCACACCACTCATGATTTTATATACCTCTATCATATCCCCCCTTAGTCTCCTCTTTTCTAAACTGAAAAGTCCCAGTCACTTTAACCTCTCTTCATATGGGACCCGTTCCAAACCCCTAATCATTTTAGTTGCCCTTTTCTGAACCCTTTCCAAGGCCAAAATATCTTTTTTGAGGTGAGGAGACCACATCTGTATATAGTATTCAAGATGTGGGTGTACCATAGTTTTATACAGGGGCAGTAAGATATTCTGTGTCTTATTTTCTGTCCCTTTCTTAATAATTCCTAACATCCTATTTGCCTTTTTAATCGCCGCTGCACACTGTGGAAATTTTCAGAGAGCCATCCATGATAACTCCAAGATCTCTTTCCTGATTTGTCGTAGCCAAATTAGTCCCTATCATACTGTATGTATAATTGGGGTTATTTTTTCTGATGTGCATTACTTTACACTTATCCACATTAAATTTCATTTGCCATTTTGTTGCCCAATCCCTCAGTTTGGTGAGATCTTTTTGAAGTTCTTCACAGTCTGCTTCTGTCTTGATTATCTTAAACAGTTTAGTATCATCTGCAAACTTTACCACCTCACTGCTTACCCCTTCCTCCAGATCATTTATGAATAAGTTGAACAGGATTGGTCCCAGGACTGACCCTTGGGGGACACCACTAGTTACCCCTCTCCATTCTGAAAATTTACCATTTATTCCTACTCTTTGTTTCCTGTCTTTTAACCAGTTCTCAATCCATGAAAGGACCTTCCCTCTTATCCCATGACAATGTAATTTACACAAGAGCCTTTGGTGAGGGACCTTGTCAAAGGTTTTCCGAAAATCTAAGTATACTATATCTACTGGATCCCCCTTGTCCGCATGTTTGTTAACCCCTTCAAAGAACTCTAATAGATTAGTAAGACAGGATTTCCCTTTACAGAAACCATGTTGACTTTTGTCCAACAAATTATGTTCTTCTACGTGCCTGACAATTTTATTCTTTACTATTGTTTTGACTAATTTGCCCCGTAGTGAAGTTAGACTTACCGGTCTGTAATTGCCAGGATCACCTCTAGAGCCCTTTTTAAATATTGGTGTCATGTTTGCTACCTTCCAGTCATTTGGTACGGAAGCTAGTAATTCTGGCCCGCCAAGTGACCAGGGCCAGCCCAAGCCATTCTTGTGCCCCGGGTGTGCGGTGCATGCGTGGCCCCGTCCCCGGGCGCTCGGCAGCCCCAATAGGTTGGGGACCACTGATCTAGCCCATTATCCTGTCTTCTGAAAGTGACCAGTGCCAGATGCTTCAGAGGGAAAATAAGAATAGGGCAATTTCAAGTGATCCAACCGGCCATCTAGTCACAGGTTCTGGCAGTCAGAGGTCACCTGAAACACGGGTTTCCATCCCTGACCATCTTCAGTTAACAGCCTTTCCTTCATGAATTTGTTTTCTTAAAGACAAAGTACAAATTTTTTTACTAAAATTCATATATGATAAATTGTGTATGCAAACAACATGCAGAGTTCCACATGCTCGATTGCAGCCATCAATCTTCATAGATCCATTAAGTTTGCAGAGGACAATGAAAGGCACCAGTCTTCATGCAGACATGTGCCTAAGTAAAGACAACCATTGTGGAGTTTTCTTGGTTAAAAGGAATCTCCAAGTTACAATGAATCCAAAAACATTTCATTTTGGTCTCAGCGTCTCCAAAATGTTAATAACAAAATAGCTATTTGCTGAGTCCCAATTTGAAAAACATTCTCATGAATTATGAGAAATGTCAGTTTCACTTGAGAAAAATAAATCAAGATGTGCAGGAGAAAACAGCTTTATAACGGGACACTTATTTCAACCTGAGAGAGATTATGTAAAGATGACCTCTTTCCATAAACTTTCTAGAAGTATTATATTTTTCTTTCCATTAGTCTGGTTTCTTTTAAATTTCTTGTGGAAGGCACCTCTTGCCTCCATCTAGTTTTATGATCCTTGTACTTTCTGCTCTTTGCTAACTGGAAGACTGGATCATTCATGAGACAGCTTTACTTTACATAATGACACTTCCTGAATCTTCTCCATTTTAATATTTTGTCTATTTGATTTCTGTTGTGCATATAAGTGTCATCAAGGAGTTCTCTCACTAATTAACTCATATTACAAATAACTCAGAATCTAGGCTATGTCTATACTGCACCCGTTTTGCGCAAGAAATATGCAAATGAGGCTAAGCGTGGCATATCACTGAGCCTCATTTGCATAATTAATGAGCACCCACTTTTTGCGCAAGAGCTGTTCTTCCGCATTTTTTTCTGGAAAAATGGCTCTTGTGCAAAAAGCGGACACTCAATTATGCAAATGAGGCTTGGTGATATTCCATGCTTAGCCTCATTTGAATAGTTCTTGTGCAAAACGGGTGCAGTATAGATGTAGCCCTAGTGTGTACAAGTACCTTAACTTATCCATTTCAAATCAACTTTACCTTAAATTCCTCTACATCATTACTTCCATTTCCAAACTAAAATATTTTATCTGCTTGGTGCAGTATATGCTCAATTAGTGGAGGAGAATACAATTACACTCTTTAGATATTAACATCTCCTCTAAAAAACATCTTCATAAAGGAGAAGAATAATAGTTGTGCTACAGTCATTATGGAGTTGAGTATCACTGCTCAGCCATCCAAAAGTTACAGCAATCCCAGGACACGTGAGGTTTGAAGAGAGACGGGTTTTTTTTTCATCCCCCCCTCTCCTGTAACTGGTGTTCTTCAAGATGTGTTGTTCATATCCATGCCAATCTGGTGTGAGCTTCTTGCGTGCATGAGCATTGGAAACTTTTTCCTCTAGCAGTTCCCATAGGGTTGGCTGTGGCGAACCCTTGATTGGTGCCACTGTATCAGTCGTTCTATACAACGGCCAACCCTGCCCCTCCCATGGTTGCTGCTTGACAACTACTCAATGAGGAAGGAGGGTGAGTATGGAGTGGACATGAACATCACATCACAAAGAACACCAGTTATGAAAAAAAGGTAAATGTCTTCAAGTGCTTGTTCATGTCAATTGCAATCAGGTGACTTCCAAGCCACTACTACCTCAAGGTGAGGTCAGAGTCAAGAATCACTGCTAGGCACACAGCTGTCAACAGCTGCCTCCTCTCGAGAGCTTATCAATGGCCTAGCGTGCTGTAAATGTGCATGTTGAAGACTATGTTGCTGCCCTGCATCTCTCTCAAACAGGAAGCTGTGACAGGAACACAATGGAAGAGGGATGAACCCTAGTGGAGTGTTCCATCACCAAAAGGGGTGTAACTCCTGCTAAGTCATAGCAGGCGCTTATACAATGTACTGTCCATGAAGCTATACACTAGGGTGAGACCAGGTCACCTTCCAGACTGTCCGCTATGACACAATTGTGTAGACTTTCTAAAGGGCCTTGTTCATATAGAATGTCAGAGCTCCACCCACATCTAACACTTCTGCCTAGTGTTAGTGGGGAGTGAGGGGGAGGATTGGGTAAAACACTGGGAGGAAAAATGTCCTGATTCAGGTGAAATAGGACACTACTTTAGATAAGAAGGTAGGCTGTGGCCTAAACTGCATCTTGTCTTGTAGAAAACCATGTATGGGAGCTCCAAGGAAAGTGCCCTCAACTCAGACACCCTTCTGGCCAATGTAATAGCTAGCAGGAATGCAACCTGAAGTGAAAGGGGCAACGACGAGCATGCAACCAGCAGTTCACAAGGAGGTCCCCCACAGACGTAAGCGGGCAGGAGTAAAGGAAAAGTCTATCCAATCCCTTCCTAAAACAAGTCAACATTGGATATACAAAATAGCAGTGAGAATGCAGATATGGCTGCTAGGTGGACGAGGGTGCCAAGCCCTGGATTCTCAAGTGCAGGAGATATTCTAAAACTACAGAAACCAAGATGTGAACCTCTTTCACTTAGGTATGCCACTCTCATGGAGTGCTTCCTAGCTAGCAGAACCTTCTCACCTGAGCAGAGCACTGAAGCTCTAAGGCTGGTGTGGGGAACCTAAAGCCTGGGGTTCAGATGAAGCCCCCAGTTTGCCTGAATCTGGCTCCCAAGGATCAGGGAGCCCCCCACCAGCATTGGGGAGTCTGTGCTGGTGCTTCAGCCCCCCACACCAAGGGACACAAGCATACAATGTACTAGCCTGAACCACCATAGGCTCTGGTGTGTTAGGGAAATGTGGAGAGTGTTTTTCTCCTTCTCAGCTAGGGGCCACATCAGTGAGGGGTTTTTTTTTGTTTTTGCTTCTCACTTGTGTGCAAGCCCCCAACTGACTTCTGTGGGGCGGCAGCCCCGACTCAGAAAAGGTTCTCCTGCCTGCTTTAAATAATTAAGCTATTGTCTCTATGCCATGAAGTGAAGACACTGAAGGTCTGAGTGAGGCACCTCTGGTCCTTCAGTAGAAGGTCCAGGTACGGGGGAAGAGCTATTGGGGCTTCCACTGACAGGTCGAGGAGGAATGAGAACCAGTGGTGGCACAGCCAAGCTGGCACCACCAGAATCAGGAATGACCTGTCCCTGTGGGACCTTTAACAGCAGCCTGTAGATCAGTTACTGGGGGGAAAGCATACATCAGCTGTCCTCCCGCCCCAAATCACAAATGTGTTAACTACAGCAGTTTCAATTTTTTTTTATAAAGTACCCCTTAAAAAAATAATTATAAGTACCCCAGTACCTACAGTTTTCCGACAATTTTTTTGCTACTATTGCAACACATTTGATTAAGCAACTTAATTGTAGCCCGGCGGGCAATGAAATTTTTGGGTGTAAAAAGTACAAAAATAATAAAGTGCTGTAAAACACAAAAAGTCAGTTTTCTCCAAATTTCAGTTGTGTTAACATACGCCCCCAGACTTCACTCAAGTACCCCTAAGGGTACTCGTACAACTGGTTAAAAAATGCTGTGCTACAGGACCATGACTGCAGTTCTGAAGCAAGCAGAATTCCTTGCACTTCTTGTCCCTGGTGGCATACAGATTAAGTTGGGGAAAACCTCAAGACTGAGTGAAGAGTCAGCAGATTCTGATAGACCACTCATGTATCATGATGGCATAATGAGAGCATCTGCTAGAAGGTTCTGTAGGCCAAAGAGATATTGGGCTTCTAGACGGATCAAGTGCTCTATATACAATGCCCAGAGTTGCTGGGCTTCATGGCATAGAGGCAATGACCTTACTGCTCCCTGCCTGTTTATGGAGAACATTGTGGTCCTGTTGTCTGTGCACAGTGCTACACTGGCCCCACATTTTCAAGTGGAATATCGGGCAGGTGAGCCTGACTGCACTGAGCTCTTTCACATTAAATGTAGAGAGCAGAGTCTGTGGAACTCTGTGTGCCCTGTGTTCTTAGGGGCCCCAGATCAGATCCCCATCCAACATCTAAAGTGTGTGTTATGAGTGGCAAGGTGGGAGAAGGGGGAGCATAAGTGACCCCTTCACAGGCATTGCCTAGGGTCTAACCACCATAAAAGGGTGGCTGTTACTGTTGAAGAAATTGAGACCCCCATGGCTAGAGTGTCCCACATTGGTTGGTACATCAAAGTTAACCAGCCTTAGAGAGGCCTAGGGCAGAGCCTGTGGCAGCATGATGTCACATGCCCCAATAGTCACTGGCAGGTCCTCACCATCAGTGGGGGACTGGGGATGTAATGCACATCATCTGAAACTGGGAATCAGATAAGATGTAAGCTGACTCGCGCCGGACTCTAAACTAGAGTCGCTCCAATGAACTCCATCCTTTGTACAGGAGTCAATACGGATTGTTTCTCACTGAGGAGACCCAGATAATGGGATAAGTCAATAGTCAGATGTACATGTGATTACAGCTGCTCTCTGGAGCATCATTTCAGTAACGAAACGTCCAGATAGAGAGAGATCCAAACCCCTTTCTTGTGAAGGAAGGTGGCACCCACTGACTTGCACTTGGTGAACACCTGTGGTGTGATAGACTGAAGGAAGCACCATGAACTGGTAGTGACCACTGGACACCACAAATCTGAGGTAGTGCTTTGCACCAGAAGAATTACGGTTTGAAAATATGCTCCCTTCACATCAAGGGCAGTGTACCAGTTGCCCAGATCCAGAGAGAGGGGATAATGGTGGCTAGGGCGACCAGGCAGAAAAAGTTACTCACCTTGTGCAGTGATGATGATTTTTCAAGATGAGTTGCCCTGTGGGTGCTCCACTCATTTCTTGGTGCATCTTGTGCCAGCAACCAGAGATTTTTGCCTAGCAGTACCTTCCCACATGCACAGTTGCTGTCTCGTGTTGTTTTCATTCCTCAGAGGCATGCGTGGCGTGGGTCCCCCCTCCATTTCTTTTTCTACCAGAAATCCTTTAATGGAGTCTGTTACAGAAGGGGAGCAGCCCAGGGTGTGGTAAAGGCATCCCTCTCTGATCTCTTGCCTTGAGCCGCTTGGGAGCAGAAGCAGTGGCATATGCGGTTGGCTGCTGTTGCAAATAAGTCTATGACCAGGAACCCCCATTGTCAGAACACAGAGAGAATGATGCTGAGGCTGAGCTCCCACTCATGTTGCTCCGAGAAGTGTCTGCTTAGTTTGTCTGCAGTGATGTTCTGTCAGCTTGGTATGGACATTGCTGTTTGAGTGTGTCATTCTTCAGGCACCAGTTCCAGAACTTCATTGCCTCTGCACATAGTGAGCATGATTGGGCAACCCCGTTGGTTAATATAAAACATACAGGGTGCGTTGTCCGTGAGGACACGTATAGTTCTTCCTTGGATGAGGGGAAGAAAGTGTGCACATGCACTGCAGATAGCCCTGAGTTCCAGAATGTTGAAGTGAAGTAGCATCTGGGATCGTGACCATCTGCCCTGGACTGTCTGTGTGTTGCAACTGGCACCCCGACCTAACAGTGATACGTCTGTTGTGATTACTATTGAGGAATCTGGGTGATGAAAGGGTATGCCCACGAGGAGGCTGTGTAGGGAAATCCACTATGCTAGAGATTGGAGAACTCTCCAATTGGTAGAAGTGGAAGTGAGAGAAGTCTCGTGAGGCTGTGTCAGTTGGGAATGTAAATGCATGCGAGCTGTGCCTGTAGGCAAGCGCATGTGTAGCCTCACGAGGGAGACCACAAACATGGTAGTTGCCATGTGTCCCAGTGATGATGTGTCGACTTGGTATGTACAGTGCCATTGGAGTTGTGTCATTCTTCAGGAACCAGTTCCAGAACTTGATTGCCTCTGTATATAGTAAGTGCGATCGGCACCCCTGTCAGTTGATGTAAAACATACAAGGTGTGTTGTCCATGTATAGTTCTGCCTTGGGTGGGAGTTGCCATGTCTCCCAGGATCTGAAGGCATGTATGGGCAGTTGTCAAGGGGATATACCTGACTGTTGGTAAGACTGCATAGTGTCTGTAAACTGTAGAGGAAGGCAGACTTTGGCTGTCACAGCACCTATGAATGCCCCTTCTGGGTCGACTCGAGAGGGGATTTCTGAGTGTTTATGAGTCGACCCAGGCGAGAGAAACAGCCCTTAGTGATATTTGTCATGTTTAGTGTTTGCTGGCATGAAGAATCTTTGATTAAGCAGTCATCGAGGCAGGGAAATATGATGATGCCCTGCCTCCTGAAAAACATCATGACCACAGCCAGAGTTTTGGAAAATACCAGTGGAGCTGTGGAAAGTCCGAAGAGGAAAACTCAATACTGATAGTGGTCTTTGCCTATCATGCATCTGAGAAACCTCCTGTGTGAAGGATGTATTGTTATATGAAAATGTATTCTGAAGGCCAAGGGCTGTGAACCAGTCCCCCTTATCCAGTGCAGGTATAATTGTTCCGAGAGTCACTATTCTGAACTTGTTGCGTACAAACTTGTTGAGCTTCCTGAGATCCAAAATGGGCCTTCAAACCCATTTTCTTGACAGTGAAGAAGTAGTTGGAATAAAACCCTCTTCCTTGAAATTCTGCAGGGACCAGCTCCACTGCCCCTAAGCTGAGTAGTTTTTGCACCTCCGCTCATAGAAGGGGCTCGAGAGAGGGATCCCTGAAGAGGGTAGGGGAGCATAGAAATGAAGGGGATGGTGTAGCCGATATTGATCATCTCAAGGATCCACTTGTCCACAGTCATGAGGGCCCACTGATGGCAAAAGGGCCTCAGACAGTAGTGGAAAATAGGGGTGGAATGCACTGGATTGCTGGGGTGATTGCTCAGACCCTCAACTACATCTTCAAATTTGCTGCTTGGACATAGTGGATTGATTGATGGAGGACTGGTTGTGTTGTGCCCTCCTTCTGTTGGACTGCTTGGGTCGGATCATATGGTCTCTGCTGCTGTCTCTGATAGGTGATATCTCTTGGTCTCTGATATGGTTAGTACCTGAACCTCCTATAAGCAGTGTGTACATGCCTAAGGTTTGCAGTGTGGTGCTGGAATCCTTCACTGAATGGAGGACGTTGTCTGTCTTGGCCACAAAGAGTTGATTCTTGTTGAACGGGAGGTCTTCTGCCTTGGTCTGCAGCTCCCTTTGGATTTTGTAAGATTGTAACCATGAAGCTCTGTCCATGACCATCACACTTGCTGTAGCCCTAGCTTCCACATCCATATATGTCTAAAGGGCTGTTTGTACTATTGATTGACCCTCCATTATGGATTGGAGTTGGGGCCACTTTTGCTCCAGGTGGTCTTGCAGGAGCTCCTGTAGCCTAGTATAATTTGTGTGGTCATAGTCATCCAGGAGAGCTCTGTAATTTGATATTCAGAATTGGAGGGTGGCAGAGGAGTAAGTCTAACTGCTTATGCTCCTTGTCCTGTGGCATGGACTTATACCGCTGTTATCTAGATCTATGATGGATCAAGTCCATGACCAATTAATTTGGTTGGGGATGTGAAAAAAGAAAATCAATACCCCTGGCTGGGACAAAGTATTTTCTGTCTGCTGTACAGTCGGCGGGGGGGGGGGGGGTATAGTGGCTGGCATTTGCCAGAGTGTGTCCGAAGGTTCCATAATAGCTTCATTGATTGGTAATACTATTTTAGAGGTCGTCGCTGGTTGGAGTATCTTGAATAATGCGGGTTACTTTTCTTGTACTTCCTGCAGTGCAATATCCTGGGACTGAGCTACCCATTTAAACAAATCGTGAAACTGCTTCAGGTTGTCTGTAGATGGAGAGGACGACGAGGGAAAGACAGCCTCATCTGGAAAAGACAACTGGGGAACCGAAGAGCTGTCCGAGTGAGGTAGATCATCATCTTCGTCCACTGGCTCAATTTGGGTTATAGAAGCTGAATGTGGAGGATGAGTCTGAGCAATGTGCAGCGGTGGCAGGAAAGCGCATTGTTGTGTGTGCTGGGGTCAATACTACCATCTTGCGTGAGAGATGACAATGCAATGAACTGGTGTGATATTTGTTCCATGGCTCCTAAGGGGGCCATTGGGGTTGGAACTGCTGTGGTGGATAAAGCCACGGGTGATTAAACCATAGGTATTGTGGAGGGTGGTGTGATGGCTGGTGCGGAGTGGAACGCCACAAAGTCACTGAGCCTGTTAGCGAGGAGTGTTCGAAGAAAACCTGCTCTCCATGCCTGGTGTCAATGGTGTAGGTGAATAAGAAATATGTTCTGAAAGTTGTCAGTGCAGACTAGGTTGGCGGATTCTAGGAGAACAAGGAGGTGAAGGTGTGCTGGGTCTGGTAGAGATAGTGTGCACAGCTGCAGTGCTCGGTGCCAGGTATCAGCAGTTTTATGAAAAGCCTTCTTTGGCTCTCGTGCCAGAGAGTGCTTCGGTTCCAACTGGTGGGAGCTGGAATGTTGGCTTGGTGCCGATATCTCTGTTGGCGCCGGGGCTGGTGGCATGTCAAAATTTGCCTATTATTCCTATTCCGTGGTTGCTCCTGTCAATGTCTCGGCATGTACCTCTCTGCTATGGAGGTTGAGGTCTGAATGGCTGCCTCTGGGTTGCCAGAGCGTGCATCTCCAGGGACTTCATAGTAGCCTTACACTCTTTCAAAGAATGGAGCTTTGAGTCAGTTTGCTCCAAAAATAGGCTCCTTCCCTGGAAGGGAAGGTCCTGTAGGGTCTGTTGGACCTCTGGTAGCAACCCCAACGACTGAAGCCACGAAGACCAGACCATAACTATCCCTGTGAACAGGGTTCTTGCTACTGAATCAGCCAAATCGAGAGGCCTGCAGAGAGGATCTGGCTATTGTTCTGCTCTCCTATATAAGCACTAGGGATGTTAATTTGCTAGTTGAGTAGTTGATGGAAATTCCATCAACTACTCGACTAGTCAATAAGCACTTCTACAGTCCACCTTTGAAATGTACAAGAGTCTCCGCTGGGGACTTTGTACATTTCAAAGCTGGTACGCCGCGTGGAACCTGGGGACAGCAGGGACATCCCAGCTGATCCTGGGCCCCAAGTGGTGCTGCCGCTTTGAAATGCTGCAAGGAGCCTGACGCCAGGTTTCCCGCGACATTCAAAGTGGCAGCACCGCACGGAGCAGCTGACCCTAGGCTCCATGCAGTGCTTCTGCTTTTAAGTACCCCCCCTTGTGTCTCCATCTGAGAGACAGCAAGGGTAGTGGAACGACTAGTTGACTATCCTGTCAACTATCCGATAAGCATTTTCTTATCAGATAGTCGACTAGTCGTTTTTATCCCTAATAAGCACCAATAACTTCTGCCTGGAATCTGGAGGAAGGAGTTCACTGAGCTTGGCCATCACCTTCCATGACTTGTAGGAATACTTGCTGATTTACTATCCTCAAATGGAGGTTCCAGCTGAGTATATCTTTTTGCCAATGAGGTTAAATTTCTTGGCCTCCTTGACCTTAGGCGCTAGTGCTTGTTGACCATGTCTCTCCACCAGGGAGGAAGGATGGTGGTACAAGAAAAGGAATTCATAACTCTTAGAGAGCACAAATTACCCCCTCTCCACACCTTTTGCTGTGGGTTGTATGGAGATTGGCGCTGCCTATTATCAAGACCATCCAGGCTCATTATAATTCAGTGTGGCAAATGCCACACAAAGGATCTTCTTGGTTAAAATGTGCGCCCTAGTATCCTTCAACTCTTGGACTTCCTCCACTGGAAGAGACTCATTGTGTGCCACCCATTTCAAGAGCTCCTGGTACACCCAATGATTGACCAGTGGAGGCCCTGCCATTGCCTTGTCTGGGGAGGAGGATGAAGAGTCTGAAGGTGGTAGTGGGTCTGGAAATGGTATGGGATGCTCTTCATCTTGCCCATCTCCCACTCCCTTGGATGAGGTCTCCTGCATAGAAGTTGGACCTGGAGCCTCTGTGGGTGTGACGCTCTCTTGCGAAGGTCAGGAGACTGTCGCTGAAGGGGTTCTTGAGGGTCGTCTGTCCCTTTGGGGATCCAGAGCAGTGATGAGTAGATGCCACCAATTGTAATATTTTGGATGCACCTTGGGCTTTATGGTAGACACAGGGAGTTCAAAATGATCACTGCATTGGAGAAGGCCATTGAGACTGCCACAGCGCCAGAGGGTCTCTTCTATATCTGCTGTTCTAACTCTTATGGAAGTACAGAGAAATCACATCTGACATGGATGCTGCTGCTGAAAACCATGGCAGTTTTGAAGAGACAAGTGCTGGTGATGTGATGGGAAGTGGTGCTGCAAAAATTGTGACAAACTGTGCCAGTCATTATGGGACTGGGACCAGGGCTCTGGGTGCAGCAACTCTAGTATCTGACCTCCAGTGTTGAAGCTCTGGTGCCCGGGATCACCTGGGCTCCCTAGTGCCAGCAGAGGTGAGGTCTCTGGAGATGAACAGGCCAACCTACCACGGTGCTGATCTGCAGACTAAGGGTGCCTTAGCATAGCTAGCTTACCTCTATAGACTGTGGTGCTCTTGGCAGTGCTGGTGACTTGTCCCGCAACAAAGATGCTCCCGTCTCTGAAATCTCTATGAAGACCCTTATGGCCTTGTATATGTCCAGTGGGGACTTTGGTCCCCTGGCGATAAGCTGCGCACTGGATTAAACGGTGCCTGCACCGGCACCAGAGTCGACGGTGTCTCCTGGTGAGCCTTGTGTACAGAATTTTTCTTGCCCTGCACCAGGTCCTGGTAGGGATGAGTCTTATGTGGCGTGTGTCCTCTACCCTACTTACGGCTGTGCAGCACTGGAGATGTTGAACCATGCCTGGGTGCTGATGGTTTCAGCTCTGGTGGACTTCAACACCAAGAATCTTTAGCAGTGCCCTTTTTCAGCACGGTCTTTGTGTACTGAGGCTAGTGCATTGCAAACCAAGCTTGCTCCTGGTGTCGACCTGTCTGATATTGGTTTCAGTGCCACCTCTATTAGGAAGTTGCTGGAGCCGAAACTCAGTCCTCTCATATATGGGGCTTGAACCCCTTGCAAATCTTGCACTTTTCTGTCCAGTGTTCTCCCAGACAGCTGAGACACAAATCATGCAGATCACTGTTTGGCATAGGTCACTTGCAAACAGTGCAAAATTTAAACCTCAGACATTCGGCATGCCATAGTGCCCTGGAAGGACAAAATGTGTGATCACGGCCGCCTGCTCCTAACTACTGTCTAACTAACCAACTATAGCATTCTAGAACTAAACTAGAAAGTATGCTAGGAACTAGAAGCTTGCCTAAGCAAGATCGCTAAAAGTTCCAACACTGTCAGGAGAGTAAGAAGGAACTGAGGGAGGAGCAGGGTTGGCAGTGGTATATAAGGGCTGGATATAGAGCACCACTCTAGAGGGTCTCCACAGTTGACCCAACAGGAGCTGCTAGAGGAAAAAGTTTCTGATGCTTGTGTACATGGCGCACGCA
This sequence comes from Pelochelys cantorii, assembly GCA_032595735.1. NCBI lineage: Eukaryota > Metazoa > Chordata > Testudines > Trionychidae > Pelochelys > Pelochelys cantorii. The sequence continues at coordinate 181,752,905 of CM064328.1, forward strand.
CACCTGATTGGAATTGACATGAACAAGCACTCCAAGAAAATCCACTGATTACTCGTTTTGATATTGTCCCCATCCAGCATTAATAGCTCAGGGTGGCAGTATTTGTGTTGCCAAATGTTCTGCACACAGGTATATATCTGCCTTTATTAGTGCTAGGCAAAGGAATCAAGAAATCAAAACCTTCTTAAGCATAACTGTGGGGAAAATGCCCAGACCCACAGAAACATTTTGGTTATGTTCCATGTAGACACCAGCTGACTAATGAACTTTAATTTGATTTGAAAATAAATGCACAATACAAAAAAAAGTAACTACAGTATTCAAATTTTATATAAAAAAGGATCACACTAAATCAACTAACCTCATTTCCTTTACAACTACACATGAATGTTGTATTTTTGTATGATTGTGACAGTCCTAGTACTGCAAACCAGATGAATGCAAGTTATCCTAAGAATCAAGATAAACAGTTTGGACTGATATACAGAAAGTTATTCCTTTGTTAGAAAGAAAAGGAGAAATATTAGAGAGGGAAAGCTAGAATGTCAAATCAAGGGGTTTCATTTTTTGCCTTTGGTCTCACTACTTCGTATATTTTGAATTAAATTACAAAAATGTAGGTGAAAAATAGTTTAATATTGTTCAGACCTGCTGATCCTAGCCTAGTCACAAAATCAGAAATCTCATTTTGGACTTCTACCTGAAAACACAAGTGTAAATTCTTCTTGAATAGCTTTTGTACATTAAAGTTTGCCACTGCAAGTACAGGAGCATTTATCTAGCCTGATAATCATCTTCTATGGGATTATGTTTTCTACACAATCATTGATGTCATCACTGCATTTTTATCCAATAAAAGATAAGCCAAAAGAAGGAAAATAAATGTAAACCAATTTTATTTTGCTTTTAAGTAGTGTTCTTAAAGCACTACAGCATGGTAAACAATGTAAATTAGTATAAGTCATCTCAAAAGCCAGAGTTCTCTTTTTATGAGTTGTTAAAAAGATGCAGCCTATTCTAACAGGATAAATATTTTAACCATTTCACTTCGAGTTAATGAAGGCTCACAAATGAGCAACACTCCTCATTGAGGAAAACAAAAAGCTGTTGTCGACAAAGCGACAGCACACACACAAAAACAAAAGAACTGTGTAAAAATAACTAACTGTACTGTGTTCCCATACTCTTTTGAAGTTGCTTTACAATGGGATGATATGCACATGATCTTGCTGCAAACTTGTCATATTACTTGCAAATACATGTAGCCTAGCCTTACCGTTCAGTCCAAAAGCTGTTAACTGTTCAGGTAATGCAGCACTATACTTCTCTGCTTAACAATCAACTCAATTTGTTTTACTCATTACCTTCTCTTCTAGACTGCAGGCAGGCTAGAAAGAAAATGATCCCCTCATTAAAAATTAGTACTCTTACAGGAAAAGTATGTAATTTTGCAATAGACTTAACAAGTTATGTTTTGCCTCTCTTTTCCTCTTAGCCACAAAATGGGCATGAAGTAATTTTTAAAAATGCCTTAATTCTCAACTTCATGCAAATCTAAATAAAGATGACCAAAACAAAAGCTTAAACAATGGAAGGATATTTCACAGAAAATTTCTTATACAAAAAACACATAAGAAAAAGGGCCACTAGGTGACATTTTAATTTACAAATTGGCATCATTTTGGTCAATATCCAAGTGCTGTTTTCTTCTACCACAACAAAGCAGCTGTACAGAAAGAAAACTGCATAACTGGTTTTAAACATTTTAATCACACATTTCCTCAGGAATTTCATGTGGATTAAGGATGCCAGGGACAGACATCTGAAGCTTATGTTTCTCCTCTTGAGCCTGTCGAAGGGCTGTTTCTCTTTCTTCCAGGAATAAATCTGATGTGTCTTCACCTGCAAATTCCTACACAAATGAAGTAGATTAGTTAGTTTAATGTAAATATTTTAAACTAAAAAAAAAAAAGCTTCCAAAATCCAGACATTTATACATAACACATGAAAAATAATTTTGCACTACACTGTCAGAATCAGAATTGAATAAATATTTTTCTTATGCAATGGTTGTTGCAACTAAAACCTAAATCAATATAAGGAATACAGCCCCCTACATTATTTTATTTTCACTAATACCAGCTTCATGTTTTGAGGCTCATGTTTTGTGTGGTCAGTCTTTTGGGTCCCACTCAAATGTAGGATTACATCATCAAAATATTAGAACCTGAATCCATGTTGTAATTCTATTTATGATATTTTACTGAGGAATACTCTTTCCTTATCTCTTGAATGCCAACTTTTATCTCTACTTTTAAAAAATAGCTAGGTACAAATAGCAGCTTGTGATACACATGAAGGGCAGACTAGAAGATCTAGTGGTCCCTTCTGACCTTAAACTATTCCAAAACCAGAGTGACAGCATGGGCTCTGTTTCTCTGTTTAGAAGTGGGCTTACTACGTATTTCCCAGTTTGGAATGATTCATAGCTTCAGAGAAAATCATAGTGTATATCAGTCTGTTCTCTTGGTGTAAGTAGTCTAAGTCCACAGGCATTCATTCCTCTGCACCTTTAATTAAGTGGCAAACAGTCAAGACTGTGGCCCTGCAACTTTGAGATGGTAAATTATGAAAGCATGCTGTTCTGTTGCATGACTTTTCACAAGTCATGAACCAGGCTCTACCATTCCGAACATCACATTCAACAGTCATTGAACATTTACACTGATATTCCAAACATACCTTAATTTGGACCAGGAAATCCCTAAGGTGTTCCTTGAAGGCAGGAATATCCTGATTTAAACTGAAGAGTCCTGTTACAAATAGCTTAACCTGTGCACTAATATTAAAAATACCAATTAGTACATGGGAAACAAGAACTATGATGAATTTTTTTTTTAACAGTCACAGCACACTTACTCTTGCAGATGAGGAAATGCAGATTTAAGAAGATTAGCAACATATTCCTGAATAAACATTTGGTTGTTCACTGGATTTCCAGGGTTTAAAGGTGTACTTATTTTTCCTTCTTCTACTAAATTGAACATGTATGCAAGAATTGATGCATGCATTGTTAAACCTGTGAATGTGAAAAAGAAATGAAATATTAGATTCCTTGATTGTTTAATGATTGTTGTACTATTTCCCTCAACCTTTAGCACACTCTTACCAGCAGTATGTGAAGTGTCTGTTACAACAGAAAAAATATGCTGAAGAATGTCACAGAAGTAAGTCTGATAAAAACTCTGAGCAGCAGCCTCTTCTTGTGCAACATTTTGTAATAGAGTGTAAAGTATCTGAAGACCTGAAAGACAGCAAAATGGTGAAGGTAATTCAAAAAACTTTTACATCATCTTTCCTTTCTCGAAAAACTGCATATATTTAAGATGTTCAGATTTGTGCATAGAGAAATCTGACCTAGGCAAAATCATGAGATCCCATCCTTAGCTACTTGAAAAAATGCCTAGAAAATCTTTTACCATTAAGGTTCCTGATAAGCTGTGAAGCAACACAGCCCCACAACTGCTTAATCAGGCCCATCCAGTCAGGAAGCTCCACGCAGCTTAGAGGGAACCTTGGTTACCATATTCTTGTGTATTTTGTGCTTGGTTATGATTACTAACTAACTATCAAAACCTCATACCCTTACCAAACACAAACCATCCATCTAAGTCCTACCTTGGCCGTGACAGCGTATGTTTAAATTGCAATTTCTCTATATATTCTAGAGTGCATCTGTCTGCGAGCCCATTTGTTCATGAACTTCTAAACAGTAAGAGCTAGGGCCACCAAATTTGGTTTGCAGCTTCCTCTTCTCCTAACTTCACTGAGTAAGTAGCCCCTCTGCCCCAAATCCTTCCCCTCCTTGGCTGCAGTGCTGAGGGAGAGGGGGAAAGGCCCCTGGCAGGTGGGCAGGGAGGCCTGGGGGCAGGGCCCAGGGTGGAAGAACAGGTCCCTGATGAGTAGGGGAACCGGGGGGGGGGAGGGGGAAGGGAGGAGAAGAGGAGGAGAGATCAGGTCCCTGCCTCCAGTGTCCTGCACCTCCACTCCCAATCCCCGGCTCTGCCCTGAAGGACCCAAGCAATGCCGAGTAAGTCTGCTAGTAATCATATAAAAGTAGATCAAGTAAAGCTGATTGGAATTTGCTGGCATCTAAATGTTTTACAAAAACAGTTAGATTTAGTCCAACTTCCAATGGAATCCAAATTTCCTGCAGTTTACCCACCCAGCTTCTCCACACACCAGGCTTTTAAAGGCTGCAGTTCTGGGGGCAACCCGCCAGGTAGACTTGCCTGGAGTCAGGAATACCATGGCTTGTAGGGCCAGCTGTATTCCCGACTCTGGGAGTTGAATAACCTTAGGAAGCCTGGCTCCTAAGCTCCACAGCCCACCTGTTGGTCTGAGGCACAGCTGGTGCTCTCAGGATTCCCTTTAGCTCACCATATGGGCTTGATGGAGGCTTAGAAACTTCAGCACCAGGAATCTCTAAGTGTCCATTCCCTGCCTCCCCATCAACTGAGCTACCAAGGACCTACATGCTTCCAGGCTCCCCACATGGCAAGCTGCAGCAGAACCAGGAACCCTGGAAGCCATGGTAGCTACAGACTGAAAGAGACAATTCTTGTCAGGTTCACTGCTGCCCTGAAAACTGACTAGACTCCTGTCATTTTAGATCCATAGCACTCATGGTTCCAGATTCATATTTCGTTTTAGAAACATCACATTTTGCTGTTCAAAAAAAATACATTTCAGTTCTGCAAAAAAATCTCAAGTTTTTGGGCTTTCCATTCTGATTTGGGATGATGAAAAAAAATTTCTAAAACGAATAATTTTTGCACAACTGAAATTTGGTTCCCACTCAGGTCTACTGCTAAACAGCATCACTAACACTGCAAGAGTGGCAAATATGAAACCCCCTCCACAATCACTGCTTGACTACAACTTTGAGAACAATCCTCAAGTTAGATATTTATTTAAATAAGACATCATCAGACTTTGCCTCTAATCTTTTCCATTTATGTGCAGATTTTTTCTATCCATGTGTGGAATAATTTTTTCTATGTGCACTGAGACATGTGTAAATATGCATCACCAGCAGGAAAAAAAATTAGTTGTGGGCACTCTGCTAATCAACTGAGCATCATTTGAATCTCTCCTAAGTGTCCACCCAAATGCTCAGTATACAGGGAACACTGCTTGCCTCTATGTCTACACAGCAGACTGCATTGCCTAAAAAAAGAGAGAAGTCGAAGGTCTGCTACCTTTCCAGTGTATTTGAAAGTACTTGGATGACCCCAGCTTCTATGGGCATCTCCCCCTTCCTGAGGACCCCTTGTCTAGTCCCAATATGGGTGTCTCCTAATAGGGTTTTCTTCTTGTTGAAAGCTGGGAAGGTGGCGAGTCACAGGAAAGGAAGCCATCGAGGAGAACGAGTACCCTCTCTTGGCTATAGGAGACAACCTGCATTCAAATATTTATACCCCTAAACATGCAGCAGAAGCCTGCAAAAGTAATGACTAATGGAAAATACTGATACAATATAGCAATATCACCCCTCCACATATTTTCCTCATTATTCAAGGTGTGCAATTGACCAGCTTATCACATACTCCCTCAAAATATAGTAGAGTGAAGAGATGTGTTGGGATTCATGGATTTTAAACCATGTGTCATTGGTTAACCTACACGGTTACATGCAAGTGGGCTTATAAGCCAGCTCCTGCCTGCATCCCCGCACAGCTGCCCCGATACAGTTTTTGAACAAGCTCCCCGCACGCACTGGCTCCTGTGGAGTCCTTCCATCCCCACGCTAATTGTGTAACCACACTGAAAAATTCAGCAGTTCATATTTACAAAACACCCCGCTGGTACAGTGTAAATTTAAAAATACAGCTAAACTCTATTTACCTGTATCTGCAACATTTCTCATTGTATGTTTGAAAGCCCAAATAATAGAATCCAAAACAAGTTTGAACTGTGCAGGTGGAATGGCCAGGAATGCTGGAAAGCAATGAGAATTTACTGCCTGGAGTAGTAAGAAAAAGTTTGTTCTATGTTCAGGATACTCTTCAAAGTCCTAAAAAGAGAAATACACAATGAAATTCCAAGTTACTCAAGCAGCTCACTATCGGCTATCACCACAACAAAAATCTGATTCAGTAACACCAGGACAGCCTTTTTCCTTTTAAATAAATGTATGAAAAGAAATATTACCAATTTCAGGACAGCAGATAATACAATGCTTTTTGACTTCTGATAGTCTTATGTTCTGATGAGTTAACCAGAGTGGATTAACAATCAGGCCACAATTCTACTGTAATTAGCATGTAAGAATTATGCAAGACATTCACATACAGGTTGCACCTCTGAAATCTGGCATTCTCTGGTTCAGCAACCGGACCATGGATGCTCCTGGACCAGAGAGCCCGGGAGCCTAATGGCAGGAGGGCCAGCAGCTCAGCCCAACTAAGGGCAGGAGGGCCCTGGGCAGTAGGATCAGCAGCCTGGCTGAAGGCAGTGCTAGACTGGGGCTGGGGCCGGGGCCCTGCAGCAACTCCATGGCAGGAGCCAGAGCCTGCACTTGTGCTGCCCAGAGAGCCATCAGCAGCTAGACTGAGGGCGGGAGAGGGTAAGGCCGTGTGCCTGCTGGGGCAGCTTGCCAGCAGTAGGCGATGGACTTGGGGGCTGGTGGCAGGAGACCTCCCCATGTCCAGAAAATACTCTCATTCGGGACCGGTTCGGTCCCAACAATGCCAGACCAGGGAGGTCCAATGTGTGTGTGATTTTCTTCTGAAACCTACATTTTAAGTAATTTCAAAATAAACCATACAAAAACTCTAACAGAACACCCCTTTTCAAAAATTAAGAATTGCCAAGTTTCACAATAGTTTGATAGCCCTAGACAAGGACATACTAATTGTCACTAGAACATGAGCACATGGGCATTTTCCTGCCACTACAGCTGGAGAGGCCAATTTTCAAAGATTTCTCAAACTACAGTGATTTTACTGAGACAGCCATCAAAGGAGCTTACTATTCTGTTTATGTGTTTGTGCACACCTTATGGGCACCTGAATCTGTACCACACTCTCAGGGAATAGAGCTGACACCAGGTAGTGGATGCAGTAGGTCAATGGAGGGCAACCTGAGACCCATAAGCCATATGCAGCCCATTGGGGTTCTATGTCTGACCCACAAGACATGTAGATGCTCAAACCCAGCGTTCTCTGACACAGGTCAGTTAATGTAAGTCCCCACCATCCCTAGGTTTATATTGCTGTATAGACATATCATAAGTCTCTCAGTGAATCTAGCCCTTGACTCCTATACTTGGGAAAGTGCTGTAATACCCTTTATGAATGTTATACTATCACCCATCATGGTCATATCTGTATAATAAGCAGTAGCAACAGGCAACTCCCTAGTGGACTCTGTGGAATGTCTGGCTCTTCTCCCATTTCATAGGAGAACTTTGCTTGGGATCTCTTATTTCGTTGGTTGGTTGTATGTGATGTGTTACAGAGACTGCATGTATCCAATGCAAAAGATTAATACACTTACCTTATTGATCATATTCAACGTGCATTCAAAAACAGCATCAAATATCTGAGGTATTTCAGCAGTAATGTGTCCCCCCAATTTATTTACAATGATAGCCATGGTACTGAGTACTTCAGGTTCTCTAGCAGCTGGAACATTTCTCTGATAATCAATGAGAACTGCATCCAACAAAGGAGGAACAAAGTTTTCAGCTACCTGGTGAAGAAAGCAGAACATTGTTAGATATCTAAAAGATTGTTTACAATAATTGCAGTGACTCGTTTACAATTATTTCTACCATAGTAATTTTTTCCTAATCAATTTTGTCTTATAGTCCTAAAGTGTACATGGCACGTGTTTTGTGGACCTCCTGAAAATGAATTGCTATGACAAAAGCAGACCGTCTTAATTATACTTTTATTCTGCTGTAAAAATTGTAAATTTCTCCGTTTCTTACTTATAAATATTGCAAGTTACTTTAAAAATCCACTTACCATCTGAGGATCGTTGGACCTGCTCACCCAACCAGAAATTAGTTTTAGCGTTTCCCTTTTTACTGTCCTCATACTTCTAATCAAAGGTTGTTTAGTAACCATTTCACCTGAAAAGTTTTAAATTGTTAAACTCAGTTTAGAAGGTTTGATATTTGAATTTAATAAGAAAACTGACTTTACCCAGATTTATTCTATGCTTTTGTCAATCCTATACTTCTTATAAAACATTTAGCAGCTCATGTTCTTTGTACATGTCTATCCTAGAAACCAAGTAAACTCTCAATTGTGAAAATATTCCATCATCTCAAATCTCCCTTCCTGCTCATTCAATTCCCCATTTATTTTAGTCTCCTTTTTGCTCTGTCCTCACAGTACAGGTTGTCACAAGAGCAAGCCAAAGGCATTACTAGCAGTTATGTTGTCCACTTATCTGCTATAGTATACTACCAGTGGCAGGCAGACATGATCAGTTTCCAACTATGATTTTCCTCACATTATACTTTCCAACCTATACATACTATGAGAGACGTGCTCATGTACATCTGCTCCTAAACAGTTTGTTGCCCTCTCCTCCTATCATTGGGCATCTGTCTAGAGATTACTGGACATCTGCACTACTTACAACTGACTGGAATGTGTTTGCTTAGCAGTCCGAGATACCCTTGTCTCCAGCCTTAATGAGGAATGTAATCCCAGTTTGGAATCACATAGTTGTCAATCCAGCACTGCACCCATAAACTAATTATACAACTTCAAAGGGTAGCACTCAATTTCTGATTATCGATAACACTACCCTTTTTTTGGCACGGACAACTGCAGGCCTTTGAAACAGCATAGAATCAAAGAGCTATTCTCTGGTACTGAAGGCTTCACATAGGTCAGTTGTACAAGCACTCTATAAACATCAAGTACTGCAACTTCACTCACTCTATTTGTGCAAATTCTACTTGTACTATGATAGAATATCAAGCCTTGTGGAAAGGTAAAAGTGGTGGATTTGGTAAACCTAGACTTTAGTAAAGCATTTGATACAGTCTTGCATGACCTTCTTATCAATATACATGGGAAATACAACCTATATGGGGCTACTATAAAGTGGGTGCATAACTGGCTGGATAACTGTGCTGTGAGAATGGTTAACAGTTCACAGTCATGCTGAAAGGGCATAATAAGTGGTGTTCCACAGAGGTCTGTTTTGGGACCAGTTCTGTTCAATACCTTCATCAATGATTTAGATGATGGTATAGAGAGTACAATTATTAAGTATGGCGATGATACCAAGCTGAAAGGAGTTTCAAGTGCTTTGGAGGATAGGGTCATAATTCAAAATGATCTGGAGAAACTACAGAAATGGTCTGAGGCAAACAAGATGAAGTTTAATAAGGACAAACACAAAGTGCAGTAAAACTCCAATTGTCCGGCATCCAGTGGTCCGGCACTCCCGATAGTCCGGCACCAACTGGAACCCGGAAGTGCTCCGGCCAGCCAGACAATTGGAGCTGCTGTGAGCCCCATGGGTGCTCGCGGCTGGGAAAGGGGAAGGGGATTATACCCCTGTGACGGGTCTGCCGGGACCTGCACTTCGTCTGGTCGAGGCATGGGAGGGGCGAACCCTCCACCATTTTGCAGGAAGGCGGGGAAGCGCTGCGCAGCTGCCAGTGACAGGCCAGCTGGGGAAACCCAGCCACCGGCCTGCAATCGGCAGCGGAGGAGAGGGGGCGAGAGCTAAGTCCCCGAACTTGCCCCGTTCCGGCTGCGCTCAGCCCTGCGCCGCCACCGAGAGTTTCCGGGAAGGGAGCGGGTTCCCCACCCCCCAGACTGCAGTAATCATCGCAGAGCAGGGGGGTGAGGGGCGGCGCTGCGGGACCAACCCGGCAACACCCCTGCTGCTCTGCTCCGCCACTTCCAAGTCCGCCGTTGCTGAAACTGATGCCGGAACGGGGCAAGTTCGGGGACTTAGCTCTCGTCCCCTCTCCTCCGCTGCCGATTGCAGGCCGGCGGCTGGGTTTCCCCAGCTGGCCTGTCACCGGGAGCTGCGCAGGGCTTCCCCCGCCTTCCTGCAAAATGGTGGAGGGTTCGTCCCTCGCCGTGCCGTTCCCCGCCCACCCCCCAGACGCAGTGCGGGTCCCGGCAGACCTATCACAGCCCCCCACCGGAGTACCTCCCGATACTCCGGCATATCCGATAATCCGGCACCACGTAGATTCCAAAGGTGCCGGATTATCGGAAGTCTACTGTACTCCGTTAAGAAATAAAAATCAGTTTCACACGGGTACGTCTAGACTGTGTCTCTCTTTTGCGATACCAGAAGTATCCCGAAATAGCAACAGCGGGCGCTTTTAAAGACGCAGCGTTTCCCGAAGTAGCAGGCACACTATTCCAGCATCCCTGTAACGAGGGTTAAGGGATTTGTCAGAATAGTGCCTTATTTTAAAATCTGGCACTGTCTACACAGTGCCATATTTCAAAATAAGCTCTTTTGATTTAGACTCAGAATAAGCTATGCAATTTGTGCAGTGCAAATTGCGTAGCTTATTCCAACAGAACAGGAAGAGATTCAGGGACCATAGTCGATAAGTTAATATGAGTCAGTGTGACAGTTGCAAAAAAACCAAACAAAGCCAAACCCTCCCCCCTTCCCCCCAACACCACCACCACACACCATAGTTCTGGGTTGTATTAACAGGAGTATTGTGAGCAAGACACGAGAAGTCATTCTTCTGCTCTGCTCTACACTGATTAGACCTCAGTTGGAGTACTGTGCACAGTCTAGGCACCACATCTGAAGAAAGATGTGGAAGCATTTGAGACAGTCCAGAGAAGAGCAACAAAAATGATTACATGCCTAGAAAACATGAGCTATATGGGAAGACTAAAAGAATTTGGCTTGTTTAGTTTAGAAAAGAGAAGACAAAGGGGACTTGATAGCAATTTTCAAGTATCTAAAAGGGCGTGACAAGGAGGGGAAAAAATTGTTCTCCTTGGTCTCTGATAAGACAAGAAGCAATGGGCTTAAATTGCAGCAAAGGAGGTGTAGGTTGGACATTAGGAAAAACTTCCTAATGGTGAGGGTGGTTAACATTGAAATAAATTGAGTAGGATAGTTGTGGAATCTCTATCACTAGAGATATGTAAGAGCAGGTTGGATAGACATTTATCAGGGGTGAGCTACGGTGCTTAATCCTGCCATGGGCCAGTGGATTGGACTTGATCTCTCGAGGTCCCTTCCAGTTCTAGTTTTCTATGATTCTAGGTGATGGATATGTATATTCCCACTACCAGCACATGGGAGCACTGACTGGTATAGGAGAGACGGAAAAGTCTTTAACTGCTCCATATGGCCCCTCTAAGGGGAAAGCAAGACCTGCTCCCAAACTACTGTATCCACCCTTATACCCCCCTTGAGACACCTTACATATATTCATATTTTATTTGAAAAAAAATGCTATGCAATTGTTAACTTTCCAGCAATAACCTTTAATTTCTAAAGTATAGGCTTTGAATTTCAATAAAGATAATTTATTGTGAAGACAAGAGGCTATTAACAGCAAAATACTAGCTTAATATATTAGCACTTTTCACATAGGATAATTGGTTAACAAATCTGGTTCTGATTTAGAGAAACTATAATTAGCCATATTTTCCAGTGTGCGCTAGGGCTTTTATTTTTATATTTAGGATGAGTTTTAACTTCCACAGATAAACATTTACTGTGTTTTATAATTCCAGTCCTCCTTATTCATAGATTAACAGTATCATCTCTTTTTCCATGGAGACAACAGAAGTTTCAATATAAAAGGTGGGTAAGTCCATTATTAATCTGAAAAAACATTATAAAGTAAGCTATTTCTTACAGTAAGTTCTTGGTTACAAGACTAGATGGTACTATTCTTATGTTGTTAGAAATAACATGGAAAATCTTACCATTAGCCTGAATAGCTGCAGAAATATTTTCACTTAGGCACTTGTACACATTCAGCATATCTAAATAAATTCTTCCAAGCTGAATCACAAAGGGATGTCCAACTGCTTTACATGCTCTTACATTTGTTTTCAGAATACTACCCAGCTGTTTAACTGTTTCAGGATCCTTTAGAATATCAACATTCTAAAGAAAAATAGTAATTGAGTTAGTTTTGTTCAGTGAATGAGACAGCTTCTTTTGGTAATTTTTTACCAATTCTATCAATGTCTACATAGCAACTATATTGTTGCTGTGGCTCATGGCACTTAACGATAGCAAGAACAGCAACAGAAAGAAAGTGGAATTACTTCAATATTGCTTTTCTGGAGAAATATCATGTACAGGAGCAGCAGTACAAGTATAACCCTAAAAGAAGGAAGAACATAACAGGGAAAATGGGAGAAGAGGCAGCTTGTAGAAGGACAAAAAGGAAAAAAAAAAGTGAGGAGCAACAGTGGTCCAATGGCAACATAATGTAGAGAACAAAGCTTGTTCTGTGGCAGGGGACTGTATGAGAAAAAAAATAGGAGGATTGCACTTCAGGGTATAGCTATTAGCAGTGGCTGGAGAAAACAACCCTCCTATCTCTTCTGAACACACAAATTAAGCCCCCACACAAGTAAACACCATTTTATATTCTAACAAAACTGCTTAGTTCTTTAAAAGACTATGAAAATGCCAGATCAAGCACAAAATTAAACAACCTTAAACACCAACTATTCAGTAGGTATCTCTGGTAGAACACAAATACTTAGAAGTTAAACATCTCATAGTGCTCTTACTTTTGTTGCCTGCTGAATTATGCTGTCCCACACTTGATTAGGGAGCAACATATATTTTTCTATCAGATGCTCCTGTACAGTTTGGTCAGTCTGTGCCCCAATCATGTATCCAACAGCTTCATAGAATGTATGTACCTGATTTCAAAAAGACAAATAAGGTAAGAAGAAAGTTCAGAGTTAAGATCTCATGTTAAAACAGTATTTCTATATGCAGCCATTCCTAAATTTGTAGTTGTACACGCACAATTTTAAAAAGATGTTGGTAAAATACTTTCTGCGTCAATTCTTTTTAACTGAGTCTAAAGACGTTTCCAACACACTCTTTACAAGATTCCACACTTTTAACCAAATATTAAAATAAAATATTTTTGAATGTTCGTTGACTCTATTAAACCACATTCAAACTTCAGATCCTTTCACAAGGTTGGTTTGCAGTTTTCCCAGGTTTATATCAAATTGGGGTATCAAGTGTGAAACAGTGAACAAAGACTGTTGTAACAAATCCTATAAGGCCTGTCAAAGTAGGGGACCTGTCCTACTGACTCAGTAAGCTATATGTTTCTGAGATAATGATGTAGTGTACTTATAAGGAAAAATGGAGAAGGAAAAGTATTTTATTCAGTGCTTTTCCATGCACCTTCATTTATATAAGAATGGTCATTATAGTCAGACTAAAGGTCCATCTAGCCCAGGTCCTGTCTTCTGACAGTAGCCAATGCCACAGAGGGAATGAACAAGTGATCCATTCCCTGTGGCTAATTCCCAGCTTCTGCCATACTGAGGCTAGAGATACCATCCCTGCCTATCCTGGCTAATAGCCATTGATGGATCTATCCTCCATGATTTTATCTAGTTTTCTGAAGTTTTGGACTCCACAATATCCTCAGCAAAGTGTCCCATAGACTCACTATGCATTGTATGAAGAAATATTTTCTTCTGTTTTAACTGGGTTTCTACTAATTCATTTGGTGACCCCTTGTTCTTATGCTACAGCCCTCTACTCCTTCTATATCCCCACTCCTTTGGACTTCCTTCACCTTTCTTTTACATCAGTGGTGGGGAACATTTTTTGGGTCAGGGGCCACTGACCCACAGATAAATGAGTCGGAGGCCGCACACAAGTGAGAAGTAAAAAGAGACCAAATGCTCACCGACGTGGCCCCCAACTGAGCAGGAAAAAGACACCGCCCACATTCCTCTTGCACAGCAGAGCTAGAAGGGCCCAGGCTAGTAGATTTTATGTGCTGGAGCACCAGCATGGGCTCCTCATTGCTGAGGGGAAGCCCTGAGCCTCAGGGGCCGGATCCAGGCAAGCCGGGGACTGAATTTGGTCCAGGGCTTACATTCCCCATCTCTGTTTTACATTCTAGCAGTCTGTCTTACATCCTTATTCTGCATCCCTCACAGAGCCACACACTGCAAGGCCAAGCTGACTAGAGTCATACTACCTAGTAGTTCTTCAGTACATATTTTCCCTGAATTTGTTTTAGAGTACATTTGGAGGGGGATTTAAAAATCATGTAATGGGAAACTAATTCTATCATTCAACTATGGGAGAGGCTATCACCAGCCCCCAATGTAGATCTTCTCCAGATGCTAAGCCACTTTACCCATAAAGTTGCAATTATCATTGCTACAACACACAAGTTTGTACCAACAGGCATATGTTCTGTGTGTTTTATGTGTATTTTTGAACTTTTCAGCAATTGCAAGCTGTGAGATACTAGTCTATGCTATGTTAAACCCACAAAATTATGAGGTGGGGAATCTTAAAACGTTTAGCCCCAACATTATTCAACCAGAACTTAATTGTTAAAGAAATAAACAAAAACCCATCAAATGCACTTATTCTCCTGGAGAAAAGGAGGAACAAAGTCTGCTGAACTATGTTAACTATCCCTCCCCCCGCCCCCAACAATGATATAAGCATTATTCTAACGCTACAGGCTTCTGCCTCACCAGCGAGACTAGGAAACAAAATGCAGGTCTCCCTAAAAGTTCTATCACCACTTCACTATGCTTTTAAATATTAATAAAGAGTCACTATGTATCATTACCTAAACTGCTAAATTTCACATACCTGCTGTGGCTGAAGATCACAAATGATTGTATTAATATTGTTCAGGATCTCGTCAATGAATGGCATGACTTCTCCCACTTGAACCTGAACAAAGTGCCGTCGGCATTTCTGTGCTATTTTTATGAAGGTATCACAAGCCATGTCCTGAACACCATCATGAGTTTCTAAATTAAAATATAATTACATGTGACCTTCCTCTTTACAACGATTGTATACACACACTCAGCAGTTCCAATATGAAAGCAACATTTGAACATTTAGGGCCCTAAAAATTTCTCAGTGAGCAGAAGTGATGAAATGTCAAACATTTACCATGCATGAATTCAAATAGCTTGTTGACTACCGTCTTCAAAAATTTCCAATGAGCTCTCAAGAATCGTGGATATTGACCTACTATATACATGATATTTGATGCAATAATAGCTTTGTTATCTTTCCCTCGCTTTTGTTCACACAGTCCCAGAAGATCCTGCAAGGAAAAAAAAAAAATCTGTACTTGTCTTTCATGTTTAAAGTTTGTATTTTCTTAGAACTGTGATAGAGCAAAATTTGAAGTACTATAACCACCAATGCTAAATCTGTAGTTTGGCAGTTTTGAGGAATATCCCAATTCCCAAGTCTGGCTTTATAGTTATTTCAGTGCATTTGAACAATGTAGATTACAATTAGAATACTGAAATAACAGATTTACTAAACTTTTCAAAAGGACAAGAAAGCAGTTTTCTACCCAGAAATAATTTTAAATACACCTTATTAAAAGTTCTCAAACTGTTTTAAAAGAAAAGTAGCATATAGTATAGTTTTGAATAATGCCAGTCAGTCTCAATGGGAATTATAGGATGTTTCAAAAACAAAAAACCTTAAATCAAAACATGAAACGTTTCTCTCTGCTACTAATGTAAACTCATACCAGGTTCTCTCATGATCTTAAATTCACTTCAGGCACGGATATAGAAGTATAAACATTCCTCAGTATATGGTATCAATGAAGGCCAGGTGTTTGTGAAATTTATTTAATAAAAACCAAGCAGTCTTAACTTCTTCCTGTAGCAAAGGGACCGACTACCTATTAATTTATGCTGATAGATATAAAATGTCTGGTTTACTCTGGGAGTTTAAGTCGAGCTCAGCTGTATTAGGTCAATTTTTTAAACAATGAGTCTACACCACCAAGCCCATTCCGTTGACTTTAAGGGCTGTTAAAGTTGATTTTTGTACTACTTTTCATGAGTAAGGTAAATTCAACCTTGCATGGTCAACTTTACAGTTGTGCAGACACCCCACATGAACTCCTGTCCTCACATCTCCCGCAGTGTCATATTCCTTCAGTCACTTAATCGCTCGCTGTCCAAGTGGGTGGACTGTATTTGCTCCTTGAACATGTCATACCTAGTATGTTTTCACTTTCTTATCTGTACTAGCCAGTCAGCTGGCAGAGCCAGGCAAGTACACAGCATGCACACTACTACAGCTGCTGTAAGGAAAAGTGAAGGGTAGACTTTACAGGAGTTAAAAATTGTTGAGTATAAAACCTAATCTCTTGGCATAAAAGGTCTGTCCAAAGACAACAGAGAAGTGTTATGTACAAGGCCACAGTTACCCTTTTAAGCACCCAGTATGCATTAGGTATACGACAGATCTGAGAGGGGCAGCTGGACTCTGTTTGGTGGCAGGCATAGTAAGGGACAGGCTGGAGCTGATCATCCCATAGATGCATTACAAAGTGGTCCCACCGTCTGTGCTTGTCTCATGACACCAGAACCGACATGCCACTATGTCACGAGGATCAAATGCCAGCGGCATTTACCAGTCGCTCAACTCAAGTGCTTCACAGAAAAGGATGTTCATGGCCTCCTAAGTTTCTTCCTTATTCCAGTGGGCCCTGGTTACACTCCAGCGTAAGGAGCACCATGGTTAATATGACTGCCATAATACTTTGCTGTTGAACAGGTTCCATGCTTGCCGTGCTATGGCATCTGCATGGATATGGGGGTGGGGGGGGGGGGGAGAAAGAGGGGAGAGAAAATGCAAAAAGCATGTTTGCCATTGCTTTAAGCAGGCAGAGTGCAGGGGAGGAGACGAGCATTATGGGATGCTGACATACCCAGAAACACCCACTGCACACTTTTGGTCCCAGCATGCACTGGTAGCATAGCCTAGAATACAAAGAGGTGACAGGAATTGTGGGGTAGCTACCCACAGTGCATCACTTTCAAAGTCAACAGCAGCCTCTACTGGGGATGCACTATTTCCAACTACGCTGAATTCTTTACAAAATCGGGTGCTAGAAAATCGACCTTAATAAATTCGACCTCAGCTCTCAGTGTCTAATGACTTCTTTCCATTATCAAACTGAATTAATGTGTAAATCTTTTAAAAATGGTAAGAAATGCATCTTTTCTACAGAATCTTGAATTTTTACCAGGTACAGCCTCATCGGTTTTTACAGATATTTTACTCTGCCACACACCTATTAATAAAACTAATATTCTGACAAGTCTAAAATTCAAATCCCTGGATACCTGATTTTATCCATGGATATTCACAGATGTGAACGTTGATATCCATGGTTCATTTCTGTGGATAGGGATACAAATATAAGTGTTTTATCTGCTTTATATCTGCGGGTATCCACATCCATGGATATGGATGCAGATCTCCACTGCTCGTTTTTGTGGATACAGATGCGGATACCTTTACAGCCCTGCAAGAATACAAAACTGATATGTTCCGTAATGGACAGAAAAATACATGATAAACTTAACTGATGTAGTTTAATAAAAATGTGCAGCAAATCTTAAATGTTTTCTTCTTAGGTTCAAAAGTTCAGTGCAATTACCAGCTGTATGGGAGGAATCCATTAATTTTTTGATATACCTTAATTACTGTAACAAGAAATCGTTTTTCATCCTCTTCATGCATTGCTCCACTGATTGACCCAATAGCCCAACACAAAGTATTCAAATTCTTCCATGACCATTCTGTTCCATTCACTTGATTGTGAAGTTTTTCTGTCATTATTCGTTCAGTATCTGCATAATCCAGATGCGTAAGATAAACTAAAAGAAAAAATTACATTTTAACATGTTACAAGATATACTTTTTAACATAGCTATAGTATGGAGGTGCTGGTCACAACTCCACAGAAAAGGTTTTGTACTTACTATACAATATCAATATACGTTTTGTATAAAAACTACAGCATCTCTCTCAAAGTTACAGTTCACTGTGATTTTTAAAGGATAAGTAAATGTTAGTTTTTAAAAGTTAATCAAAAACAGGATTCTATAAAAATATAACATTTGTCAGTTTTTCTTTGTCCTAAATAACATGGTTATGCAGATAGTTCACATTTTCCATATAATTAAAGTTAACTGAAATCTTGTTCATCGACTGTATTTGGAGAATTTAGACTACTATAAAGCTAAATTACTAAAAATGGTTGTATCTAATTGTTAAGATTATACAGGCTCAGGTAACCATAAGGCTAGTGTGAGTAAAAGTGTTATGTCAACTCATCACCTTTCCCTCCTAGTTAATTTGCTTGCAACAATTCTATTGGTCATATTGACTCAGTTCTAGAATGGTGATGGCATTTTCATTGGTAAACTACTTGATGCAACTGTGACTACTCTTTACAGATTCTAGGATACATGCTACTTTGGGACTCCTGGTGAAAAGTCCTCAAAACAGTGCTGCTTGAGCTCCATTTGCACACAGATAATTTGGGACTCTGGCAGAGCCCTGCAAACTCAGTTTTACACAGCAGTGAGGGGGTCTCAATTGTCCTCTAAATCAGAGTCAGCTGCAAATTAAAGGCTAAATTCACCAATATGCTTTGGCTACTTTGTCCTGCTCTGGCAACTCTAAACACTATTTACCTAGCTGGTGCACTCTGGCTGTTTTGGTGCACCAGTGAATTAACAGCAAAACTACATCAAGATTGATTTGAGGTTGAGCCTATATACTGGTAACAAGTGTAAAGGAAAATTATAGGGATATGATGGTTTCAAAATTAAGCACAAAGGCACCCGAGCAGCCTTAACTCTGCCTGTAACATCAGGAAGAAAGCAAAAGTGGGGGGGGGGGGGGGGGAAGAGAAGAATTGCAGATTAAATAGATGAAATTAATCTGGGACCTCAAATTAAAGTACTTTACTCATAATCCTATATTAATTTCACAACACAGAGTTGGGTGCCCTATGTTTAGATTTCTATTAAGTATATTTTATACCTGAATTTCCAGGGTATGAAACCATGTTGTAAGAGAATTGCACCATGAGTCCCAATTTTTTAACCTGAAGCTACCGATGTACACTTTCAACATTTTTTTCCTTTTGGTCTAGAAATATACAAGATGAACACAGTGCCTGGCTAACATTCAGTGATCAAATTGGAAAGTGAAGAAACTAACATTGAAGAGCTCAACTAAGATACCAAGTGGAAGAGCAAATATATTATATACCTAGAACAAAATGCTAGAAGACTGATTCCTTAGAGCTAAAGGGTATGATAATTTTCACAACTTCTACAGATATTTTTTTCAGAAGCCCTTAATATTATGGTTGACAGTGCTTGACAGAATTATTCATGATGAACAGATGCACATTTTAGATTCTAATAACCCAAAGTAGGGATTTTAATTGTTCTGAATTTCCTTTAGTAAACATATTTTTGTAAAGTACTTTGTATATTGGTTCAAACAGTAGAGACATTTAATACTTCCTAGCAGCAGAGACTTTTTCGTGCTTACTATGAATGATTTCTAAAGTTTTATAATGGAAACACATTCAAAGGTGTGACATAATAGGAAATAAATTTTATTTCTACTATACAGGATATTAAGATGGTAGAGTGTTGCTATTTCCCCCTCCCATCCACTCCTTCCAGAGCCGCTGCGAACAGCTGGCTTCAGCCATGGCAGCCGCCTGTCACGTGTCAGCTGCCAGAGCTAAAGCTGGCTGCTGTGAGGTGGCTCAGGGGGCCAGAGGTGTACCCCAGCCCCAGAACTACCGCGAACAGCAGGCTTCAGCTTCGGCAGCTGCCAGCCAGGTGCCTGGGGTATACTTCAGCCCCAGAGCAGCTGGCATGGGCATGGCCTGGCAGTGTGTCGTGACCTGTCAGCCAGCAGTTCACAGCACAGCACCGGTCCACCAACCAGCAATTGGGAACTGCTGGCATAAAGCTACAAATATGGGCACCAACTAATGCACAAAATTAGAACTGATGAGTACTCATGTTAGTCCCTTCCATTCAAATTCCTCTATGGCACCAATCACACTACCTGAACCCCTTCCAGCAATGCATTAGACAGGATTCATGTGTCACAAGTAGTTCCCTCTCAGAGGAAAAAAAAACGAGTTCTAGAATTATTATGTGCTCTCTGCATTTATGCGGGATATCAAAGACAAAATGTGCCCTGTACTGCTAAAGAGCAGTGATGATACAGGAGGCAGTTCTTAGGTTCTCAAGGAATTTCAGTGTTGGTCTAGCCCCCTCAAGAATAGCTTAGGTCTTCTTTACACGACAGAATGTTGTCAACAAGTCCTATTGCTTTAATAAAAGCACTTTAGCTAAACTGCTGTTGCATGTCCACACTATGCTCCTCATGTCAGCATAGCACATCGGCACTAGCACATCTTGCAACAGACATGAGCACAGTGGGAAAGCTACCCACAGTGAATCTGGCTGCAGGATGCTTTGGAAAGGGTTTGCAATGCTTCATGGGGCAGGTACAATATCACATGATGCATGTTTCTCAATCTAATCATTCCACAGGCATCCTAGTAGATTGCCAGCTGCTTCTCAACTGAAGCATACATAGGGGAAAGGGAGTGTGACAGGGAGCTTGGAGACTGAGGGGGGTAAATACAGTGTTTCTTTGGGAAGTGTGTTGGGACACAGTGTGGGGGGATGCAGTCTATACAGACAGCAGCCTAGGCAACCAATCCTGGGGGAGGGAAGACATCATCCCACATTAGACCCCCAGCTCTGTACTGTAACCTCCTCTGCCTGCTTGAGGATTCCACTTTAATAGTTCTGTGATTCTCTCCAAGTTTTCTTACAGATCCTCAGCTACCAGGAGCAGCACCCTCAGCAGCGCCATGAACTTTTGATGAGGAATGTCAATACTTTGAAAGCTTTGGGAAGCTGAAGGAAGCATGCCTACAGGGCAGCAGATTTCAAAACAGTTAGCAGAACAGTCTCAGTGGGCACCCTGAGATACTGAGGGAGACCATTTACGTGGACATAATGAATGACAGTGCCTACAGCCAAGTTCCCTGTAAGCTGCACCACCATTGTTTTGTTTGCAAAAATTGCCTTTTGCTGACAGAATTGTGTAGTGCAGACAAGGCTTTAATAGTGAGGTTTAAGGTACGCTAGGTCCTAATAATTAAAAACTTTAACACCCCCTAAGCTACTGCCCCCTCTCTATACATTTTTTTTTCCTTCCCTATTGAACTCACTAATTTTATTTTGTAATACCTATTTAAAATTGTGTCTGATCATAATAATTTAATAGATAGTATGAAAAAATTAAGTCAGCAGCTTCTCAGGAAAATCTTCCTGAAGTTGTATTCCATTCTCCATTCTTGCATTTTCTCTCCTTCAGACCTTCTCCCCACATTTAGCTTGATAATTTTCTATCTAAATTAGATTGTAAGATAGTATTTAGTCAAAGGATTTCATATTCTGTCACTGTACATACATAAGTAGTTAGCTTACCCAGCGTCTCCCTCATATTCTTGTACAAGTTTATGGAATCTGTATCTTTCATGAATTCTCTTACAACTTCCCCCTGATCATTTTCCACAACCAGCACTTCTTCTGGCTTAGCCATACGGCTAACCATCAATAATCGAACCTATGTTTAACAAACAAAAATTCAACAATTTTAGATTAAAGACAAATTTAGGGTTCAGTTCAAGAATAAATGGTAAAATGACCAGTCAAATATGTCAAAGCACTTGAGAATAAAAAAGACTATCATCTCCAATAGATTTAACCTTTGACACTTATGTCTATTTACAAAAAACAAGTTACTAAGACAGATATTAACGCCCCCCCACCCCCAAAACAAAAACGCCAAAACATAATTCTGACACTATCAAAAGATAGGTCACTGCCTACAATTTGACAATATTGACCACGGGCAAATATTGTTAATCAATTTGTCATGCAGAGTAAAAATAAATCATGAATGTACAGTTTCCAAATATAATCATTTCTGCAGCTCCCATACATCAGTGTAGGAAACCTATAATGTGACAGAGAAGCAACAAACTGCATCAAATAATTCTGGTGGAAGACTACTTAAGCCCGATCTATTCTCTAGAACAGGGTGGTGAATATGGCCTGTGGCTTGTTTTGATCTAGCCTGCGAGGCTCCCCTGAAGTGGAACTTATTGCAAGGCCAGTTTGTTTAATGTGCAGAAGGTAGTCAAGGATGATAGGTAAAGGAGGATGTTGAAGGAGCTACCCCTGGTGGCACACAGACCGCGTCAAGAATCTTTTCAATTTCTGAAGGTAAGTCATACAGGTGCTCTGCGTCCTACTGTGTAGAACAGGGCTAACTCAACACGCAGCCCACAGTCCATTTGTTTGCGGCCCACAGTGTGGTTTGGGCTTACACAGGACTCAACACGTGGCCCACGGATGGGAGCCAAAACAAAAGAGTAGTCAATATAATGGTCTTCTGTTGAGATGCATTGTAGTAGTTAAATTTCTAGACTGTCATTGCTCATTAAAAGTTCTGTCATATGGGCGGAAATTGGGTAAACATTGCATTTTATTAATATCAGCAGAACTGACGTAAATGGGACCTGCGTGTTGTGTAGTCTTGCCTTAATCTTTGTATTCATGCTCATCAGTTTGAAAGAAGTTATTTGCATATATATGCAATCACACTTAAGTTGTGACCATTGGCATTTGCTGTGAATATCATTGTGGTCCCCAGGGCTTCCAAAGTTGAGTAGCCCTGGTGTAGAAGGACCATTTGTACTTATTGTGAGCAAGTCAATTCTAGCTCAGAACCATCCAGGAGCCATGTCTTCAGGTGTAATGAGTAGAGGTTCAGTTGGGTGACGTAGGGGCCGGGATGAAGGAAATCATTGCTGTAAGGTAGGTGGATCAGTGACGCACGGGACATGGCCATTAGAGAGGGGAACCATGGTTGGCATGGCAATGCGTAAGCTATAAGTATTAGATGGGCTTTGTCTCTCCTTGTCTTGTGGACTACCCTGTTCAACAGGTGTACGGGAAGAAAACGCATACATTAGGTGGGATGTTCAACTGATGAGGAAGCCATCTCCCATCGATCCCCTGCCGATACCTGCCCTGGAACAGAATAGGGGACATTTCTTGTTGGATTATGTGGCAAACAGATATATGGTGGGGTGACCCCACTTTCGGAAGATGTCTGCCAATATGTGCGGATTCACTTGTGTTTGGTCAGGAGGGCTCTGCTGAGTGCGTCTGCCATTGTGTTCAGGGTGACCAGAAGGTGCACAGCAGTAATATTTATGTTGTATTTCAGGCACCAGTTCCAAAGTGCTATGGCCTCTGTGCAAAGAGCTCAAGATTGGGTTCTGCCCAGACAATTTATATAAAACACTGCTGTGATGTGGTCTATGTACAGTCTGACATGACTGTGGGTGATGAATGGGAGGAATTTGATGCATGCATTCCTGACTGGATGGAGTTCCAGGACGCATATGTGTAGGTTCTTGTCGCTACTGGACCACAGACCCTGGCATGTGTGATGTTGTAGGTGGCACCCCATCCTGTACGAGATGTATCCGTTGTTATGGAGACGGACGGTTCTCGTGAATGGAAGGGGACTCCGGAACAAAGGTTCTGTGGGCTTACCCACCAGTATAAGGACTCCTTTACTATCTTTGGGAGGACTAGGGATTGGGATAGTGGGTAGACATTGGGTCTGTAAACCTGTCCCAGCCAGCCCTATAAGCATCTCATGTGAAGGCAAGCACTGTTGACAACGAAACTGTACACTGCCTTCTGCCCCAACAGCCAAAGGCATTCGAGTACCGTTGTATGGAAGATGATGTTTACCATAAGATGTTTACCAAGGCCACAATTTTTTTGCAACGGTCCATAGGGAGGGATACAGTGGTCCTTGTTGAGTCAAGGCATGCTCCTATAAATTGTATCTTTTGTGTAGGAGATAGTGTCGATTTGGCTTCATTCACTTGCAGGCCGAGTTGTCAGAACAGGTGTCTTGTGACTGACAGAGAATGGCTTGTATCACTATGTGTCTTGAGGAGGCAGTCATCCAGGTAAGGAAATATGATAATGCTTTGTTCTCTCAAATATGCTGTGACAACCGCCAGAAAAGTGAAAAGACCCTCGGGGCTGTATAGAGTCCGAATGGAAGTACCTTGTATTGGTAATGTTGAGAATCTACAACCAAACGAAGAAAATGCCATCCACCCTGCTCACAGATGATGTGAAAGTACTGATCTTACAAGTCGAGGGACAAGAACCAATTGTCCTGTTCCAATGCCAGTCATATAGTGGCAAGCGTTACCATCTTGAATTTTTGTTTCTGAACGAATTTAGTGAGGGCCCGAAAGCCTAAAATGGGTCTCCAACCTCCCGATCTTTTTTCCATCAAGTAGTAATGGGAGTAGAACCCCTTGCGCCTAAATTGTATGGCGACTGGTTCAATTGCACCCATGTGCAAAAAGGGCTCTACCTCTTGTTCAATTAGAATCTCATGAGAGTGGTACAGACACAAAGGTGATAAGATAGCCCCTCTCAATTATCTGGAGGACCCATCTGTCAGAGGTTATACACTGCCAGTTGTTAAAGAAGGGTAGCAGTCACTGATGGAACAAGTTTGCTTGCAATGATGGCATTGAAATAGGTGAGAGCCTCAACCTGATGTTCACATTTGCTTATTGGACTGCTGCAACTGTTGGGAGTTGGTAGAGGAAGGGCATTGTCATTGGATTCTGCCTCTGCCCTGTTGGTGTTGGGCATATGGAGGGTATCGAGGTCTCGGGCAGGGCTGCTACCTATATCATCTTCTTCTAGGTGCCTGGTTGTGGATTCCTAAAGACTGAAGTGTTACTCTGGAGTCTTTCATGGAGTGGAGAATTTCGTTGGTGTTAGCTGCAAACAACTTCTGACCGTCACAAGGAAGATCTTCTACTGTAGCTCGAATCTCTCTGGGGAATGGAGTGGAGTTAAACCATGATACCCTTCTTGCGACTACTGCTGTTGTTGTGGATCGTGCAGCCACGTCAACAGCATCTAATGCAGCTTGCAATGCTGTTCTAGCAATCATGTGACACTCCAATACCAGTGCTTTGTACTGTTGTCTCAGGAATATCTGCGATGAAGTCGTTAAGTGTGGTGTAATTTCTGTGGTCATATTTGCTTAATAAAGCCGCGTAGTTAGAAATGCGAAATTGCAAAGTGGAAGATGTGTATATTTTGCGTCCAAATGAGTCAAGTCTTTTGCTATCACGGTCCAATGGAATGGACCAAAATTGTTGCTGCTTAGATTTTTGTTGTGCAGCCTCCACCACGAGGGAATTAGATACTGGGTGAGTAAAAAGAAATTCAGATCCCTTGGGAGGAACATAATACTTTTTATCTGTTCTCTTAGAAGAAGAGATTGATGCTGGAGTTTGCCACACTATCTTTGCCGGTTCCATTATTGCTGGATTAATTGGCAGTACTATTTTAGATGGTGTTACTGAGTGCAATGTCAGCTAACTCATGCTGATTCTCCACAATCTCCTGAAGAGGAATGTTTAATTCAGCAGCTACACGTTTAAAAAGGCCTTGGAAACGTGCAATGTCATCTGAGGTAGTTGGAGCTGGGGGCACAGACCCTCCCTCCACTGGGGGGGGGGGCGTCATTTATGTCAAGGGGGGCTCCCCCTCTTGTATAGGTGGGTCCCCCTTCATGTATTTGTTTAGCAGGGGAATATTGCACTCTGTCATTTCCAGCATGCTGGTGCTTTTGATAATACTGCCATTTGTCCCAGTATTGCCAGTGGGGGTATGGCACAGGTGGGGGTATCCAGGGATTGACATAATATGAAGGCATATTCCCAAATTCTTGGTAGGATCTGGAAGAGTAAATAGTCTGATCCGTGTAAGGAGAACTTTCTAGGGAAAAACCCCTAGAGAATTCATCTTCAGATTCGGATGAAAACTTTTCCTGAGAAAGTGATCTCTGTGATGTTGACATAGCAGGAAAGAGATCAGGGTCTAAAAATGGTGTGTAAAAAGTAGACGAGACTAACAAGTCTCTGTGTTGAGTGTGTGCCCAGCTGGCATTGTCAGTGCCGTAGTGAGAGGCACGGACACTATTTGAGGCACTGAATCATGCCTCGGTGCCAAGGAGACTAGCATGGTGTTAGGCGTCTCTGTGGTAGAGACAAAGGTGCCTGCTGATATGGTCGGTGCTGCACTCTTATGTTGCGCTGGCGAGATTGTATCAGTGCCAGGTGCTGCTGCAGCTGATGAGGCAGGCTACTTGAAGCCTGACACCCCAGAGCATAGTTTAGTGCATGTCTGTTAGCTGCGCTGGCGGCTCCCGAGATGCCCAGAGCATCATATGTACTGAGGTGCAGTGCTGCCACTGATCTCAGTACTGGCCGTGAGGGAGACTGCCATTTTGGTTCTGTAGCCCCCTGAGGAGGTAAAGAGGAGGCTTGCTTTTTGGCAAGCTTTTTGGTTCCTCAGGCTGTTGGCCCGGATCTGAAGCTGGTCAGAGAATTTTCAAGTAAAAAACAGCTTGAGACGGAGGTGTGTATCTTTCCACACCCACGATTTCAACTTTGCACCATGAGGGCATTTTTGGGAGATATGCTGCTCTCTGAGGCAGCGGACATTGTGAATGCCCATCCAAAGCAAGGATAGGCTCTTTACATGAAATACAGCGTTTAAAACTCAATGAGCCAGGCACGACACCGAAACCAGTTAGTAACTGCAGAAAGGTGTTAACTGGGAGAAAAACTTATACTAATATAGTTTTTTTAAAAATTAACTAACTACAACAACAATAAACTGGGTAGAGAAAAAAACTTGTTTTTAAACAGAGATAATTATGTAGATGTGCAGAACCTAGGGAGCACTGCTGAGTCTGTCTGTACCTGGAGTCAGTAGAGAAGGGGGAAGGAAGGAAGAGATGACTTTTAAATACATGTTTTAAACTAGTAGACAAGGATAATCTTAGAGGATGACATGACATGCTTACGGGGCATCTCTGACCAAAAAAAAGGGCAAGTTAAAATTCAATTTCCAAACTTCTGTGATATTAGAAGATGAATAACTTCAACATAACATTAATGTTTAATTAATGTTATTTAATCAAAATCCTTATTCAAAATGTTTCATTCAGTTTGTATTATATGCATTATGAGGTTATATGATTTTTACCACTGACAAAAATTTAGATGCCCTGAACTAAGTGGTGTCCCTCCAAGTACTCTGAAGTATTAATGCACAAGGTACCAAACATATAGGCATGTCACAATTTAATAACTCAGGGAGTAGAGCAACTATTCACAAGGCAAAGCCAGAATGTTGTCAAATATTGTCTTATATTAAGGCACTAGACATACAAAGTACTGATTTCCTTTTGTGCAAGATGCATGTAAAATGGTGCATTCACCTAAATATAAATTTCCCCAACATTACCTTTGACAAAACAGGCAGATAAAGCTGTCTTCTGGGAGGAACATCAAAATGCTGACTTCCCGAAAGCAACGGAGAAGCTGATGTTGAAAATGGACTCTCTCTATACAGTTCAGCAGCCAAATGATTCCAGTATTCAAGACAAATTTTAAAAATTTCAGTTTCTTCAACTTCTGACACCAGCAACATATAGTGAAGAGCCTACAGAAATGTAATTTACACAAAATTGGATTATTGGTCAGTCAATATTTTTTATGGGTAATACCTTGATGCTGAAACTTTATGTATACAAATATTTTTAGTGAAAGAATATTTATATATCTTTGCTTTAACATTTAGAAACCAATAGGAATTATGTTATAATTACAGTTAGATGACAGCACCCCAAGAGTGGATCAGCCACAACTATGACCACAGGGAACATTTCTAATATATGTACCTATACTTTTGAAAAGTTACAATAACTTGACAAAGATGATAACTTCTCAAAATAATTGAATCTGCATGTGTAACTCTGGTTAACGGATATCCATCTCATGAGTCTCTGGAAGACACTGTGGTTTAACAGTCTCCTAACCAAAGTGTTTGTCCAGCAGACAATACCAGAATCTACACTGCCATAGCATTGGGGGGGCTCAGCATTTTGAAGAAGTCCTTGTTGAATGCATTATCTTTTACTGGTCTGAGAAGGTAGCCGTCTAGTCTGCTGACAGAGGAAAGTCAGACACATTGCTCTTCCAATAGAAATTTTAATTCAATGCAGGACACTTGAAGGAGAAAAAAGATGTGCTACTTGCTCCAACCTTCAATGCTCTCCTAGCTAATCTTTCCCACCAGCGCAACACATCATCCTGTATCACCAGCCACATGTGGACAAGATCAACTTGAAGAAGTGAAATACCTTTTAATGTAATCCGCAAAGGCTGTAAACACTAGGAGAATCAACTCATCCATAACCAAACCGACTTAAGTCAATGCAATGTGACCACAAAAAGTTATATCAAATCAGTTTCAAGACGATCGGAACACAGCTCTAAACAGTTTCATTTGCAATGCCACTTGAGTAGCACAGAACCCTATATAGCTCCCACTACTGGTGGACTCAGATTTCAAAAGGTAGATATGCAATATGGCGTAGAAATTGAAGGGTTATTTAAATGGGATAGCAATGGAAGAACTACAGGTTGAACTCCTCTGGTCCGACAACATCCATAGTCCAGCATAATTTTAGTTAGCCGGATGTCCACTTATTGTGGGTGTTACCAAGTTTCACGCTATCCGATAAAGTCTGTTTATAGCCACCAGTCCTGGCACCCAGCGTTCTGTGCTGTTTGCTCTAATTTACCCCTAAATTTCTCCTAAGATCACAATAAGTAGCGTAAGTGTTGGTAATGCCACTAGACAATATTGACCTCCCATGGTCCATCAAATTCTCCAATTTGGCTCTGGTCAGGTCTCAGGGGTGCTGGAATAGAGACGTTCAACCTGTACACACGCTTTAATATATATTTGCCTTCACACTGGCAAAAAAAATTTTACCCATAACTATTGTTAGAAATGTGTTGCTTATGTCCATTCCATATCAGGTGTGTGCATGCTGCATGTACTATTGTTAGAGGTTTTCCTCTTATTGGTATCCTCAGGGCTGATTATAGTGCCCTCGGAAGTCAGCAGACATACACTGGAGTAAGAGGCACAGCTGGCCGTCCATCCTCTCAGTTCTTTCTTGCTGATAACTCCAACAAAGGAGGAGGAGGATGGGTCATGGAATGGTCATAGCAACATATTTTGAAGAACAGTTACAAAATATTAGTAATAGTTTTCTTCGAGAGCTTGCTCCTGTCCATTCCATGCTAGGTGACTCAGAAGCAGTACTCTTGAAAGTGGGCTCAGAATTCATGGACATACTAACTGTACCACTGATCTCTGGAAATTGGTATAGTCTTTTGCCTTCTAGGTAATGGCATAGTGGGATACAAACATCCAAACCAATGACCAGGTACTGGCTCTTCAGATGTTTTGGACTTGCAGGACATTCACCTGCTCATCGCAAGTCCATATACAGGCAATTATCCAGGATGATTCTCCATTCAGATCTTCTCTGTTAAGGTGTGAGATTCTAGTCAGCGGCTCAACCAAAAAATAAATAAATAAATAAATAAATTGTTTCTTCTTGGCCAAGTAGGAAGCTCCAGGGGAAGACTTTCTGCAATTTAGAAAGACTTGTCAAACTTGATCCAAGCAGGCCTATTCCTCTGGATTCAGCAATTATATAATCAGATGCAATAATGCAAGGTTCAAGTGAAGTAACCTGCCATGGTCTTACGAGATCAAATTTGGGACAGAGGGAAGGCAAGTGGTGCTGCCAATGAGGTCCAGAAGTGTGCCAAATCAAGTCTAACATGGTCACGCTGGTGCTATCACGATAACCTCTGCTTTGTCTCATTTGATTTTTAGGAGAACCATATGAACCAAGAAGATGAGGACAGGCATACAGAAGGACAGTCTGACTATGAGAACAGCAATGCTTTGAAGAGGGAGCTCACTCAGCGAGCAGAACTGATGGCATTTCCTGTTCTGCCTGGTGGCAAATAGGTCCACCTGAGGAGGCTCCCACCTCTGAAAGATGATATCAATGATCTCTGAGTGAAGAAACCATTTGTGGTAAGAGGAAAAGGCTCTGCAGAAGTGATTTGCCAATAGATTTAAGGCTCCCATGATATGTTTTGCCTTAAGGTGAATGGTGTATTTCATGCAGAAATCCCACAGCCAGTGGGACCTCCTGGGACAAGGCCAAGGATCGAGCCTCTTCTTGCTTGTTGATGTAAATCATGGATGCAGTATTGTCTGTCAGGACCTATACCACTTTGCCAGGGATCTGAGGAAGGAACTCTTGGCAAGCTAAACCAGCCTGAAGATAGGGAGGTTGGGTGGGTCCCAATGGCTTAATGGATAAGGCATTAGCCTCCAGACCCTGGGATTGTGGGTTCTTAGGAACAAGAGGCCCTGGGACCTGAAGCTGTTGAGGTGGCTCCCCCTCCTACATGTAAGTGAGACTAAGGCTACAGACAGTAGAGGAGCAGCAAAGGCTACCCCTTTCATTACCAATCCTGGGCCTTTCCACCAGGTGAGAAGTGAGGGCTGGAGGCAGGACAGTGAGTTGAGTCTACATGGTGCCTACTCAGTAAACAGATTTATGTCAGCCACATCTGGAGGTACAACCTTGTGTATTGTACCATATAAGTACTTGCTGACATGTGTACCAACAGCCTGAAGCAGATCTGAACAGTCATTATTGGGCGAATGATGACCTTACATATTAGATCTTTCTAGAGGCTCAATTCCAGATTTGTCAGAAGGTTCTGGCTTGGGTCATGTCAAGCTCTGCCCCAATGAACTATTCTCTGAACTGAGACCTACGTGTGCCCTACCTTAGCACGTAAACAACCTTTGATCAGCCAGTTATTGAGGTGTGAATAGATTTACGCACCCCGACACTTGAGAGAGGCTGCTAATACTGCCATAAGCTTCATAAAGACTCATGGGGCTGCTGACAGGCTGAAGGGGAGAGTGATGAAATGGTAGCAGCATTGAGCCACCAAAAATGTGAGAAAACTTCTGCGGCTGTGGAAGACAGATGTGGAAATAAGCATCCATTAAATGAACGTAGGTGTAACAGTCTCCTGGATCTAGGAAGGATCTGATGAAGACCAGAGACACAGTGTGGAACCTCAGTTTCTTAAGGTAACTGTTGAGGCAATGCAGGTTCAAGACAGTCTATAGCCCCATTTGGCCTTCAAGGTTAGGAAATACTAAGAGTAAAACTTCTTCCCTCTCAAATCTCAAGAAACTTCCTCTATGATTTCCACAAGTTGGAGGAATTATATTTCCTGGGCAAGCAGTCACTGGTGAGAAGGGCCCCTGAAGAGGGATGGGGTACAGGATGGGCAAACAAACTGGAAGGTGTTACTGAGGACCCAACAGTCCAGTATTATCTACAAACAAGCTTGGTTGAAGGGCGACAAGATGGTCCAAAATACAAAAAAGAGGGGATGAATCTGGAACAGAGGCTGGTATAACATTCTCGGGTGGTCTTCAAAAGCCTGTGATACACCACTGGAATATTTGAGAG
Source organism: Pelochelys cantorii (assembly GCA_032595735.1). NCBI lineage: Eukaryota > Metazoa > Chordata > Testudines > Trionychidae > Pelochelys > Pelochelys cantorii. The sequence goes on from CM064328.1 coordinate 181,784,570, forward strand.
CCCAACTGCGAGGCTGATGTCCATTGGAGAGGTTTATGAGGTTTGTAAACTTTCCTCTTTCTTTTGTAAGTAAAGCTCTGCTCTGGGGGAGACTGTGAATCTGGAAGACTGCTGTGAATCTGGAAGACATCTTAAGTATTTTCTGGAGGCTGGCAATATGTGAAGGCCTAAAGCCAGCAAGGTGACCCCTCACGTCCTTGAGGTTTCAAGTGCATCTGCTCTGAAAACAAGGAAGATCCTTCAAAGGAAAGATCCTGGATCAAAGAGGAAAGTCCAAGAACTGGAACTACAAACAAAGCCTCATGGTGACTACTAATACCACAGTCCTGACAGCCAAGTCATCCACATCCAGAGCTCACCTGGAGGGAGGTCCTGGCCATAATCTTTCCAAGATGGCCATGAAATCCTGCCTTGACTCCTGTGGGAAAGAGTGCTTGGATTTGGACAATGAACCCTATAGATTAAAATCATACTCTCCCAGCAAAGCCTGGTATGGTCAGAGTCACATAAAAATGTTATACTACACATACACATCCATCTCTCATGCAGTTTTTAAATTTTACCATGTAATTTTGTTTTAGTAGTGGGAACTGCACCTTCCTATATATTTGTACACTCTACTCAAGACTGCAGTCTTTGGGCATTGCGATATAAATAAATGTAGGATCACTGCATACAAATGTGCAATTAGCAAGCGCTACCAAGCAAATTATCTTCAGTAGGTCTAAGTTTAAGCACTTGTTAATTATGGGAATTTCCACCCAAAGACTTACTACTCTAACTGCATTTCTTTAGTGGAGTGCTACAAATTAAGTTCAAGTAACTGCAGAAGGAACACTTCATTTAAGGTACTCAATCAGCACAAGGACATACAAAGCAAACTGACCACAACTAAAGAACTTACCTCCATTAATGTTTCCCTTAGATTTAATCTCTTTTCTATAAGCTGACCGTGTTCCTTGAGAAATGTGCAGAGAAACAAGCTGAGATTCTGAATGAAGTTCTGTTCATCGTCTTTTCCATTGGAGTATGCAAGTCGGATGTTGGTGTTTAAAGGAAGCATCTAATAAAACAGGAATGAAGTTTTCAAGTCAGCAGTTTTTATACTTTTGCATAGCATGGATCACACCAAAGGTATTCCAAACAATGTCTCCTTCTATTCGCAATAGTGTAACATACTTGCAGAAGCCACAGCAATATTTACAGAGAGAGTGAACGTTAGGGAATGTGTGGGTGTTTTTAATTGACAAATGTTTTGTCCCTTTTAGGAAAAAACTTTCTGCTATTCTCTGCATTCCCCTGTTCATCACCTCCCTACAAATGCTTGTCACTTCCTCTGCTTTCCCCATTGAGAGCACTCAGATATATCTATATGGAAAGATCCCAAGAAATGTGAATTAATTCCATTAATCTTTAATATACCACACAGTGCCTACATAATGGGCATCTGGCCTTCAAGGGCTATCCCATAATAAAAATAAAAATAATCTCAAAGCAGCTGTCAAACTTAATTTAATGTCAATACTGTTGTCTTAATACATTTCAGACAGGAGCAGGGAAACCTAAATATATCATTTGCTGCCAGAATTATATTTTAGTGTTAAATATAAATGAGTTTGGTTCTAATATAGTTTTATCTTTATAAAAATTCAGTCAGTCAAAGTCAATAAGCAGAAGGAATTCAAATGGAAGAGATTTCTTGTGAAGCCCTGAGAACATGACTGGCAGAAAAATTTCTTGGATGCTGTGGAACTGTAAAAACACCTTTAGCAAGAAAGCCAGGAGAGGGTACAGTTGGACCTTGTCCTTAAAGAACACCGTGTATGGTGCTTCTGACGTAAGGGACCAGATTTCAGAGACCCTTTTGGCTGAGGTGATCACCACAATAAAGGTGATCTTCCACTAGTGTCATGCCCTCTACTATTCTCCTGGTTTGAAAGGAGCGCTCCTGAGCCTTGGCAGAAACAGATACAAGTCCCAAGGAGAGACAGGTTTGCGGACCTGAGGGTAGTCTCTCCAGTTCTTTGAGAAGCCAAACCATCAAGTAATTAGAGAACACTGACCCGGTCTTTCACTGGTAGGCAGAAGACTGATATTGCTGCTAAGTGCTCTTTTGATAGATGCCAGAGCCAGACCTTAATGCTTCAGACGGCTAGAGATCTCACTGAGATGCCCCTAGTGAGAATTGCTTCCATGTGTCCAGATAGCTTTAATGGAAAGCTTACAACTACCACCATCTCACAAGATCGGTCGAACTTGCTTTGAATAGGCCTGCTCCTCCAGGTTCAGTCATGTAATGTCTATGCAGTTAGATTAAAGGATGCAAGGTTCAGGTGAAGCAACCAGCCCACTGTCTTATGAGTGGGGTGGAAACAAAAGACAAAGGGAACAATTTACTAAGCAGTCAGGCTGCTACATTCTGCTCTGAGGACAGAACCTGCCCTACACCCACCTAATCAGAAACACATTAACGCCCTGTCCCTCCATGCTTGCTATTGGAACATGCTTGGCAAGAGGGACAGTGCCTCTCTTTCTCTCTCATGCATGACTACCAAGGCCTACTCACTCACCCCCCAGCAGTGATTTACATCTCTATCACCTATTCCAGGAGACCAAACTGACCTGTCTGCACTGCCAGGGAGAGGCATGTGACCACACTGCAGCTTCCCTTCGCTTCCCCATCAGAATTTGTTTTTCTTCCGCAAACATGAGTTTTGGGCACACACAGTAACGCACAATTCCCCCAAGAGTACCTCTTACAGATTCCAAGACAAGCAAATCAAAGCAGCAGTCAGAAACAGTGTTTAGAAATTTGATATCAGCCTCCCATCCTGGGGTGACATACAGTCAATATGACAGAACTGAAACCCACATTATCAGGTTTCCTGTTTTTACAGCATCTAATTAATTTCCTTGAGCATCTCAGGCCTGGTCTACACTGGGAACTTGGCCACATTAGGTCTATTTTCTAAACAGAGAGTCCACACAAAGCCCATTCTGTTGACGTTAAGGGCTGTTAAAGTCCATTTCAGAGGAATTATGCTAAATTAGACCTTGAATGGTACACTTAACAGTAGTGCAGATGCAGTGCTGTGAAAGGAGATGTTCTTGGCCTCCGAAAGGTTTCCTACAGTGCCCTGCAGTAACCACTCTGGCTAGGATTTTCAACTTTACTGCTCTCCAGGTGAACAGGAAAAGTCCAGGGAAAATGTGAATTTTATTTCCTGCATGACCAGCATAGCAAGCAGACCTCAGAGCAGGCAGCACACCTGAGCATAAGTCCCATGAGTTCCTAGGGTTGCAGACAAGAACAGGATGGAGTGTCCTCATTGCTGTGTGGGGAGAGGAATCTGTCATCACAAAACTATGAGCCAGCAAAAGAAACACTGAAATCTATGCCAAGATCGCAAAGGGCATGGGAGAAAAAGGATATGCCAAGGATGCCCAGCAGTGCTGAGTGAAAATAAAGGAATTGAGGCAAGAGGATGGTCTGGTGTATCATTGTTGACATGCCACTTCTAAGTGGTTGCATGGGATCCCTGGGGGACAGGGGAGCCTGACCAGCTTCCCTAGTTAGTCTGTAGATTCTTCCAAAAACACTTCAGGCATCCCTGGGCAGCAGCATGGAGGACAGCATGGCTGAGGAGGAGAATGGTTGCCCTGCTTGCCTGCTGACCAAATGTCACAGAGCAAAGAACTCTTTAAAACCTTGGAGATAATCCCCTCTCTCCAAGAATGTCCCAGTTGGGCACTAATCTCGGGCAGGGTACTTCTGGTGAGTTCAGGTTTTTATCTTGTTAAAAAAGTGGGTTATGGCAATTGGATGTGATCTGTGGCAACCAGTGTGCCTTACCCAGAGGGAGGTCCCCGGAACAACTTGTTAATGTATCTGGAGACAGGAATCCTGCCTGTATATCTTCATAAAGCTCTCAGAAGAACTTTTTCAGCCTTCTCACAAGGTTTCTGGGAAGGCCTGCCTTATTCCATCCTCCATAGTAGGACACTTTTCCATGCCAAGCCAACAGTAAATGGTCTGGCATCACTGCAATACAAAGCACTGCAGCATAAGGTACAGGTTTTGGTCACATTCAGTCAGCATCCACAGGGCATAGTGAAGGGACTTTGCTCTATCACTCCGATTCAGAGAAGATCAGATTATCGCATGGCAACCTGGATGAAGTAGGAGAAGCTATTAACTGATGCCTTTGCAGTAAACCTCCATTTCCTCATTCCCAATGAAGCATGGCTTGAGCCCCTGCCCTGATCCCCCCCACGCCGCGAAGAAAAAGTTGCACTGTCATGGCTAACAATGGGAAGAGGAAGAGACAGTTGCTGATCACACAAGTGCTGCATGGACCCCTGCCCTGCTTTCCGCTATGTTTGAACCCCCTTCTTCCTTTTCAATGTCGCTGATAGTGATTTTCCAGTCTGGGAAGAAAGTTCTAGCTTGCAGCTTTCTGAAGTAGCAGCAGATCCTAAAGATGAGTGTGTCATGGATCTTTCCCAACCATTCCATGTTGATGTTGGTGACGTCGCCTTTGTGATCCACCAGCAGCTGCAAAGCTATCAAGAATAGCCAACTGACCAGTAGTTCTCTGGTGCTGCAAGCTTCCACAGGGCAATTGCCACTCACTTCTCCATGATAAGAGTGGGTTTCATCCTGGTATTCTTGTGCTTCAGGGCAGGGGGAAGCAATTCGTAAATGTTCATGAAAGTGTCCTTATGTCAACGGAAGTTTTGCAATCACTGTTGATTATACCACAGCTACATCACAATACAGTCCCACCAGTCTGTGCCTGTCTCACGACACCAGAACTGGCATTCGACTGAGTCCAGAGGACTGAATGCTAGTGGCATTTCCCATTTCTCAACTGAAGTGCTTTGCAGAAGATTATGCTCCCGGTCTCCCAAGAGTCCAGTGGGTGCTGGATACACTCCAGCATAAAGGTGCATCATGGTTAATACGATTGCCATAATAGTATGCTGCTGAACGGGTTCGATTCTTACCCTGATATTGCAGTCACATGGATAACGACGAGGGAAAAAAGGCACAGAAGGGCAGCTTGCCGTTGCTCTCAAGCCGGGGGGAGGAAACAAGTGCATTATGGGATGCTGACGTACTCAGAACCACCCACTGAATAATTGGTCCCAGCATGCACTGGGAGCATAATCCAGAATGGAAAGGGATGGCAGAAACTGTGGGATAACTACCCATAGTGCATCACTTTCAGAATCGATAGCAGCCATCCTACTGAGAATGCTCTACATCAAATTCTTGCACACAGTGGGGACATGCACCCTCAACTTTAAAAAACTGAATGTTATAGTTCTCTCTAAAATGCACGCCTGTGCAAATGCACACCAAGAATTCAAATCCCGCCCATCTCCTTAGCAGAGCCACGCAGTGACTGCTCAGCTGCTCCTGGGCAGGGCCATGTGGCAGGCACAGTTGGTCCTCCCCAGGAGCACCTGGGCAGCCACCATGTGGCTTTGGCTCTAGCTTCAGCCTTTTGCCAGGACTGAAGCGGTGTCCAGGATAGGCTGAATGGCAGCTGCTGGAGCCAGGGCTGCAATGTGGCTGCTTCCAGGGCCACGGCCCCAGCCCAGGAGCACCGCGGACCCGCTCCCAGGTCTGGAGCCGAGCCACTGTGCTATTTTTAGTACCACGGTCCCAGCCCCAGCAGTCGCCATGCAATTCAGGCCCCAGCAGCTCCTGGATGGGACTACGTGGTGGCTGCGGCTGCGGCCAGGGCTGTGCAGCAGGAGCGGGGGCAGTTGCTCTTGCTGCTCTAGTAGCGGCCGGGGCCGTGTGGTGGGAGTCACTGCTCCAATGGCAGCCGGGCCCAAGCACAAAGTGTTTGAAACTGTGTCCTCTTTTCCATCACAATAACTATTATTCTATTTTTAAAAAGCCCAAAAACCTGCACTTTTCGGGGGGGAGGGGAGAAGGAAGGGGTATCGACGTTATTGGCTAATTTTATTTATTCCAGGTTTTCACGTAGAGTAAGAATTTTGAATATGGTTATAAAAATTTTAATGAAAATTAGGGGCTTATTCAGATTTCAGATTATACACCAGTGCTAAACACACAACCTCAAACAGGACCCTGTAGTATGTAGCACAGGTGGCTCGGTGGCATATATCCGAACAAGCACACAAGACAAACTCACTCCGCTCACTGCTATAAAGTAGACCTTAATAAATCTGTCCTTATCTCCTCGTGTAGACATGGTTTCACTATTACTATTATAATCCTTGCAGGTGGTTGGTAGTATACTCTACTGCTATATCAAACACTGACTCTTCTTCCTAATAAAACGACCAGACCCCCAAACTAAAAACTAGAAGACATTCTGTACTGAAATAATACACATCAATTTATCAGTGATTGAAATCTTAAGTAATCTAAATTCACCTATTGATATATTGACCAAATCAGAGTGTAGCATGTTCTTACAGAGAGTAGGGATGTAAAATACCGTGTAATTGGTTAACCAATTAAACATGACATTTACTTCACATTTAACTGGTTAACCAATTAAGGAGGCCTGCTTCAGAACAGTTGGGCTAGAGTGCACCGCCCCCACTGCGGTAGCCTTAGTGGAGCAGCCCCTGCCTACCCGCCTCTAGGACTGCTGCGGATATGGACAGCTCCAGCCCTGAAGGATACCTGCCCACAGTGGATGGGGGAGCTACTCCAGCCCTCATTGGTTAACCAGAACTCATTGGTTAACTCTCTCATCCCTAACAGAGGCTATCCTTTAAGGTTAATTCACTAAATAAAGTCAGACTGCTTTTATATAATTCCAATAAAAATGATCTTAAGAAGGATTCCTGGTTTCAACTGCAGAAATGAATCCTTCTCAATAACTTAAGGACCCAATAAAATATTTTGCAACTTACACACTGAAGGTGCACTGATTTAGTGAATTTTACAGCACAGCCTGCAGGGATTTCTGAAGTCCTTACAACAGCTTCCTTCAAATGAAAAAGCTAGTGCAAACACAAGCCAGATGGCATTTGCAAGATCAAGTCAACAAGGGGAAGAAAAAAAATGGTGGTTCAGATAATCAACTATGTATTTTCATGATTTCTGTCTGATATTTTTGTTGTTTGTCTTAACCCAACCTTGAATATTATAATAATTTGAAAAGATACTCTGCAAGCAACCAACAAGTAGTTACTATCTTAAAGTGAAATTAAAGGTTCACAAGCAAAATACTAACTACTTAACAACTTTTGAATAAATCCTAGTTACTTCAAAAATAAATTTACAGTATAATGTTTTGCTGCAGAAAACTAGCTAGCTTATACAAAGAATGTGTTTGCAAGAAGAAGCTAAGCTTCCTATTGATTTTGCTAAATAAAAAGGCAGTAAAAACTTAAATTAGGAAAATTGATTTTGTAAGATGCTCAGAAGATTACCTGTTTCAACTGCATCATGGTCAGCGTAAAGAGGGTTACAAATTGTTCCTCATATTGGCTTACACTGACACCTGCAATCTCTGTGAGGCACTTCAAAGAGACATTTCGAAACATGGGAACATTTAAAAACTGTAAAGAAAGATATCAGTAAGAAGATTAGAGACATTTAAAAAGCAAATTCACATTTTATTTCAGTTAACTAATGCTTCCATCTTACTTGCTAGTACCATCAATTAAAAAAAAAAAATGAATACCTTATATATTAATGTGCTGATTAACTTGGTCTCAAAAATGTATCCCAGTGGAATCCAGTTAAGAAATCGTAGCAAAGTCTCCAAAGTTGCATGAACAAGGGGAGCATTTTGGGAATTTTCCTGTAATGGGACAATATATAAATTTACTTGCTTCCTAAGAAATTCCACTCTATTTTGAAGTTATTGAAAATCAGACTTACCATCACAAACTGACACAGTTGAAATATCTGAGAGAACTCATTGCACATACTAGAAAAAATTAAAATAGTAAGATGTTAATCATTCAGCATCACCACACTCAGTTAACTATACTACCCACTTGAATGATTCTGCTTTTGTAATAAGCAAGCAAAGTTTTTATGAAAATTATAAAAATAAATTTCCAAGTGCAAATTTTCTTTTGCAATCAGGTATAACACGCAATAGACCGTGCCTGCTCACCCTTAACAGGGCAGACCTACAATACATAATTAATGTAGAAACTGATCACAAAACAGAAGTGTACACTCTTGCTGAATGAGTCTGGTAAGGTTTAACAGTGTTACTAAGAAAATGTTCAATCTAACATCAAATGTACAAAAGCTACTATGGGTACCTAGCCAAAAACCTTCAATGACAGCAATTATGCGGTAGCAATTGAAGCTGTAGTGTATGCTAGGAGTATGTGGAAAAATTACAGACTATTTTACTTGCCTGTCTTTCAGATGCTTGGCTTTTACTTGAGTTATCTGTCCACTGGAGAAGTCAAACACCTCTTCACTTAATAGTTTAAGAATCACCATGTTGTTCTGGCAAAGACTCTCACTTGTCCGGCTTGCCCCTACGATATCACTTATGAATGTTGGCCAGTGTTTGGGCCATTCCTGCTTCAGTATCTGAAAGTCATAAAACATCCATGTGAGAGGTACCGCTTTCTTTCCTTATGCAAAACTGGTTCTTTTGGTTACATCTGTTAAGTGTGTAATTTTTTTTAAATGCAAGATTAAAACTAAACTAGTAGCCAGATCTTACCTGAACCAGAATCATATTCAGTTTTCCAATATACACTTTTTCTTTCTAGAGTAGAGAAAAAGAGAGTTAAGTTATCAGTAATGCTTCCCTCCCTTTCAATTTCCCTAAAGAGAATTCACTTACTTCTACACATGTTGGATCAGATGAAGTCTTGATAATTAAGCCGACAACATACTTCTTTATTCCTACAAAGAGAATTAAAAATTAATTTTCAACTTGATCTGCTGTTACAGACAAACCACCTACACATGGATAACGTGAATCCAGAAGCACTGTACAGTTTCTCAGCAGTGCACACATGTACAACTTAAGGTAGTTTTAATTACACATGCACATCAACTGGAAGACAACCCCAAAATATCTGACACACTCCAAAGAATTTTCCAATCATATGCATATTTCAGTTGCATAAGCTGCATCAGATGGAATTCTTGCTGTTAAAACAAAGGAAGTTGCAGAATAACTAACAATTGGAATATTAAATTTTAATTTCAGTAGACTGCCTGCTCTAATCCAAATGATATGTGCACTTAACTGCTCCCTAGAAGCTCTGCTAGGTTCTTGGGCTTCACAAGCATGGAAGCTGTTTCAAAATCTGCAAGAAAAGAGACCCCCTGTACCATCTGTGGAAAGCCTATTAGGCTACTTTTTCCCAGGAACAGTATGATGCTAACCTATCAAAATGTCAAACAGCAAATTAGAAAGTGTTCTGTGTAGCTTGAAAGTTTGCCTCTCACTAGCAGAAGCTGGTCCAATAGAAGATATTAGTTCATGCACCCTCTCTCTCTCATATCCTGGGACCAATACAAGTATAACAATGCAAACCTATATAGCAAAGGGCAACTAAGGAAATGCTGCAAGAGAGTTGACTGAGTCCAGTATACAGGAGACCCTTGCAATTCACAGAATCGCTATTCACAGTTCCACGTATTCACAGATCTCCTGTCCCGGCCTGGCAGGGGGATGGTCGTGGCCAGAAGCTGCAGAGAGCTCCTTGCAGCTGCCAGGAGCAGCAGCTCCCAGTATTCAGGAATTTCACCACTCGCTGAGTGAGAGCTGATGTACCTCTTGCAAAATGTACATGTACCCCAAAGCTATGGGTACACCTGGTTGAGAAACACTAGATTACAGCAATCCATGAACAAACTCATACATGCTTCAAGACTTATTAAAACTTGGTACATATATTTACTTTTATTTAAAAACCATAAATTGATTAGTTTAAAAAGGGATGTATGCCAGAAATTGTTTTTTTTTTAAACCAACACTTAACTATCAATAAAATGCATTAAAACTGAAAGAACATAGAAGACTAGATTTTGTACTGTAATTTATTTATGTTAGTCATTTTCTGCATCTCTCTCCCTGGTTAAGAACCATTTCTTTTGTGGTCAATAACCAACCAGGAACTTAAAGCTATTTTCACAAACTGTCACATGACTAATGTGATTGTTTATGGACTCATATGTAACATATGTCTTAACCCTTTAAAAAGCCTCAATTATCCTGTTCTATGGATGTTAAAATGTGTTTATTTTTGTAAATGTGTAACCGCTGAAAATTTCAGCGGTTACACATTTACACATGGTGGAGGAGAGGATGGGGAAGGAACAGTGTGCCTATTCTCCCCCACCACCACTTCTGTATCAGAGGCTGCAGAGTGGGGGCAGCTCTGCAGGAGCTGGCACATGTGGAGAGTTACCTTAAATAGCTCCCCGTACATACTAGCTCCTGCATGTAACTGTGCACATGTTCACATCCCTATCCTATTCCCAATGCTTTTTTGGGGCTGAAATTATGCATTTCTAATATCACTATGTAGTACTCACATGGAGCATTACGTAATTCTATTCCAGTTTCTTTTAACAGCCCAAGTCATAGAACATATTTCTGAAGTAAAAAATATTTTCAACTTCAGCCTTTTGATAAAGTTTACAATAATATAACATGCATGAGAGCAACTCAACAGCACTGCTATCACAGGATATGTTTAAACAAGTTTAAATAGTGAGTCAAGCATATGAACATGTTTCATGACTTGCATTCTCTATTAACTTCTGCTCAAGCTTTAAAAATCTTAAACTTCACCCGTTTCCCATAGACCGGTTAATATCTATGAAAGCTTCTTAATGCTCTGGAACAGGGTGAAAGCTTCACAGAAGTTTATTTTGCTGTCTTTGTCTATACTGTAGGAAAGGGACTGTTCATAAACCATGAATGCACAAGAGCAGAATGTCTCTTTCAGTCAAAATAGCAGTTACAGCCATCCTGGAAGATTATAGACAATGCAAAAGCTGCTAGGGACAGATACTGGCATGGTAGTTTGCTCCTTGAGCAGCTGAACAGGAAAATACTGCTACTCCTGAAAGACATTTCTTTCCACAGTATAGTTTTTAACTGTGCCTTTGCTAAAAGAAATCTATGGGTTTTCTTGAAAAAATGGAATAGTCCTGTCTGGTAGGAATCTCCTAGGAAGTGTGAGGTGGAAGATAACAGAGAATGAAAACACTGTAAGCCAGGGGTGGGCAAAGGCTGCTCGCAGGCCAGATCCGGCCTACCAAGCCATCGAATCCAGCCCACAGCCACCTCGCGGGAACCCTTCGGCAGAGAACAGCTCACACTTTAAAAAGCCAGCTGTTCTCCACTCCGGACAGCTGGGGAGGGAAGAGGGAGACTTCTCATGCTGTTCCCATCCCCCAGCAAAATCTCTTAGCTCCCACTGGCCAACCTCTCAGTTTCCAGCCAACAGGAGCTGAGAATTTTTGCTAAGAGCAGGGGCTGTATAGGTAGCCTTCTCCCTTCCTCCTCGACTGACCCCGTTCCGCTTCCCCTCATGCCCAGAGCAGAGCCACATGGAACAGCGAGTAGCCTGCAGCAGACAGTCTGCCTCAGGTTTGTACTGGTAAACGCTTCCCAGCCAGAGCCTGCCTCTAGCACTCCAGCCCCTCCCAGCACACCAACCCTCTGCCCCCCCAGGGATGTTAAAAATAAATCAACTAATCAATTAGATTAGTCCATAAAGGCGCTTCCACTTTGAAATGTAGCAAGAGGGAAAGTGATCAGGAATAGTCAGCATGGATTCACAAAGGGCAAGACATGCCTGACCAATCTTATTAGCTTCTATGATGAGGTAACTGGCTCTGTGGATATGGAAAAGTCAGTGGATGTGATATATCTTGACTTTAGCAAAGCTTTTGATACGGTCTCCCACAATATTCTTGCCAGCAAGTTAAGGGAATATGCACTGGATAAATGGACCGTAAGATGGATAGAAAGCTGGCTAGAAGGTCGGGCCCAGCAGGTAGTGATCAACGGCTCGATATCAGGCTGGCGGTCGGTTTCTAGCAGAGTGCCCCAAGGATCAGTTCTAGGACCAGTTTTGTTCAACATCTTTATTAATGACCTGGATGAGGGGATGGATTGCACCCTCAGCAAGTTTGCAGATGACACAAAGCTAGGGGGAGAGGTAGATACGCTGAAGAGCAGGGATAGGGTCCAGAGTGACCTAGACAAATTGGAGGATTGGGCCAAAAGAAATCTGATGAGGTTCAACAAGGACAAGTGTAGAGTCCTGCACTTAGGACAGAAGAATCCCAAGCATTGTTACAGGCTGGGGACCGAATGGCTAAGTATGGCTAAGAATGGCCTTTTCTGCAGAAAAGGACCTGGGGATTACAGTGGATGAGAAGCTGGATATGAGTCAACAATGTGTCCTTGTAGCCAAGAAGGCTAATGGCATATTAGGTTGCATTAAGAGGAGCATTGCCAGCAGATCCAGAGAAGTGATTATTCCCCATTATTCGGTTCTGGTGAGGCCACATCTGGAGTATTTTGTCTAGTTCCGGGCCCCCAACTACAGGAAGGATGTGGACGCATTGGAGAGGGTCCAGTGGAAGGCAACCAAAATGATTAGGGGGCTGGAGCATATGACCTATGAGGCGAGGCTGAGGGTTCTGGGTTTGTTTAGTCTGCAGAAGAGAAGAGTGAGGGGGGATTTGATAGCAGCCTTCAACTTCCTGAAGGGAGGTTCCAAAGAGGCTGGAGAAAGGCTGTTCACAGCAGTGAGGGATGGCAGAACAAGGAGCAATGGTCTCAAGTTGTGGTGGGAGAGGTCCAGGTTGGATATTAGGAAAAACTATTTCACTAGGAGGGTTGTGAAGCACTGGAATGTGTTACCTAGGGAAGTGCTGGAATCTCCATCCCTAGAGGTTTTTAAGTCTTGGCTTGACAAAGCCTTGGCTGGGTTGATTTAGTTGGGACTGGTCCTGCCTTGGGCAGGGGGCTGGACTTGATGACCTCCTGAGGTCTCTTCCAGCTCTATGATTCTATGATAAGAGCCCACAGGGCTGTTGCTACATTTCAAAGGCAGAAGTGCTGCTAGGGTTCTGCCTTTGAAATGTACAAGACCCCCAGCAGGGACTCTTGTACATTTCAAGGACTGAAATGCAGTGTGGAGCCCAGGGCCAGCAGTGGACTCTGAGTCCCCCACTGGCTCCAACCTCCATGCCTTGCTTCCACTTGGAAATATACAAGAGCCCCAGAGGGGCTTGTACATTTCCAAGGTGGAATGCAGCCACTGTGTCCCTGCCCTCTCCCACGTAACTAGGGGGAACCGGCTTTTAAGCCAGCAACTCCTCCTCTTCCCCCCTCCTTGCTGCTTCTTTCTGATAGACAGAGGGGGAGCGACTAGTGACTAATAGCTTACATCCCTACCTTGCACCCATACCTCCTCCCAGATCTGGCACCCCAATCCCCTGACCCAGATCACAATCCCCTCCTACCCTAGGTCACATCCCAAAATCCTGCATCTCAGTCCCCTGCCCTAGGTCACAACTGCCTCCCCTCCTTCATCCAAACTCCCTCCCAGACCCCATTCTCCCTCCCGTACCCCAATCCCTTCCGCACCCAACTTCCCTGGAATTCCTCTATTAATATTCTGGAAGAGTGCAGCCCTTGACCACTTTCCAAAATCTTGGGAGTGGCCCCTGGTCAAAAATTATTGCCCACCCCTGGTGTAAACCAAGGATTAAAGTGTGCAGCTTTTCATGAAAACCTTGAGTAAGAAAAATGATGTGGGATTCTGGGCATAATTCTCTTTAAGGACTGTAATGGTATATCTACTCAGCAATTAAACACCTACAGCAGGCCTTGATCCACCAACTCTGGGTCCAGAGATGTAAAACTGCTGATGCTATTACTGAAGGGAGAGGAGGAGCCCAAACATCTACAAAGCAATTATTAGCCCTGCAACCAGACCAGGCCAGCCACAGGTTTTTTATTCCAGTGCAGACATACCCTAAAGGCCCTGCAGAAGATTATTTGCTGGGGAAAAGTGAGTCCATATTGGGAAGCCATTCTGAAAAGAAAAGGTTTCAGGGGAAGCCTGGCTAAAAAAAAGGGTTGAATGGACAGCAGGACAACACCTACTGCATTTCACAAAACTACCAAGTGAACTTATGACCATTAGGCATAATACTAAATTTTAGACAGATAGATGGGGTTTACTTATTTTATTTTTATATATATACATACACACACACACACACATACATACATACACACACACACTTTATTTTTTTTTATATATACACACATACACCCCTCCCCCCCCCCAAGTTTAATATTTTATATACCCAAAGCACTATATCCCCACTTTACCTGTGTTTTGTTTTCTATATATAGCTGAAGCAAAAGTGCAAGGAAATTCAGTATCAGAATTAGGACAAGAATTCAAGACCCCTGGACTCTCGATCCCATGTTCATACTTCCAAGATCACAAAGCCAGAGATCCAGGACTTGTGTTAATTGGCCAAGATATATTTCAGGTTTGTGCAAACTCCAAAATACTGTCTTCTATCATCAGAACTAGGGATGTGAATGACTAGTTGACTATCCAATAAGCAAATGCCTATCCAATAGTTGACAGGCTAGTCAGCTAGTCACTCCCCCACCCCCCTTGCTGCCTCTATCAGAAAGAGGCAGCGGCGGAGGGGAAGGGAGAGGCGGGGATACTTCAAAGCAGCAGCGCCGTGTGGAGCCTGGGGTCAGACCCCAGGCTCCACATGGCACTGCTGCTTTAAACGGTGTGTGCAAGTGTTTCAAAGCAGCAGTGCTGCATGGAGCCTGGGGTCAGCAAGGGGAGGGTTCCCCCTGCTGACCCTGGGCTCCATGTGGAGCTTTCGCTTTTGAAGTGTAGCAACAGCCCTACGGCCATTGCTACACTTCAGAGGTGGAAGTGCCCTATCAACTAATTGAACAGTCGATGCAAAATGCTTCGACTATTTGATTACTCAATTACTCAAAATTTCCCTATTTAGAATGCTATAATCTCACCCCCACCGACCATCTTAAATTACTTAGAGTTGAAACTGATCTGCAAGTGAAAAAAAAAAAAAAGATTAAAAGTCTGGCGGGAGCCTTGCCACTTCCACCACTTGTCTTTTCCTCACTCCTATCTACTTGCTGATTATCTTCTTACTTTCTTCTCTTTTATTTTTTCCGTTTCAAGATGAATGATAAGGGAGACTAAAGGAATGCGACTGATGCCGGTGGCGGTTAAAAAGAAACTGAGGGAACGGCCGCCAGCACGTGCTCAACTGTCATTTGGGGGGCGAGTGTGCAATAGTGTGGCATGCGTTGGCAGCCAGGAGACTGCTACTAAGAATCACCGATCTGGTGCACAGAGGCACTGACACACCGATATAGAGCACCCGTGGGGACCCTCAAAGAACCATGAATAATGAAGAGTGGCATTCAATACAATATCCTTTTTTTGTTCTCATAAAAAACAGGGAAAACTCGGTATTTCCCCCTTCCTATGTCCTCTCCTTAAAAATTGTATGCAAACTCGTATTCCCCTAACTAAATGTATGTCATATGTATATCACTAATGTATACCCTCTCCCCTCCAATGAAGTACACCAACCTAATTCCATAGTCTATTAGAGCTTTAAAAAGGAAGTCGTTTTCATTGCACCCCAGGAACAAGCTGCTTCTATACTTCCCTGACTTTGCTAGACCAAGAACTTAGTACTAGACTAACCCCCTTACTCTAAGCCAATGTGTTATTCTGCAACTGAACACATTCCTTTTAAAATGTTAGAGAAAAACGTTCGAGTTTAATAGACTGCTTCAACAGGTGTGCACACTAGCTCATTGAAAGATAAGCTATCTTTACAACAAATATCATTTCACATTGCGAAGTCAATTACTGGACCATAAATACAAAATATGGAATGCTTGTTCAGAAAGACACCCTGATTTTTTTTAACAGAAAACTAACCTAGTTCTCAAGTTCCCATAATCATGAGACATTATTACTTTACTCTTAACTAATGAGAGCACACTTATAGGGAGATTACAAAGTTTCTAATACTCCTCAGCCTTATACAAAAGCACTTGTAAATTTTAAAAAGGTTTTGCATTAGCAATCAGCGGTGAACATGTAGTATTCTTTCCTTGATTTTATTAACTAAAGTGGTTACATTCAAGACTGCTTGCCATTTTACGTACTGATGTACTCAAAGGTACTGGAAGGGATTGATTACTCCAAGTTCAAAGTATGGACCGAAGCAACACGTCTTTCTCCTCATTCTCCCCCAAAGAGGCTTGAATATATTTTCTTCCAGAGCATTAAATTTTACTTTGTACACTAAGAACTGACAAAAGCAATGCACTCTCCCAGGATATGAGCACCCTAACAGCAAATCTAGCTCATCTTTTGTGATCCACATCTTGACATTTCAACACTGCAGAGACCAAGTTGCCAACAGTTCACTAGGGCAGGCACTTGGGTCTTTATACTTTTAAAAAAAAATTGAACACGCTCCCAAGAATTCTGTATTCACCCCCTCCCAAAAATATCAATAATTTGTGCAGATAACTTGACATGCTTTCAAAACATTAAACTTGTAAAATAGTTTAGACTGCTGACTATCTTAGCTCCTGATCTGGAATCAAATCATGAAGGATACAGTTATAATCTGCTCAAAAATGACCAAGACACTAATCATTTTTAAAAACTTAAACTACAATACTCCATTTGTTTCTAGTCTTAATGTTGTACACCAAAGGAAAAATTAGAGGATCAGCTTTCCAATGGTATATGGCATAGGTTAATCTCCCCATAGACTCCATAATCCCCAAATCTTTAAGTCAGGTCATTCCAATAACCTTGTTTTCCTCTAGTCACCCTTCAACACAGGCCTACTTTTACCTGGTATAATCTTGAGAAATGCTGTAGCTACCAGCAGACACCAACGTTTTTTCTACCTGAAAATAGCTCACATCCTCAACTTTCAAGATTATAAGTCATTACATCTCTACATCTCAGTAAATATTTACTGAAAAAAATCCAGCCAGATGATGGTAAGTGTTGTGAAAATAAGATGGTAATTAGAATTACCAGATTCTGAAATAGTGGTGTCATACTGCTTATTTTGTTAATACAAGTTTACCTCAAAGCGTCAAACTTAAATCTGGCCCTGTATTTTACTTACTCTCAGCTGGATGTATTGCCTTTCAATTGGATGACCGGAACAAAAATAAGCAGGCCCATTCTGTGTGTGTCTTACAGCAAGAGGTTTTTGTTTAAGAAAAAAAATGTAAAATTAAACCCACTATTAAAAATGTATTAGATTTCAAATTGAAGATGTTTGTGAGAGCCTTGAAAAAAATCTCTCGCAAGTACTACAGCAGAGATGGGCAAGAGCCAGCCATCGGGCTGGATAAGCCACCAGATCTGGCCCATGGCTGCCTCCCCAGGACCCTTAGGCAGAGAGCAGCTCATGCTCTGCTCTGGATGCTGGGGGAGAGGGGAGGGTTGCATGCTGCCCTGCCCACAGCAAGATCTCTTAAGCTCTCATTGGCTGGTTTATAGCCAATAGGAGCTGAGAAATGTTGCTGAGGTCAGGGGCAGTGTGTGAAGCCTCCCTTCTTCTCCCCCTTCCCCCATACCCAGAGCAAAGCCATGTAGTGCAGCCAGCCCATGAGCCTGGGACTGCAGCAGATAGCCTGCCTCAGGTTCCTGCAGGGCTGCTGGCTGGAAGCCACCTAGGTAAGCACTTCCCATCTAGAGCCTGCTCCTGGCACACCCCCTCTCCTTCAACTACCTACCCCAGGCCACCAGCTAAACCCTCTGTGCCCCTTTTTCCAGGTCGTAACTCCCTTCCAGACTTTGCACCCACTCCCCCAGGCCACAATCCACTCCTGTACCCACACTCCCCTCCCCAACCCTACACCCCACGCCCCTGCCCCAGGTCACAACCTCCTCCTTCACCCAAACTCCCTCTCAGACCTCAAACCCCCCTCCTGTATCCCAGTCCCCTACCCCAAGCTTCCTTCTGCACCCAACCTCCATCTCCCACCTGGTAACCCCTCCAGGGAAAAGCGGCCCTTGAGCACTTGCCAAAATCTTTGACTGCCCCTCATAACAAATTATTGCCCATCCCTGTTCTACAGAGTGTAATATTTTATTTTGGCTTTGACATCACTTCCTGAGAGACTGTGCAACTTCCAGCTGATGTCACAAACAAACCCACTGTTACTGGAGCAAAATTATCTTAAAAATGAACAAAAATCTAATATGGGTTGGGAAACAGTTTTTCACTAGTCTTCATAAGACAGTTCTGTTTATCAATGAGTAGGTCCTCTTTAAAGTCTGGAAACTATAGCGCTTAGCACAAAAGATACAGCAACACAAGTTCAAGTGGCATCTCACTACTTCACTGAGAAAAATTTCAGGCGTTTTACAAAACCCACCACCAGTAATAAAATAATTTAAGAAGTTCAGAACGGCAACACCTATGTTCAAGAGTTTTTTATATAGCTAATGTTTCCAGGAAATCAGTTTAAGGTCTATATTTCCTGATTTGCCTGAGCTAGAAACATCTTGATGGACCAATAAACTATTCCAACTATTTCTTCTTACTGGCAAAGGACTATTCTGAACTATTATACAGTTTAGTTGGGATACTTATCTTCATTTAGTCAAGTTAAACTGCAATTTTTAAAACTTGTACTGTAGACTCGTAAAAAATTCAAGAATGAAGACTGATTCATGAGTTCAAAATTTCTTTGCTTTTTTGCTCTTCAAAGAAGAGTGACAACAATGGAGGTTTGCCCCCACACTATTTTAAGTTACAGAAATCTCAACTTTCATATCTTCTTACTTTTATGTAAGTTTGAACATACTCTGAACAGACTCCATACCTGTATGTCTAGCACAATCAGTATTAGCAGCAGATTTAAGTGTTCCTTTATCTGGCAATCTTATTTTAAGTAAATTTTTTTAAAAATACTGTAAGTTGTTTAAGTAAAGTCACCTGAGGAGTTCTTTAGTGATCAACAGAGCAATGGCCTGATAACCAGAGCACTGAGTATGCCTCCAATTTCATTACAGTTCATGGAAACTGGTGCTCGGCATCTTTCATAATCAAATCAGTGAAGGACAGAAAACTTGTCCTGATACGTATTGTAACATTTGCATGGATCATCCATCTGGTAAATACAAAAGACCTACCCAACTATATTTGAAATTGGAAGTTGTTTAGATGACAGAATGAAGTTTCTAAACTTTAACAGTTCACTATCCAATTCAAAATCATACAAAATGTAGCGTGTTTTCCTACCTTCACACTGGTTCCTTGGAAGAATTTTCCATCTTGTTTTTATCACATTTTCCAAAATTTGTAGTCCATAATACTGAAAATTGGAGCAGAGCATTATGTGAATATGTTATTGTAGAACTGACAGTAGTTTTTAGGATTCTCATTCAAGCAAACATTCACACTTAACATCTAAGATCTCAAAAATATTAAACTAACAAAATTAGTTAAAAATAAAGTCTATTCACCCATTTACTGAATTTTTTGTTCATGCATTTTTCTGGTTCTTATTGTTTGCTATTCTAAATAAGTCCTGCTGCTTGATCATGCTCACACCAGAAGGAGAAATAAAAAAAGCCATTTGGCAGCCAAAGGGCTATCTGTAGAAGAGAAAGTAGCAGCCAGATATGAATTCACAATATAAATGACTGCTCATGGTCAAGTATTAATACAACCAAGCTCCTAAAAAAATTAGCAGCTTGGATGGTTTCAAGCTTCCTACTATTCCTCTGAGCTCTAAGATCTTGGCTTAGCATTAGATGTACTGTCATAGGTACTTTCTAAACAAAGGTGTTTCCCAAACTTCACTGGTGTGTTACTTAAGGAACAGCAAGACAACCCACAGGTTTACTTAATTTCAATCCCCACCCTTATGGCAGCTATATCTACAATTTAAAGATGATCTACTTTGCTCAGTCAAAAGTAATTAGGATTTTAACATGCACTCTGAAAGGCTTTTACCTTTCAGGTATTGCCTCCTGGGCTTTGACCCAACAATTTGATAAGAGTTTAACAGGAGTGGGGTGGGGTGGTAGGGGAGCCACTTCATTCAATCCATTTTGTCCTTACTGCCTATTCATCGTATGTAGTAGAGAGACTTCTGGCATGACCAGCAACTTAATGAGCAATGCACTTTAAAAATGAACAGACAGAAAGGAAAAAAGGGAAAGGGAATGTTGTGTTTCTTTAGTCAGTGGTTGATTAGGGAGGAAAACAGTACCAATGCCTGAAAGGTAAACTTTTTCATGTCTATGTAGCAGTGTGACAGGAGTTTGGCTGAGAATAAGAGTTCATCTTTAAAATGGTTAGTTGTTATACAAAGGATTCATTAGCATTTCAACCAAAGGGATCATGTAAAAAAGCACACTTTAACAGCACAATGTAGACTGTCCCAAACTACATTGTATTCAAAAACTTTAACGTTTTTGTTATCATCTTGTGTGTTTACTTCCATTCCATTTGCCTTTCCGATAGGCAAATTCACTCAAAAGTTCCACATTTGCAGAATATTCCTTAGACTTCAAACACATTGTGCATAGTTCTTCCGCAATTACAGAGAACAAATGGCAATTTTTTTTCATAATCAGCAGTAAACGTTTTGTTTTTAAATTTGTACAACTGCCTAACACTAGCTGAAGTGAAGCCAAGGAAACATTTGTATAGGAGAATGTGCTTCACAAGAATACAGTTTCTTTAAAACAGCATGCTTTACTTTATAACAAGCAAGTTCAGCAACTAAAATAGTTTACAAGTATAGCTTCTGTCTGTTATAGGTAAATAGAAGTTAACAAAACAAAACAAAAAATTAAAGAGCAGGTGATAAAATTTGATCTAAAAACTCAGTGGTTGATCAATGTCAAACAGTATTAACGTTCCCAAAGCACCTCTGAAACACTTTAAAAGTTTCCAAATTGTATGGCTTCAATCACATTATTAATACACTTAAGCTAAGGTCTAACCAAAATTCAATCTTTACTTCACTAACAACTGAGAGAGGGACTTAAGACAAATAAGATCATTTTGCTGTGAAAGTAGGATGGAAGTTTATTGTTAGAGCCTGCCACCCCAAAAAGTGACCTGAGGTTGCCAGACACATGTAGTTCACAACTTTAACGATATAGGTGAATACCTAACCATTAGGGATGTCAACGTGTAGATGACTACATGATTAGCCAATAAGCCTGGGCTTATTGGTTAATCCTGTTGACTACATGCAGAGGCAGCAAGGATGGTAGGGTGGTGAGAGACGGTGCTCATGGGAAGCTTTAAGCCAGCTCCCCAGGAACACCAGATGTGATTTCCACTCCACCCCTGTACTGCTGCCCCTGATAAGAGAAGCAGCAGCATGGAGGGTGACAGAAGCAGGAGGGAGTCAATACATGTGGGGAGTCAGCTCCATCGACCTGCCTACCCCTATCAAAGGCAACAATGCGGGAGGGGACCTCCCACAGGGTAGATGAGGATGCTCTGCAGCAGCAGACCCTGTACACGTGGGGTCCGAGCATCCCATGGACCAGCCCTTGACCAGGGCAAGCTTGGGCCCGATTGTGGACAGAGGCTGCTCCATGGCAGCAGCACCTGTCCACGGGGAGGTCCAAGCTCCCTGTGAATAGAGGCTGCTCTATCCCAGTGCAGCTCCACGCTGCTGCCTCTGGACTAGAGGCAGCAGCACAGGATGGCAGGGGGCTCCCTAGGAGTAGGGCTGGGAGCACACTGGCTGCCAGCCCTGCCCCCGGGGACTATTGAATAGTCATGTAACTGCTAAAGTGTAATGTGGTTACACGACTGTTTGAATACATGCTAACATCCGTTCTAACCATCGCTCTGTTTCTCACTTATTTCCTTTTCTATATTCTTCCAGTCTCTCCTCTACTCTTTTTGCTAATTTTTACCCATTTATTTCCCCCAGTTTATATAAGAAGTAAAGCAAAGTTGAAGTTGGCAAGGTTCACTTTGTTGTACCACTTACACATGAAACAGAGAATGTGAATGCCTGACAACACTACCTGTCCAATCCAACCTCCTGGCATACCATGCTAGAGGACATTGTAAGCCACCTTGTGGAATAGATACAGATGGCTGTCAACCCCTATTCTGGAAGATATAGCCTTTTTAAACCTCATTTTATTTGATAGTCAGTGATTTTTTGGCATTGTGTTTCAAGTGCCTGGCCTGCTTCAATAGCTAGAATTCTATTCAGTCCAAAACTGTAAATACTGCCAATCCTTAACATCTTGGATTTGATTATTACTGGTAATGTACTTTTTAACATATTATAAAACACATTTATGTAGCACTCAAAATTGAAGTCATGTTTTTTCCACTAATTAGTCTCTAGTTTTATGCTAAATATTAGAAGCATTGCAGAAATCGACTGCTGAGTTATGAAGGTGAGGGACAGATAATAGCCAAAACTGAATGAAAAAAGGCATGAAATGATCCCTATGGCAGAAATTTTTAATGGTACCCTTATTAAGTACTTATTCTATGCATTGAATCCCCTTTCCCTCCCACCTCCCAAGAAACAAAAACAATTGATGAACAGAATTCAGTTAAAGGGAATCAAAAGGGTAGACCTTGTGGAGGCCTGCCGTCAAAGCCTAGCTGTGTCAGTTGCACAGGAAGACACCCCTTTTCTTCCTATTACAAGCAATCAACATAATGGAACATTATGATTAATATCAAATAGTGTTAACAGCTTTAAAGATAAAATATGATTGCATAAAAGCCAAATGTCATAGTGCATAATTTTAGCACCAAATCATTTGCAATTTATGTAAATTGAAGAATTCTTTACCTGTTGCTTTCTTTCTGTTCCTCTAATCATCTCATTTTTCACAAGACAAATTTGAGTTTTTAAAAATACTGTTGATAAATCAACTTAAACATTAGTAATGTCTGTCAGTATAAAAAGCAAAGTTTACCAGGCAAGCAAACAGGCAAACACTGTTACTTAAAGGTTAGCACTTTGAGGAAGTTCTTAAACTGTTTTCCCCTAAAATTTACAGAATAATTTTTAAAAAGAACTATTTTGTGAATACTATCTGAATTCAGAAACATATCTGAACATGGCTATTTTCTGTTTGAACACAAAGTACATTAAAGTAATGGGTGTATCAAGCAGAAAACCATGCATAAAAATTACTTCAAAATTAAAAAAAGTGTGAGTCAAATGTAAGACAGTCAAAACACATTTTGATCAATTCTTCTGTTCAAACTTCTTAGTACTCTTCGAGTAAAACCTTCAGAATTGCAAATAAAAACTGAGTTCTGTCCTCTTAATCAGTCACTATCATGGTGGCAGGTTTTTAAAAAGTTGTACAAATTATTGTGCTCTGCAGTACAGTTTATAGCCAACACTACAAAGTGTTTGGGGTGCCCAGCTTGTATTGATTAGACTACCCAAAGTAATTACAGTTTGATCATTTTGTGTTCTACTCTAGCTTCAAAATACTTAGGAACAAATTCTGCCCTCAGTTATGTGCACATAGCTCCCAATAAATGAGCAAGCATTTATTCAAGGACAAAATTTGAACCTAGCAGATTTTTTATTACTCAGTTCTGTGCATACACCAACTCATATGAATTCTACATGTGCCTTGAAACTTTATTCCTAATTTATCTTTTTTTTTTTTTTAATTAAAAAGAAAACTGGGTCAATAAAGGGAAAATTAAATGGTAGGCCTGTTTACAGTATAGTTAAATTTAAGGCAACTTTAGGAATAAAAACAATAAAAAAAAATGTGGTTTGAAGCAACAAAAGCCACTAATAAAAATGAGATACCTTCCTCAAAGTTTATGAATGGAAGAAAGAGGGAAAAATCAATTGAAGACCCCATGCTTACTTTGGTGTTCATATTCTGAGAGAACTCCAAAATAGTATCAACTCTGGTCCATGCATCAGGATGTTCTTTTAAGTGAGTCAAGACTTCCTGTGCCATCCTTTGCTAAAGAAGGATAACAAAACACAATTAAATGCATTTCAGAAGTTATTTAATGTTAAAACTTATCTTGAACAGTGTAAGCATTTACCACATTAAATTCAAAAGTACGCTGAATTAAGCCAGGAGCAAAAGATCATATCAAATGTTTTCTGACTCTTTCGGTCAGCAAATTTTGTGAACATTTCAGCTCTCTCTCAAACTGGAATGGAATTAATCCATAAAGAGAAAGTGTTCATAGTAAGTTCTAGTCAATACTCTAAATATACAAGCTTTCATATATTCATAGCATTTGAGACCTGAAGGGATGAACAGATCAGTTAGGCCCATCTCCTGCATCTCACAGACTTTAGTGCAAGTACTTGCATTACAACCTACTGCATCCCAAAACAGAACTTGCTTAAGATCTTCACATAAAGAACTGTGGAAGTATGAAATAGTATTACTGTACTCAAGTGACTAAAGTAATATCAAGGGGCTCCACATTTATGGTCCTGACCTATGTCACCAAAGGTTACAAGAGGTATTTCTAAAAGGCAGCACTGGGTTTTTCCCTTCTCCATCACAACCATTAACAACAATTGCAGTTTTAATAGCACTAAACAATAACAGAATACCATTTAAATATTTATGGATTTTTCAACATTTTCAAATATGTACTTCAATTACAACAGTACAAAGTGTACATTGCTCCTTTTATATTTTTTATTACAAATATTTGCACTGTAGAGAAGAAACAAGATTCACCTCAGACAAGTACTGGTGTGAAATCTCTTATTATGAATGTGCAACTTACAGATTTTTTTATTTAACCTAAATGCACTACAAAACTATGTAAAACTTTGGAGCCTACAAGTCCACTCAGTCCTACTTCTTATTTGTCTTACTGATTGGCTGAAGAAGTCTGTTTACATTTATGGGAGATAATGCTTTCTGCTTATTTACAATGTCACCTGAAAGTGACAACAGGCTTTCACATGGCACTGATATAGCTGGCATTCCATGGTATTTGTGACAGATATACAACTTACAGAGGACGTTTCCATGCTCGTGACTGGCTCTGCTTGATAACAACTGACATGTTCATTTTCATCATCTGAGTTAGATGCCACCAACAGAAGGCTGATTTTTCTTTTTTGGTGGTTCAGATTCTGTAGTTTCTGGAATGGAATGTTGCCTTCAGCACGTTCTGCACATCGTCCTTCTCAGATTTTAGAAAACACTTTAGATTGTTAAACCTTGGGTTGAGTGCTGTAGCTACCTTTAGAAATCTCACACTGGTACCTTTTTTGCGTTTTGCCAAATCTGCAGTGACAGTGTTCTTAAAAATCAAAGATGTGCTGGTTTGTCATCCAAGACTGCCATAAAAAAAAAATATATAGCAGAATGCAGGTTTAAAAAAAACCACACACACAGAGCAGCAAAGGCAAAGGGTTTCAGGCACAAGTTAATGAGGTTTTTTTTAAATGAGCATCATCAGTAGGGAAGTGTATGGGGATGGCTGATCCCTTCCTGAAACTTAGAGGGTTTTTTTAATTGGCCATCTCTTAGTACCAAAGAAAGGGGAAGGACCAATGAGAAATCAGGACCCTAAAACTGACAGTCCCAGGTCCAATGGGGAGAGCCTCACTGACAGGGCAGGCCGGCCAATGATTAGAGCCCTGCAAATCCTCTGTGGGTATCCACATATGTGGATGTAGATATCAATGGTTCATTTTTTGAGGAGACAAATTACGTATCTAGAAGCCTGCAAATTTGATTATATCCAATTTATATCTGTGGATGTGGTTGCAGATCTGCGGATCATTTTTGCGGATACAGATGCAGATAATTGTATCTGCAAAGGACTCTACCAATAAGGAAGTTAGGAAGCCAAGAATCCCATTCTCTGAGGGAGCCAGAGCTGACATGGGTCAGAGTGGGGCTGAGCTAAGGACAATGCAGAAGCTGCAGCTGAGCTGGGGAGCAGAGCCATGCCAGCCAGAGGGTCAAGTGGAGCAAGCAGTTCCTGGAGCTGAGCTGGAGGCAGAAGAGCAGTAGTGCTGAATCAAAGCAAAGCTGGAGCAGTCCTGAGTAAACACAGCAAGCAGCAGGGAAAAGAGAGGACCACCCTGTGCAGAAGGCCCAGCACATGAAGACACCAACAGACTACAGAAGTTGCAGACCATACTTGAACAGGGGAGGGGGGGAGGGAGGGGGTCAAACACTGGGAGAAGGGTCCTGCCACCTAGAGCCTAAGGATGCGTGGTCACCATCAGAGCAACTGTCCAGCCTGTTGCATCTCTGCAGCACAGCCAGGACCTGGCACATGCAAGAAAGAGACAGTGAATTTCTTATCCTCCAGAGACAGATGTTTGTGGTTCCCCAGGGCCCACAAAGTGGGATTATGTTTTCATTTAACCTTCCCCATTTTTTCTTTGAACTATATATAATGATGCATGGGGTCATCAGGGAAGCATACAGTGCAAAGAGAATGCCCTGGACTGGGGACACCTTAAGTGAACATTACAAGATTAGGGATCGAGACCTGAGGAATCCTGGGCCCAGTCTTGCTGTGGTTACAAAGACTCTGCCACACACCAGGGGACAAGGAGAGTCCTTAAGATCAGGCAGGCTTCTGGGTACAGCAAGCGGTAGCAAACACTCAGATCCTTTAACTAGCCAATTTCACCAGGGTAGCGTATAAACCAGAAGAGTTCCCCACAATACTGGAACCATTCCCCCACTTATGTAATCATGCCCTCTGGATCGGTAGCCGAAGCACAAGGGGTATGTGAATGTTTAGCCTATCCAGCACATGTAGACCTCACAACCCGGTCCACAAAAGTCATTTGAATACCTATTCTCACTTACAAGTGACACTGTAAATAAGAAGCAGGCAGCATTATCTCCGGTAAATATACACAAACTTGCGTATCTTAGCCACTGGCTGAACAAACAGCAGCACTGAGTGGATTTGTAGGAATTAAAGCTTCACATTGTTTTAGAATGTGGTTATGTAGCAGTAACAAAATTGTACATGTGAAAGTTGCACTTTCATGAGATTGCATTACAGTACTTTGTAATCAAAAATATAAAGTAAGCAAATGAACACTTTGTATTCATTTCAGCTACCACACACAATACATTTGAACACGTAGAAAACATCCATAAATACTTATGATCAATGTCAACTGGCATTCTCCTATTTCTTTTCTATTTAACAGTGTGATTAAAACTGATTAACTCGATTAAAAGAAATTCTCTATCAATTTATCACTTGAGTTAACTGTGATGAACTGTCAGTCCTATTAAGAACTACACTCGGCAAACCAGGCCCGCTGTGATTTGTCCAACCATCCTATCATAAGTGGCATGAAATTTAGATGAGTTTACATATCTGAGTTTCTAAAATCAGATCCCTAGATCCACACTGTGCCTTTTTCCAAAAGTGCTTACTTATTATGAACAAATCCTCAGCAATCACTAGGAGGCTGATTTTATGAAAAGGTAGGTTTGAAATTTTGCCACAGTAAAAAATGGTGCATAAAATGACTAACAGAATTTACCTAACTCTCCTACAGTACTGCAGGGTCAATGTATCTAATGGAAGCATAATGCAATTAAAGCTTATTTTTGTGTCTCAAATTAGCAAATAGATCAGAATGTACATAAAGAGCAGATCTGTTGAATAAGTATGTGCATGTTTACATTCACTTTTCAGAATACAGCAGCACTAAGACATTTGTAAAAAACAAACGTATACCTTACATAGAAAAAAAGATGGCCACTTGGCCCAGAGGGCTTAAAAATCTACATGTCCAACAACTGGACAACAGATGGATAATAAGATGGACAAAATAAATAGATAAGTTAAGACTAGGGATGTAAGTGACTAATCGACTAGTTGGTTCCCTTGCTGCCTCTATCACAAGGGGGGGGGGGGGAGAGAGGAGGAAGAATACTGGGGAGAGCTGGCTTAAAAGCCGGTCGTCGTCCCCCCTTGCCCCCCCAGGCTCCAGCTCTGTGGGATGGAGCGGCAGCACTTCCTCTTTGAAATGTGCTGTGGTGAATTCCCCTGCTGACCCCAGGCTCCATGCGGGTACTTCCGCTTTGAAATGTACAAGAGCCCCAATGGAAGCGCCTGCATAGGGACCCCCACTGACCCCGGGCTCCACGTGGCATTTCAATCTTTGAAATGCACAAGAGCCCCTAATGGGGCTCTTCCACCTTTGAAATGTACAACACATGCTAGTCCTTATCAACTAATCAAACAGCTGATGGAAATCCCATCCACTATTTGATTAGTTAATTAATCGAGATTTAACATCCCTACTTAAGACACATGTATGGAATTTACATGTTTTACATTCAATCAAAATAAGAATACAGGAATCATAACTTTAAAAAAGGTCCAAATTGGGAAGCACAAGAATGATGACGTAAGGCTACTTCTACACGACAACAGAAAATCGACTTAAGCTATATAAATTCAGCTATGTTAATAACGTAGCTGGAGTTGACATTAGGGATGTAAAAAGTCATTTAACAATGTAACTGTATCTGCTAAAAATCCTAGCGGTTACACGCGTTGAGGGTTCTGCAGTATAAACATGCTTGTAAGCAAGTTTTGTACTGCAGAGCCCTCAGTGAAACCAGCTCTCCAGGAGTGGGGGCAGCAGCACCTGCTGGCCCTGCTCCCATCATGTACAGGAGTTACTCGAACAAACCTGGTGGAGCTGGAGCAGCCCCCTGTCCAGGGCAGGAAAGGAGCTGTTCCGAGTCCCTACCAGTTAACCATTTACATCCCATGAGTTACCACGGGCACTATACTGCGGGGGTGTGTGTGTGTGGGGGGGGGGGGGTGTGAGAGAGAAAGAGAGAAAGAAAAACTCTCCTGTCAACAACTCTTCTCGTCTACATCCGCTAAAACTGACCACCAGCGGATCCATCTCAGAGCTGTAGTGTAGATGTAGGCTCAGAACAAGGGACTAGGAAGAGAAAGGGGGAAATAAGGGCACTCATACCTTCTCACTTGCCTAGCTAATAAGCAGAATGAGGCTTTATCATCATTATAGCAAAAGTGAGTCTTGAGGAGGGAGGTTTTTTTTCCCCTTCCATATCCATGTGGTTCCAAGGAGAATGCATGGAAGTCTTACTCCATTTTTAAATTTGTTTAAATCTTGTCCCCTCATCTCAGCTAACTTTGCATTCCTATTGCTTCTGCCAGTTTTGAAGGTGTGCCACATATGGCTTTTAGAAGCTGTGCTTCTCCTGGTACTAGTATTTGTTGTGGAAATATATATGAGAGTCAGTGATATGAAGATTCTCATTGAAAAAAAAAGTATGCTTACACAACAATAGTTTAATACACTACATACTGACATTCTTTTCACAAAGAAGCCATGTATTTATGCTGATACAATTATATGCTTAGACATAATATACTTTTGATAATTTCAATCCATTCCTATTTAAGTTCTTTTAATCATTAGTTTATCAAAGTGTCACAAGCTTAAAAGACCCACAATCCAAAGAAATTGTATCCACTGATTTATGAACAGAAGCATTCAATTTCATCCATTGACACAGCCATAGTAGTGTTTCAACAGAATTGTTTAGTTTTGTCATCTGAATGCATATTAGTCTAGTTATAATTCCTCCCAATATCAATTTAATGAAAGAATACTAAACAGAGCAAGTATCTTAAAAGCTCCTTTAGACTTGCTGCATATACTATTTAAACAGCAAGTATTCAGGTGTCAATACTATCTTATTTTTCATAAGAAAGTACAGAGCTTCAGTATGTGGGAAATCACCATATTATGTTCCATATCTTCATCAATGATTTAACATGATGGCAAAGAGACTATGTTACAAAGTTTGCAGATGATACCAAGCTGGGAGGGACTACAAGTGTTTTAGAGGATAGGCTCACAATTTAAAATGATCTGGACAAACTGGAGAAAAGGTCAGAGACAAACAGGAAGAAGTTCAATAAGGACAAATGCAAAGTACTCCACATAGGGAGGAAGAATCAGTTTCACACATACAAAATAGGAAGTGACTGTCTAGGATGGAGTACTGCAGAAAGGGATCTGGGGGTCAAAAGTGGACCACAAGCTAAATATGAATCAGTGTGACACTGTTGCAAAAAAAAGCACAAACATGGTTCTGGGATGTATTAACAGGCATTTACTCTGCAATAATTTGGCTTTAAGTGATACTGTGTCCCATTCTGGGCACCACATTTCAGGAAAGAGGTGGACAAATTGGAGAAGGTCCAAAAAAGAGCAACAAAAATTATTAGATCATGTTTTCTAGACCTTTGTCAGGGAAGACTGAAAGAACTCAGTTTGTTTAGTTTGGAAAAAAAGAAAAACAGAGGGGATGTGATAACAGCTTTCAAGTACCTAAAAGGGTTTTACAAGGAGGAGGGAGAAAAATTATTCTGCTTAGCCTCTGATGATAGGATAGGAAGCAATGGGCTTAAATTGCAGCAAGGGAGCTTTAGGTTAGACATTAGGAAAATTTTCCTGTTGAGATGGTTAAGCACTCGAATAAATTGGCTAGGGAGGTTGTGGAATCTCCATCACTGGAGATATTTAAGAGCAGGTTAGACAGACATCTGTCAGGGATGATCTAAATGATGCTTGGTTCTGCTGTGAGTGCAGGGGACTGAACTTGTTGACCTCTCGAGGGCCCTTCAAGTACTAGCGTTCTATGATTCTGTGAACTTAAACATATGACAACTTAAATTTGGAAAAGGTGCTCACACATTTTACACTCCCCAGAAGATATGCATAAGATCAAACAATAGATTCAACACCTTTAAGAATCTACACTAAGAAACTTGGTATAGCAGACTGCCATTTATGGAGGTACCAAATATACAAAGTGGGCATTTGTGGGGTTAGTACTATCTGTTTTAGTGATGGGGACCTGGGAAAGGGGACAACAGTGTTAGCTTCCAAGTATTTAGCACCCTTATGATACTGTTGCATTCTTCAAATTTTGTTCACCATTTGACACTTTAGGGCGTAACTTGCTACAAGCCATTATTTGTCATGAAATCTGTGATACTGTCCAGGTAGTAAAAACAACAGAAAAATAAACATTAGTATTTTTGCACAATACTTATCCTTAAAAATTAAACTAGCTTTTACACAGTGCTTCGATAAACTGGATTTGAAAAGGCCATAAGATTCACTCTCAGATGGCATAAAGCAACTTTTAAAATGCATGCAACATCATTTCTTTGGTTTTGCATAAAAACCAGAGTTATTTTAAACAGACTGTCTCCCTCTTAAATATGATCCTGGAGTAAAGTCAGACGTGAATTAGTGACATCACAGTTATTTTCATGCTAACCGAATGTCAAACATAGCATGATTACAACTTCCCTGAAGGAAAATTGGACTGAGGAGACAGCTCTTATGAAGGGGCACTTTCCCATACCTTTAACAGAAGAATAGACATTGGAAAATACCAAGTAAGTAGATCCTTTTAGGTATTAATGTTCTCTTAATGCTTGTTTTATCTTAAGGCTTCTTTTAAACACTTGGATACAAATCAGCATCTGGTAGTTTGCCAATTTGTAAGGTACCTTGTCACCAAACTACTAAATACTCTTTCCATGAGTATCTTAGTCATATAGAAGGTTTAACTTCTTGTTTAAATGTACTGGGTGAGCTTTAAATGAATTTTACTGTTTTACTTCATTTTCTTCTAATTATTTATAGACTAACGTAAAGTTTTCAATATAGCCAACTTTACAATACTCTTAAATTAAGACTCCAATATTTTTAAATGTATGTTTTACCTGAGCTCCTTCTCCATGGTACAGGCAATTCACCACATTGTCCAAGAGATTGATATCCAGTTTCTGATTGAAATCCAGCAGCTGACGAGCTGCATGGTCTGCTAACATTGTCATAATTGCTGGCATAGAGTACTGAAAAATAAAATGAATCAGATCAAAATAGAGAAATCAATCAGTTTCTAGCAAGTTTGCATGAAAGTCTCTCTACACCAGCTTATAAGTGACCTGTTGAATATATTCATCTCACTTCACAACTGATAAGAAAAAACAGCACACAGTTAAGTGTTCTTAGATATTGCATATAACATTTTATGTTAAATGTTACTCCATGGTGAATTATGAAAGTGCAATACTGCAAATAGTTTTAAAAAAATACTGACCACATCTGAAAACTTTTTAAAGTATCATGCCAAACAAGTTGGCAGTAGGTTTTACACAGAAGACTTAATACATGTGCATAAGCTATCAGTTTAGTTAGCCTTGGTTTCCATTCCAGGTAAAACTGCAGGCATGAGAAGCAGAATTCAACATGCCACAGCATTAGCAAGCCACACTACAAGAGAAGCTATGTTAGCAGGGAAAAAAAAAAAAAAAAAAAAAAAAAAAAGCTAATGTGTTTAAAATTTAGTTTCACCTGGAGGTAATTTTTCTGGGTGTTCATTTTCTGCAAATACTCTTGTTTACCAATAGGAATATTTGGCAAAACATTGAATTTAAATATTAAAGAATATTCAGACAGACTTGAATTTTTACCCCAAACAAGCATATTTGAAGTATATGGCCAATACATGCAAATTTAAATTTTTTTTTAACTGAACCACCAATGTATCCAATCAACACAAGCCCAGACCAATTTTCAAATACTTGCAATGAACTGTTCACAAATGAGGTCGCTGCACCGAGAATTAACACCACAAGAAAACTGGAAAACTCAGGGGTATGCTAGGAACAATTTTTCAAAGAGAAATAAAACCACATTCCTTAAATTTTCAGCATAACTTACTTGCCCACTTCTAACTAAAAAGAAAACTGACTAAAGAGAGAACAGTGAAGGCTCCCATACTAACAGAATAAACCTACTCTCAGAATATTTTCCATCCAAACATACTAGGGATGTTAAAACAGTTAATTGAGTAACCGTGTATCCACTGAAAATTTCAGTGGTTACAAGCACCCACAGTGTGAGACATCAGAGCCAGTACACACCAGCTCCCACCTGTAGCCCTGCTTTCAGGGAGCTGGCTGCCACCCCTGAGCTGCTAGCTCTAATACAGCCTGCCAGGAGCCTGTGTGTAATCGTTAAGGGTAACCAATAAGCCCAGGCTTAACCATTCAAACGGGTATACTTTCACATCCGTACAAACACACACATGTATCAAAGTACAGTTCAAGGAAAATTCAAAGCTTGAAAAATGTAGCCGAAAAGTGATAAAAGATTGATGGGGCATAAAAAGCAGTGAAGGCAAGAAAGAAGCTCAGCTACAACCTAGCAAGGTATTATTTGGAAGGGAATTAGCTGGCTGAGGACTCTGTAGGTGTTTGGCTAGCTTTACCATTCCCTCTTGCTCTAACTTTCCCATGCAGCTATGGGGTATGACTGCCCATTTCAGTGATACCTATAACATGGGCTCGTATCAGCAAAACCCCTAAAACACCACCAGAAGCATTGGAGCTAACTGAAAACTATTTCAAAACAAGCTTAATACTATAGAAATAGTTGGATTAGACCCCCCCCCCCATTCACCAGAAAAAAATATTGGAAGTCATCTACACCTTCCCCATATAATTGCTAGCGTATATTAAAAACTATTTCTTGCTTTAAAATAAACCAGGTTTGATTTATGCTATCAAAGTTTAATTTTTAAGCTCACACTTGAGCTGTATCCCATGTTTGTGAAACTAATTACTAAACTAAATGTGAGAGATTAGATTTGTGCAGCAAAATGCTCATTCAGAAAATTTCTTTCATTAGGATTTACAAAGCCAAGCATGCTAAATAAGTGTTTTAATACCAGGGACACACATCAGTCACACAATTCACTCAATAATTAGTGTGCTGGCATAAACATTAGAGATTCATTTTATTACCTAGGTTATCACTTTTATCATGATTCTGATATGATCTGAAGCATAACCAAGTTTTGAAATCAAATATATCTTATATATTTTAAAAGTAATCCACCCTAAGCTGTCAAATTTTTCAGTCAAAAATATAAATTCCATATCCATTTTGATGATACATCTGAAGCAGAAAAAATCTGACATTTCTTTTTTGCCTCTGAAAAATCCTCCTTCCTGGGGAGAACTACAATTACATCTTGGACAAAGTGCCAATTGGTAAAAAAGCAGTAAAACTAGCCAATTAATATACGCTTCGAGTTATATTTAACTCCCCCTTTTCCATTCAGACACGCCCCCTTCTGTTTGCATCTGCAGCACATGGCTAAACATTAAAGTAGGATAGTGCTTGCAAATCTAACCGACGTTTAAATTGACAGACACATTCAATGTAGGTGCAAGCCACCTCCAATTGCTTTAAAATGGTCTTTGGAGTGCACTTCAACCTCCACGTGACTAGAAGTTATTAGCTGCATGAAAGCAGAAAGGAAAACACTTCTAATAGAGTGCTCTGCCACTCCCAGCATTATCTCCGAAATGACCTACCTATTGGTGAATTGAAATACAAAAATGGCGGCTTTGTGGTCAACGCCAGCTGCGATTAACTTGATTGCCTATTCCTAATAATATGCCCAGATCAAGCCTATAGTATTATTGTATGTGATCTGCTAGACGCTCACCCCGATCCATACCTCAGCCTGCACCTAAAACTGCTTCCAACTGCTAGTGTATAAAACTGAAAAATGAAAACTAAGTACTATTACAATTAATAAATAAGGGAAGGATCTTACACTTGCCAAAACCCAGAAGAATGGAGACTAGTTTATAGAGCTACCTGAGGTTACAGTGGCCTTGTGCAATGAAGTGCAAAAATGCTTATACGAAGCATACCGATTACCGTTCCATAAACACATCAGAACAGCAATTTTAAAATGAGCTGTGCTCAGTGAATTAGAACATCCACACAATAAAGTAAAAAAAAGCTTAAAAACACTCAAATTAAACTCTAGGTCAAATACAACTCAACAACTACTTCAGGCTGTGAGGAGGCAGCAGCAGCAGCACGATTCATTTAAGTATAGAAGTAGCCACCCGAAACATACAGTTAACCCCGCCCAACTCAGCTAGTGAACAGCTCCACTTCTAACTACAATGGAAGTAAAAAATTGGCACCCCACCACAGTCTTTAAAGCTAACAGATTATTTATATCAGGCAATTTAAAGTTTCCTTTTTTTCTATTCGCACAGCCTGAGCACGATTAGACCTGCACAGCACATGCATTATACATCAGTTTAGACATATAAAAATGTAGTGGGCATTTATATTAAAGTTAATGCCGCAGTTCCACACACTAATGAAAGAGCTTGTTTCCTTCCCCCATATGTGTGTGTATAGCAATAATGGGTAGCAGAACTTCAGTTAAATTTCTTTCCGAAGCAGCAGACTCATCAGATTAGAGAATATATATCCAAATCAATGCAAATACATTCGAATTGTTATCAACAAGATATCTGATGTACATAAATACTGCATACACACACACACACACACACACACTCTGAACATACAGATGCACACCCACTCTGTGTAAAGGCCTTAACTGACTTCCCTTGCAAACCAGCCAGAATACCGCAGTACACAGAACATTATACTATTAAAAACACACAACTACACTCCAATCAGTTTTTCTGACAGTCAATACTAAAGTATCGGGAGGGAGGGAGGGAGAAAGAGATCGGGGTTTAGGAACAGAAGGAGGTTTGTTAGGTTTCTTTGCGGAGAGCAGTAGGGACACTGCAGCCCCTCCCTCCTCTCGGTCCCTGCGTTGTATACAGGGCCACCCCACGTGATCCAGGCGGACGTTTCAATACTGCTGCACAGACACACAAAAATATTTCTGGAAACTTCCACTCCTAATAATTTACAGATTATGTCCCTAATTTCTCGAGTTCCCAACACTGGCTCCAGCCCCACACTTCACATATAATCAAAGGCACAAAATGACCACAATCTACCCCACCCCCACAAGCCCTCACAGCAACCTCCCCACACCACGCTCCTTCTTTCCCCACACCCATAATAGCATCAGTGGTAGAATTTGCTCTTTAGTCAATTGCAGAGCCGACACGTCTGATGTTTGTACCCCGAAGAGCACGCGTCTCCCGCCCTGAGTCTTACACTCATTGTGCCTTGCCTACCCGAGACTTTCTGCCCTCCACACACCCACCCTCCTGCTGAGAATCCCTTTTAACCCTCCCACTTTTCCCCCCAAATACGTCCGACCCCGCACCCCACGATTTTCACCCCAGAGTATAAGAGTTACTTACCTAAATAGTTATTACAGCCTCGGCCTTTAAAAAATGCGGGCGGGGGGAGTGAAGTTTCCAACCACACCAAAAAAAAAATTGAGGAGAAATCACACGCGCGCGCCCTCTCCCCTACTGAGCGTTTATTGGTGTCACCCTTCTCCCCCCCACCGCCTCCAAGCCAAGCGTGCACTGGGCTGCTTATATGACTCGCTCAGCGCGGGCTGCTGCTAACCCCTGGCCAGGCTCACTCGATCCCTCCTGCCCCTGGCTCCCCCTACAAGGACTCGGCCCCCAACTACCTGCTCCGGGGCCTAGGCCGCCCAGCGCAGGGGATGGAGCCCCTCCCTTCCCGGCGGCTTGGCTCTGGTTCCCCAGGCCCGGCTATCTGCTTTCCTGGGGCTCCTTGAGTCCCGAGCTCCCCAGCCCCGCTGCTTTGGTGGGCCCCGGGTCTGTCACTCCCCAGGCCCCGGGCTCCTCTAGCTGAGTCTCTGGTTGCCCGGGCCCCTGCTTCTCCCCTTGATCTGGCCGGGGCTCAGTTCACCCCCATTGCCCCCCCCCGCTCGCACTAAACTTTGCCCCGGCGGGTGTGTCGGCGGCTCCCCCTGCGGGCTCCCCTGTGAGCAGGTCACACACACAGCGGCGGAGGCAGCAGCGGCGGCAGGGAGTGAGCGCAGCGTTTCTCCCCCTCCTAGTGCCACAGACTCGGAACCGGCTCAAACCGGTTCAGACTGGGAGATTCCATCTCGGTTTAGTTTTCAGCCCATGGCGCCGCGAAGCGTTTGGAAACCTCAGGCCTCCGCCCAGCTGCTGCTCCCATTGGCTCCGAACACAGCCGCTGCGCAGGCGGCCTCGCCTATCATTGGACAAGAGGACCGTCCGTCTGTACGCTGCCGAGGGGGGGAGGTGGGCTGGAGGCCCCGCCTCTTCTCTAGCAGCGATTTGCCTGCAGAGGGGGGAGGTGGCGGCGCGGCAGCCCTCGCTGACTGGCCGCGCTTAGCTGTCGCTCAAAAACGATGCCCGCCCACAATTCCCGACCCGCGGGCGCAGTTTTTACCCACGGATGATTGGCTGGGCGCTTGGAATGACGTAGGCGTTCGAGAGAAGCTTTTGCGACGGTGCGTGCAGAAG
This sequence comes from Pelochelys cantorii, assembly GCA_032595735.1. Classification (NCBI taxonomy): domain Eukaryota; kingdom Metazoa; phylum Chordata; order Testudines; family Trionychidae; genus Pelochelys; species Pelochelys cantorii. Next base: position 181,821,942 of record CM064328.1, read on the forward strand.
GGCGCGCGGTTGCGTAGAGCGGGTAGTGAGGCCCCGAGAAAGCGCGGGGCGAGGGAGAGAGTGTGAGGGGAGGGGGGGGTCTTCTTGGCCTGCGACCGGCACGAGACTCCTAGGGGCGCGTAGGGCACTGCCGCCGGATGGCGTCTGTTAGGAGCAAGAGGTTCTGTCTTCGCGTTCGCTGGGGGGGAGCAGGGCTAGTGGGCGCGTCTGTGGCTGGCTCCAAGGGCAGCGGCGGAAGGGCTGGGCACCCCACTGTGTGTCTCAGAGGGAGTCCCGCACCCCGTGCCCTTCTCCTCGCGTACGTCTACGGCCCCATCACCGTGGCGTGTCTCAGCCGTTTAGAGTCCGTTAACCTAGCAGCCCTTTGAGGCTGGGCGGTGCCGCCCCGTGTTGCGCAGGGCAGCGGCTGCAGAGACTCGCCCGGGGCCCACAGCGAAGGAAATCCATGGCCTCTTAGCACTTGATTCTGAAAGGGACCGTTGGGACAGCCGCCTCCTGCTCTCTGGTGGCTGAAACTGGCCACGCGATGCGTGCGACGCTCTTCAAGAAGCAGTTCGCTGACAAGGAGATGGGAGGGAGGAGGCATTGAGGGGGAAACGCAGGCTAATTATAGAGTGACCATACGAGCCGCTTGGGCAGGGCAGTCCTCTTTTTTTTTTTTTTTTTTTTTAAATGCCCTGCCCCGACTTTTTCTGTAGATTTGTCCGTTTCCTCCTTTCCTGAGCATCAGTGGACAAGAGTAAACTGGACAAAGGCACAGGTTTGCCAAAAATTCGGGCTGCGACCCCTAGCAGGACAGTGTTATGCCAGAGGGAGAATGGGGTGGAGGAGCAAGTGGGGCTTGTATCAGGCCCCGAGTGGCTGGGAGTCTTGGGCTGGCTGAATGCACAGGGGATAGAGGAGGGGGCTTGCCCCACATGCAGGTGGGGTGTGTGTGGGGGGGGGGAGGGGAGAGCTGAAGCCGGTTCCACAAGTGCATGGCATAGGGACTGAGGCCAGTCCTGAACATGGGGGAAAGACCGAGGCCTTGGGGCAGCTATGGGAAGGAACCTTTGCTCACACCTGTGACATGTAGGGATGTAAAATCGCATTTCGTTGGCTAACCTGTTAAACTTTATGTTTAATGTGTTAACTGACTAAAGGGGGGGGCACTGCTCCAGCCTTGCTGGGCTGGAGTGGCCCTCCCTGCCTAGGCTGGGCTGGTTAAACCTTCATGTCCTTAGTGCAGTGTCCATTTTCCCGTGGGGAAGATATGGTCACCTTATCTAATTATGAAGACTGAACCCCACATTCCTGATTTGCAGTAGCATTATATATGTGAACGTGTTTAATTACAACTAATTTTAAGTAAGTATTTACATAAGATATACGGTTCCCAGAATCAATATGCCGGGTACTAAGGGCTATTCAAATGCTGCTGGGGAAATACTGTAGGTAGGAGTTTGTGTTCTGAAATGTTATTAATTCTTAATGGGAGAAAGGAAGTTTGAATCTTTTAATGTGCTTTAAAAAGTATTTAATCTTCCTATAAAAGTGTAAACTTTTATCACATGTATTCTGAAACAGTTTTATTTTTCAAGTGGTATTTGAATCACCACCACCACGATTTGAGCACCAAATTGCTTGCACAAGAAGTTACCTTAGCAATATAAAAATGATGCCTTTCAGTTGTAACATACTTTGTCATTTTGGTGCACTTTATAAAAGGTAGAACTATAGACACGTGGATTTGATTCAGAGGAGTTGAAGATGCTGCTTAGAAAGTATATATCCAAATAAGAGTAAAAACTACGCAAAAGTGTCTAAATACAAATTGTATATATTTTCACAAGTAACTATTGATGATGGGATGGCTAACTTGAAACCCTGTAAAAGACATTTCACTGTTTGCCTCATAAAATCAAGTTCCTTTAAGATGTATTAAACTGATATCCCCAAATCACTAATTGCCTCAGAAATTAGTCAATTAGTCTTTTAATGTACAAACAGCTGTTACACATAATACTTCTGGTGACTTCCATTAGGGATGTGAAGGTTTAACTGGTTAACCCATATGCCTCAACCTTAATGGATGAGACTTACCACAGTTAAGGTTAGCTGGTGGGGGCTGGAGCAGCACCAACCCCACAGAGAGCCCGCTGCAGGTAGAGACTCTGGCATCCGAGCCGGAGCAGCCTCTGTCCTTGGTGAGCCTTAGTACTTTTGCAGACAGGAGCTGTTCCGATTAGGATGCTGGAGCACTCCTGGCCTGCTGCAGTAGGACTGCTCCAGCATCCCAGCCAAAGCAGTCTCTGTCCATGGCAAGTTCGCCCTGCAGGCAGAGGCTCTTTTGACCGAGATGCCAAAGCAGCCCCTCCCTGTGGGGTACCATGGCCCACCGCAGGCAGCCTGCTGTGGTGGTGAAAGGGACTGCTAGAGCAGCCCCTGCTTTTGGTGGATGAAAGAAGGCGGGGGGAGGGGGAATATGTTTAACCAATTAGCCAATAAAATGAGAAGAACTCAACCAATGCTTATTGAAGTTCAATGCTTTCTATTCTGCTCTTGTTCTTTGTTTATTATGCAGCAAAAGGTATATTATACTCTTGCTAAATTCTTTAGGACTTACTAATCAAGATTCCTCACTTCACATGGAAAATACTTAAACATTAGTTCCATTAAAGGTTGCAGATGAAACATACATTGACACCTAAGACTCTAACTGACCCTATATGGTATCATGAGTAACTTAATTATCACATTATGAAAAACTTAAAAAACAACTAATAGTTTGGTAGCACTTTAAAGACTAACAAAACATGTAGATGGTGGTATAAGCTTTCATGGGGGATATTTTTAAATACAAACACAAGATGACATTCCAGGGAAGAAAAATTATAAAAAGCAGCCTAAGAACATCAACAAAACCTGTTTTTACAGGAAGTGACTGATTTCCTTTGTAAATATTACACCCTGATGATTGTATCATTGAAGAGAGTAAAAGTTCTTTGAAGGGATTAGTGTGGCACTTAACATCACTGCATAGGGAATTCTCTGGAGTTATGTACTACTGGCTAAAGTGTATCTGTAAGGAAACTTAATTTTGACTGCCAACTAGGGCTGTTACTTACCGTTTAAAAAGTTAACTGGTTAAATGCTATGTTTAACCCATTAATCCTCATGAGGCTCCCCTGCCCACGGTGTGATGTGGCAGGCCCAATCAGACTGGAGCCAGCTCCCTGCTACACTACACTGCACCCAGTAAGCATTCCAGTAAGGCTCATGCTTACCTAATAATCACTTTTATATCCCAACATAGCTCTGTTTTCTTTCTTTCTAGAAAACACACTGAAAGTCTATTTAAAAAAAAAAGTACCTTTGTGACTTTTCCAGGTGTAAAGGTCCATTAATTGTCTCCTGCTACGCAGGACTGTGACTTCTGGTAATGTGCAAGACCTACTGGATAGATTGTAGCAACAGGGTTCCCAAGCTGCAGTGGGATAATAGATGGTGTGCATATCCCTATTTTGGCACCAGCCCTTGCTACGGAACAGGTTATTTTTCCAGGAAAATGCAAGCACTGGTAGGTTGCCGGAGACACTTCAGTGATATCAATGTTGGCTGGTCAGGGAAAGTGTATGATTTTTGCACCTTTAGGAACACAAATCTGTTCAGAAATCTGCAAGCGAGGATGTTCTTTCCCACCCACTGCATAGAAATGCCAGCAGTGACTGTGGGGTGATCCACAACTATCCCTTGGTCCCCTGGCTTATGAAGCCTTGTGCTGGACATGTCAACAGCTCCAAGAAAAGATCCACCTGCTCGGTGTAAGTGCAGAATGACAGATGCAGGTGACTGTTTTTATGGCAGATTGAAGGGACAGTGGGGCTGTTTACTCACAAGATTGGAGCTCAGTGAGAAAAATGTCCCAGGGGTTATAGCTACCTGTTCTGAATAATATAGTGGGAAAAGTTGCCACTACAATAGAGAGCAGAGGTGGGTGTCTCACTATCTGAGGGCTAATCTACACTAGAATCACTACAACAGTGCAGCTGAATTGAGGTAACAGCTGCCATAGCATTGCTAATTCAAATGCTAGTCTATGCCAATGGAAGGGAGCTCCCTGTTGGCATAATTACTCCTCCTCCCCAATCCAGAGTAACTATGTCAGTGGGAGAGCAATAGTGCTGTCCATTAGGTTGGTGTAATTTACTTGCTCAGAAGTAGCTTTTTCACACACCTTAAGAGTGACTTAAGTTGTACCAGCACTATTGTGTACAATCCCTATGAACCATCAGATGTAAAGGCTTTAAAAGAGCTCAATGCAGAGCCATGAGTCTGAGGAAGGCCTTGAAAGAACACTTGAAAAATCAGCCACTCTGATGTGGTGTGGACTGTGTTCCACCTGGCCCTGATGTTATGGGGGCCATTAGGAATTGTGGGGTGCTTGAGGTACACTTGTGACTATAACCATCTTAAGGCATCTATTAAATTTGTGATGCTTACTGTGTACATTTATAATGATTACATTGTCACTGATTCTTTGAGTTCTGTTATTGTACATCGGGGTCAGCAGACTTTGGCACTTGGCCCTTAAGGGTCATCTGTTGGTGGACCAGGAGACATTTTGTTTACCATGACTGTTTGCAGGCATGGTTCCCTGCAGCTCCTGTTGGCTGGAAAGGGAACGGTTAATCACCAGCTGAGGCAGGCTGTGCCTGTAGATGTTCAAGGTAAACAGAATGTCTTGCAGCTCAAGTGTGACAAGTAGTGAATGCTTTCACTAGAACTAGTAATAAAGGATGAGTTATTTACCAGCAAATAGATTGTTACCAAAGCAAGGTGCAATTAAAAATACAATAAAAGTTTCTGAAATGAACAGAGCTTAAAGGGGAGAGAACATTTATGTCCACTTAGCTATCCATACAGCAACCATGGCTCCTATCTCGGTGTACTGTAGTCCATACTGTCTCTCAGCATGGCATGGTAGAGCTAAGAATGTTGCCTCTCCTGCCATGTGGAATGTTGAGGGCTTGGGGAGATGCTAAAATGGAGTTTTCCATTAACTGAGGCAAGCCCATGATTGTTGGAGCTGCAGGTTAAATGAGTCTTCAACACCTGCATTAACAGGTGTGTTGTGAGCAAGACATGAGAAGTCATTCTTCTGCTCTGCTATGCGCTGGTTAGGCCTCAGTTGGAGTATTGTGTCCAGTTCTGGGCACCGCATTTCAAGAAAGGTGGAGAAATTGGAGAGGGTCCAGAGAAGAGCAACAAGAATGATTAAAGGTCTAGAGAACATGACCTATGAAGGAAGGCTGAAATAATTGGGTTTGTTTAGTTTAGAAAAGAGAAGATTGAGGGGGAACATGATAGCAGTTTTCAGGTATCTAAAAGGGTGTCATGAGGAGGAGGGAAAAAACTTGTTCATCTTGGCCCCTGAGGATAGAACAAGAAGCAATGGGCTTAAGCTGCAGCAAGGGAAGTTTAGGTTAGACATTAGGAAAAAGTTCCTAAATGTCAGGGTGGTCAGACACTGGAATAAATTGCCCAGGGATGTTGTGGAATCTCCATTTCTGGAGATATTTAAGAGTAGGTTAGATAAATGTCTATCAGGGATGGTCTAGACAGTATTTGGTCCTGCCATGAGGGCAGGGGACTGGACTCGATGACCTCTCAAGGTCCCTTCCAGTTCTAATGTTCTATGATTCTATATTTGCATTTAAAAGATTTCTATAAAAATATGGGGGTGCAGATGGCTCACTCAATTTCTCAGTGGCAGCTGTCCACAAAAGCCAGTTATCACAAACTAGCATTCTTGTGAGCAATCCTGAACGAGGGGCCAAGGATTGGATATGGTAACTGAACCACAGTGAGTGGGCATGGGTGGTGAGTTATATGGGCTCGTGGTGCCCAGGCTCCAGCAATATTTAGAGCCGGGGGCCCTGCTCCAGCAATATTTGGAGCTGGGTCTCTCCCCTGGCTCTGAATATTGCTCCTTCCCCCCGGCCCCAGAGCGTCCCCGGAGGAGAAGAGGAATTGTAACGGGGTGCCCACAGCCCCGATGTGACGGAGCGCAAGGGCTCCGTGACTGGGCAGATGCCACGGCAAGGTGTTGCGGCAGGCTGGCCCCGGCCTTGCAGCGCATCCGCACACTGCGCGCCAGACAGGGGTGACGGGATGCGGAGGCCTTGCCCTTGGGTGGACACTGCAGTGAGCGGTCGCGGCGGGCCAGCCCCGCCCCTACCCCCTTGCAGTGCATGCTCACGTCATGCACCGGGTATTTTAAATGCCGGTGGCATGGCAGACAAGGGGGAGGGAGTCCACCCAGGCCCGGGCCCGTGAGGTTAGCTCAGCTCAGGGAAGCGCCCACCCTCCTGCAGCAACCGGCAACCCTGCGGGGCGGACGCTCAGACTCCGCAGCCCCAGAAGGAACGGGCAGCAGGTGCCAGAGCGGCCTATGTCCCCTCGATGGACAGCGGGGCGGCAGGGCCTGATTGCAGACTCCAGCCCCGCTGCCCCGCAAACTGGAAGGCAGAAGGTAGGGGAGGGGGAAAAATAGGGGGAAGGGGTGGGAGAGGAAGGGGCTTGTGCTGAGGGGAGGGGGACAGTTCAGGAGAAGAAAGGGGAAGGCACCAAGGCACAGGGTGGAGGGGAAACAAATGCCAGGGGGCCAAGTGCAGACAATGAGGAAACGGGCAGGAGGGGAGGTGTCAGTGGGGGGGGGGGGACAGGGTGATGCTGGGAGAGGAGAGGGTAAGGGCATTGGGGCTAGAGGGGGGAGGGAGAGGTGCTGGGAGAAGGTTTGAAAGAAGGGGTGGGCATGAGGAAGGCAGGGATGGAACAAGTCGTGTGAGGGCACAGGGGCATGAGGGGAATGGGGGCAGAGGGTGGGCATCAGGGAAAAAGGGGGCAGGGGCAGTGAGGGAAGGGGGAGGCACCAGGAGGGTGCAGGGCTAAGGGAAGGTGCAGGTGCCAGGCGATTCTGGGGTGAAGCAGAAGGGCAGACACCTGCAGGGGAGGGACAGCACCGCAGGAGAGAGGCAGGGCAGGTGTGTAGAGGGAGGTGGATGAGGAGGGGTAGCTCACATGATCTGAGTGGGGCTACTGGAGGAGTGGGCATGGGGGGAGAGAAGGGCTGGTGGAGGGGGGTAGGTTGCAGGAGGGCTGAGGGCAGTGAGAAGGGTAGGAGTCAGGACAGGAGAGGAGGGTGAGGAGTTGGGGAGGGGGGGCAGCAGGCACCAGGGGAACTAATGGAACAAGGGGAGGAGACATGGCAGCAGAGAGAAAAGGTAAAGGTTTAAAAATATTTATTAATAACTTGGGTGCCACAGTGGCACATCCAAACAAGCTACATGAACTCAGTACAGGTGCACAACACAAAATTCATTCTGCTCATGGGAGGAAACTCTTAGGCTATGTCTATACTAGCAGTTTCTTGTGCAAGAACATCTTGCACAAGGGTTCTTGTGCAAGAAGTCTTGCGCAAGAACACATCCACACTGCCATGTGCGAGCTGTGCTTTTGCACAAGAGCATCCATGGCAGTGTGGACGCTCTCTTGCCCAAGAAACTATGATGGCCATTTTAGCCATAGGGGTTTATTGCGCAAGAAATCCCTGCCGAGCATCCACACTGCCCTCTTGCGCAAGAGAGCTTACACCTGTTAGAAAAGAGTGTAGCTCTTGCGCAAGATGCCCTCTCTTACCACGCTGTACTGTAAATTTCCTTGCACAAGAGCAGGCGGGCAGTGTGGATGCTCTGTGGGTTCTTGCACAAGAACGGCTGTACTTGCACAAGAAGCCGCAAGTGAAGACATAGCCTTAGAGGGAACACTTCCCCCAGCTCTCCGCCCCTGAGTTAATGTCACACACATTGGGTTAATGCAACTGCAGGATAGTTGCATGCGGGGGGTTTGGTGGAGGCCAAACTAACCCTGTTGGTAGGAGGATGGTGGGAAAAGCCCTTTGAGAGGTGTGACATGAGACCTTTTACTTCTGGTCATGTGTCCATCTTGCCCCGAGAGTGTTAACCTACAGAGGCGTGGCTAACAGGGGCCAGGGGGCATGGCTAATGGGGCACCACCAAAAATTATACAAACCTGCCGTCCATGTGAGTGGGGAGGGGATCTGGACTAAGTCATGCTGATGGGCCAGCCTGGGTAATGTTTCTTTTTTCCTGCCTATCGTATACCAGTTTGAGGGCTAGATACAAGATATCACGGTCTAGGGCTACTCACCTGGCATATTTCGCTAGCATCACTATTGGAGCCACCTTAGCAACATTATTTATGTTTTGCATAAATATTACAGAAAAAACTCAAACTTCATAAGTCAAATCTATCCTTAGCATAATTCAAAAAGACTTCATATTCCACAAATTTTTCTAGACAATTTATAGTATAGTTTGTAAGTGCTGAAAACAAACTTGATTTAGAATCAAGAGTAAAATTTGTCATGGCAGCTGAAAATAGTAACTAAAAATAATAAATAATGTCTTGCATCAACTCACCCCACAGAATTAAAAAAATTCCTGTAACATCTAGGCTATGTCTACACTGCAGAGTTTTTGCGCAAAAACTCTCAGAGTGTCCACACCTCAAGCGTGTTTTTGCGCAAGAACATTTACAGTGAATTGACAGAACAGAGGGGTTTTTGTGGTATAGTTATTCCTCTTTTTACGAGGAATAACTCCTTTTTGCGCAAGAGCTCTGTGCAAAAAAGTGTTTTTTGTGCAAAAACAGCCTATCGAAAGAAGCACAGGTGCCCTGGTGGCCATTCTGTTAATGGCAATCAGAGCTTTCTTGTGAGACAGGGTCCATGCAGTCTGAACGCTCTCTTGCGCAAAAGTGCATTGCTTTTCCGATGCGCTTTTACAGTGTGGACGCACTCTTGCGCAAGAAGTTTTTGCGGAAGATCTTTTCCACAAAAAGCTTCTTGCTCAAGAAGCCTGAAGTATAGACCAGTGTTTCTCAACCAGTGGTACAAGTACCCTTAGGGGTACTTGAGAGAAGTCTGGGGGCGTATATCAATACAACTGAAATTTGGAGAAAACTGAATTTTTGTTTTAAGTTTTACAGCGCTTTATTACGTTTGTACTTTTTACATCCAAAAATTTCATTGCCCACCTGGCTACAATTAAGTTGTTTAAACAAATGTGTTGCAATGGTAGAAAAAATTTGTGTGTTGAAAAGCTGTAGGTACAGGGGGGTACTTATAAATTATTATTTTTTTTGAAAAAGGGGTACCTTTATAAAAAAGGTTGAGAAACACTGGTGTAGACGTAGCCCTAAGGTTTCCAATAAGATGTACAAACTATGGGCTTGAACTTGCCAACTCCTTACTATCTGAGTTGTCCTACTGAAGCCAGTGGGAGTAATGAAAGATCTAATCATGTGAATAGAGGTTCTTCTTCGGGTACTGTCCCCGTGGGTGCTCCACTGTGGGTGTCGGGCTTGTCCTGGCACCGCAGATCGGAGATCTTTTAGCTGTTGTCCGCCGGACCGCACATGCACTGCGGCCATGTTGCGGCTTTTCGTGCCATTTCTAGTCGTGCAGTCCGTCTCCTGCCATTTCCTCCTAACTGTCTTAGGGCACAGATGGAGAAACAGCTCCCTCTCATGTCAATCCTGACAGGACTTGAGAGGAGAGAGAAAAATTTGTATATAGTTATTATTATTACTTCTTAGTGTTATCTAGTTTATTGTTAGCGTGTTCGCAAAAAAAAAAAGTTAAAAGTTCATTAGGTTTAGTTAGATTGTTGAAATGCCTGGCTCCCCAGGCTTCAAGAAGTGTGCAACATGTAAGGAATCCATGCCTGCTTGTGACGGACATTGATCTTGTATAAGATGTCTCGGAGAGGGGCACATTCCCCAGAAGTGTTGCCACTGTTTGAAACTTACGGCCAGGGCACAAAGAGAATGCAAAATGCGGCTCGAAATGTTACTGTTTGATAAAGCCCTTCAGCCGCAGTCAGACCCTCCGGCGAAGCCATTTCACTACGCTTCTCTGACAGTGGCACATAAGAAGAAAACTCTTTCCCTGTCTCGCTCCTTACCACCAACCAGAGTGAGTACGGGTGATAGACCGGGCACCTTAGGAGTGACGGTGACCCATAGACCAGAAAAAGAGAAGCAGGTGCATAGCACTTCGGCACCGAGTCCAGCAGTGGGTACCACACCTCGCCCTAAATTGGCTCCGATTCCAGCGGCACCCTCGGCACCGACATCCTCAGTACCGAGTAGGTTAACAGTGGCGACATCAGCACCGGACATCCCGGCACCGAGAGCACCGGCACTGGTTATGTCGGCACCCAGTCTGCTGGCACCGACTCTACCGCCGGCACCGACTCCGGCATCTCCGAGCGCGTCAGCACTGAGGACCTCAACCACTGCTCTGCCGGCATCGATACACGTGGAATTGACATATTCTCAAGTCATAGCGACTCCTAGGTCAATGCCATCCGGATCACCAACACACCGTGCTACAGTACCGGGTGGGGTAAGGAAGAAGACGCACAGACTCCCTACTCCATCTTCTAGCCCTGAGCCAGAAGCCTTCTCTCTCGAGCCACCTTCTCTACCTGTACGACCATCTCACTCAACCCACCATATTTCTCGGTCACGATACTCCACATCCAGCATGTCGTCTCATCCAAGACATCAACTACTATCACCGCTATTATTCCCCATCATCATCTTAATCAAGGGGATGATCCATATCACAGAGATCTCCCTCATATCGCAGTTCTCACTGCAGGGACCACTACAGAGGTGATTGAAGGTATTCTCCATACCATGACGACCGTTGGCGTAGACACTATACTTCTAGGGAGCACTCACTCCGCTCACCTGCCCATTCAAGAGCCATATCACCTTCACCTGCTCCTTCGTACACCGCACCAGACAAGAGCAGGCCTGTCTCCCCACCTAGTATAGACAGACCACCTATGCCCGCCGGCAACCAATGAGCAGTGGCCCAGCACATCACGGTGGAGAGTGCCCATCTTTCAGATACGGAGGATTCTCACCAACAATCCCCCACAGATGTGGCCTCCTCTTCCACCAATGATGCCATATTTCAGGGAGACACCTCACCAACTGACACCCTAAAGGACTTCCAAGAGCTGTTTGAAAGGGTTGCTGAAAGCCAGAAGGTCCAACTGGGAGAGGTCCAGCAGAAACAATATACCTGCTGAGAAACCTGAATCCATCCCACTCATCCAAGGTTGCCCTTCCACTGGACGAGGCAATATTGGAAATTGCTAATGACATCTGGCAAACCCCAGCCTCTGCTCCACCCACCAACAAAAGGGCGGAGAAGAAGTACTTTGTCCCAGCCAAGGGTATGGAGTTCTTGTTTAACCATCCTCAATCAAACTCCCTGGTCATGGACGCGGCCCAACAAAGAGCCAAAGTACCTCAATATAAAAATACTTCTGGAGACAAGGATAACAAGAGGCTCGATCTATTAAGCAGGAAGGTGTACTCTGCCACACTGACACTCCGCATGGCGAATTATTCGGCCTTGCTGACCAATCACAACTTTGATAATTACGCCAAACTGGTCCCTCTTCTTCAACATCTCCCGCAGGCCAAGCGCCAAGTCCTAAAGGCGATCATACAGGAAGGATACACCTCCTCCTGTTCCGCGCTCCATATTGCCTTGGACATAGCCGATGCAGCAGCCACATCCGTGGTCATACGTAGGGCTTCATGCCTCCATATGGCGGCAGTCCCCAAGGAGCTCCAGAATAAGGTGGAGGCCTTACCCTTTGATAGGCAAAGTCTCTTTGCGGATAAGACCGATCAAATCCTCCACTCTGGGAAAGACTCCTGTACAACATTGAAAACATCGGGGATGTATACGCCACCTTTCAGGTGAAGGCGGTATACACCCTACCAAAGACAAAGGCTTTTTTCCTACGCACCACCACAGCCTAGACAATATGACCCTCAGAGAGTAAGACAGCATCCTCACAAGTTCCATCTTCAGGTGCCTAGACCAGCCCATCACCAGTTAAACAAGCAGCAGGATTGACGGGAACATCGAGGGACTGCAAGCCATCCAGTTGTTACCCAGCTACAATGTCACCAAAACGCTCTTTCACATCCTTTGAGGCCCTTTCAACATCATTGAGCCACAATAACATCAGACCGATGGGTCATGCAGCTCATAACATCAGGCTACGTGATCCCATTTGCGTCTCCACCCCCTTCCATTCCTCCCCCTCCCTCCCTCTTCAGGGACCCATCTCACGAATCTCTTCTCAAACAAGAGGTGGCCCACCTACTCGACATAGGAGCAATAGAGAGGGTTCCGGAGGCGTTCAAAGGCAGGGGTTTTTACTCCCATTATTTTGTAACGGAAAAAGACGGGGTTGGAGACCCATTCTCAACCTTCGGCAGTTGAATCAATATCTCCACAAGCAGCGCTTCAAAATGGTGACACTAGCAGCAATCATACTGGCACTGGAGCAACACGACTGGTTTGCATCCCTCAATTTACAGGATGCATACTTCCATATTACCATTCACCTGGCTCACAGATGATTCCTCTGTTTCCTAGTAGGCAACAGCCATTACCAATACAAGGTCCTTCCATTCAGACTATCGTCAGCCCCGAGGGTTTTCTCCAAAACACTAGTTGTAGTGGCGGTGTTTCTTTATCGACTAGGGATCATTATTTTCCCATATCTAGACTGCCTCCTCAGAGCCCCTTCCTTTGAGGAAGCCTTACGAGCCGTCGCTATCACGAGGTCTTTCTTCGATGCCTTGGGACTCATAGTCAACATTCAAAAGTCTTCCCTTACGCTACAACGGTCTATAGAGTTCATAGGAGCCCACCTCGACTCCACCACGGTGCGTGCCTACCTACCTGCTCCCAGATTTCTTGCCATACAAGACCTTGTACAAGTCATCACTATGAGTCCTACGGTTGCCATTCTTACATGTGTCCGACTCCTAGGGCACATGGCAGCAACGACATACATTGTGGCCAACGCAAAGCTCCACCTCCAATGCCTTCAGCACTGGGTATCCAAGATATACGCCCCTGGCAGGCACGACATACACAGGACAGTGATAGTACCCACCATAACCAAGCAATCCCTGAACTGGTGGATTATTCCTCACAACGTGTTGACAGGTATACCATTCTACAGTCCTCAACCCTTGGTTCAGCTCACAACAGACGCCTCCCTTCTGGGATGGGGGGCACACATGCAAGGGAGCCAAGTATAAGGCCGCTTTTCCCCTGAGGAATCCCTCCTCCATATAAACCTGCTGGAGCTACGAGCTGTCTCCAATGCCTGCAGACTCTTCCTCCCGCTTATTCGCAGCCAAGTGGTAAGGATACTAACAGACAAGTTCACAACAGTTTATTACATAAACAGACAGGGAGGAGCTCGCTCACAATCCCTTTGTATGGAAGCGGTCCGTCTGTGGAATTTCTGCAACCAACACAATGTGACCCTCGCAGCAGCCTACCTGCCAGGGGAAGACAATATCACGGCAGATGCACTCAGCAGGCGATTTGCCCAGCAGCACGAGTGGGAGATACACCTGTACGTCCTTCGTACTGTATTTGACAAGTGGTGTCACCCATCCGTCGACCTCTTTGCCACCCAGCACAATGCAAAATGCGTACAATATTGTTCGAGAGCGGGCATCAGGCAAGCATCCAAGGGCAACGCTTTCCTCTACAACTGGGTTCATCGTCTACTGTATGCATTCCCTCCTATTCCTTTAATTCCAAGGGTCCTGGAGAAGGTAATTGTGGACAAAGCAACAGTGATTTTCATAGCACCATTCTGGCCCCGCCAGACTTGGTTTCCTTACCTGTTTCAAATGTCACCTCATCCTCCAAACCATCTTCCCAGTCGACCCGATCTGCTCACACAGGATCACGACTGTATACTACACCCACAACCGCATCACCTCGCTCTCTCCGCATGGCTCCTGATTGGTTCAAACAGACAGAGATGAGTTGTTCCCATGAAGTCAGAAATGTTCTCTAACACAGCAGAAAATCCTCGACACGCACTACTTACCTGCAGAAATGGCAAAGATTCCAACAATGGTGCTCAGCCCAGGACCTGGACCCTATTAGAGGTCCATTACACGTAGTTTTAGAGTATATTCTTCACTTTAAGCATGCTGGACTCGCCCTTTCATCGCTGAAGATGCACCTAGCCGCTATTACAGCCTTTCACCAGTCTATAGAGGGGTACACCCCCTTCTCCCATCCAATTATGAAAAGGTTTATTAAAGGCCTCACCAACCTTATCCCCGAACACAGACAACCTCCGGATGTGTGGAATTTAGAACTGGTCTTAGATACCCTAATGCGTCCACCATTTGAGCCCTTGGCCACATGTGACTTTAAAGATGAAAGTCGTATTCCTCCCAGCTATCACATCCGCTTGTAGAGTGGGGGAATTAGCGGCCCTCTCAGCTTATCCCCCCTACACCATCTTTACACCATAAGAGGTCATCCTGCATCCCCAACCATCCTTCTTACCTAAGATTAATTCTTCCTTCCACATAAATGAACCGATTATTCTACCTGTATTCTATCTGAAACCACACGCTTCGGAACGTCAATCAAGACTTCACTCCCTTGACAGCCACAGGGCCTTGGCTTTTTACATCAAAAGGACTTGCGAATTGCGGAAGTCACAGCATTTGCTGATTTCGACGGACTATTGCACCAGGAGTCGCCCACTCTCCTCGCAGCAATTTTCCAGAATAATCATCTCCTGCATCAGATGCTGCTATGAGTTAAGGAACGTTCCACTTCCACACACGCTCATGGCCCACTCCACTAGAGCAATGGCCTCCTCAGCAGCTTTCCTCAAGGGGATTCCCCTAAAAGACATTTGCCAAGCGGCCACTTGGTCCTCAGACTTCACATTTGCAAGACACTACGCGCTACAAAATATTCTTATGACTGACACAGCTGTATCCACCGCAGTACTTTCCACAGCGCCTTACTCCGGCTACTGCTGTAAAGTCACCCACAGTGGAGCACCCATGGGGACACTACCGAAGAAGAAGAAGAAGTTACTCATCTTGTGCAGTAATGATGGTTCTTCGAGGTGTGTCCCCCCGTGGGTGCTCCACTACCTGCCCTCCTCCCCTCTTCGGAGTCTGTTCTTTATGTCTTTCAAACCTCGATGATCAGGAGGAACTGGCAGGAGCCAGACCGCGCGACAGGAAATGGCGCGAAAAGCCACAACATGGCCGCCGCGCATGCGTGGTCCGGCGGACAACAGCTAAAAGATCTCCTATCTGTGGCGCTGGGACTAGCCCGACACCCACAGTGGAGCACCCACGGGGACACGCACCTCGAAGAACCATCGTTACTGCACAAGGTGAGTAACTTCTTCTTTTCAAGAGTATGCACATGCATGTATTATGGAGGCATTTGTAGAGATTCCACAGTGAGAGTTGCATTGAACTTTTCTCTTAAATCAGTATTATGATCTCCAGGGCTCACCAAGTGGTGGCAAGCCCCGCTCGCCAGCCGCACGGTTTGGCACGCTGCACATGCGCAGACCGCGCTGCGCAGCTGTGCCGGCTTGTAATCTACTCGCCACGGGCGAGTAGATTACACTAATTGTCGAGCCCTGATGATCTCTCTGTTTCACAGTCTAGTAACTATTAGTTTCTAAGTTTATCACAGTTTCTGTTCAAAGGACAGCTAAATTTAATTTTCTGTGACTTTTGGGGTAACATAGTTACTCTTTTTCTGGAGAAAGTTAAAAGGGAATCCTTTTAAAATGTGGCCAAATACAGACACACACATGGACACAGAACCAACAAAAGTCTCTTCTAACATGCAGAGAGCAATGTATCATGGCTAACAATCCCGCTGTATAACTCACCACCATATAGCGAAGGGAGTTTTTGGAAAACTTTGCACTACCACATGGGGCTGAAATGAATCGGTGAAGGATGACTGGAAGCATGATTTCAAGGTCCCATAATGCAGTGCTCTCCTTCCCATAATTTCATCTTGCATCCCATAATGTTTGAGGCTTCTTTTCAAAATCCCCACAAACCCATGAGTCCCTCCCTGTTCACCATCTGTGAGAAGCATGGATCCTGCATTATTGTGAGAAGCATGGGGTGCCTAATCCCACAGTATTTACAGAGCTGCCAGAGGAGCCACTGGGAACATGATGATTCCTTGCTGTGAAACATATAAAAAAACAATGCCAAGTTGTTGGTGGCATTCACAGAGCACCTGCAGATGATGGAGTGCTGGTCTGAGCTCTAGAAATGAGAAGTGACTGGTGGGATTGCATTGTCAAGCAAGTTTGGAATGACAAGCAGTTGGTGCAGAAATTTTGAATGTGCAAGACCACATTTCTGGATCTGTATGCAGAGCTTGCCCTCACCCCCCAATGCAGTGATACCAAAATAAGATCGTCACTGACAGTAAGTGGCAATCACTTTGTGAAAACTTGCCGCTACCGATTTGTCAGAAATCAGTTTGAAGTTGGGAAATCCATCATGGGGGTCTATTGTGATGCAAGCGAGTAGGCCCTTTAATTGCATTCTGCTATGAAGGGCTGTGACTCTGGGCGATGTGCAGGACACAGTGGATGGTTTTGCAGCAATGGGGTTCCTAATCTGCGGTGGGGTGATAGATGGCATGCATATCCTGATTTTGGCTACAGATCATTTTGCCACAGAATACATCAACAGGAAGGGTTACTTCTGTATGCTAAAGCAAGCACTGGTTGGATCACTAGGGATGCTTTATTGACATCTACGTGGGCTGCTCAGGGAAGATGCATCTTTAAGGCACAGAACTGTTGCACCCACGAGTGGTGTTTGCCCCAAATTCTGTACAAAGTGGGCCACGTGAGGTGTCAAATGAAAGCATATGCTCTACTGATTCTATGTTTGCTACTCATGTACTTGTATGATTTTTTGTATGTGAAGTTATGAATATGGCCTCTATTCTTGTACTGTAAATGTTCTCTGTCTGGAAGGGAGCAATGGGCCTGGACTGCCTATTGTGAGGAAGGATTGTTCAGTAAATGGCTATGCTAACTAACGCTGCTTCATGGACAATGGCTCTCGGAGTGGCCAACACACCTGAGGAATGAGTCTGGAAACCTGCAGGCTGGCCAGTGCATAATGGCTACTTGCATGTGAAACAGAGATAGGTCACTTGATCATGTGACCAGCTCCAACTTGGGAGACATGAGGAATATAAAAGTGCCATGAGGTTGTCTCCATCTTGTCTTCAGTTTTGCTTCTGCTTCCAGATGCAGCCTTGCTAGGGACAGAGAGCCAGGAAGGATTGCTGAGCCATCCTGATATAGGATGTACACCAGAGACTTCTCAGCTAGCAGTTTGTAATATCTCTGCTAAAAGCCTGGGTCAAGAACTTGGTAATTGATCAGAAGCTTCAGGGGGTAGCCGAGTTAGTCTGTTACAGAAAAAAAACAACAAATGGTCTGGTAAGGCTTTATAGACTAACATACTAAACTCATAACTCCGGTCATCTGAAGAAGTGGGCAGTGCCCACGAAAGCTCATGATACCATCTACATGTTTGTTAGTCTATAAAGCGCTACCAGACCGTTTGTTGGTAATTGATGTATGTAATGTAATCTCCGTAACAATCTTGCTCTCAACCTTTTCTTTCTTTTCTTAATAAACCTTTAGATTTTAGATTCTAAAGTCGTGGTCACCAACCCGTCGATATCGCAAGGTCTCGACCAGTCGATCGGAGGTGTTCCAGGCCCCCCATTTCCCCCCACCCCCAAGAAGCCCCACTACCTACCTCCAGCAACAATGGAGGTACTGGCGGCTTCCCGCTGGGTGGACGGAAGTCCTGAGCTGCGCATCACTTCCGGGGGTTCCAGAAATGTGCTGGCTGCTTCCTTGCCCCAGGTCTGTGGCATGTCGGGAGCTTACCAGGGGAGTCCCCAGAGATGCACGCTGGGACTTCCCTTCTCTGCGGGAGCGGGGGAGTCAGCCCCAGAGGGGGCGCGTGCGCGGGCTTCCCTGCTCCGCGGGAGGAGAGAGTCAGCCCCGGAGGGGGTGTGCGCGGGGGTTTCTCTGCTCCGCAGGAGGCTCACGCTGGCTCCAGAGGAGGCGCGCGCCGGGGCTTCCTTCCTCCATGGGGGTGGGGAGGGTCAGCCCCAGAGGGAGTGCGTGCACAGGCTTCCCTGATCCACGGGAGGGGGGAATCGGGCCCGGAGGGGGTGCGTGCCGGGGGCTTCCCTGCTCCATGGGAGGTGCTCGCCAGCCCCGCAGGAGGCGTGTGACGGGGCTTCCCTCCTCTGTGGGAAGGGGGGCGTCCTGGGAGGAGGCAGGTGCAGGGGACTTTGTCCCCACTGGCACTCTGTCTCGTGCTGCAGAACCCTGTCCCCTGCCTTCCCGGCATCCTGTTCCCTCTTCCTGCCCCCAGCCATAGAACCCTGTCCCCACTGGCACCCTGTCCTCTAGCCCCAGCACCCACTAGCACCCTTCCCCAGTACCATGTCCCCTGCTCCCACCAGCGCAGTTGGGGCCACATTAGTGAGGCTTGGGGGGTTTTGGAGGAGGTTTTTTTTTTTTTGCATCTCACTTGTGTGGCCCCAACTGACTTTTCTGTGGGTCAGTGACCCCTGACTCAAAACAGGTTACCTGCCCTTCTCATAAATAAAGACAGTGCAGAAACTTTTGTGTTTGATATTGTATTTTATTAAAAAATGAAGCCTGGCCCACAAACCCCCAATATCGGGCCAAGCCCCCATCTGGCCACAGCATCATAACACTCCTGCACCCCCGTTTCCCCCAGACCCCAGATCTGAGCCTATCCTACACTGGAACCCCTTGCCCTGAGCCCCTCACATACCCCAACCCAAATTCCTGCACCCTCACATCCACAAGCCTGTGGCTTGCTTAGTACCCCAACCCTCCATCTGACCCCAACACTGCCCGGCCTGGAGCCCCCTCCCCAAGCCAGCGTCCCCTTCTCCACCTGCATCCAGATTTCCTCCCAGAGCTTGCACCTCTCACCTCTTCCCACACCCATATCCCTCATTCCCACCCCGGAGCCTACACATCCTGTCTCAACCCAGCGAGGGTACAGCTAGACTGCAGGAGTTTTTCAGGATTCCAGAGATATCCCAGAAAAACTCTTCTGCATCCAGGGATGCGTTTGTTCTTCTGCTTTTTTTAGTGGAAGAGCAAACATGTTCTTTCGGTAACCCCCCTGTATTCCTCTTTCCACGAGGAATAAGGGGGCTTCCAAAAGAAGGGGTTTTTCTGACATTTGGTCCAGTCTAGACAGGCCAAATGTTGGAAAAACCTCTTCCTACAGAAGAATTGGGAAAAAAAAAAAAAGCAGCAGTATAAGGGTTGGGGATAGCAAGTGATGGAGAGGAGGAGAATAGAGAGGGCGGGGTGGGGTAGGGCTTCAAGGAAGGGGTGGGGTCTTGGGGGAAGGATGGAGAGGTAGATCTTGGTTTGTTCTGTCATTTAAAAAGTGATCTTGGGTGTAAAAAGATTGGAGACCACTGTTCTAAAGGATTGGCTCAGCATGGTCTTGTGGGTAAGATTTAAAGTGTAAATTGACCAGGGACTGTGGCTGGTTCTTTGGGACCAGAAGGATCTGTTCAGAGTTGGTGAGATTGGGTTTTATAACCTCTCAACTGTGTGTAAGGCCTGATTGTGGCACAGGGAGAGCTGAGGTGTCCAAGGGGTTTTGGTCGTGAGGCTTCCTGCTGGCCAGATTGGCAGCTGAAGCGTTCTGTGGGACTAGTTTATGGCCTCTTTGGCAAAAGTCTCCAGTCAAGGGCTGTAAGCAGCCCTGGTTTTGAGCAATTCGCCCTGAGCTCACTCCTTCAGTGGTGCCCAGACCTGGCCCAGTCTGTCACAGTATCGATATGGAGTTTTACCACTGCCACTTTGTGTAGCAGTCCCAGCTTAAAATGCTTTCTGTTTGATACAAATATTAAAATAAACCTATTGTGTAATTAAAATATAAGTTATTAGACATCTCTTCCACAAGAAACTCACACATCTTAATTTTGTTTCTCTTATGGAAAACATCATGGGTCTATAACATACTGAAAATATGACTTTAATATTATTTTTAGAACTTAAATTACTGAAGTTATATTGCCGGATAACCAACAAAAATACACGTTGTGTTTAGTAGGTCATCCAGTTATAATCAATAGCCCATTAGATGGAATTTGGCACATTAACAGTTTCCACTAACTAGTTTAATCTGCTTTTTAACTGTAAAGTGTATTGCAAGGAAAAGATACCAATGGTTGAATTGAATAGGCCAGCACTGCCTCATGAATACAGTTCCAAAAACAAATGCTTCCATTAGCAGCCAAACATAAAACAAGCTTGTTGCTAACCTGGAAATATACTAGGTCTTGCAATTCTGTCTGTCTGTGGTTTGGGAGTAGAAGAGAGTAGGAGCCTCCTGTAAATTAAATAAAGACATTCTTTAGCATCCCAGCCATGAATGCAGTGAAATTCCTTTACAGCTATGCAATATACTTAAAAGAGCTTTAGCTGTGTGGCATGTAGTAGTAAATAGCTAGTGGGAAGGGCTAACTGACTAAATACAAGATTTTGCATCTTAAATAAACAACTCTGAAAAAATATAAAACTGACATTTGTTTCTTTATCAGGTGATGTAATGACTAAAAAGATGTTCTCGTTATGATAGCATTAAGTTTATCAAGCAACCACTTTGTTTATTATTGGGGGAATGACTTAAGGTAAGGCCAAATTCAGCTTGCCTTACTTGAGTTGTCCCATTACCTCCTTGTGTATCACACAATAGGAGTAGGGGTTTCCTATTATTCTTTTATTTGACACATTCTAAATCCTTGTTCAAAAGGAAGTGTTTAGCTCTTCCAAACTGAGAAAAATAACTTTGAAAACATAAACAACCAGGAGAAAAGAAACACTGATTTTAAACATAGTATTTCCCCTCATAGCAGTTTTTCAGAAGTTTGACAATAAGCATAAGAACAGCCATACTGGGTCAGACCCAAGGTCCATCTAGCCCAGTATCCTGTCTGCTGACAGTGGGCAAATACCAGATGCCCCAGAGGGAGGGAACACAACAGGTAATCCTCACATGATTCCTCTCCTGTCACTCATTTCCAGACAAACAGAGGCTACAGACACCATTCCTACCCATCCTGGCTAATAGCCATTGATGGACCTAACCTCCATGAATCTATCTAGCTCTTTTTTGAACCCTGTTAAGTCCTAGTCTTCACCACATCCTCTGGCAAAAAGTTCCACAGGTTGACTGCGCTGAGTGAAGAAAAACTTCCTTTTGTTTGTTTTTAAGCTGCTGCCTATTAATTTCATTTGGTGACCCTTTGTTCTTATAGTGTGGGAATACGTAAATAACTTTTTTTCTTATTCACTTTTTCCACACCAGTCATGATTTTATAGGCCTGTCATGGGGCGATCCTCTCTTCTCTTTCCCAGGGGGCAGGATCCCGTGTCCCTGGGCTGTCTGAGTCCACCACCCACCCTGCATGATTGGTAAAACACCTGTGGTTAGGCCCCTCTCCTCGGGGCCAGATAGCCTAATGGCTAGAGTCAACGCATGGCCCTTTAAGCAGGGCAGGAAAGCCTACTAAGGCAAAGTCAGTACATCAAAGTCAGAGCCTGGCTCTTTATTATCAGGCCAGACATCCCAATAGCCAAATTTAGTAAGTTAAAGTCAAAGGCTGGTCCTTTAAGGCAGTGCTGGACAGCCATATGACCAAAGTCCGGGGGTGGGGAGGTTGTGCCCCAGTAGGGGGACCCAGGCCCGCCCTGCTCCACTGGGTCCCAGCCCAGGGCTCTGGGAGTGGCAGAACGGTCCACCACTCCCTTGGCAGGGAATCCGACTGAAATACACCAAGGATCTTGGTGTGGGAGAGGCCGTTCCTGCACTTTTCCTTGGCCACTTCCTACCAGATCCAACGGGTTGGCGTCCCACGTAGCAGCTAGGTCCTCTGGTTCCTTGGGGGCCACATAGCCCTGGGGGATATGCCGCCGCTGGTGGTGCTGGTGCTGGTGCTGGTGCTGGTGCTGGTGCTGGTGCTGGTGCTGGTGCTGGTGCTGGTGCTGGTGCTGGTGCAAACAGAGTTCCTTCTCCACCAGCCCACTCAGACTGAGCATCTCTCCAGGCTTTTATACCTGGGCTACAGTCTGAGCATGCCCGGCAGGGTTGCAGGGGCAGGGTTCCTTAGATGGGATAGCCTGGCTAAACCCTGTTTGTTCATTGCGGGGCTGGTACACCCCAGCACAAGGCCTCTATCATATCCCCACTTAGTCTCCTCTTTTCTAAACTGAAAAGTCCCAGTCTTTTTAATCTCTCTTCATATGGGACCCATTCCAAGCTCCTAATCTTTTTTTTCCCCCTTTTCTGAACGTTTTCCAATGCCAATATATCTTTTTTGAGATGAAGCGACCACATCTTTACTCAGTATTCAAGATGTGGGTGTACCATTGTTTTATATAGAGGCAATAAGGTATTTTCTGTCTTATTCTCTATCTCTTTTTAATGATCCCTAACATTCTATTTGCTTTTTTGACTGCCACTGCACACTGAGTGGCTGTTTTCAGAGAACTATCCACAATGACTCCAAGATCTCTTTGTAGCTAAATTAGTCTCCATCATATTTTATGTATAATTGGGATTATTTTTTCCAATGTGCATGACTTTACATTTATCAACTTTAAATTTTATTTGCCATTTTGTTGCCTAGTCGCTTAGTTTGGTGAAATCTTTTTGAAGCTCTTCACAGTCTGTTTTGGTCTTAACTATCTTGAGCAGTTTGGTATCATCTGCAAATTTTGCCACCTCACTGTTTACCCCTTTTTCTAGATTATTTAGAAATATGTTGAATAGGTTTGGTCCCAGGACAGACCGTTGGGGACTCTACTAGTTACCCCTCTCCACTCTGAAAATGTACCATTTATTCCTACCCTTTGTTTCCTATCTTTTAACCAGTTATCAGTCCATGAAAGGACCTTCCTTCTTATCTCATGACAACTTAGTTTAGTTATGAGCCTTTGATGAGGGACCTTGTCAAAGGCTTTCTGGAAATCTAAATATACTATATCCACTGGATCTCCGTTGTCCACGTTTGTTGACCTCCTCAAAGAACTCTAGCAGATTAGTAAGGAATGATTTCCCTTTACAGAAACCGTGTTGACTTTCCCCAAACAAATTATGTTCTTCTATGTGTCTGACAATTTTATTCTTTACTACAGAATTTGTATAAATTACAACTAATTTGCCCAGCACTGACATTAGACTTACCGGTCTGTAATTGCCAGGATCACCTCTAGAGCCCTTTTTAAATATTGGCGTCACATTAGCTATCTTCCACTCATTAGGTACGGAAGCTGATTTAAAGGATAGGTTACAAATCACAGTTAATAGTTCTTCAGTTTCACATTTGAGTTCTTTCAAAACTCTTGGGTGAATGCCATCTGGTCCCCGTGACTTGTTACTGTTAAGTTTATCAATTTGTTCCAATAGCTCCTCTAATGACACCTCAATCTGGGACAACTCCTCAGATTTGTCACCTGAAAAGAATGGCTCAAGCAAATTCTGCATGAAGTTGTCTTCTGAACACACATATTTAAAATAATAATAAAGTGTGAACAGTGAATATAGTCTGAAAAATCAGTAAAATACCTTGCAAACTGAATTTATTTCATTCACTGTAAATTAGTGTCATTACTGATCTTTCTGATTATAAGCAGTGGAAGGTTACTGCTCAAATTCAAACAGAACAGTTTAAATAGTTTAAATAGTGCCTCAGAAGAAAAAAGCAGGCAACAAAAACAAAGTAAAAAAGGGTAAGTTCAGTCTCTGCTACAAGTTGAACCTCTCTAGTCTGGTACCCTCAGGACCTGACTGGTGCCAGATCAGAGAATTTGCCAAACTGTGGGAGGTCAATATTGTCTAGCAATATTACCAACACTTTCACCACTTACTGGGCTGTTAGAAGATACTTAGGGGTAAATGAGAGCTAAATAACAGCACAGAACACTGAGCGCCAAGACTCGTGGCTATAAACAAACTTTATGGGACCATGGAAAATATGGCCAAACCCATGATAAGTGGACATCCGGCTAACTAAAATCATGCCGGACCACGGATGTTGCCAGACCAGAGAGTGCTGATCTATAGAGGTCCAACCTGAATTTATATCCACTGTTTGTTGGGGTGCTGATAAGACCTTTGTGATTCTTTGTGATAATCCAGGAGCAGCGTTGTCAGCTTCAAAATGCATGGTCTTCATGATATGATTAGTTGCGGAAAGGCTATCCAAAGCAAAAGCCAACAAATGTATTTCAGCTAAAATTAGCTGTGTTTCTGGGCTTGGAATCCCAAATTCCTATGAGAGTTTTCAATATTGGGGAACCAAAGTGTATAGTGAACGCATTTTCAAAGTAAAGCAGGATGCTTGTTGGGGTGGGCACACAAAGTATTCTGGATTGAATACGCAGTGGTATAGGGGGATGTTGATGGCCTGTCAGGAGTCAGACTAGAATTAGATGATCTAATAGTCCCTTTTGGACTTATACACTATTGGCATGTCCACACTATCCTCCTCCTGTCAGTGGTGCAGTGACTGAAAAGGGGCAGTGTGAATCGGTCAGTGTCAGGGCTCTCAGCTCCACCAGTTCCCCACCAGAAGTTCAGCTGTTTCCTGGGCATCTCACCTGCCCCACTCTGTGCCTGGAGTAGGGGGCAGCCAACGAGACTTTTTTTTCTTCTGTTCTGGGCACAAGGGGAGCCACCGGGGCTCCTCTGAGTGGGGAGGTGGGATGGGGAACAGCCGGACTATAGCAGGAGCTCACCAGCCCTGGCTTTCCTGTCACGTTCATGGATCCAGAAGCTGTTCCTTACTTTGACCTAGTTCTGTGAGACCAAGCTATGGATTCTAGGGCTACATCTACATTGCGCAGTCTTGCACAAGAAGATATGCAAATGAGGTGCGGCGATAAATATTGCCGTGCCTCATTTACATACCTAATGAGCCGCCATTTTTATGCAAAAAACCCCTCTTACGCAAGAGCCGTTCTGCCTGAAAATAAATGGCAGAACAGCTCTTGCGCAAGAGAGGGTTTTTGTGCAAGAAGGAGCAGTGTAGACTGCTTCTTCTTGCACAAAAGCCCCGTGCGCAAAAATGGTGGCTCATTAGGTATGCAAATGAGACGCAGTGATATTCATCGCCGTGCCTCATTTGCATATCTTCTTGCACAACAATGTGCAATGTAGACGTAGCCTAGGAGTCTGCTTGTAGGGGATCAGGGAGGTGTGCACAAGAGAGTTTTCACAGTTGGATGAACAGAGGAAGAAAGGGTTCCTGCTTCTGTCTGTTCCCCTCTGCAGCCCAGCAGCATTCCTGATTGAGTTCTCTAATACCCTGTGCAATGGTCTGTGGAACGTCTGGGTAGAGGAATTATGTGGAAGGTGCTTGTTGGACAGGCTCATGGAGTTTGCAGGAGTTTGTAAAATGACAGGATGGGGGACATTTCTGTTTCATTCAGGGACACATCAGTCTAAAGTGTTAATGTTATTGGAGCTTCTGTTCCCCACTTTGGTATGCTGGACATATCTGTAATACCACAAAAATGAGAAGTAGTAGCGCTAACCCTAATAATGACTCTAGGGCCTGAATCTATGAAGGAAATTAGGCGGTACAACACTCAGCATCACAAGGCTCATTTTCAGGCACCTCGGAAATCACAGGAACAACAATATGATACATAAAGCCCTGTGACAGGGTGTATCAGTCCCACACTGAAGCTAAGGGAATTGCAGTGGGCCAGCTGACTGAGAAAGTCCCACCCCCACAGCCCTGCTGGGCATGCTCCCACTGGAGACAGACTATAAAAGCCTCTGGAGCAGCTCAGTCAGAGCAGACTGCTGAAGGGGAAGGAGGTGCTGAGAGAGCTCCAGAGACAGAAGCGAAGCCAGAACACGCAGCAGCAGCTGGACTGAGAAAAGCTACCTGAAGAGCACCAGAACCAGAAGGAGACTATGGAGAATGCAGTTGCCAGGATGGTAGGAAGTAGCCCAGGGTGGGGAATTGTCCTCCTGGTGCTCAGCGTCTTGTGGCAGGATTCCCCGCTGAGCAGGCAGGCAATCCAACAGGGCCCTGGGCTGGGACCCAGTGGAGAGGGAAGGCCTGGGTCCCCCTACTCCCTCCATAGCTAACCCATGTGGGTGAAGTTTTCCTACAGGCCTATGGACCGAATTACCCCTAGTAAAAGGGACTCGTATAGACTCTGGCTGCTAGGCCGTGTTACCCATAGTAAAGGGGATTCCTGTATGGACTCTGACCCCTAGGCCATATTACCCCTAAGAAAGGGAACTTGTGTATGAACTAGGCTATTGTGCCGTATTGCCCCTAGTAATGGGACCTGTGGGTGGACTCCAGCTGCTAGGCCATATTACCCCTAGTGAAGGGGACTTGACTCAAGAGGCCTCTGAGGATAGGTTGCCCCACAACAAGCCCATGTTAGGCATCTAGGCTTCTTATATGATGCATAGGGAGAGAGAGATGCCTAAGAATAGAATCCACAAAAGCCAGCATGCACTTTAGCCAGCTGGGAGCTGCCTAAACTAGCCAATGGGAGATGCTAACTTGAGGTCAGTGGTTACATTCCTGTCTTCGCAGGCAAATTTCCGCAAAATGTAAATGTACAGCTATGACGCTCTGTACCTCAAAGTAGTACCCTCGAACACCCATTTTCACCACTCCGATACAATTACATGTTTTGTACAAAACATGCCCTTTGAGGTTGTCATTTTAAAAGTCTTGCTCTGTTGGACTGTATCTGCTATCATTGCATGTGAAGTTATAAAGTATTAACTTCATTGACTTCAGTGGGGCAAGAGTTTCACCCCAATACAGTAAAACCTTTGTTATCTAGCACTCTGTTAACCAGAAAACTTTGTTAACCGGCATTGCCTCCAGCCACAATACTGTCACATCTTCAGGCGCATGGGCCTGGCTTGGTTTATCATGATTGGCTTAACAATTTTTTATTTAAGGAGTACTATTCATCTTTAACTCAAAATAGAAATGTAAGACCAACCGTCTCACACTACAAAACTACCAATATAAAAAACTTGAGTTTTACTATTATTGTCCATTGGTTTTTCCTAGGTTGATGGGACCCTCAGATAACCAGAATTTTTAGATAACCAGAACGCCCTAATCCCCAAGCGTGCCAGATAACACAGGTTTTACTGTATCTTAAACCAGGGAAGTCTCTCCTTAAATCTGTTGATTCCCTTTTTGAATGTCTTACTGCCCTAATTTTGCAACCACTTCTTTGGGTCTACTAGGAGGAAGAGAGGGGCTTTCACTGCTAATTTTGATGTATTAGTGTAGGCAAATGGTGGGATTGTTTAAACAAATGTAATACCAAAACATTTAACAATGAGTTTTAAAAATGAAAACAAAATAAAAGTTTCACATAAAATTTTGAAAAAGGGTATTGGAAACTAACAGAACAAAGATTTCCAATATTCAGGAGTTTATTATGTTTTCCCAACCCCTCTAGATATAATTAACTGAAAATCAAACACAGTAACATTTCAGACATATCTTTTACTGTGCTAGTTCTCACTTCTTCCCTCTTCTTTGTGCTCATCTTTTCTTTTCTCCTTTCTCCTCCCATTGCTCCCTCTCAAACCTATTCCTCCAGCCCTCTTCTCCACTTCTTTCTATTTGCTGTGCCCCTGAGTCAGACTCCCCCTCTATGCTCACATCATGTTCTTTGCCCATCTTTTCTCCAATCTGCCTCCTTCCTTTTCTACTCATCCTTACCTACCTTCTGGCTTCCTTTTGCGTTCTGCACAGTATGGGGTGGAGAAGCAGCATGGCCCAGATCTTCAAAGATACTTAGGCACCTAATCTCAATGAAAGTTAGGCATCTCAACACCTTTGGGAATCTTGGTGCACATCCTTAGGTTCTACTCTAGCAGAACCTACTCTTTCCCTTCTGTGTAGAAGCAAGAAGAGAGTTCCCAGAGAGAACTGGTTGAAATATCCAATACCTTTTTTTTTTCCCTAGGCAACTCAATTTTTGATGAAAACCTCCACACAAAAATAAGTATCTAATTACCCTATGATCCCACAGCCTTTAACATGTGCTTCCATGGTGAACACTTTCTGTAAAACTAAGTTGTGAAGTGAAGCCATAATATTGCTGTGGACATGTGAAATTATATTTCATGAAGTCATATAATTACATAGCTATAATTTCATTTTGTAGCAATGAGAAAATGGTGTCTTAGGCCTGGTCTACGCTAAAAGAGGAAAGTCGACTGAAGGTACACCACTCTAGCTACATTAATTATGTAGCTGGAGTTGACATATCTGAAATCACATTTTGTGTTTCCATACAGCGGGAGCAAACTCTCCCATCGGCTTCCCTTACTCTTTGTGAGGAGTAGAACTACCAGTGCCAAATTGGGGCACCCTCTCAGTTTGAATTAGCAGGTCTTCACTAGACCCACTCATTCGAACCCTGGCAGATCAACCGGGGCAGTGTCGATCTTTTGTGTAGTGTAGTCATGGCCATAGTGAACTACCCTTATTTCTTAAAGGCTCAGAAATATCTCCACCAAAATATTACCAGTATACAGTCCGTGTTTTACAGAATATAAAATACCTTTTTTCCCCATTATCCCAACCTTCTTTGCTCTATTTGTTCTTCTCTTTCTTCCCTAAGTACTAAAGCATTCCAAAATATATTTATAGCTACAAATGGTTGCTAACTGTTCAGGAATCTGTCCTTTTGCACTCACCTTACATTTATTTCAGAATTATTAGGATTTTCCATCAGAAAAATTGTATGCTGAAGCTTTATAAATCATGATTCTACTTCTGTATGAATCATTCACTGCATAAGCATCATCAGATGTAAGAGTACAAATGACTAATCCCCCAGACCTCATCTTTACTAGAAAATTTTGGCATTTTTCTGATCCAAAGTCAACAGAAAGGTTCCTAATGGTTCGTATGGACCATAGGTCAGACCCCTTACAACATTCGTTCAAGCACTTGATATGCTTGTGAATTGTTTTATTCACATTTTCAATCTTGGATGTCAAAATATTTATCCTGTTGATTTCAGAATTTTTATTTGTGTAGTAAGGCACTAACTCATAGAAATAAAGATATTAAAATCAGGTCTTATATAACCAAGCTAGAAGATTTACCCAACGTTGCTGGTGTCCGTAACTCAACTAATTTTTGTTTTTTGGAAAATAAAATGAAAATGTACATGATTCATTTAAAATTTAAATCATTGCTCTGGGGTGGGGCTAACGATGAGGGATTAAGTATGCAGGCTGCCCTGACAGAAGAGGCCTACCCCAGCTCTTTCTCACTGTGGCAGCTTAGGGCCAGGTGAGAAACACCTTTCCATGGCTGCTGCAGCTCCAGTGGGCACAGCTGGGGGAGGGGTGTATATTCCCAAGCTGGGACAGGTCCAGGTTCATCTGCCCTCTGCACTCCCCACGCAGAGTGAAGAATGGAGCAAACTGTGCAACACACAAAAACCTGTTGGAGAACACTTTAATCTTCCTGGACACTCATTAATGGATCTCCACGTCGCCATTTTTGTTTCAGACCAATTCCACAAGCCGAATACACAGAGAAGGGTTGGAACTTAACTTAATTCACAAGTTTAATTCTTATGCAATGGTAAGAACTGGGATATCAGATGGCTCACACGTTATCTTGCACATCTTAATGACTTAACCAACCAACCAAACAATGAAGGTGCTAATGGTTCTTGATGTCTGTGTAAAATCTGGTGTTGGTCATCTTCCTTTCCAAGTGCAAACTAATGGTTCTTATCAGCCTCTTGTAACTATTTAGTCTTTAAGGTGCTACTAGACTATTTGTTGTTTTAAGATTTTCCTGTTGCAGACTAACTGGGCTATCCCTCTGAAGCTTATCTACTGACTGTCTCTTTTTTCTTCTTCCCCTGCATTTTTTTTCCTCCCCCCCCCCCCCCTTCCCTTAGGGTACAGCTACACTAGCTCGTTAGTTCGAGCTAGGTAGGGTAATGAGGGCAAGCGGAGTTGCAAATGAAGCCCGGGATTTAAATATCCCGGGCTTCATTTGCATGTTCCCGGGCGCCGCCATTTTTAAATCCCCCTTAGTCCGAACTCCGTGCCTGCGGCTACACGCGGCACGGACTAGGTAGTTCGAATTAAAGATCCTAATTCGAACTACTGTTATTCCTTGTGGAATGAGGAGTAACGGTAGTTCGAATTAGGATCTTTAATTCGAACTACCTAGTCCGTGCCGCGTGTAGCCGCAGGCATGGAGTTCGGACTAAGGGGGATTTAAAAATGGCGGCGCCCAGGAACATGCAAATGAAGCCCGGGATATTTAAATCCCGGGCTTCATTTGCAACTCCGCTTGCCCTCATTACCCAACCTAGCTCGAACTAGCGAGCTAGTGTAGCCGTACCCTTATTTATTCTTGGATCTGGACTTCCAACTCTCCTGTCATCTGAAGAAGTGGGTTGTACCCATGAAAGCTCATGATATCATCTACATGTTTTGTTAGTATTTAAGGTGCTACTAGACTATTTGTTGTTTAAGTTTTTTTCTACAGACTAACTTGACTACCCCCTGACGCTTTTGTCTATGAAGTTATGCTAATTTCAAAGTTATAAGTGGTGATATTTTTGCTTTTTTATCTAGAGTAGGGTTTTGGTGGATTTCACTTATCAAATATTGATATACATTGTTTTCATGAGACTTGCTTGTGTTTTTATTTTTAAAACTTTAGCAAGGTCTTGAATACATTGTAACATTCCCCCCACTTTTCTATATAGTCTGAAATCTTGCCACCTGAGCCTTGTAAATTTCCTCTTCTCTAACCCCAGAGGCATTTTAGTTGATTCCAAACATTCTGGCTGTAACTTGCCAAATTACAGAAAATATAATTGGTCTTAATTATAGGTTTGTCATTAAAAGTTGACTTGACCAGAACAAAAGTTATTCATCCATATATATTTTTTAAAAGATTGTCTTTACATACCCACATTCTTATCTCTGTCCATTTTCCCTTCATTTTTTTCAAGGTGCTGAACTAGCTTAAGTGCTATACAGGTAGATGATCAACCTTTAGCAATATGTCAATATGCATTGAGTGGGATGGGGAAAGGTGGGTCTGTCCACCAACTTGGGGACTAGACACTCAGCTCTGTTTTAGCCTTCTGCTCAAGTTCTTATTGCCACAGAAACACAAGAAATACAGAAAAATAACAGCATTAGTCCTGATCCAGACTAGCATTGTGGGGTCCTCTACCTCCCAATAGCTCAAGGTTCACAGCCCTTCTTTAGCCTCAGGGAGACCACAGTGAGTGAGTGCATCTCAGGAAAATGTTTCTCTCTCCTAGTTCTCCTTTTCTTACACAGCTAGGTCCTCACTTATATCTTTCAGTTGGGAATTGGAGCCAATCATTTGTTGCTTAGTTGGATCAACTGATCACCAACACCTGCCTATCCAGTGCTCCCTAGACCAGGACTTATAGCTCCCTGGTTTCCCAGGCATTTAAAGGAGGAGAGCACAATGGTGTGAGTGTACTTTTATTTGTGCCTGGGTGTTTAGTATTGTCATATGTTACAGGGCTTGTGTTTATTTTGATATGTATTGAATCATTTACCCAGTGTGTTTAGACAGGCACCTCAAGTTATTTAAAAACTCCAAGTAAGTAAATTTAATTCCTTATTCAACCTCTTTCTTCCAAGACAGATTTGGAGGCACATCTTTGAATATCTAGCCATGTGAGTTTGTGTATAGTACATTTCTACTTCAAATGCATAGCAAAATTAGTTAGCTGGAATATCCAAAGGCAGAGTCAGCTATTAGGCCAATTTGAATGTTTTAGGACTGACAGACCTTAGGATAAAAAGCAGGCCTATGTAACAACATTATCTTGAAAATAATACAGTAAATACTGTACTGAATATGATGAAATAAATGGTTTATGCCATCTACTGGTCTGGCTAGGGTATGCATTTTCACACTAAAGAAAAACCAAGAGTGAATTTTATTGTAGCACAGTCTGTAGCGCAAAACAGTAACTCATCCTGCTCACCACAACCAGCTAATGTGCTTAATGGTATTAAACCTTATCTACAATATGTGCCGCAGTATGTGATGTTTAAAATGTGTTAATTGAAATATTGTCTTGCTTTAAAACACCCCATTTCCCTAATGTAGAGTAGACTTTCCAT
Organism: Pelochelys cantorii; assembly: GCA_032595735.1. Lineage (NCBI taxonomy): Eukaryota > Metazoa > Chordata > Testudines > Trionychidae > Pelochelys > Pelochelys cantorii. The sequence goes on from CM064328.1 coordinate 181,854,192, forward strand.
CTGTCCACCTTTTTTCAGGATCCACATTTTTTCTGAGGTAGCTGTCCCATGAAATCAGTAAAGGTGCCAGTTTTATGGGCTCAGCAGCATCCCAAACAGTTATGCTACATTTTTGTACATTAAAGGTGGCAACCTAGTCTAAACAGGGTCTAGAAGCATTTCTTATTATGGGCAGTTTGAGTTCATTTACCCAGATTTCTTCTTAACTGAGTTTAAATAGCCACAGCTGAACATGGTTTCAACTGTGGCCAAACTGGGTTCTAATCTGGCCACTGTGGGTGCAGGCAAACTATGTTAAAATGCCTTGGAGAGAAAAGAATTCATATCACCTTGAGTTATAATAGTGTGAAACACATTTCCCTCCCTATATAGTGGTTTGATGTTTACATAAATGTAAAGGGTACAGTAAAAGATGCTGGTAAAAAGGGTGAAATGCAGCTTTATGTGGCACCCTTTAATCTGAAATGCCTCAGTATGCCATAGTCTAATAGTAGGCTACTGTATTTTCCTGTTTTTATGAAACCCTGACTCATCAAAAGTCTCAGATGTCCACTCAGACTTCTGTGAAATTGAGATTTATTTGCATTTGAAATTACACCAGCCATCAGTCTAGCATTAAAGATTGAGTATTCAGTTATTTTCTTTCAATTCAATACTACCACTTCAATATAAAAAACAATTTCATTATTTGTTCTTAGTATTATTGTTACCAGACTCCTACAAACTCTTTCAGACTTGCATTTTCATTGTTGTGTATTTTATTACCCTTGAAGTAATGTTACTGGAGTAGATATTCACTACTACAGTATGGGGATGAGGATTCTGTACCTCCATGCCAAACACAGCTGGCAAAATGCTCAGTCTGGTTTCTTTGACTGTGTTGTCTGCAATGACTTAATCCTAGATGAAGAGGCAGTGTGGTTTAGTAGAAAGAGAACAGGATTCAGGAAATGGCACTTCTATTCTTAGCCTTGCCACTAGGTTGCTATCAGCAGTCACTTCATCTGTCTTTGCCTCAGTTTCACAATCTGTAAAAAGTAGTGATAATGGTACTGATTGCCTTTGTAAAGCACTTAGGGCATGTCTTCTTACTGGAAGATCGATGCTCTGGAGGTTGATCTTCTGGCATTCAATTTAGCTGGTCTAGTATACACCTGTAAATAGAATGTTGAGGGCAGCTCCTACCAGTGTCCAGTACTCCTCCTTTTGTGAGGAGTAAGGGAAGCCCAACAGGAGTGTTTGCTCCCATCGACCTTGCACAGTGTGGATGCCGCCAAGGCTTGGTTTCAGGTAAGCCAACTGCAGCTACATGTTTTATGTAGCTAAAGTTGTGTACCTTAAGCTGACTTTCCTGGTCTAGTGTAAACCAGGCCTTAGAGATCTACTGACGGAAAGTGCTATATCAGAGTTATTAGATGGATATTTTGTGCATATCTACATTTGAGGCCCAGTTGCACGTCCAGTGGAATGCCTCCAGCAAGGTGTGAATATCCTCAAATGCCTCAGGTTATGGATTGTGTTTGGCTTCCTGGTGATATTTATGGTACCAGAAGTTTTGTATCATCCTTTGTAGACAGTGGTACATATGACTGATGTATTTTTTGAGAGTTATCAAACTCCCCACTTACTATGACATCAGGTCAAAAATTAGTAGAGTGAATACATGAGGTATTGGGTTATACTTTGAAGGCAACATCCTAGCCTAGACCTATTGAAATTAGTGGCCAAGCTCCTCTTGAATCCAGTGAGGTAAGATTTCAAGAGTTCCAAAAAGAATTCAAAACACCGATGATAAAAATCGCCTTTAAAATACACAGCTTTTAATTTTTTTTCTCTTGTAATAGCAGGAGCTACACAAGATGTCCTTATTTGCTCTTCCATGATTGATTTCTATAATTATGTGTAAATAAATTACAGTAAGTGCACAGATAATGCAATTACATGAACAAATAGTTAATTATGGTCAGATTATAGTAATTATGATAATAGAAATTGCTCATGCAAATTAAGTGCATAATTGCACATCTAACTTGTTTAAAAAATCAGGCTACAATTCTCAGTCTCAGTAATGTTCCTTTCTATGCATATTATTTCCCAATGAATTTTCTTTATATTTCAATTTTACTTTATTTTCTTTTGGAGATTGACAGATAATACCACAGGAAAAAAAATTTTCAGCTGCTACTCCTAGATCTGAAAAAGAGAATATTCTCAAGTGCCTTTAAAGACAGCTTCTTTCTTATTAATGACCATGCGTATTTCTTCTTCAGCTAGGTCTGACTATACATAAGCAGGGGAGCCTATAGGCTCGCTGGGCCTCTGGGCACTGTGAGAGGGCCTGGCGCTGTACACCTGGAAGGGGTGGGGCCTTGGGCAGAAAGGATGGGACTCGGGCACCACCCACATGGCCTGGCAGGGCCCCCCTCCCCGCTGGCTCTTGGAGGCAGCTGGAACACACTGCTTTTTAATCAGCAGGCCTCTGGTCAATTATCCCCTTTGGCCCCTGCCCACTTCCCCTCATCTGCAGGTCTGTGCCTACAGAATGGATTATCCCTGGTACAAGTGAAGTTTTATTCTGCAAACAGGAATTTCCTGCCTTCCCTCCTCTCCCCCATTTAATACATTTTCTGAGTATTTGCACCACTTGAAAGGCCTTGACTTTGGCTTGGACTCCCTGTATTAGGAAATTTTACAGACAGATATTTTTGGCAAGGACTTAATCATGTTTTCTGTTGTGATCAGAGAACACCTTTTAACAATGGGCAAATCTGAATTTGTTTCTCAATTTTGTCTCTTTAATATGCTCAACATGCTGGATTCATGATCTGAGCTTGCGAACAGGGAGTTTAGAGAGGGAGTTCTCCAGGTAAAGGAGAAGCAGATACAGGACTCTTGAGGGAAGTGTGTGTTGTCATTGGGGCTTTCTTACTGTGTGCTGAGCTTGTGTTTTGTGAGTGAGGGTTGGTGTGTGTTCTTTTGTTGTTTTTGTTTGTTTTTCCCCTGTGTTTGTGAGTGAGACTTTTCCCCCCCCCCCACTTCCCCTTTGCCCTCCCCCTCCCCTTCATGGAGTGTGTGCTGTGATTGGCTTCTAATTAGAGTTTGAATTCTAGAAGCCTCTGCTGATTGGCTGAGCCTTGGTAGGGGAAGGGACTTTCAGGCAGTCCAGGTCTTTATAAGGCTCCTTGGGCAAGCGACCAAGGAGCTTGCGAACAGGTGAGTGCTAACAGGGAGCTTAGAGAGGGAGCTGGGAAGGGCGCGAGGTTCTCTTGCCTTTCTTTTAAATCCTTTCTCCAGGACAGCAGGGATGGATGGTGATAGGTCTGCTGTTGTTACCTGCACAGAGTGTGCCATGTTTGTCTTCCTCCCGGAAGAAAGAACGGATTTCATCTACACTAAGTGCAAGCTGGTCGCCATTTTGGAAGAAAAAATTAGAGGACCGGAGGCCCAAGTGTCGACCCTACGCTCGATCAGAGAGGATGAAGACTTCCTCGATAGAAGGCAGCATTTAATCCTTCAAGCACGGGAGGCGGAAGAGTCAGAGAGGGCAGTACGTGACCAGGAAGAGAACTGGCAGCATGTAACTTCTAGAAGGGGAAAAAGGCCAGCATGGGAATCCCCCAATGCTAGAGAGGTAAGTAATTGCTTTCAGGCTCTCTCCACAGGCTCTGCGGTGGTGAATGCTTTGGAAGGGACCTCACAAGGAAGAAACCGGAAGGGAACAACATCTACTGGAAGGCATGGGATGCGTAGTCCTAGGGATGGGGGTTCCACGGCCACCACCCCCAAAAGAAAATGACGGGTGGTGGTGGTCGGGGACTCCCTCCTAAGAGGGACTGAGCCATCCCTCTGCTGTCCGGACCTGGAATCTCGAGAGGTGTGCCGCTTACCGGGAGCTCGCATTCAGGATGTGACTGAGAGGCTTACCAAACTGAAGGATATTCGGATCGCTACCCCTTCCTGCTTCTCCACGTGGGAACTAACGATACGGCCAAGAATGACCTTGAGCGGGTTACTGCGGATTATGTAGCGCTGGGAAGAAGGATCCAAGAATTTGGAGCGCAAGTGGTGTTCTCGTCCATCCTCCCTGTTGAAGGGAAAGGACTGGGCAGGGATTGTCGAATTGAGGACGTAAATGCGTGGTTGCGCAGGTGGTGTCGCAGAGAGGGCTTTGGTTTCTTCAACCATGGGACTCTGTTCCGGGCACAAGGATTGTTAGGAAGAGATGGGATCCACCTAACGAAGAGAGGAAGGAGCATCTTCGCGGGCAGGCTTGCAAACCTAGTGAGGAGGGCTTTAAACTAGGTTCGTCGGGGGACGGTGACCAAAACCCTGAGGGGAGTGGGAAAGTCGGATACCGGAAAGAAATGCAGAGAGGAACGAGCAAGAAAGGAGGACCCCGGTTTCGAATGGAGACGATAGGGCGATCAACTGGTTACCTGAGGTGTTTGTACACTAATGCGAGAAGCCTGGGCAACAAACAGGAAGAACTGGCGGCCCTGGCCCAGTCCAATAAATATGATTTAATTGGGATAACAGAGACTTGGTGGGATGACTCGCATGACTGGAGCGCTGTCATGGAAGGGTATAAACAGTTCAGGAAGAACAGGCAGGGGAGAAAAGGAGGAGGAGTTGCACTATATGTAAGAGAGCACTACGATTGCTCTGAACTCCAGCATAAAGAGGGAGAAAAACCTGTTGAGAGTCTATGGGTTAAGTTTAAAGGAGCAAACAACAGCAGTGATGTTGTGGTTGCTGTCTGCTACAGGCCACCGAATCAGGTGGATGAGGTAGATGAGGCTTTCTTCGGACAACTGAGAGAAGTTTCCAGATCGCAGGCCCTGGTTCTCGTGGGGGACTTTAATCATCCTGACATCTGTTGGGAAACCAATACGGCAGTACACAGGCAATCCAGGAAGTTTTTGGAGAATGTTGGGGATAACTTCTTGGTACAAGTGCTGAAGGATCCGACCAGGGGCCGTGCGCAGCTTGACCTTCTGCTCACAAACAGGGAGGAACTAGTAGGGGAAGTAGAGGTGGGTGACAACCGGGGAAGCAGTGATCATGAGATGGTAGATTTCAGGATCCCGACCAAAGGAAGAAAAGAGAGTAGTAAAATACACATCTTGGACTTCAAAAAAGCAGATTTTGACTCCCTCAGAGATCTGATGGGCAGAATACCCTAGGATGCTAACATGAAGGGGAAAGGAGTCCAGGACAGCTGGCAGTATTTTAAAGAAGCCTTATTGAAGGCACAGAAAGAAACCATCCTGACGCGTAGCAAGAGAGGCAAAAATGGTAGGAGACCGGATTGGCTTACGGGGGAAATCCTTGATGAACTTAAGCACAAAAAGGAAGCTTACAAAAAGTGGAAACTTGGACAAATGACCAGGGAGGGGTTTAAATGTATAGCTCGAGAATGCCGGGGGGTTATCAGGAAGGCGAAAGCGCAAATGGAATTGCGACTGGCTAAGGATGTGAAGGATAACAAGAGAGGTTTCTACAGGCACGTTAACAAGAAGAAGGTGATCAGAGAGGGTGTGCGGCCCCTACTGGATGAAGGAGGTAACCTAGTGACAGATGATGTGGGGAAAGCTGAAGTACTCATTGCTTTCTTTGCCTCTGTATTCACGGACAAGGTCAGCGCAGAAGTCCAGGAGCCAAGTGATGCAAGATGGGATGAAGATGGACAGCCCGTGGTGGGTAAAGAACAGGTTAGGAACTATTTAGAAAAGCTAAATGTACACAAATCCATGGGTCCGGACTTAATGCATCCGAGGGTACTGAGGGAGTTGGCAAATGTCATTGAGGAGCCTTTGGCCATTATCTTTGAAAAGTCGTGGAGATCGGGAGCAATCCCGGATGATTGGAAAAAGGCAAATGTAGTGCCCATCTTCAAAAAAGGGAAGAAGGACGATCCAGGGAACTATAGGCCGGTCAGTTTACCTCGGTTCCTGGAAAAATCATGGAAGGGATCCTTAAGGAATCCATTTTGAGGCACTTGGAAGAGAGGAAAGTGATTAGGAATAGTCAGCATGGATTCACAAAGGGCAAGTCGTGCCTGACCAATTTGGTTAGCTTCTATGATGAGGTAACTGGCTCTGTGGACGTGGGAAAGTCAGTGGATGTGATCTACCTTGACTTTAGCAAGGCTTTTGATACGGTCTCCCACAATATTCTTGCCAGCAAGTTAAGGGAATGTGGATTGGATAAATGGACAGTAAGATGGATAGAAAGATGGCTAGATGGCCGGGCCCAGCGGGTAGTGATCAACGGCTCGATGTCAGGATGGCGGTCGGTTTCTAGTGGAGTGCCCCAAGGTTCGGTTCTAGGACCGGTTTTGTTCAATATCTTTATTAATGACCTGGATGAGGGGTTGGATTGCACCCTCAGCAAGTTTGCAGATGACACTAAGCTAGGGGGAGAGGTAGATACGCTTGAGGGCAGAGATAGGGTCCAGAGTGACTTAGACAAATTGGAGGATTGGGCCACAAGAAATCTGATGAAGTTCAACAAGGACAAGTGCAGAGTCCTGCACTTGGGACGGAAGAATCCCAAGCATAGTTACAAGCTGGGGACCAACCAGTTAAGTAGTAGTTCTGCAGAAAAGGACCTGGGGGTTACAGTGGATGAGAAGCTGGATATGAGTCAACAGTGTGCCCTTGTAGCCAAGAAGGCTAATGGCATATTAGGTTGCATTAAGAGGAGCATTGCCAGCAGATCCAGAGATGTCATTATTCCCCTTTATTCGGCTCTGGTGAGGCCACATCTGGAGTAGTGTGTCCAGTTCTGGGCCCCCCACTACAAAAAGGATGTGGACGCATTGGAGAGGGTCCAACGGAGGGCAACCAAAATGATTAGGGGCCTGGAGCATATGACCTATGAGGAGAGGCTAAGGGAGTTGAGTCTGTTTAGTCTGCAGAAGCGAAGAGTGAGGGGGGATTTGATAGCAGCCTTCAACTTCCTGAAGGGAGGTTCCAAAGAGGATGGAGAGAGGCTGTTCTCAGTAGTGACAGATGGCAGAACAAGGAGCAATGGTCTCAAGTTGTGGTGGGAGAGGTCCAGGTTGGATATTAGGAAAAACTATTTCACTAGGAGGGTAGTGAAGCACTGGAATGGGTTACCTAGGGAAGTAATGGAGTCTCCATCCCATAAGGTATTTAAGTCTCGGCTTGACCAAGCCCTGGCTGGGTTGATTTAGTTGGGATTGGTCCTGCCTAGAGCAGGGGGCTGGACTTGATGACCTTCTGAGGTCTCTTCCAGCTCTATGGTTCTATGATTGTTTAGGTTCACCCGAGCAGTGGGCGGCAAAGTATCCTTCACCTCCTGAAGTACGCGCCAGGGAGTACGTAGGGTGCAGAGCCCCATGTGTTGGGCTACGGGGAGCATGGGGCTCGGCTGTCAGCTTGCGCCGCTTGCTTGCAGCCTGCGGCACAGCTGAGCGGCGTGGCGCCACGGACCTGGGCTGGGGCCAGGGCTCGCGCTGAGAGGGAGCTGGAGAGCAGGGTGGGGTAGGATTGCAGTGTCACGCCCCACAGGGTGCAGCGTCGGGGGGTGGGGCTTAGGGGCATTGGATAAAGGAGGGGGGAGGCGAGCAGGGAGGGAGCGCGGGAGGGGAAGCGAGGAAGTCGGATTCCTCCTCCCCCCCTTTGGAGAAGGAAACTCCCGAAGTTCCAGGCTGGTGGGACTGGGGGCTGTCGGTTCCTGCCGGGGAGATGTGGAAGGACGTGCTTATGGGCGAGCCGCAGTGGTGGTCAGGGGTAGGAAGTAAACCAGGGGAGGGCGCCCCTGCCAGTGCCCGCAGGCTGGCGAGTTGCGGCAAGAGCCCTGTCAGCTGGACAGGAGTGTGTTTGAACCTGTCCTTAGGTCCCTGGGCTGGGACCTATGAGAGAGGGCGGGTCTGGGTCCTCCTACCCCACCACTGAGGGGTGTATGTGTAGCCGGACCAGTGGACCGTCTGGTCGGCGGGACAGACCCAAACGTCCACGTGGAAGGACGAGTTAAAGGTGCACAGACAATTTAAAGGAGCGCAGGACAGCTAAAAGACACACAGGGGTGGGGGAGAGGGGTTCTCTATCCCCGGTGATATTGACCCTATGTGACACTGACACACATCCATAATTGAACTGCAAAGGTTCTGTGACTCTCATTAGGTCAGTACAATTGCTTAGAAATCGTCAGTAATAATTTCACTTGAAATGCAACTTACTCGACTTCAGTATCTGCTAGAGTTACAAGTATCTTGCCTTAAAATGTCTTGAACACAGTATGTGGTAGCTTACTGGTGTGATATTTGACAGTTTCAAAACAGGGACTGCATCATGTCAGAACACGAGCAAGAATTATAATGAATCACTTCTTTCTAAACCCAGTTCTTTCAGAAATGTAGAATATTGGATCTTCCTAGAAGCAACTAAGGCTTTATCTACACTGCGAGTTTTTTCCGCAGAAAATATGCTAATGAGGGACTCATTAGCATATTTTCTGCTGTTTCTTTTTGCACAAGGGGTTTTTGCGCAAAATGAAGTAGTGTAGCCGCTTCCGTTTTGCGCAAAATCCCTGTTTTGCGCAAGATCTTAATGCCTGTCCCAGAAAGGCATAAGGATCTTGCGCAAAACAGGATTTTTGCGCAAAATGGAAGCGGCTACACTGCTTCTTTTTGTGCAAAAACCCCTTGTACAAAAAGAAACGGCAGAAAGTATGCTAATGACATTGCGACTTATGCAATGAGTCTCTCATTGGCGTGTTTTCTGCCACAAAAACTCAGTATAGACAAAGCCTAATGGAACACACATTCCACTTATATCAGTAATGTTTTGTGGTTCTGAGACTAAATTCTTTCTTCAAGCACGACTCCCATTAAAAATCAAACCCTAAGGCCTCAATCTTTAAGGGACATTCTTGTACTATTCCAGCAGAGAAAAGCGTCCTAAATCTAATGTAGCCAGCCATTGAAGGATTTCCTCTGCATAAGTGTAAAGCCTACACAACCTTTCCACCAACATGGGGATAATGGCTAGGGGAAAAGGAGCATGGCCAGCACATACCTCTGCCCTCATGATCTTTATTTTCCAGAATGGTCCTAAGGACTACAGGCCTCCAGCATAAAACAGAGCAACTTTCAGGTTGCTCTACTTCATACCCAGAACCAGCCAGGCACCAGGATGGGCTTAGGTTGAAGGGGCAGCAAAGGTGACTCCTCTTAAGCTACACCAAGTGCTCCTTAGACATAACTCAGGATTTGGGCACAAGCATCTACAAAAGGAGACTAAAAATGCCTCTGTAGATCCACAATTTCCAGTCACACTATGCACTCTGTGATTGATTTATCTAAATGTATTATGCCTGTAGTACAGATTTGTGTATTCCTTGAATCGGCAGCCACACACTCTTGCCAGAGAACCATGTTCTGGAAGTTTTCTATTTTTTAAAATTATATTTCTAGCACCTTTGGAAGATTTCTTTGCAACCAAACACTATAAACCAATACAGAGTTGTTTTGAGTCTGCAGACAAGCAAAAGCAATGAGAATTGCCGCATTCATAACAATGGAATGTTTACTCTGAAACCTATTGGCAATTTAATGTCAACATCATTTACTATTTCACTGATGCTTCATTTTGTTAGAAACATCCCTTAACAAAAATTTGCTTTTCCATCATTGCTGGATACAATAGACCATAATGAGATGTGGAAACAGTGAGTGGGACAGCTGGTTTCTGTCATGGATTTACAGAGTGGGAGAGAAAGATCTCAGGCCTAGAAATCATCTGTGCCTATGCTCACAAGGGGAGGGGAAAGAGGAAATTCGTCCTCTCCCTGTGCCAAAACATTCAGACACATCTTGGTTGCTCAGAAAGCTTCCCATGAAGCAGGTTGCTTTGCACCACCCTTATGCGAGTAAGTGGTTAAAATACCATAAATAGACTACATTTTTTTCTTTGCTGTGGGTTTTTTCTGACAACACTGTGAAGTTACAATACATGCCACAGAGCTTCTCTTCCACTTATTCTATAATTTTTCCCCTTTATAGTAGGTTCTCCATTATGTGTCGCTGCTACATATTTGCTTCTAAATGTCTCTGACCTCTGTTGACTCCTTGAACCTCCATTACATGGATGGCCGGCATCAAGGACTGAACCAGGGACTTTCAGAGAGAGAAAAATATGAGCATGAGCTGAAGAGCCATGGTCTTGTAACTGAGGCTGTAATAGACTCATAGCCAAACAAATAAGGCATAGGGGAGGACTTGTAGCACATCTTCATTAGTAGATTACTTTAGGCCTGGTCCTACAGCTTGTCTCAGGTCTCATCAATCCTGGCTGTTGCAGCCCTACTGAAAATCTCATCACAATCTTTACTGCTATCCTTGCAGCTTTACTCCTGCTTTTGGTCTGATAACCCTCGTAGCATTTATTCTTTTTCCTTCTATGCTTTGCACTAATCAGTTAAGATTTGTTTCAGCCATGGTCAAGAATGTGATTACACCTAGAAAAGTCTCTCTCTTCTCAGTTTATTTTCCACATATGCCTTTTCCTTGAAGAGGTAAGGACAATATTTGGTGGAGATGGGCTCCTGCCCTGCTCAAAATATCTGGGTCTAGGCCCAGATTTCAAGTGCCACCAAAGTCTGGGGATGTTTGATTCTGGGGTTGCTTACAACAATCCTAGAAAGAAGTCAGTGTGATATTCACAGCCAAGTTCAGCAGCTGGAAGCAGCTGAAGTGTGAAGATGCTTGGAGCTGAGATTTTGTTCTCTAACAAGGATTATATGAGTTTGATTCACTAGCCTTTTTTTTTAAAAAAATTGTATTAATGCTTGATGCACATACAGACAAACATACATGTTTTTCATGATGTTCAACTGTAACGTATTTAAACCCATTCCAACTAAGACTTTAATGCAACTTCTTATTTAGAATCTCCCCTTAAAATGGCAGCACAGGCATGAGAGAGGACCCTGAGGAAAGGCTGGGACCAGTGCTGCTGAACAGACACAGGTTCTGTGATTCATGCAAGACAGAGAACCATTTTCCACTATTTGTAAGATTTCTTTTCCCCTGACTGCAATAATAGAAAAATTTCATAGTCCCAAGTCACATTTCCCTAAGATATGACAGAAATAAATAGCAGAAGCAAGCAAGGGAAATAAACATTGTAAAGAAACAATGCTATATAAAGCACAAATCTCTTTCTGTGCCTTTCTGTAAAGGTCCTTCTTTCTCCCTCTTTAACCTCTGGCAAGGAGACAAGACATCTTCCAGATTTCCACTGATTTATGAGAAAAATAACTGTGACTAGAGACCTCAGTTTGCATACACAAAAATTCTGGCATATGAAGTGGATAACAATGTGCCCACCAACCTGATTTGTATGCAAAATTGCTTGTTTGCATTTACAAATGTGAGCTGTGTGCACACAAATCAGGATTTTTGAAAATATATCTAGGTCAGCTGGCTCAGCTGTTTTGCCACAGCACCAGAAAAGGAAGAGAGGATGGAATTCACACTCACTCATTCTGCAGTTCTGCTCTTTCAGACCCACAGAGAACTCAGAAACATGGTTAGGAATAAAATTCCCTGCAAGCCTTCAAATCTCCTGGAAGCAATAGCTGATTTTTTTAGAATGTAATCTGTGGCTCAGTTTCCTATCTTACCATCTCTCCTGCAGGGACTTTGGGAGATTGGACAGGAATTGCCACTCTCCCACTTCTGTTTCTATTGGGACAAAAACTTCATCTGTGGATCCCCAAAGGGCGTATGCTCCCTGTCATAGATGTGCACTGTAAGAGAAGCACATGATCAGGTATCTGGAGACATTAATTATTATTGTCCTAGTTTTATTATGTATATACCATTTTTGAGAACGTTCAGGACCTCACCTTTCAGAAACCCCTTGTGAGAATCTACAATTTCATCAAAATCTGTTCATTAATGTCAATGTTGATGTGATTATTTGATGTATGTATAGGTGCGTCTACACAGCAGGGTTTAACTCAAAATAAGCTACGCAAATTGAGCTACATCAATTGCGTAGCTTATTTTGAAATTGGGAGCATCCACACAGCACTTATTTCAAAATAGAGCACTTTTCCTCCAACTTCTCTTACTCCTCGTACAATGAGGGTTACAGGAGTCGGAGTAAGAAGTCCTCCAGTTTGACAGTATTTTGACACTATTTTGAAATAACTGCCTGCTGTGTAGACGTGGACTAAGTTATTTCGGAATAGCGCTAGTTATTTCAAAATAGTGTTGCAGTGTAGATGTACCCTTTGACTGCTAATATTTTATGTATGCAGTGCTCATTCTGTGCTGACTGCTTTCCAAATACCCAATAAGGACAGTCCCTAGTCAAAGAACCTACTGGGGTTCTATGCATGGCCTGTGAGACATTTTGTTTACCATTGATTGCCAGATTCTGCTGGTTTCCATCTGTATAGTTTTTTTCCTAACAGTATTACCCAAGTAACACACGCATGTAAATCCAGGGCACGTGAAGAGAGGTCTGCCTCTGTATAAAACCATAGTATGACATGGTATGTCTTGAATACTGTGTACAGACATGGTCACCTCATCTCAAAAAAGATATATTGGCATTGGAAAAGGCTCAGAAAAGAGCAACAAAAATTATTAGGGGTTTGGAACGGGTCCCATATGAAGAGAGACTACAAAGACAGGGACTTTTCAGCTTAAAAAAGAGGAGACTGGGGGGGATATGATAGAGGTCTATAAAATCATGACTGGTGTGGAAAAAGTGAATAAAGAAAAGTTACTTACTTGTTCCCATAACATAAGAACTAGGGGTCATCAAATGAAATTAATAGGTAGCAGGTTTAAAACAAACAAAGGGAAGTTTTTCTTCATGCAGCGCACGGTTGACCTGTGGAACATTTTGACAGAGGATGTGGTGAAGATCAGGACTTTAACAGGACTCAAAATAGAACTAGGTAAATTAATGGAGGTTAGGTCCATCAATGGCTATTAGCCAGGATGGGTAGGAAAGGTGTCCCTGGCCTCTGTGTGTCAGAGGCTACAAATGGATGAAAGGAGAGGGATCATTTGATGATTCCCTGTTCTATTCACTCCCTCTGGGGCATCTGGCATCGGCCACTATTTGAAGACAGGACACTGGGATAGATGGACCTTTGGTCTGACCCAGTATGGCCTTTCTTATGTTCTTATGTGTACTGATAGCACACAACATTGACTGTGAGAGCTATATGCTCCCTCTGCCTGCAATCAAAGTGCTGCCATGATTCAATCGGCACAGCCTGCAAATTCTAGGTATGCAAGTGCAATTTGCAAACCATCTTATCCCAGGAGACCATCTTGCTTACAACAATCTTGCAGCCCACTGAGATAAAGGAGGGACACTCATGCGGCCCACTCTCTCGCCTTGGTTGCCCATCACTGGTCTAAAGACAGATACACAGCCAGTCTGAGGTTGGGAAAGAAAACAACAGGAAGCAATTAATATAATGTCAACTTTACACTAGGCATCCCGGCAGAAGTAGGTCTTAAAAAGGTATTTTAAATATACATGGACTGAGCTTGCAAATGAGCTCAGAGAGGTTGTACTGTGCATAGAGGGCCATGTGGAAGCAGACCTACAGACGACTGTATGAGAAGTTACCAAATCAGCATACAAGACTTGGAAGGTATAGAGGCAGGGCTGTCCTTAAGGTCCTACTCAGTACTATTAAACAGGTGCCCCTATGACCAATGGCAGCCTGGGTGGGGGGATGGTTTTTTAGAGCTGTGATTTTATAATCTTCAGCCACACACTAATGAAATATTTTGAAAGCAGATTTTAAACTAAGGTTCTGTAGGCTAATACGGTAAATTCAGAAACTGATAGCATATACCTGGGGTTGGCAAATGCCTGTTAAATGGTTTCATTACCACTTGAATTGCTCTTTCCTGGCTTCAGTGTTCTGCTAATAGGCCTGGCAGGCTTTTTCACTTTTAAAGTAACTAGACCCTCTCTGGAGGAAGTGAAGCCACAGAACAGGGATAAGAAGAGATGGGTAGGTGGACATTAAGACTCAGTGATGCCCCAAATTTTCAGGTGCCCTACTCAGATGCATATTCTGTATATGGGTAAAGATGGCTCTGAATAGAGGATGATGTGAAAAGTTGCGAGATGAATTCTTTCTATAATTATGTATCTTCATTTCTGCATTGTTTGAATCTATTAGGAATAAGTATTCCAACAAAATATTGTAAAAGGATCCTAATTTTCTTATCCTCTCAGGAAATTTAACTAAATTAGTTAATTTGTTTTTTTTTTCCTAATTATGCCCCTTCCTAGTAGTTCATCTACATAAATGTACAAACATAACTTAGGTTTTTAAATCATCATCACCAATTCCTAGTTCTAATATGGTGTTTATCAATAGATTGCAAGCCCACAATATCCATATTTAACAGGTAGGAAACTGAAGCACAAAGCTAGAAGTGTCTAGCTAACGTCCCCCAGCAGCTAAGTAGCAGACCCAGGAAGAAAACCTACATCTCCCGAGAGCTAGTCCAGTGCCCTAGCATTTAGACCATCGTGCCTCTCATGGTATCTAATGCTATATTTCATGAGAAAGGGATGATGCTTAGCACGAGTTACATGTACAACTGGTAGTGAAGAGGTTTAGAGATGGCATATTGTCTGGGTAGTCCCAAGGTTGTTCTATTGTTCCCCTTGATAAGACAAGGTAAGCAGACATCTAGCTTAGCCTATGATTAACTTTGCTTCTATGTGTAAATTCCAAATAAGCAACATGTACGTAAATTATCTAAAGATACTGAAATCACGATAAAAATTGCTGACGATATTACATGGATTTTGCCACTAGTGAAACAGACTATATTTTCTGGATTAATTTCTAGACTATCTTCCAGAAAACAATGTTGTCCTGGATCCTTTGTAGACAGTCAGAGTAACATAAGTATCACCTTCCACAGTGGTCTGCAAAACACTTGCTATAGTGTATTTTAAAGCTTGAAAAATGACTTTTTATGACATTGTCTAAATGGCTACATTTTGTCTGTGTTAATTTATTAGTCTGTTATCAGCCTCTCTGACAGGTACTGTAGATCACCTATCATAGTGAGAACAAACTAGCCTGACTGGTATTTTAAATCATCTCTGTTGTACCGGTCTCCGAGTATAGACAAAATGATGACACAACACTTTGTATATAATTATTACTGTTTTATAACAGTCCAAATTGCCTGGCATTTTAAATTCTCCTGGTGCTAATAACATGGACTGGCTGACTGAAACTTTGAATCACCTTTTTTTTTTTTTTAATAGCCTGGAAAGTATTATTCTCATAAATGCCTAACACCAGTTCAATTACATGGGTGCATAATGCATTGTGCCTTGCATAGGCTCTGCCTGAGCAGCTGAACCAAACCACTTTTCAGCTTCATGGTGGGTTGATTATATGTGATGTTTTGATCCTCACAATTCACAATTAGGTTCCTGACCACTATCCTCCTCTCTGACCACCTTGACATTGGAACTCCATAGCTAGGAGATTATCCTGAGATATTTTGCAGCCTTTATATTTAGTAAACAATTGTGTGGATTGCCAGACTCTGTGTAATGGGGTTATTTTTGGTATGGGAGTGAAATACTCTGGCTACTGTGCAGTTATAAGGACCTTTGCTATTAGATAGGCATTGTGGTAAAATATGTCTTGTGTAGACATATTTGGCAAAGGTTGTATGCCTTTTGAAGAACTCAAATTATGGAACACAGAAATAATGGATTTATGTGGGCTAACCCATGAGCATGCTCTATTACAGTGTTGAGTCATTTAAATAATTAGCTTATACTCAACCTTTTCTATCTAGTCTCCATTTATTTGAAAATAACCATCAAATTCATCTCCTTCACAGTTGCAGTCAAAGCTGAGCCCTGCAGAAATGAAAGGCTGGCACATACTGATCGTCTACAGTATTTTGCCCTCACTTGGGTGTACAAATGATACCATGAGATTGATTGTGATTGACAGATTGCAAATAAGAAATTAAAAGAGATGGTTTTGTGACTAAATCACTGGATTGATGTGCAAATCCCTGCTCTGCAACAGACAAGCTCTGTGACCTTGGGAAAACCATTTAATCTTCCTGGGCCTCTGTTTCTCAGCTACAAAAGCAGGAATAACAGTACTTTTCTACCCTTTTTCTTGGTTATTGAGGTCATAAGCTCTTTGGAGCATGGAATGTTTTTACTACAAATCAGTAGCATGTGTCCGTACAGCATAAGAGGGTTTACTCTGGAAGTTCTGTTGAAATATAAATAACACTAGTAAGCACATGATATATTGAATCACATCCTTTTCACGTGATCAGATCAAAAGCATGTAACATGAGGATCAAGAGGTTAATCGTGACAGACCATTCACAACTTTATTTTTTTCTCTTTTGATTTTAAACAGTTATACCAGTTAATGAAACATGTTTACATCTATCTAGGGAGCACTTATTGAAAATACCTCAGAGGAGTTATTACCTCGTGCTAGTCAAACACTTTGGTGACTTGTTTACAAAGTACCATGTTCATTAGCTAGATTGTTGTGTTGATCTTTTAACTAGATCTTTTCCTAGAAGTTACCAGAGTGTCATGTAAAATAAGTACAAAAGTGTAGAGCCACTAAAAGATTGTAAAGACACTGGACCAAGTCCTGGAGCCTATATTTATTTTCTACTCAGACCTTTACTTTCATAGTCACGCTTGCTATTATTTATGTTTTCTACTGAAATTATTGAGGTTAAAATTGTGCCTGAGTAAGCACTGATCAAGAGCTTTAAGCATTGCAGGGTATGGCCCTGTGAATTAGCTGTCTTAAATCAGGGTGGATAATGCAAGTTTCCTTTGCTTTCGGCAAGTGGTATATAACCCCAAATTTTCTGTCTCTCTCTTAAATTAAAACAATCTATGGAAACAATATTTTCAGCATCAGTAATTAAGATGTATAGCACTTTCCTATAATTTCTTCTCAGAGTATCATTTTTAATAATAGGAGGGGCAATAGTCGCAGCAGAAGTGATTCCCCATTACAGTTCATGTTTGTAAATTGACTCCCCAGACTGCATAACATTGTCTATTGGCAGAAGCTACTGTGACTTTTCAGACAGGGCAGTATTCTGTCAGGGTATGTCTACACAGCAAAGTTATTTCAAAATAACAGCCCTTATTTTGAAATAACTTTCCTAGCGTCTACACAGCCAAACTGCTATTTCGAAATAAATTTGAAATAGCGGCGTGCTTATTTCGAATTTGGGAAACCTCATTCTATGAGGAATAACGCCAAATTCGAAATAGCTATTTCAAAATAAGTGCTGTGTAGACACTTATTTCGAAATAGGGGACCTCCAGCCTTCCCAGGGTGCCCTGGGGGCCACTCCAGCCTCAACCAAGAACACTTCTCTTCCTCCCCCCCTCCCCGGAGCCTTTAAAGGGGTAGACTCTGGCCACAGTGCCTGTGCCAGCTCCAAGCCTACCAGCCCAGAGCCAGCAGTCACTGCTTCGACCCAGTGGCCCCAAAACATGAGCCAGCAAGCCACTGGCATCCAGCCCTCCACCGCTCCCCAGAAGCAGTCTGCCAGCTTCCAGGAGCCTGCCAGGGCCCGGAGAAGGTGGGCACCTTCCTAGTCCATGGTGGAGATCATGGATCTTATTCAGGTTTGGGGGGGATGCCCCCAACGTCCATGATCTCCGCACTAGATGGAGGAACACGGCCATCTATGGCAGGACAGCTGCCAGTCTGGCCACCAAAGGCCACATGCGAACTCAGGAGCAGGTTTGCATGACAATCAAGTTAATCTGGCGAGACCCCCAACCCTGAGCCCTGAGCTTCCCCTCCCCCTTCTTCCCCTTGCTTCCCCCTTCCAGCTCCCTCCTCCCAGGTTTCCCCCTCCCCGCCCCTCTCTTCTCCCCTCTCCCACTTCCTTTCCCCAGTCTCACCAGAGTTTCATTCCCTCCCCCCCAGTTTTGTTAAATAAAGAGAGTTTGTATTCATGAAAATACGTGTATTTTATTTGACATCAAGAAGGGGGGTTAGGGAGGGGTAAGTGGAAGGATGTGAGGGAGGAATGAGGCACAAGCCCACAGTGGGACAGACCAGGGAGGCTCTTAGTGCTCCTCAGGGTGGAAGCTCTCCCGCAGGGCCACCTGGATACTGACAGCCCCCCGATGGACCTCCCCGATGGCAGCCTGCAGAGAGTGCAGCCAGGCTCACAGCAATGCGTCCAAGAGAAGCACCAGAGTGCCCAGGGGCAGCTCTGGCTCCATGTTGCAGAGTACTGTGGTGTCCCGAGTGAGGGCAACCAGAGCACTCAGAGAAAATGCTTCGCTGTCCCTCATCGAGGTAGACAAGCAAGCAGGGAAACCTGAGAACTGGCTGTCCAGAGGGGAGGGGGGGTGTCCCTTCCCCTCAGATAGCCTCAGGCAGCAGCCCCACACAGTAAGTCCTGACCTGGTGCCCTGCTGGAACTGGTTCCTGCCAGCCTTAAATGCGATTCAGAGTCTGCTCAGTGTGGACGTGCTATTTCGAAATAGCAAAATGCTATTTCGAAATGCATTTTGTGTGTAGATGCGTTTTCAAAATAAGCTATTTTGAAATCACTATTTAGAAATAACACTGTATTGTAGACATACCCTCATTGTTTAGTGTTTATGTGCATCCCATCATCCGTGTACATTCCATGGCTAATGCTAAAGGGTGAGCAGGGAGGAGAGGGAGAAAAAGTGAGAGAGCATATTTAAACAGGAGAGGAAACAAAAGGCAAGACATCTGTTGCTGTTGAAACTAAATTAGAGACCAGTCTTGTCCCAGTTGATGTCAACAGGAGTTTTGCACGTGACTGTTGTGTAAAAAAGGATCATGTTCTTAGCCAGCTATTTTGTAATCATTTAATTCTTTGGAGTCACAGAGATCAAACCTCCTTTCAGGCAGGCATCATGTTTAATTGTCTATGGTTCATGCGCATGCAGCCTGATAGCTGATTTCACAAGAACAACAAGTCTGGAGGCACTTTAAAGACTAACACATTTGTTAGGCTATTAGAGCATAAGCTTGTGAGAGCTACAACTCACTTCCTCCAATGCTGAAAAGAAAAAGAAAGATAGAAAGAGGAGGAAAAAAAAGTTATAGACATGGGAGCGTAACTGTAACTTTCTTTCTTTAGCATTGAGGAAGTGAGGTGTAGTTCATGAAAGCTAATGCTCTAATACCCTAATAAATGTATTCATCTTTAAAGTGCCACCAGGCTCCTTGTTTTTGCTGAAACAGACTAATACAGACACCTCTCTGAAACCTGATTTCACAAGGTGTGTCCCTGCCCATAAAGCCCTGTGCTGGAGTAGCAGGAATATTTCCCAGAATATTTTTGGTGCTCAGGGGAGTCAGCATTGGTTCCCACACACTAAGGACCCCCTGCACTGAGTCTTCTGCTCAAATGGATGGAAACAGACCTTTGCTCATCCTTGACAGACCTCAGCCTGCTTGTAAACAGACAGCGGTGGATAAAGGAAGACGGGGGTTCCAGCCAGGGCAAAGACAAGTAGTGGTAGCTTTTGTGCAGGTGGTTCCTTCCTTCCACCATTAACCCCACCCCAAATTGGATGGGCCACTATGGGGGCATATCCATAGAGATAGCACGGTCCCAAGTTGGGGTATGTATAAAGTTCCAGGCTGCTTTCACCGAGCCCTGGAACATGACACAGTAATGTACCTATTCTGAACTAATGCATTGTGCTTTCCTCTTCTTGTAAACTTTAAAACTAGGGGCCTGTCACTAGGTGAGCTGGCCCTTTATGAAGATTGGTGCTCCGCTGCATATTCTGCCGGCTTCAGTTTGCCTTCCCAGGAGAAGGCAATATATCCCAGGATGACATAAAACAGTGTGAAGCAGAGTCAAGCCTGTTCGGCTAAAAAGGGCAGCCTCTGCTCTGAGGGAGAGATCTAGGGAGATTCCTGTAGGAGACTGTGGATTGGGGAAAGACCCTGGAAGGGGGTTGCCATTGAAGGTAGGTGAAAGGCCTGTTTGGGGATACCTGCTGTGTAGTTATCTGCAAAAAGCCTCTGAGGCTTAGAGAGCTCGATAGCAGGGCCTACTTTATCCATTGTGACTGATGTTTAATTGTTAGAATAATAAAACAGGAAGGAAATGCTGGTAATGGGGGAATGTAGCTGGCTGGTGAGCTGGCCTGATGGGTTACATATGTAGGGAAACTGAAGCAGAGGGAGGGTATGATGCTAGAGAGAAGATTATTTTACAGGGTCCTAAGTTACCAAACTTTTGTGGCTTCTTTACATGCAAGCTATGCAAAAATTATTGACTTAGCCCTTGTAAAAGGTAATTCTAACAGAAGTCCCCAAGATAGAAAACAAAGTCTGTGCTTCAGCAACCCTACCTTGTTTGTAATGAAAGGTCAAGCTTTGCTTCCCTGTATTTAGATAAGGAATGATGCTGGCATCATTAGTACTTCATGGACCATAATTAACAAGTACCCTCACTGGAAAAGATTGGAGACCTCTCCTAACAAGAGGGACTACAATCCTTTCTTTGATCATTGCTGTGATCCTTTTGGATTAAACTGCATCTGATAACTGAAGACCAGATGTAACTGTGTGGCTATGGTGTTGGAAATGACTTTGTTAGTGAGGGGTAATGAATCTCTAATCCTTAGTTGCAATAACTCTCTCCAAACACAGCAGAGTTCCACACATTCATGGGGCTTGTTTATTCCATCTTCTGCATTAGTAAGAAGAGGAGGGGAAGGTCTTCAAAAGTCTTACAAGTCATAGAATCATAGAACCATAGAGCTGGAAGAGACCTCAGAAGGTCATCAAGTCCAGCCCCCTGCTCTAGGCAGGACCAATCCCAACTAAATCAACCCAGCCAGGGCTTGGTCAAGCCGAGACTTAAACACCTCTAGGGATGGAGACTCCATTACTTCCCTAAGTAACCCATTCCAGTGCTTCACTACCCTCCTAGTGAAATAGTTTTTCCTAATATCCAACCTGGACCTCTCCCACCACAACTTGAGACCATTGCTCCTTGTTCTGCCATCTGTCACTACTAAGAACAGCCTCTCTCCATCCTCTTTGGAACCTCCCTTCAGGAAGTTGAAGGCTGCTATCAAATCCCCCCTCACTCTTTGCTTCTGCAGACTAAACAGACCCAACTCCCTCAGCCTCTCCTCATAGGTCATATGCTCCAGGCCCCTAATCATTTTGGTTGCCCTCCGTTGGACCCTCTCCAATGCGTCCACATCCTTTTTGTAGTGGGGGGCCCAGAACTGGACACACTACTCCAGATGTGGCCTCACCAGAGCCGAATAAAGGGGAATAGTGACATCTCTGGATCTGCTGGCAATGCTCCTCTTAATGCAACCTAATATGCCATTAGCCTTCTTGGCTACAAGGGCACACTGTTGACTCATATCCAGCTTCTCATCCACTGTAACCCCCAGGTCCTTTTCTGCAGAACTACTACTTAACTGGTTGGTCCCCAGCTTGTAACTATGCTTGGGATTCTTCCGTCCCAAGTGCAGGACTCTGCACTTGTCCTTGTTGAACTTCATCAGATTTCTTGTGGCCCAATCCTCCAATTTGTCTAAGTCACTCTGGACCCTATCTCTGCCCTCAAGCGTATCTACCTCTCCCCCTAGCTTAGTGTCATCCGCAAACTTGCTGAGGGTGCAATCCAACCCCTCATCCAGGTCATTAATAAAGATATTGAACAAAACCGGTCCTAGAACCGAACCTTGGGGCACTCCGCTAGAAACCGACCGCCATCCTGACATCGAGCCGTTGATCACTACCCGCTGGGCCCGGCCTTCTAGCCATCTTTCTATCCATCTTACTGTCCATTTATCCAATCCACATTCCCTTAACTTGCTGGCAAGAATATTGTGGGAGACCGTATCAAAAGCCTTGCTAAAGTCAAGGTAGATCACATCCACTGACTTTCCCACGTCCAAGAGCCAGTTACCTCATCATAGAAGCTAATCAAATTGGTCAGGCACGACTTGCCCTTTGTGAATCCATGCTGACTATTCCTAATCACTTTCCTCTCTTCCAAGTGCCTCAAAATGGATTCCTTAAGGATCCCTTCCATGATTTTTCCAGGAACCGAGGTAAACTGACCGGCCTATAGTTCCCTGGATCGTCCTTCTTCCCTTTTTTGAAGATGGGCACTACATTTGCCTTTTTCCAATCATCCGGGATTGCTCCCGATCTCCACGACTTTTCAAAGATAATGGCCAAAGGCTCCTCAATGACATTTGCCAACTCCCTCAGTACCCTCGGATGCATTAAGTCCGGACCCATGGATTTGTGTACATTTAGCTTTTCTAAATAGTTCCTAACCTGTTCTTTACCCACCACGGGCTGTCCATCTTCATCCCATCTTGCATCACTTGGCTCCTGGACTTCTGCGCTGACCTTGTCCGTGAATACAGAGGCAAAGAAAGCAGTGAGTACTTCAGCTTTCCCCACATCATCTGTCACTAGGTTACCTCCTTCATCCAGTAGGGGCCGCACACCCTCTCTGATCACCTTCTTCTTGTTAACGTGCCTGTAGAAACCTTTCTTGTTATCCTTCACATCCTTAGCCAGTCGCAATTCCATTTGCGCTTTCGCCTTCCTGATAACCCCCCGGCATTCTCGAGCTATACATTTAAACCCCTCCCTGGTCATTTGTCCAAGTTTCCACTTTTTGTAAGCTTCCTTTTTGTGCTTAAGTTCACCAAGGATTTCCCCCGTAAGCCAATCCGGTCTCCTACCATTTTTGCCTCTCTTGCTACGCGTCGGGATGGTTTCTTTCTGTGCCTTCAATAAGGCTTCTTTAAAATACTGCCAGCTGTCCTGGACTCCTTTCCCCTTCATGTTAGCATCCTAGGGGATTCTGCCCATCAGATCTCTGAGGGAGTCAAAATCTGCTTTTTTGAAGTCCAAGATGTGTATTTTACTACTCTCTTTTCTTCCTTTGGTCGGGATCCTGAAATCTACCATCTCATGATCACTGCTTCCCCGGTTGTCACCCACCTCTACTTCCCCTACTAGTTCCTCCCTGTTTGTGAGCAGAAGGTCAAGCTGCGCACGGCCCCTGGTCGGATCCTTCAGCACTTGTACCAAGAAGTTATCCCCAACATTCTCCAAAAACTTCCTGGATTGCCTGTGTACTGCCGTATTGGTTTCCCAACAGATGTCAGGATGATTAAAGTCCCCCACGAGAACCAGGGCCTGCGATCTGGAAACTTCTCTCAGTTGTCCGAAGAAAGCCTCATCTACCTCATCCACCTGATTCGGTGGCCTGTAGCAGACAGCAACCACAACATCACTGCTGTTGTTTGCTCCTTTAAACTTAACCCATAGACTCTCAACAGGTTTTTCTCCCTCTTTATGCTGGAGTTCAGAGCAATCATAGTGCTCTCTTACATATAGTGCAACTCCTCCTCCTTTTCTCCCCTGCCTGTTCTTCCTGAACTGTTTATACCCTTCCATGACAGCGCTCCAGTCATGCGAGTCATCCCACCAAGTCTCTGTTATCCCAATTAAATCATATTTATTGGACTGGGCCAGGGCCGCCAGTTCTTCCTGTTTGTTGCCCAGGCTTCTCGCATTAGTGTACAAACATCTCAGGTAACCAGTTGATCGCCCTATCGTCTCCATTCGAAACCGGGGTCCTCCTTTCTTGCTCGTTCCTCTCTGCATTTCTTCCCGGTATCCGACTTTCCCACTCCCCTCAGGGTTTTGGTCACCGTCCCCCGACGAACCTAGTTTAAAGCCCTCCTCACTAGGTTTGCAAGCCTGCCCGCGAAGATACTCCTTCCTCTCTTGGTTAGGTGGATCCCATCTCTTTCTAACAATCCTTGTGCCCGGAACAGAGTCCCATGGTTGAAGAAACCAAAGCCCTCTCTGCGACACCACCTGCGCAACCACGCATTTACGTCCTCAATTCGACGATCCCTGCCCAGTCCTTTCCCTTCAACAGGGAGGATGGACGAGAACACCACTTGCGCTCCAAATTCTTGGATCCTTCTTCCCAGCGCTACATAATCCGCAGTAACCCGCTCAAGGTCATTCTTGGCCGTATCGTTAGTTCCCACGTGGAGAAGCGGGAAGGGGTAGCGATCCGAAGGTTTGATCAGTTTGGTAAGCCTCTCAGTCACATCCTGAATGCGAGCTCCCGGTAAGCAGCACACCTCTCGAGATTCCAGGTCCGGACGGCAGAGGGATGGCTCAGTCCCTCTTAGGAGGGAGTCCCCGACCACCACCACCCGGCGTTTTCTTTTGGGGGTGGTGGCCGTGGAACCCCCATCCCTAGGACTACGCATCCCATGCCTTCCAGTAGATGTTGTTCCCTTCCGGTTTCTTCCTTGTGAGGTCCCTTCCAAAGCATTCACCACCGCAGAGCCTGTGGAGAGAGCCTGAAAGCAATTACTTACCTCTCTAGCATTGGGGGATTCCCATGCTGGCCTTTTTCCCCTTCTAGAAGTTACATGCTGCCAGTTCTCTTCCTGGTCACGTACTGCCCTCTCTGACTCTTCCGCCTCCCGTGCTTGAAGGATTAAATGCTGCCTTCTATCGAGGAAGTCTTCATCCTCTCTGATCGAGCGTAGGGTCGACACTTGGGCCTCCGGTCCTCTAATTTTTTCTTCCAAAATGGCGACCAGCTTGCACTTAGTGTAGATGAAATCCGTTCTTTCTTCCGGGAGGAAGACAAACATGGCACACTCTGTGCAGGTAACAACAGCAGACCTATCACCATCCATCCCTGCTGTCCTGGAGAAAGGATTTAAAAGAAAGGCAAGAGAACCTCGCGCCCTTCCCAACTCCCTCTCTAAGCTCCCTGTTAGCACTCACCTGTTCGCAAGCTCCTTGGTCGCTTGCCCAAGGAGCCTTATAAAGACCTGGACTGCCTGAAAGTCCCTTCCCCTACCAAGGCTCAGCCAATCAGCAGAGGCTTCTAGAATTCAAACTCTAATTAGAAGCCAATCACAGCACCAGCCAATCACAGCACACACTCCATGAAGGGGCGGGGGAGGGCAAAGGGGAAGTGGAAAAAAAAAGCAGCCTCACTCACAAACGGGGGAAAAAAACAACAACAAAAACAACAAAAGAACACACACCAACCCTCACTCACAAGCACAAGTTCAGCACACAGCAAGAAAGCCCCAATAACAACACACACTTCCCTCAAGAGTCCTGTATCTGCTTCTCCTTTACCTGAAGAACTCCCTCTCTAAATTCCCTGTTAGCACTCACCTGTTCGCAAAGTCCTGCGAGAGGGTGCACCCCGCCCACCCCTTTTCCCCAGCCCTCCTGTTCTCTCCATTGGCCCCCAGCCCTGCGTGCCTTCTTGACCACCTTCCCCTCGTCACCTGAGCCGGCTGCACTCGCTGCAGCCAGTCCCCTTCCGAACCGCGCCAAAGAGTCACCTGTACACGCTCGTGCTTCACACACTCCACTTCCCCACCCTCGTGTCCTGCCTAGACACCAAGTGGCGGGACCTCCTACCATCAGTAGAGGGTGGGGAGCCCCGGTGGGCCAGCCTCTATTCGACCTTGGTTCCACGACCCACCGGGGACATCTGTTGGAAAGTACTGCACGGTGCGGCGAGCACGGGCGTGTACTTGGCGCGGTTCACCCCCACCCCCGAAACGTGCCTCTTCTGTGGCGTGAGGGAGACCCTGGCGCACATCTACCTCGAGTGCGCCAGGTTACAGCCCCTCTTTCGGCTCCTCCAGAACCTCCTGTTGAGGTTCTGGCTGCACTTTTCCCCCCACTTGTTAATTTACGCACATCCCATCCGTGGCCCCACAAAGTCGCGGGACCTCCTGGTCAACCTCCTCCTGGCTATGGCCAAATTGGCAATCTATAAAACCAGGGAGAAGAGGTTGGCCGGGAAAGGGGCCTGCGACTGTGGGGCCTATTTCCGTTGCTGTATCCGCTCACGTATCCGGGCGGAGTTCCAATGGGCAGCATCCGCTGGCTCTCTCGAGACCTTCGGGGAACATTGGGCGCTGTCCGGGGTTCTCTGCTTGGTATCCCCATCCGGCTCCCTCGTTTTAGCCCTTTGACCCTCACACCCGTACCTGTTTTCTCATTATTTGTCCCCAGTAATTAGTTGGTTCTTCTGGGTTCTGTGGGTCCTCCCCACAGGCTGGGGGGAGGTCCTTTAGATGTGGGCGGGCTAATGCCCGCCCACCTCCTGGACACCAAATAGTCCCATGCTCCCTGTACAGCACTGGAGGCGGGGCTGTAAAGGTGTGGGGCTCGATCACCCCATCACAGTCAGGTTCACCATGTCTGACACTTAAATTTAAAGATGAAACTGAAGCTGACACTATCAAACATCCTACTTTGCTGAATGCTTCGCTCAGCTAAGAAAGAAATAAAAAGTTGGATCATATTTCACTGATCTTAAGATTTGACCTTGGCCAAGCTCTTACAACATTTGGAGGCAAACACTCTGTTGACATTTTTTTTACAAGCGTAAAGGGTACTGAATGACTTCACCCTTCCTAGACTGAACAAGTACTATAGTGTTCAGATGGAATGTTACCTTTCAAGCTTCAGACACTGTTCATGATGCCAAAGATGATCCATATGACCTTTATCACTTCTGTTTTTCCATGGACTTTCAATTGCCGATATTAGCTCATGCTGTTCCTCAAGTACTTGGACACCCCCCCGTACACCAGTTTGTTTAGTGTGAGTCTGGCAAAAGTGGGTAATGGCCTGGGGTTTGTTTAGCTTTCCTTGGGATCACAGAACGTCACCCTTCTAAACAAAGTAGCACTTTGTGGTAAATTTCATGATACTACATTTGGGCACAATTCTTTACATTCAATAAGTGGCTCACAGATAAATTACAAAAAGCATAGTAATGTTCAGAAGGATTGGGCTTTGCTATTATATTTTGCATCCTTGATCCAGAGGTCTAGTTAGAAGGAGTGGAAAGGATCCATGATGAATTCCCTCCTGGAGACTGCAAAAATAGCTCTAACGTGCCTCCACTTCTGTTCAGTGGTCTGGGTCTCCGTGCCTGCTGAGCCTGGCGTGGGGTAAGGGACTGGGTCCATAATCACTAACCTGTGTCCAGGTGGAAGATTTCCAATTTTCTTTAAGATTTACTATATTCCTCTTGATCAGGACTGTCAAGATTTTTAACCTGCTGGTATCATCGTATGTGATGCTCCCAGGTTAATACCAGAATCTTTTGGTTTTACACTTTTAAAAATTGGCTCATATATACATTCTTAGTACTAGACTTCTACAATTTGGATTATAATGAAGAATTAAAATATGCCAATTTTCATAAGGCACAGTGACATTGCTAAGGATGAGAGAGAGGTAGTGGATTTATGTTATTACTCTTGATTCTGATTGAAGCCACAGATTCCCATTGAGAACAGTGATAATCAGTCAGTGGCAGATCTCCCTGTGGATGTCTTTAGGAATTTGTCATGCCATTATCCTGTTTGTTCAGTGTTTCAGTTTTGAATGTTTCCCTGGTGTCTCCTTTGCATATTATTTTAAAGTATTCTCACACCCCAGATTTGATTAGTTTAATAATATTTCTGTGTCTATACTGAAGTAATAGACAACATCTGTTGACAAAATATTCAACAAAATAAAACTGTAATAAAAGCAGATTGTCAATAAGCTTTAGAGCTGGGAGACTCAACTGCTCATCCTTAAAACTCTTCATTCTGCAGGTAGTTGTTTTAAAACATGGGTTCCCAAACTGGGGGGTGTGCCCCCCTGGGGGGGCATGAAGAAATTCCAGGGGGGGCACAAGGCGACCCAGCCACACACACACCCGTCAATCCCACCCCAAGTTTTGCTGCTATTTTTTTGGGAGGGAGGGGTGTGAGGGTTTCTCAAAAATCAAAAAGGGGGCGTGATGCTGAAAAGTTTGGGAACCACTGTTTTAAAAGATACACAATTACCAGTGACAGGTAGAGCCATGATGTCCACATACCAATGCGAATACTCCCAAAGTTGGGGGTTAAGATTCTACACATAAATGCAGAAGCCAGTTGAGACTGGATCTGGATCTAACTCTAAAATCTGAACTACTTCATAGTTGGGGATATTCAGATCTCAGATTTAGGCCTATTTTTAAGTCCCAAATTCCTCTAATGTTTTGTCATGTCAGTTTGAGGCATGAAATGCAAAACTGGTTCAAGGGTTTGTGGTCCCTCTAAAAAGGTTAAATGTGCAGATCATAGCTACTATAGTCCCTCCTTTGTCCCTTGACCTATTGTATCACTCACTTTCCTGTGCTGCTACAATCCTAACAAGGATCTCTTCCGGAAAAGCTTCTTCTGAAAGAAGCCTACAGTCTAGACGTAGCCTTGATGAGACAAGCTTTCATATTTAGCCTGGAAAAGAGGAGATGAAGGGGGAATATGATACCCATCTTCAGATAGTTGAAGGGCTGCCACAAAAATGACAGAGAAAAATTATTCTCTTTCGTGAGAGGACAGGACAAAAGGATTCAAACTACTGCATAACAGATTTAGATTAAATCTCACCCAAAACTCCCTATCTATAAGAACAGTAGGACTATAGAACACCCTGCCTCGTGGGGTTGTGGAAGCTTCTTCACTGGAGGTTTTCAAAATGAGGCTAGATAACCATTTGTCTTGGATGGTTTAGCCACAACAAATCCTGCCTCTTGGCAGAGAATTGGACTGGATGATCCTTATCGTCCCTTCTAAGCCTAAGGTTCTGTGATTCTTAGCGTACACAGTCAGCCACTCTGAATATCTATTACTCATGCACTTTCATTTAGTGTACTGTAGAGCAGGTTCAAACTGGTTCAGTGGGACAAATATTTTTCAACAAAAACAACCAGAAAGAAAATATTTTTATTATTATTTCACTATGTGAAAATGCTTGTGACATGGCAAGCAGTGATCGGATCATGATAATATCTTGCAAATTTCTATCTTCAGTAACACATTAAAATAGCTCTTTTTGCAGACGGTTTCATAATGGGTATAATAATTCTTCATATAATGGTAAAAATTAAAATATCTTAATCTGCAAATTCTTAGATTAAGGGCCATAGAACTTGCCTGCAAAATGATGTTATGAAAAGGGATACAGATGCAATCTGATAGCTCCTTTACGAGTCCTCAAAATTAAATTTAGTCAGTTAGAGCTTATGCCAACAGATTTCTAGCACAGAGGATGTAACAGATCTCTTCATTTGGCAGCTGCTCTTCATTTACTGCAGCAGTTTCCAAACTGTGATCCATGGATCACAGGTGACCAGAGGAACACTTGATGGTCTGTGGAGATCCAGATGGTCAGATAGTGCTGGGTCTCCTCTTTATTATCAGCATCACACTTGTGGTAAAATCAACTAAAAATACATGAATACATGTTTTAATTGGAGGCATTGTTGTAGTTGTCACAGGGTGTTATAAAGTCACAAATCTCTATTCAGAGGAGGCTCAAGAACCCTGATCTACTGCATTGCCTGAGGCCAGCTTTTAGTACCAATTATTACCGGTTTGAACCATCACTTTAGGGAAAGATACTTGGGAAATGGGTGGTTGAGTAACTTTGATAGAACCTGAACAGTACAGATTTTCAACATCTTCCCATTATATATCCCACCCCCAGATATTATGGTGATATACTTAGTGATGTACTTAGTTGTATAAGGGACAATTTTTTGTTGATTGATGGATGTGATGCAGCTGCCTTCTATACTGACTATTAGAGCCCTGCAAATCTGCAGATATCTGCTTTATTTTTGCGGGTACCCACATCTGCGGATGTGGATATCCGTGCCCCATTTTTGCAGATATAGATGCAGATACAAATTTTATATCCTTGCAGGGCTCTACTGATCATATTAGAGTTTACAACTGTTTTCAGTTATGGATGGGTAATTGGGTGAAGTTTTGGATTTTGAGAACCTTTTAACCTCTGTGAATGGGTTCACAGAGTTCCAGAAATCCAAACAGGTCTTTTCTGCAGCAAGTGGGGAGAAGTGAGTGCCATTGCAGGCTGGCTTGCACAGTGTGTGAATCATATATGATCTATGGGTATATATACTGCAAGAACTATTAACTGCAGTGCAGCTCTTACCATATGTAAGATGTGCAGCCATCTTACAGCACGTTTCCTTCCTCCTCCACCTCTATTGTTCTTTGGTGGAGTGTACCATTGGTGGTACTTCATGTCTACTCCCTATGGGACACAAACCTGATAGCATCCAATTTCACCACCTCATTTTATAACCCAATGTTTGAATGGGCTTGAAGCTAGGTAAAACAAGTTCATGACCCTACCTTTTTATACCAAAGTGAACTGATCAGGTGTGTGGGTTAGTGATGATCACTTTTGAGTAGTTTCATTCTTTTGTTATGGGATGGCTATATCTCAGCCTCATTAGTCATGTGGGGCCTCCTGTGTGGTGTTTTTCAATATGTGTGTGGAACCTCACACAGAGATGATAGGCAGGGAAGTTATCATTACTGTGATATTACCATGATCTATGATGCTGATATTATCTAGCATCAAATGTCACCACCCTTTCCAATCATAGTCTACTGTTGTCTTGTTGCTTATTCAGATTACAGGTGGTGTAAGAGAGCTGTTTTTGGCTCATTCTGGATAAGAGGACAAAGCTAATTCCCAAAGTGACCAGCAGAATGTGCTGCAGTGGTGAGTCTTGATCCTATTACGGAGGTGAATAGACACCCAATGCCAAGAACCAAGATGACAGCTTTTCAAGGTGAGTGTCGAGAGAAAAGTTTGCCTGGAAGATTGACAACACATAGGTTAATACAATAGCTCCAGCTGAAATGCGAGAAGTGGAATAGTAGATTTTCTAGTTTTCATTTGTCACACCATTTATCATACTCCATGAGGTCCTCCTCTTCCCTGGGATACTGGGTATATTGAGTGTGTGCATTTTGGAGCAAGATGTATACTGCTGGTAGTTACTTGGTGGGCATGCCTAGTATATGTGACATTAAATAATTTCAAGAGGGTGTCAGCGATTTCAGGAAGGCCACTTTGACCTGAACAAGGGAATTTGTCCATCCACTGTCTTCTAGCCAATCTGCAATGACTTGTCATTTCCAGCGGAAGACCACCCAACATAATGACAAATTTGTGTTCTCCATACCCAGCAGGCCAAGTCCATTGTGCCTGTTTGGTTATAGTGAAAGGGGGCAGTGATTACTGACACTTGGCATGACTTTAGGTGGTGCCACTCCAGTGATTACTGGCACTTGGCATGACTTTAGGTGGTGTACAGCATTCCTTATCACGTCCAGGGTATGATGAATCAGTACCACAAACTTGGAGTCATCTGGAAGGAGGAGAAGAAATGCAGTGATGGCTGTGGTGAAATCTGTCAGCAGCTTCTTTTCTGGCATGGTGTGCTGCCCAGGAAGTATCTTGATCTCCCTTATTACTTGTCTTATTTGTTCAAACCACCTGCATTCTTCTTGCAGAGCTTGGGTAATCAGTTGGCAGTCAATCTTCATTTCAACATTTGTGGCAGGGATGAGAGTGTTAGTTTTCTTCAAGACGAATGGAAGGATAAATGTGTGAGACTCAGGCAGTGTTCTTCACTGATGCTGAATTCACACTCAGGGGTGGAAATTCCATGGACTGCTCCCTCCATGTGGCTACTGGAATGCTGGAAAAGTGACATCCTAGTTCAGTGGAAGGAGTCTGTTGCTATGCTGGAGCTGTACTTGTGATCTATATTGCCTACTGGTGCAGTAGTGATCAGACCACCACAAAGCTTTAGAAGACTGATTACAATCTTATCCACCAAATGTTGATATGCACTGTTTGCCATGCTTGTAGAATGGCTAATATCTGTCATAGGAGATGGACAATCCAAGTTTGAAGAAGGTATTTACCAGTTCATTTTTTCATGACTGTACATAAAATATAAAAATGAGGTAAATTGGGAAAGGCATTGCCAAAGCTTCACTGCAGATTTCTGTTCCTTCACAGTGATGGATGTTGTTGTACTGCAACAGTTGTTCCAAAGTAAGGATAGCTGGATAAACAGAAACTTGTTCTGAGTTTTAATGTTTGGACCAGCCAATACCAGGGACATCAGTGTCAATAGTGACTCAGGCATACATGAGTTTGGCATCCTGGGTCAAATGGTCCAATAAACTGTGTTCATTTGAAATATGTCCCTTTGAATAATGTTTATTGTTTGGGGCGGGTGAATTGCTTCTTTGTCACAGCCACACATTTTTTGGAGGGCATGTCCAACATCCTATTTGAAGGCAAAGATCACATCATATCCTTCGTGTGTGCTTGGAGATCTGGAATGTGTGAAATGGGATTTTTAGTTCAGATACTGGTTAGGAATGCATCCAAGACTGTCACCCCAAGCTGTTCTACTCTACTTGCGCTAGAGACTTGTGAGGTCTGCTAAGTTTAAAGACAGGAGACATTCATCCAGTCTTCTTTCTTCAATCTATGCTATCAAGTGGGAAGCCATATGGAACAGCTTCTCTGTGTTGCTTTGTTTGGTTTTCTTCTCCCTGGCTTTGTTGTAGAGACACCAAACATCTTGCATGACATCTTTTGCCTCTTGGATTATTAAGTCCCCTGCACTTAGTTTTGCAAGCAAACACTGGCCTTGGAGCTACAGTACACACTTGGCCCTGGTCTATACTAGGGAGTTATTAGTCTGAAATAACAAGCAGAGCGTTCACACTACCAAGCCACGTTCAGGGAGCCTGCCCCAGACCAATTTTGAGGCTTCCCTGTAGTGTGGACATGCTATTTCAAAATAGTTATTTCAAAATACTTTCCTAATGTAGACATGCCCTTGAGGACATGACTGTCAATGCCACAGGTAGATGGATCTGGCTTTCAAATAAACTTGTTTCTTTTTTACCTATGTGACGCACTAGCCAAGAATAATCTAAAATCCCTCATTACTGTGTACTGTTCATATTACTCAGTCAGCAGGCAGCATCACACAATCAAACTGGTATCTGAAAGAAAAAAGGAAACATGATTAAATTCTGCCAAGACCACATTGACCATCAAATTTAGCATAAAGTGTGTTCCTACACCAATTTTAAGGTCACACTGAAGCAAATCCAAGAATACATCCCTTTATAGTTGGAGTATGTTATGTTATTTGCTGATTATTAAAATATTTTAAAATGGCTGCCACAGTTAATGCATCATTAGTTGGTGATGGGCCCATATCTGAAAATCTTTATTAAGTCACGCCCTCAGTCTGTGGCAAATTTCATGCGTTAGTCATAAAATTCATAATTCCATCTCTCTCTCTCTTTTTTTTTTCATAAATCTGATCAGTTTTGCAGTTCCTCATAAACACTAGAGCAGTTATGGGAGGGTAGGGTGAGAGGAAGGCTCTGTCCTTCTCCCTCCTCCCTGTAAGCTAAGCACTGGGAAATAAGGAGCCAGCTCCTACCATGATGTTCCCTTGCCTGGCAGCTGCTTGAAAAACTTGCCCTATTCTGCTCAGCAGTAACAATAATGAGCACAGAGCCTCTCTGAGCTGATTTCAAGAGACTTCCCCTGGCTTCTTGAGTGGTTGATTGAAAAGGTGGAGATCAAGGCATCTGCAGTCAGGAGTAAGTGCTTGAAATTGTTAATCTTTTCAGAAACCAGGGCAATGTGTTTGCCAACCCCAAGCATTAATACATCATGTGTCAGATCCCCTCAAAATAATGAGATTGGCTTATGAATTCATAAGATTTTTAATAGTTATAAAGCTTTAACTTTTAAAATCTCAGTCTGTCAATAAATAATAGCCTGGCCCTCCCTCCTATAATTTCCTTTAACTGAAAATTTAAGTCAATTAAAACAGAAAAAATGCATAAAAACTATAATACTTTGCAACTATGAAATTTAAATAAAAATAGAAAAAATGCTTAAATTACACATTGATATTATCTGTCAAAATTATAAAAAAATAAAAATCAAATTCTTCCAACCCTAAGAATAAAACAGTTGGTTCTTTTATTTACCTTCTGAGGCTCACTATTCAGAGCTTTTATCTGCAGTCATGAGAGAAAGAGAGTTTATTTAATCAACTGACTCTGGGAGCTCAGGTTTTAAGAACACACACACACGCACGCACGCCAGGGAGCTGCTCTGGCCTGCAGGCAGGGGCTACTCTGGCTGGCCCACAGCAGGCCCCACAGGGCTGAAGTAGTCCCATGCCTGGGGTAGGCAGGGTGCGGCTTCAGCCCACCAGTTAATAGGGTTGCCAGATGGTTTCCCAAAAAATACCGAACACACATACTCAAAATTTGTCAAGCAAAAAAAAAAACCCCCCCACCACAACTATGCTTAACACTGAATGGGAACTTTATTATAAACAATCAACAGTCTATATATTTTGACTACATGAACCTCCCAGCGCCAATCGCGGCCCCGCCTCCCCAGCCACTCTCCCTGCCTCCACCAGGCTTCCGTTGGGTGCCCAGCCGGAAAAGCAGAAAATACTGGACATTGCGCATGTCCAGTATTTTCTGAATTTTTTTACTAGACAGAGGGTGCAAAAAACAGACTGTCCGGTTGAATACCGGACACCTGGCAACCTTACCAGTTAACAGTTAACCATTCACATCCCTATTAAATATATTTTAAAATCTGACTCCTAATGACTTTCAGTGAAAGCTGGGTTTTAACTCCTTTCAGTTCCAGCTGTAAAAGTGAGAAATAAAAACTAAGTTAAGAAATTCCAGGTTTTCACAGTGACATTAACTCTGCAACATTGCACACTGCTTGGTATTTAACTTCATAACCTAAACGATATATTACTATGTTTTAAAATTGGGAGGAAAAAGGTTTGAGGAGTTTATGAACTCTACATGAACATAAATGTTTAATAGAGTATGGGTTTCTGATTTGAAATGTGTCAAAAGTGATTGTTTTATTACATTTAAAATATCCTAGACATACAAACTTAGGCCTTTCTGCTACATGTTTTTTGTGGGTGGACCGATGCAGCAATCCAGATCCCTATATACCTATATAGTATGCGACAATTTATGGCATTTGGGGGATAAGTCTCAATGGTGCTTTTAAGTCACAGACCTTATTTGGTACAAAGTTGCACTCTGCAGAGGAATACCAGAAGATCCATATTACACAAATAAATTTGAGTGAATTCAAAAGTTTACAATAAGTCTGAAGTTGGGAGGTGACATGCTGGATATTTTTTTTTCAAATGTAAACCTGTATTATAATTAGGGTAGTCTTATTTCAGGATCAAATTGAATCAGTAATAGTGATTACCTAGTACAAGACATTCTCTTGTGGCTCACTTAAGACTTTCAAAAGTTCCTAAGTTATTTAGAAGCAGAAATTCCATTGAAATAAAAATCACTTCAGTGTTTTTGTAAAGACCACACCAGAAACTTTTGCATGAGTTCAGCTTTATTTTTAAAAAAGAGTTGCTTGTCTCCTTGTAAAGAAAACCGTACCAATATAAACCAAATGCAGTGCTATCTTCTATGTCTGCAGGTAGAAAAAATAACTGAAGCAACATCTCTTTTACAGCTGTGAACAGCCCCCATTCATCTCAATTGAGTGTTGTCTCTGAAGCTGAATGACAAATTGACATTTTGAATTTTGCTTATTATTTCACTGTTGATCATTTTAACAAATGGCCAGCTGTTCTAAGTCTGCAAGAACTAAATTAGCATCATTTTTTCCTAATCTGACCAATCGGTCTTGTTATATTGTTATCATCTTCTACTGTTATTTTGGGACAGTAGTCCCTGAAATATTTGTAGTTTATGTTGTATTTTTGCAGTACTAAAATTACCTTTACAATATTCTGCTTTGTGTTTTTATTTTATTTGTATTAAGTTAGAAAAATGAAAAAACAAGTATGAAAAATAGGCTGATTTTCACGGAACAAAATGTCACGGAATAACAGATTTGAAAGGGCCAACAAAACCAAAATCTGTTTCTTTTGCTGGTGGCTGAGAATTTCTGACCTTACCAAATGACTGGTTATATGAATGATGGCTCAGCATATTTTACAAGCTAAAATTTAAACTTTCACATTCTTGGTACAAAGCAGAAGTGTCCATAATTTATGCTTGTTAAATCTGCATAAAACATCACATTCAGTGTGGGCATTTGGAAAAGTATCTTTTTTCTGTAAAACAGAATAGATCATGTACTTGAGACTGTTTTGGCAGAAGATGCTGTACTAGGACTTTATGTCCTAGCTCAGTGAAAAGGTCTCTATTCAGCAAGCTGAAGACTGATCTACACATATAAACTCAGTTATCCTCCACCATTAGCATCTGGAAATGGTATTTTTGATGTTCTTTCTCTGATGCCCTTGACAATGAGGATACTTTTTAGCAATGTACAAACACACCTGCTTCAGGTTTTCTGTTGCATAATTTACAACCACAACTACCTGAAATTTGGCTCTGCAAGAGTCAGCATATAAATTTTCTCTGCTCAAACATCCTGTGGGTTTATACTCCTGAGTTTTTTTCATTTGAGTCTCACTAAATATAATGCAGTGTCACATCCAACCATTGGCAGCCATGGCTATGGTATAACTTGTATGTAAAATCATAAATTAGACCATATTCACTCTGAATTGGGCCCACTAGTCACCAAAAACTGAGCTCAGGTTACTTGGTAAATTTCTTTATCCTTAATTAATCTTTTTGATGAACATGGGCTGTTTTATATTTGTCCTAGCAGACTTACCCAGCATTGCCTGGGTCCTTCAGGGCAGAGGGCTGGTGTTATGGGAGATGCAGGAGTCAAGGAAGGGCCTTTGGGATGTGGGGGGAGGGAGTGTGCAAGAGCGAGGGCTGGGGGTGAGGAGTGGCGCTGAGTGGGAGGTCCCATCTGGCACATCCCTTTTCTGGCACCACAGCCCCTCCCAGCCACCAGAGGCCCACTTCTCTCCCGCTCAGCCCCCTCAGTTCT
This sequence comes from Pelochelys cantorii, assembly GCA_032595735.1. NCBI lineage: Eukaryota > Metazoa > Chordata > Testudines > Trionychidae > Pelochelys > Pelochelys cantorii. The sequence goes on from CM064328.1 coordinate 181,891,161, forward strand.
CCCCAGCTTTCTGGGGCCCTTTCTCCCCACCCTCCCAGTCTCTCCAGTGGCCCTTTTGTCTCCCTCCAGCTCTTCCGGCTGCCAAGGGCTCTTTTTCTGCCCCCCTGCCCCGCTCTAGTGCTGTGGCCAAGGGCCTACGGGGAGGTGAGGAAAGGGTTTAGGGCGGGGGGGCTACTTACTTGTTGTGCTGGCAGGCAAGATGCTGGAGCCCCAGCCCTGCTGACCACTCCTTCAGTAGACTCTGCAGGATAGTTCTCTCCTGCAGGCTTGCTGCCCCCAGTGGCCACTCTCATTTCACATCCCTTGGAACAGCAGCCCCTCCCTTTGCATATTATGGAAAACTGTCCCTTTCCTGGGGCTTCCGGTTGTCCTGGCACAACCAAAACCTGGTCTTGCTTTAAGTTAGGATAAGAGGAAGCTGCATACCAAATTTGGTGATCTTAGCTCTTACCATTTAGGAGGAGTCCTTGAACAGACTCCTAGACAGACACTCTAAAATATCTATATATAGATTAAATCCCCAAACGAATATATTTGCCTTGATTTAGCATTCTCTGAAACATCTCAGTAAGCATCTTCTTAATAGGCTGATTTATTTTTTAAATAATTAAACCTCTGTGACACTCTAAGTAGCACCCTGAAGCCCTTAGAGTCACCACTGTCATATGATTATGCAATGTTTTATGCAATGCAGGACTTCTGAAGTGTTATTTTAAAAGTCTTGATCTATTGAGTCTTAATATCTTGTTTGAGTTGTATGTACTGTCAATGTATAGGAGGTTATGAGGTATTGCTAAATGTGTTACTAAGGGTGTGTCTACACAGCACCCTAAACTTGAAATAAGATACGCCATTTGCGTATGCAAATGGCGTATCTTATTTTGAAATTTGGTGCTTCTACACAGCACCAAATTTCAAAATAAAGTGCTATTTTGAGCCATCCCTTAGCCCTTGTGCAACGAGGTTTACCAGGATGGTGAAATAGTGTGCCTGTTATTTCAAAAAATATTTTGAAATGATGGGCGGCTTGTGTAGACGTGGGGTAGCTATTTCGGGATACCTCTGGTATCCCAAAATAGCTGTGCAGTGTAGACGTACCCTAAAATATGTTGTGAGGTTGGGAGACATCCACAGATGGCCTTTCAATAGCAACAAAGGAGCAACTATCACTGACCAGACAGGTGTTGATGGCCCCTCAAGGACTCCCCAGGGAATGCATGCATGCAGTGAGGGCTGCCTTACCCTCCACATCAGCAAGGATCTTTCTAGCAGCTGGAAGAAAGCCTCTCTCGTTCTCCATTTCAATACCTGGATGATTGCCTGGAAGGCAAAGACTTTGAACTGGAGAGATTGGTCCCAGGCTGAGAAGGGAATCCACCTAGTGTATTGAGGACAGTGAGCTGCCTGTAACATGTATTAGGGTCAGAGATTGCTTGATTCACATTTTGCTTAGAATTTAGACTGAGAATTTATTTTTGTTTCTTATGTAATCAGTGTTGCTCTCTATGCCTGCTATTTATAATCACTTAAATATATCTTTCTGTAGTGTAGATAATGAAGCTGTTTTTATATGTACCTAAAACAGAATATTTTTCATTGATGCGCTTGGGGAATCTCGGGTCACATTACAAAGGCTGGTGCATGTCCACTTTCCTTTGACAAAGTGCCCAACTCACTAATGAGCTTGCACTATCCCAGGAAGTAAGACAGTTGTTTCTAGAGGGCAAAGTTGGTGGCTGGGGTGAATTAACTGGTGCCTCTCTGTATGACTGATAAGTGGCTCAAAGAGCATTCATGCGGTTTAGCTGGGTTTGGGGTTCCACATGTTGATGGTAGAGTGATCACAATGCCTGATGGGTTGTTACTGGCAATTGTGTGAGAGCGCAGGCAGGAAAGTTAAAGGAGAACAGCAGTTCACAGTTTCAGGTGGTGCCCTGGGGATCTTGTCACAACCTATCCAAGAGGCCCTAGCACCAAATTAATTACACTGAAATCCCAGCAGCATTAAACTAATAATTTCAGCAGGAACTCAGCCAGCCACCTGCAGAAATTCCTCATCCCTTCATCATTATAGGAAGCATTCCTCTGCTGGTTATGTCGTGTCTAAATTGAAGGATATTAATTCTGTTCTGAACATATTACATTGCACATATTATTTGTGGGTTGGTAGACGGAAAAATATATAAACAACAATGGAACTCAATATGATTTTTGCTTACCTGATGAAGGCTAATAACACAATCGACCATAAATGTGGTTCAGAAGATCTAGGAACAAGGACAGCATAAAGAAAAGGCACACATCTTCCATCAATACTGTTAATGAAAAAAGGACAGAGGCATGGGAGTTTTGACTGGGTACATACAGGATTAAATCCCAAGTGTTGCCAATATTAACAAATCTACATCAGAAGTAAAACATTCAAACCTTACAGTTGTTCATAGCCAACACCAACTTTACTGCATTTGCAGCTACTATCAATTATAAAGAGAGAACTAAAAGCGTTAGTCTAACATTAAAATAGTGAAAAAGTTTCACTAGCTGTGTTAGTCTGTAACGGGAAAAACTTAAACAACAAATAGTCTTGCAGCACTTTAGGGTACGTCTACACTGCAACACTATTTTGAAATAACTAGTGTTATTCTGAAATAACTTAGTCCGCGTCTACACAGCAAGCAGTTATTTCGAAATAGCGTCAAAATACTGTCAAGCTGGAAGACTTCTTACTCCGAATCCTGTAACCCTCATTGTACAAAGAATAAGGGAAGTCAGAGGAAGAGTGCTCTATTTCGAAATAAGTGCTGTGTAGATGCTCCCTGTTTCGAAATAAGGTATTTCAAAATAAGATATGCAATTGATATAGTTCAATTTGTGTAGCTTATTTTGAGTTAAGCCCTGCAGTGTAGACGTACCCTTAGAAACTAACAAAAAACGTAGATGAAATTTCACTAACATAGTGAAATAGGAAAAACTTAAAAAACAAAGAATAGTCTAGTAGCACCTTAAAGACTAACAAAAGATGTAGATGGTATCATGAGCTTTTGTGGGTACAACCCACTTCTTCAGATGACTGGAGTATTAAAAGTCCAGATCCAAGAATAAATAAGGGAAGGTGGCGGGGGAAGGGTGGGGAGAAAAAAAGGGGGGGAAAAGTAGTGAATTAGATTGTTCAAGTTACAAGAGGCTGATAAGAACAATTTACACCTCTATAAGTACCCAATGTTTGGTTGGTTGGTTAACGCATTAGGATGTGGAAGGTAGTGTGCGAGCCAGCCAATATCTTTATTCATTCCTCTCTGAGGGTACGTCTAAACTACACTTTATTTTTGAAAGAGGATATGCAAATTCTGCGGGAATTTGCAAATCTTCTTCTGATCTCACTTTTGAAAGTGGGTCTTTCGAAAGTGAAAGTAGTCTGGATGCGTTTTTTTCGGAACCCCCCCTTTTTCGGAAAAAAAAACGCTCTTCCTTAAAAAAAACAAGGTTTATGAGGTTTTTCGAAAAAGGGTTTTTTTCAAAAAAACCCCCACGTCCAGACTACTTTCACTTTCGAAAGATCTGCTTTTGAAAGTGAGATCAGAAGAAGATACGCAAAGTCCCGTGGAATTTGCATATCCTCTTTCAAAAATAAAATGTAGTCTAGACATGGCCTGATAGGAATCAAACTCGTAAATGAAATTAAGTTCCAACCCTTCCCTGTGAATTTGACTTGTGGAATTGGTCTGAAACAATAGGTGACTTTGATATCCATTAATGAGTGCCCGAGTTTCTCCAACAGGTTTCTGTGTGTTGCCTTTTCAGATATCTGATTTGTGTCCATTAATTCTTTCCCATAGAGACTGTCCAGTTTGGCCAATATACATGGCAGTGGGGCACTGCTGGCATTGATGGCATAGATCACATTAGTGGATGTGTAGTTAAATGAGCCTCTGATGTAGTGGCTGATGTGGTCTGTTCCAGTGGTGAAATTGCTTGTGTAGATGTGTGGACAGAGTTGGCACTGGGGTTGATTGCAGAGGTGAGTTCCTAGGTGATTATGATGGAGGTATGTTGCGTGGTTACTGGAAAGAATTTGTTGGATGTTAGGAGGTTGTCTATAGGTGAGAATTGGCCTTCCCCCCCAGGCCTGTGAATGTGAGGGGTCATTTTCCAGGATAGGTTGTAGATTGTTGATAATGTATTGAAGGGGTTTAAGTTGTGGGCTGTAGGTGATGACAAGTGGAATTCTGTTGTTTTCTCTTCTTGGCCTGTCTTGAAGTCGTCCATGTCTAGGGTTGCTAGGTGTCCGGTACTGAACCGGACACTTCGGTATTTTCACCTCCTGTCTGGTAAAACAATTCAGAGAATACTGGACACCTAAAATGTCTGGTACTTTCTGATTTTTTTCCCGGACAGGAGACGAAAATCCCAGGCTGTCCAGGTTGGCAACCCTAGTGCTTACCGGGTTCTGCAGGGGAGCTGTCTGGCCCCACGCAGGAAGGCAAGATGGCGGGCGGCCACTGGCAGCCTGTTAGGGCCAAAAAGCCTCACCATGCATTTCTTAAAGGGGCCACGCTTTTATTTTTGCTTAACAACTCTCGGGGTCCTTTTGTTGTTGTTGTTGTTGGGTATTTTTTCTGAAACTATCTGGCAACCCTATACCATGTCTGGGTACTCTTCTGTCTCTGTCAATCTGTTTTTTCACTTCTCCGGATGGGTATTTCAGTTTTAAGAATGCTCTCTATATATCCTGTAGGTGTTTGTCTCTGTGGGATTGGAGCAAATCTGGTTGAATCTTAGGGCTTGGCTGTAAACAATAGATTGGGAAATATGTCTTAGATGGAAGCTAGAGGCATGAAGTGTAATGAAATAGGTAATTGTTGCAAGTTAGAATCCCATGTGAAATGAAAGTGCCATCAAGAGGCTTATAGTTGCTTGGTATGTGTTCCATATAGTTAGTACTGTATTTCTTTGATTACAAATTACAATGGGCTTATTACAGACTAAACAAAAAACAAACACACACATACCCCACCCCACAAAAAGTCAGTAGCAATAGCCTGTGAATAATAGTATCTTTAATAGCTGTTCCTTGCTGGAATGGGCAGGTGAAACCTTGAAATAAGGATTCACCTGGATCACCTGGATCGATCGGTCTTCAGCTATCATTAAGACTGCGTCAATCACAACACGTCCACCATTCTTCTCGCACTCTTGCCTTTCTTCTCCATATTCATCCAAAGTGTTTAACAATGTCATCTTCCCATCTTCTTGGAGGCCGACCAGGTGGTCTTTTCTGTTCTCGCGGGTACCACTCAGCAATAATTGCAGTCCACCTATTGTCCATGAGCCGTGCTGTGTGGCCTGCCCATCGCATTTTGTTATGTCTGCTTTCCACGATAATATCTTTCACGCCGCTGCGTTCTCTGATCATTTCGTTTGGAATACGATCCAGAAGGGAAATTCTCAACATAGCTTGCTCCATTGCCCTTTCAGCTACCAATAGTTGCTGCTCTTCTCTCTTCATCAGTGCCCGCATTTCGCTGCCATACAGCATGGCTGGCAGCACTGTTGAATTGAAGATATTTGTACGTGTGGTCTTATAGATTTTTCCTTTGAGGACGTCCTTGATGGAATTGAATGCACACCATCCTGCCCAAATCCTTCGCGAGAGTTCTCCGTTCAGATATAAGTATTGCTTGTTCAGATAAGTTATATTTCTTTTCCTTTTGTACTCATTTTATTTTATTTTATTGTAGCTATCAAAATTATTTGTTAATTCTACTGCATCTTATCAAACTTGTCATCTAAAATAATGATTTTTGTTTATTTAAAATAATTTGTTGGCAACAACTATCATTTGTGCTTCAATTCACAACAGTTAAGTATTGTTAAGAATACAGATGGTTCTATTCTCAAATGGTTTTCATGGTTTGTAAGTGATTTTATATAAGCTAAAAGAAAAATTAATGGAATGTATTTTTTCACATTCAGTTTACCCAAAGGGCAGCAACATTTCTAAATATTCCCATTTGAGGCCCCATGCTGCAATGGGATGCAGATGGGCAGACTCCTGAGCTTGTGTGGAGCTCTCACCCATATTGTTCCACTTTAGGACTGACTTCTTTATAATCACTTTTTGCCTACTGTAAGAATTTTTAATTGAAAGCATCATGGATGATGCGGTTATGGCTTGAAATATTGTAATTGACATTCAATAAATTAGAGTGGAGCTTTACACACTAACTGGCTTTCTTCTAATCAGCATGTGTTGTGCCTAATTCTGCATCCTTAAACACCAATATGAAGTCAATGTGTGTTTTGAATACATAAAAAATGTAGGATCAAATCTTCTGTAATTTGTGTAACAAAATTAAGTTTCCCCCTAAGCATACCCCAGTTCTCAAACAAGGTTTAGTAATGTTTACTATGTTTTCATTCTCTTTACCTCAGTGTATTTTAGCACATTTATTTGTACACTGTGATGTAGTATCACATAATTGAAACTAAACTGCAGTTGTCAAAATAATTAAGTACAAAATATTAACAGTAACAATAAGCTAATCCAGCAATATAGTTTATATTTCATTAAATGCAAGTATGGATATTCAAAGTTACGGCACTGACATTCTCCCTTTCATATATTTGTACATGATGCTAATTATATGCCTTAATATATCTGTGCAATATAGGTGGATTATGGGGTACTGCATAAGGCCAGGAATTATAACTTTGAATTTCCTGACTTTGTGTTTTCAAATCTCAAGGATAACCTTGTATTAACATTAGCTTTTGCTTTTGATTTACTTTAAAGAAAAACAAAGATGCTGGTGATTGCACAGTCAAATAAATACACTCTTGAATCCACTTCAGTATGCTATTTTTTCCCACTGTTTACTGTGTCCTGAACAAAAATGTGAAATTGAAATCAGGCTTGCTGGGGGCTAAATTTATTAAGGTTGGCAAAATACACATCCCAAAGGTGGGCAAAGTACACAGTGAGTTTGAAGATACTGATTACGGAATTATGTTCAAATATGTCAATAAGCACCAAAAAGACTTATATCAAATGTCCCTCCAAATATTCATTTGGTAATAAAGACAAAAAGGAGAAATTCCAGCCCAAAGGCGAATTTTTGGAGAAAGGCATAAGTGCCTGAAAACAAGAGTTTAAAAATGATAGGATCACCCTGACAATAACCAGGGCACTTTTAGAGTGATGTGTTTAGGTTAATTCTAGTGCTTGCATAATTGTCAAAATTGATTCAGATTTATTTTCCCCCTTTCCCAAGTTCCATTTCTATCACTGGTCTACTCTCCTCCACCTGTCCCCTGGGATTGTGTCCTACTCTCCTCTCTCCTTTCCAGTTTACTTCCCTAGCTCTGTCTTCCCCTTTTGGTCCCCTCTCTCCTTCCAGTTCTTTCTTTCCTTGTCCTTTAGAAGAGTGCATGTGTGAAGTGTAGGCCCTGTAAGCTCTGAGTCTTTTCAGGGTGACCTGGTGGCATCTATGGATGTTTTGTTACCCTCCATATGGGCAGGTGGGTGGGCAGGCTTGCGGTGGGCACCTCCTATGGTCCAAGCAAGGTGCTTCCCCCACGGGGCGTGGTTGAGCTCTAACATTTCTAACAGGGAGTTGCCAAAGCTGTAAGGAGTCTGTGGAGGGGTGCATGGGATGAGGGCAGGAGTAGCCCTTCTGCCCGGCCTGCCACAAGCCACTCCCATTGTTTGGAGGGAGACTCCCCACATTTGGAAGACGATCATTGTCAGTGGGTTGGGAGGGGAGCGTGAGTCTGTGAGGGGTGCAGGTGAGTTCCCTCCAGCTCCCCACTGCCGGAGGCAGCAGCCCCTGCTCCCACTCAGCAGGCTGGAGGAAGAGGCACGCGGGAGGACCCCGAGCTCTGCTCAGGCGCACTCGCTGCGCTCTGGTGGCTGGGAGGGCGTGCGGAGCCAGTCCCTGCTCAGTGTGGGGGTGGGAGTCACCTCCGCGGCTCTAGTACTGTTAGCAGGGGCTGCACCACAGCCCACACCCAAGCGGGGACTCTCCGGCCACCGCAGGAAAAAGCCCAGGACGTGGTAGGGGAGGGAGGCACGGAACCGCCCGGGGCAGCGTAAGTGGTCCCAAGGATTGTCTGCACGTTTTGTGTGGATGCGCACGGGGTATATAGGCGCATGCAAATGCGCGTGTGACCGTGTCAGCATGTGCGTTCCTCTGTGGGCGCATATGGCTGTCTGCACGCGCAATCGTGTATGTGCGTAGCTGTGTTTGAGTGTGCATCTGTGTAGGGGTATGAATGTGCGTGTGGTGTCTTCATATATGTCTGTGGATACGTGGTGTGCAGTGTGTCTGTGTGGTCCTGTACAAATATATGTGGCTATTTTAAAAATGAGCAGCTTTATGAAATGCAACTACATTCACCTTGTGTTTACATTGTATATGAGTATTTCTGAGAAGTGTGCACAGCACAGTTGAACTAAACTTGTTAAATATTTCAGTTGAGTCGATCTACTTCAAACTAACCCAGCTTAATGTTATCAGAGAACGAATTGTGTTCTGATCATTTCTGAGCAAAAAAAGAAATTAAATACCCCCAAACGTATATTTTCATGACATATTTTTAAAAAACTGAACACATTTTATCTGTATCTTTTCCAAACATATTTCCATATCCAAATAATGCAGTGGTAACTAGAATTCTTGGATAAGAAACACAACCAAAGTCGTATTCTTTTCTTCATTCTTCTTCTTCCTGAGTGGAGTGCAGGATCAGGTCCAGGAAATAACCGTTACAGGACCGCTTGGGAATAGTGACCATAATATAATAACATTCAACATTCCAGTGGTGGGTAGAACACCTCAGCAGTCCAGCACCCTTGCATTTAATTTCAAAAAGGGGAATTACACAAAAATGAGGAGGCTAGTTAAACAGAAATTAAAAGGCACAGTGACTAGAGCCAAATCCCTGCAAGGTGCATGGAAACTTTTTAAAGACACCATAATAGAGGCCCAACTTAAATGTATACCCCAAATTAAAAAACATAGCAAGAGACCTAAAAAAGTGTCACCGTGGCTTAACCACCATGTAAAAGAAGCAGTGAGGGACAAAAAGGCATCTTTTAAGAAGTGGAAGTCCAATCCTAGTGAGATAAATAGAAAGGAACATAAACACTGTCAAATCAAGTGTAAAAATGTAATAAGAAAAGCAAAAAAAGATTTTGAGGAACAGCTAGCCAAAAACTCAAAAAGAAATAACAAAATGTTTTTTAAGTACATTAGAAGCAGGAAGCCTGCTAAAAAACCTGTGGGTCCCCTAGACGATCGAACTATAAAAGGCGCAATCAAGGACGATAAAGCCATTGCGGAGAAACTAAATGATTTCTTTGCTTCAGTCTTCACGGCTGAGGACGTTGGGGAGATTCCCAAATCTGCACCGTCCTTTGTGGGTGACGAATCTGAGGAACTGTCCCAGATTGAAGTGTCATTAGAGGAGGTTTTGGAACAAATAGAGAAACTTAATGTTAACAAATCTCCGGGACCGGATGGCATTCATCCAAGGGTTCTAAAAGAACTCAAATGGGAAATTGCTGAACTATTATCTGTGGTTTGTAACCTATCCCTTAAATCGGCTTCTGTACCTAATGACTGGAAGGTAGCTAACATGACACCAATATTTAAAAAGGGCTCCAGAGGCGATCCGGGCAATTACAGACCGGTAAGTCTAACTTCAGTACCAGGCAAATTAGTTGAAACAATAGTAAAGAATAAAATTGTGAAGCATGTAGAAGAACATAATTTGTTGGACAAAAGTCAACATGGTTTCTGTAAAGGGAAATCCTGTCTTACTAATCTATTAGAGTTCTTTGAAGGGGTTAACAAACATGCGGACAAGGGGGATCCAGTAGATATAGTATACTTAGATTTTCAGAAAGCCTTTGACAAGGTCCCTCACCAAAGGCTCTTGTGTAAATTACATGGCCATGGGATAAGAGGGAAGGTCCTTTCTTGGATTGAGAACTGGTTAAAAGACAGGAAACAAGGGTAGGAATAAATGGTAAATTTTCAGAATGGAGAGGGGTAACTAGTGGTGTCCCCCAAGGGTCGGTCCTAGGACCAATCCTGTTCAACTTATTCATAAATGATCTGGAGAAAGGGGTAAGCAGTGAGGTGGTAAAGTTTGCAGATGATACCAAACTGTTTAGGATAGTCAAGACAGAAGCAGACTGTGAGGGACTCCAAGAAGATCTCACCAATCTGAGTGATTGGGCAACAAAATGGCAAATGAAATTTAATGTGGATAAGTGTAAAGTAGTGCACATCGGGAAAAATAACCCCAACTATACGTACAGTATGATGGGGGCTAATTTGGCTACGACAAATCAGGAAAGAGATCTTGGAGTTATCGTGGACAGTTCTCTGAAAACTTCCACGCAGTGTGCAGCGGCGGTCAAAAAGGCAAATAGGATGCTAGGAATTATTAAGAAAGGGATACAAATAAGACCCAATATATCTTACTGCCCCTGTATAAAACTATGGTACGCCCATATCTTGAATACTGTGTACAGATGTGGTCTCCTCACCTCAAAAAAGATATTTTGGCCTTGGAAAGTGTTCAGAAAAGGGCAACTAAAATGATTAGGGGTTTGGAACGGGTCCCATATGAGGAGAGGTTAAAGCGACTGGGACTTTTCAGTTTAGAAAAGAGGAGACTGAGGGGGGATATGATAGAGGTATATAAAATCATGAGTGGTGTGGAGAGGGCCGATAAAGAGAAGTTATTTATTAGTTCCCTAAATAGAAGAACTAGAGGACACCAAATGAAATTAATGGGTAGCAGGTTTAAAACTAATAAAAGAAAGTTCTTCTTCACACAGCGTGTAGTCAGCCTGTGGAACTCCTTGCCAGAGGAGGCTGTGAAGGCTAGGACTATAATAGAGTTTAAAGAGAAGCTAGATAATTTCATGGAGGTTAGGTCCATAAAAGGCTATTAGCCAGGGGATAAAATGGTGTCCTTGGCCTCTGTTTGTCAGAGGCTGGAGAGGGATGGCAGGAGACAAATCGCTTGATCATTGTCTTCGGTCCACCCTCTCTGGGGCACCTGGTGCTGGCCACTGTCGGCAGACAGGATACTGGGCTAGATGGACCTTTGGTCTGACCCAATACGGCCATTCTTATGTTCTTATGTTCTTAACCGCAGATCATTTTCAGATATATCTGTCTTTCTATATCAATTGAGTTTTTTTTTCTCCCCTTGCCTTTTTTGTGAGTAGTACTTTTTGTGGCTATATCTACCATCCAGCTAAAAATGGTTTACAAAGCCAGCAACTAAGACAGTTGTGTTTATTAGAATTTACACAGATCTCTTCTATCCTTACACCACTGTTGAGGGGAAATAGGACAATTAGCCAGATTAATATTTTAGTCTTAAGTATAGAGACCTTTGGATGTGAGGGTGTTGTGAGTACAGACTACAGCTGTGCTATACAATTAGCCTTTATGACATAGAATGCACTACCTCTGTACAGAAGTAGCAGTGTTGGCGAGAAGAATACAGTAGTGGGTTTTTTTTCAGGTTCACAACTAACAGTTTGCTAAATGCATGAGAATAGTTTAATCTTCTTGACAGCTGCTTTCTTGTTGTTAATCCTGGCTTTATCTCTGTAGGTCTTATCATAAAGGTGACACAAACAGGAACAGAACTGCCTTCAGAATTCCACACAAGTGTTGCTACTACTGATCATTCATGATTATTGGCATATGTATAATCATTAGCGCCATAAGTGATATTAAGTCCATTTTTCTCCCCAGTGAATGGCAGGGATGTGAACAACTAGTTGACTATCTGATAAGGAAATGCTTATCGGTTAGTTGACACACCAGTCGACTAGTCGCTTCCCTCTCCCTCCCCTTCCCTCCCCTCCGCCCCCCTCCCCCCCGTTCCTTGCTGCCTATATCAGAAAGAGGCAACAAGGGGGGGGAAGAGGAAGGGGTGCTTCAAAGCTGTTTTCAAAGTACACTTTAGGGCAACACTACCAGCACTTCAATTATTGTAGTTTAACCACAAATCTAGAAGCAACATTGTGCATTCTGAAACACAACCCCATTAGTGTACCTTATCTGCGACCGAAAGAGATTAACTCCAGAAATGGAAGTGTAGTTTAGTCACCAATCACCATGTCCAAGATCCAATGCTGATCTCTCAGCTGAACCTGTCAACAAGGGGCAGAATATGTCTTCAATCCTGCAAAAGAAACTCTCCCCTGAAAAAGCCTGCAAGAAACCTCAGCATATAAATTAAAAGGACACTGAAACTAAATGAGTAAGGTTAATAACAATGAGCCCTACCAATGATATTTATGGAAAAGTGTGAAAAAGTTTGAAAGAAATTTTGTTAATAATACTGGCTTTGATGTCTGAATTACAGTGATATAGTAATGTTTTAAGACAGCAAAGGGGAGAGGATTTTTAAAAAACCCATATTTGAGAGCCTGGTCTTGAGTTCAAATGACAGTTTTGTTTGAGTAATGAGTGTAGCATTGGACACAGAAAGAAAGAGTAAAGAAATAACACAAAGGAAAGATTCTTTAAATAATTTGGTCTTAAAAGATTATTGTTGTCAGGAGTAATAAATCCATTATGTAACCACTGTAAAACCTCAAGAATTCACTTATGTAGGCCTTTATATGTCCTTTTATCGTTGTTTTTAACAATAATAAATAACGATCTTTTAGATCATTGAAGCAACTTAATTTTAAAACAAAATAAAATATTCCCCTACCCTGGCTGGAGTAAGCATGCTTAGTTGTTGGGTACAGAATAATCACCTTGGCTGTGTCTAGACTGGCCAGTTTTTGCGCAAAAGCAGCCGCTTTTGCGCAAAAACTAGCCAGCTGTCTACACTGGCCGCTTGAATTTGTGCAAGAGCACTGACGTTCTAATGTAAGAAATCAGTGCTTCTTGCGCAAATACTTTGACGCTCCCGTTCGGGCAAAAGTCCTTTTGCTCAAAACCTTTTGCGCAAAAGGGCCAGTGTAGACAGCTCAGTTTTGTTTTGCGCAAAAAAGCCCCGATGGCTAAAATGGCAATCGGGGCTTTCTTGCGCAAAAGCGCGTCTAGATTGGCCACAGACACTTTTGTGCAAAAAGTGCTTTTGCGCAAAAGCGTCTGTGCCAATCTAGACGGTCTCTTGCGCAAATACTTTTAACGGAAAACTTTTCCGTTAAAAGCATTTGCGCAAATTCATGCCAGTCTAGACGCAGCCCTTATGTTTCTTTGTGCTATACTCTCCATCCAATGAAAAAGAGTGCTGATGACCAGTTGCTGTGACATGGCAGAGAGACAATAAAGAGAAGAGAAGTAATATTTGGGACCCAGGGAGTTTACACATCCAGTTTCTTCAATTATGAGCAACTCATACATGACAAGAATGGTGCACCGCGGTTCTGAGAGTTGAAAACCCTGTGTCAGTATAACCGTTTTGCTGTCCTGGAAGTCCTGAGAAAGGCAGGTAGTATCTTTGCTTTGTGGTGCAAGTCTAATATTAGTCCATCATTCTTCTGGATGAGCTGAATTAGATCACTGGATTCTGTCAGCATGTTCTCCCATTTAATAAGACAAGACTCCTTTCAGATCCTCCCTCATCACTTGCTGCTAGAGAGCAAAGAAGTGGCTTCTGAGATTGAAGCTGTTTCTTCTACTCACTGCAGAGATACTGCTTTTGGACCATTATTTTACAATTTTCTTCCATTTTTATTATGAACTGAGAGAGAACTCAGTTATATTTTTACATGTTTGTGAACATCCTCGGGAACAAACTGAGAAATTTTCCACCAGCAGATCAAAAGGTAAATTGGGTTTTTTGGGTAGTTTTTAGACAAAACTTACATATCTTTGTTTTCTGATATATTTCCTATGAAACCTGTCTTTTGAACTTTCAGATAGCTTAACGGACCTGAGTAGTTTTAAATACAAAACCTGCTGCTCTGACAGCTTTATTTTTAATTTGTTTATATATAGACTACTGTAATTTAATTTAAAGTCTTTCTGAAAGAAACTTACACTTTCATTACAGAAATGTTGCACTCAAATTATTTTAAAATAAAACTGAAATGATCAGGGCCTTTTTTGATACTGGTGCTATTCCTCTGAGTTAGGAGATTGTGCAGAACTAATCCTACTTACCCTTGTGATGGCTAATAGGAAAAATAAATCTAAATAGAGAGATGTTTTAAATCCTGTACTTTTGTTAATTTACTTATTGCTTTTGAATGTCTCACTACCTGTCTCACTCATGCCTTCAGAGTCCGGGACCGCATAATCATTAGAGGATATGTGTAGATGCATAGGACTAATTTCTGAGGATGTGCACCATTAATACTGAACTAATTGGGAACAATCTAAGCAATTTGAGAGTAGAATTTGGCTTTACATCATGTGAAGGCTGAGAGCTTATGTTTTCTAAACTTTGTCATGGATAGACTAAGTGCTAAAGTTACTGACAAAGGGATATCCTTTGTCTTGTAATCCTTACTGTCATCTAACTCTACAATGAAATAAGTGACTTTTTTGCCCTTCTTATGTTGAGAGGAGCACATGGAGAAGACACTCACTTAAGTGGCAGGAGAATGTGTGATGTGCTCGGAATTGACCATATTTTTTTAAAGATTATATCAGTTAAGTTATTGAGTGACTAACAGAGAATTTGGGGGACCAGCGAAGGGGAAATCTGGTAAAAAAAGTATGAAGCTTTCTGGCTCGACCACATATGATAAGTAATTGCTTCCAGAACTGTCAGACATCAGTGATGGGACAGATTTTAAAACCAGCTCAGCATCCAACATTCTGAGTCCTTTTGAAAATCTGGCCACTTGTTTTGTTACCTGAATGGGAGCTAAGCTTTTTTGAAAATATGGTCCCTATTAGGGCCAAGTGAGGAGGTCTGAGATATGGGGGGATGGGACACAGAGCAGGTCAGATGGCGCTCCTGCTTGGGTCACAGATGGGAGGCAGTGTCTTAATGAGGATGCAGGAACACATGGGGACAAGAGAGAGAGTGCAGGGATATATGGGGATGGGCAGAGGTAGCACAGGGACACAGGCAGATGTGCCTACCTGAATTAGAGAGGCTAGGGGTCACCCAGGGTCTTTCATAGAATCCTAGGGCTAGAAGAGACCTCAGGAGGTCATCTGGTCCAACCCCCTGCTCAAAGCAGGACCAGCCCCAACTAAATCATCTCAGCCAGGGTTTTGTCAAGCCAGAATTTAAAAACCTCTAGGGATGGAGATTGCACCACCTTCCTAGGTAACCCATTCCAGTGCACTCTCTCTCTCTCTCTGCATTAGCTTATCCATTTTAAAAACAGGAGTTAAAATTACCTATCACTATACACTGTGCTTTGAGTTTTTCTACTGAAAGGCACTATATACTTGTATGAAAAATATTATTTATTATTAGTACACATATTGAAGAATGTGTTATCTCTGTTCTTTTATTACTTCATGAATATTATTTGGCACTTTCCATCATCAGTGAAATATGGAATAATAAAATAATAAAATAATGACTGATTTCTGCATATTTAGAATTTCATGCTCTACTTTTTATGCTTCTTTGAAAAGAATTACAAAATGTATAAAATAAATGAATGGAGTGCTAAAAGTTGAATAAAATAAAGTTGGTATTGATCTAGCCAAGATAGTTATTTACCTACCTCTTGAGTTTGCCCAACTATTTGCCTCTGAAAATATTCTAGAATACTTTGGCTTGAATCTCCACTGTCTTACACCTTTGTATAGCTGTGCTAAACAAGTAGAACATGTGACCAAATCAGAATTCTCCAGGAACTTACATGGGTGGTAGAATTTTACCCTTGCTTAGCATAGGTGTATCTGACTATCCATGGGGCAAGATAGCAGAGAATCAAGCCCTTTATCTCTTTTTTCTTTGCTTCAACTTTATGTATACATAATGGTCATTCCATTTAATATTTTTTCTTTAAGGTGTTCATAAGGTGTTCATAAGTTTCTTTAACATTTTCCTTTTATATTAAGCATGTGTACACTGATAAGCATGTGTATCAATGATTTCCCAAGCTAGGGCCTAACATTTTCAATGTTTAGTCTCAGTTCATATATAAATAAGAAGTTGCACATTATATGAACTTCCCACCTGCTTCATAGCAACTGTATGTCTTCCTCTTTACCCCCCACAGTAATGGTCCTGCAGCTTCTCCTCCCAGCTGCCAAGCCCTCTGGGACATCACCAACGAAAGCAAGCTGAATCTTTGAGGTGTGCTGGGTGCAGTGCTTCAAGAAAATGCAAATGTGTCCGAGACACTATGGAATGTCTTAATGTGTGATGCTGTAATGTTGAATTGTGAGGCTTGAACTACTCAACTGTTTGGATTTATTTTTCTCCATAGAAATGAGTAACTTCACTCTTAAAAAACTTGGTGGACTCTAACTTCACTGAACCTGTTACAAAATTAAATTACCTTTTTAAATTATAAGGATGGGTCGGATTTTCAAAAATATAGACACCTACAGATGCAGCTAGGCACCTGGTGGGATTTTCAAATGTGCCTAAGCAGGTCTATGCCTCACTCTGGCACTTAACCTGTTTAGGTGCTTTTGAAAATCCCACTAGGCTCCTCTCTGCAGATGCTGTGTGGTTTGATTTTTTTTTTAACAATTCAGTAAAAGCATGCCAACATTTTAATTAATGAAAAGGAAAAATAAAATAAGGATGAGGCCAACCTATGAAAAATAGAATAGCAAAAGATTGAGAAGATAACAAAATTCATAAGTCTCAGAGAGGTAGCTGTGTTAGTCTGTAACTGAAAAAACTTAAAAAACAACGATGGCATCATGAGCTTTCGTGGGCACAACCCACTTCTTGTGCCCTGCAATGTTTTCTTGGCACATTTAGAGTACCACAGCAGAGCAGCACAATTGACAGAACACAAGACTGGTTCTCAGCTAGAATTTTACTTTTGGCTGTGCTACTGACTTGCTGTGTCTTCGGACAAGTAGTTTAATGTCTCTGCACCTCAGTTTCCTCATCCACAACAGGGACTGATAATACCTATCCTCCTTTGTAAAGTGCTTTGAGATGATGTCTGAAAAGTGCCCATATAGCAGCGGAATATTAGCATACCATATGATAATTACA
The DNA here is from genome assembly GCA_032595735.1 of Pelochelys cantorii. NCBI lineage: Eukaryota > Metazoa > Chordata > Testudines > Trionychidae > Pelochelys > Pelochelys cantorii. Next base: position 181,908,306 of record CM064328.1, read on the forward strand.
TAATCAATAGTTGCTCTTGCTTAGGTTGACTGAATTTTGTTGTTATAAACAAAACAAAGTTGTATGCCTCCGTGGGTATGTTGTACAGGTTGAATTTCTCTAGTCCGGCATCCTCAGGACCTGACTGGTGCCAACCGAGAGAATTTGCCAGATCAGGAGAGGTCAGTATTGTCTAGCAGCATTATGAACACTTCCCCTGTTTACTGGGCTCGTAGAAGACATTTAGGGGTAAATTAGAGCTAAATAATGGCACAGAACACTGAGAGGGCACGGCTACACTAGCTCGTTAGTTCGAGCTAGGTAGGGTAATGAGGGCAAGCGGAGTTGCAAATGAAGCCCAGGATTTAAATATCCCGGGCTTCATTTGCATGTTGCCTGGCACCGCCATTTTTAAATCCCCCTTAGTCTGAACTCCGTGCCCGCGGCTACACGTGGCACGGACTTGGTAGTTCGACCAACTTTTTAATGCACCAAACCTACAATGAATTCGTTACTATAATGGCAGAGCAGCTCAGAAACCAATTCAATGATGACATAAAGGATGCCAAGCACTATTCCATAATACTCGATACAACACCCGATGTGAGTCATATAGACCAATTAGTATTAATATATATGATTGGCAATAGTGAAATTGTAGAGCGATTTCTTTGTTTTGTCCCATTAAAATCCCTTACTTCTGAAAGTCTAGAGACAACCATTTTGGAAATCATTGCAAATTTAGGTTTGGACATAAAAAAATTGTCGTGGGCAGAGCTTTGATAACATCACAAATATGGCAGGAAAATATTGTTCAGTCTACTGGCAAGACTGAACAATACAAATCCCTCTGCTTTATTCATGCCATGTTCTAGTCATTCCTTAAATTTAATCTGCAGTGCTGCAGCCGCATCTTGTAAGGGAGCTCCATATTTTTTTGACTTCGTTCAAAACACATATGCTTTTTTTGGTTTCCACACATTGGTGGAATATGCTACAGTCATGCTTCGAGCAGGCAAATGAAAAACATTTGACAGTCGAAAGAATTTGTGACACCAGGTGCTCTGCTCATGCGGATGATGTTTTGGCTTAGAAAATGAGCTGTGATGTTAGAAAGAGAACCTTATTAGACATAGCCACATCAAATTTGAAAAACCATGTTCAAAAACTGAAGCAAAATTCTTAGCAGAAAAGTTTGAAAAGTATGTTACTGCTGTTTTTACTATTTTGTGGAACTGTTTACTTCAAAGAATTAATGCCATCAGCAAATCACTGCAAAAAGTGGATACAAGTGAATTGAATGCTGCACAATTATTAGCCTGAGTTACAATTTTTGTCATGGAAGTTTGAAATGACTATAGGTTCATGGAAGCAGAGGCATTAACATTAACAGCAAATATAGATTCCTCTGATATATCTGATGAGAAGCATAACAAAACCAGGAAGTTATTTTTCTGTGAAATAAGAGACAATGAAATCATTTTAAAAGAGAAAGAGAAGATCATTGTTGAGACCATCAATGTTGTTTATGACACAATAATAGTGCAATTGTAGAGTAAGGTGAATCTCTAAAGAAAATTTGATTTATTTTGCATGTTTTCTGACAGAAGTATGGATGAAGATGCTAAAGGCCAGTACAGTAAGAAATTCAGTGAATTCTCTTGAGCGGACATAGACACACATCTTTTTGAAGATGAAGTGAAACATTTCATTCATTTTACCTCATTCATGTGAGGTCTGTGCTTCAAGATCACCAGTTGATTTGTATAGACTTGTACATGATGGTTTGCGGCAACCTTTCCAAATGTAGAAACCATCCTGAAATTATTTTTAATTATACCTGTCACAAATGCTTCTGGTGAACGTTCTTTTTCTGCATTGAAACGAGTTAAAGTTATTTGCGAAATACAATGAGTCAGGAACAGCAATATCGACAGTTGAAAGTGCCTCTTTACAAAATATTATTTATGATGATTTAATTGACAATTTTGTAAAGAAAAAATGTGGAAAGAAATCTATGTACATTTTACACATTTTTTCATGTTAGCTTAATGCAAATACAAGCTTTCATCTAGACCTGAAGTTCTCAAACTGTGCTCTGAAAACTTCATTCAGGTGGACTGAGGAAAGGTTCTGATATTTTTTTTAAATAAACCACTCTTATCCAAAGTACTTTACAATAGTTAGCTCATGGTACAAACAATTTTTGGAAAGATTATCAAGTGGTCTCTCAACAATTTTCAAGTAGTCTGTGGAAAAAAACACGACAAAACAATCAAGGTACCTCACTTTATTTTCATTTACTTCTTATTATTTATAATATAGGAGGAAAATGAAGAAAAAAAGAATGAAAAATGGGAGGGGCAGGAAGAGTGAATGTTCTTTTTCTTGATGGGGTCCGCAGAGGGACCTCAAAAATGAAGCTGAGCACCGGGCCCCACTAACTCTGGGATGAGGGATCCTCTCACCCTGGAAAAGAGAGTGCCGGTCCATGTGAAAAGCGGCTGTCTATCTTGTGTAGTTACCAGTCAGAATGGGTGAATCTGAGGTTTGGAACTGGAAGTCTACTGGGGATGCTGTTGTGGTGGAGTTATGCAGGTCAATAGATAATGTGCTGCAGGAATGTGTTATCAAGGTGGGCATTGTGCCAGAGGTCACTGAAGGATTTAAACAGTTGGGAGTTCCTCATTCGTGCAGCAGCCATTGATGGAATTTGTGCCAATTAACAGGTGGCTCCTAAACACAAATTGGCGGCTGCCTTCGTAGCTGGGGACAAGGAGGCTGTCACTCCGTTTAAAAGTGCAGTATACAGAATAGATGTTACAACTGGCACATACTACAAAAATAATGAACCTTGATAGAGTGAGTTGCTTCCTTCCCATTATTTATTTTTATGTTCTTAAGTAGGAGAAACATCTGCACTCTGTTTTTTGTCCTAATTAACAGAAAAATCTAGTTGCATATGTGTAACTCTCTACAAAGCACATAAATTTTCAGACGAGCTTTGGTGGGATTTGAAGGAGGTTCAACAGGATCAACCAACTACCACATTAGTGTGCTGAGTCTGTTCTCTTGGCAGCCACTAATGAATTTGATTACATGAAAAATTCCTGTGTGGAAAAAATTGGAAAGCTGATCTCTAAATAAAATCCTCTCTGGCCTAAGAAATCTCCTTGCATTGTGGAATATTATTCAACCTTGGACAAGGACAAAGGACCGAATTAAACACTCAGGAATACATTTCTCAACCTAAAAACTTGTTTTGTGAGATGAGATTTTAGCACAGACATCACAAGCTGACCAGACTCCTGCAGTCTTCAAACTGTCAAAACTCTCAATAGGCGTTGCATGCATGTAAAAGGTGCATGATTGTCCTATTTGTGGTACTAAATCTGTATTTTTAGGTAACATTTTTCAGTTATATAATGTGTTTTCATTACAAATTAAATTATGCTAATTTTCCCCTGGCTTGGGAATTTGTTTATACTGGGCCAAATCCTGCTGTATATACATAAAAATGACCCAACGTTAGTGAGAATTTTGCTTGACTATGAACCACAGGTGAAACTGACAGTACTAAAGCTCAAGTGGGACTTAAATGTGGCATACAGCTTTTACTGGCCCTCTCCAGAGAGCTGAGTTTTACCCTGTATAATTTGGACCAGTATAATCAGTTTTTTGAATATCTGAGATGAACCCAATACATTTTCTAACATGCCTGAGATGAAATAATTTCTGTTGTGATATGTTGAAAACACTGGGCTAGATTAATATGGTACTTATCCCAGTGTAAATGATGCAGAATTCCTTTGGGATGGATACTCCAGTAGGGGTCTGAGTGTCATTGATTTTGCTGGAAAATCTGAAAAAACAACGAAAAGTCTAGTAGCACCATAAAGACTAATAAAACATGTAGATGGTATCATAAGCTTTCGTGGGTACAACCCACTTCTTCAGATGACTGGAGTTTTAGAAGTCCAGATCCAAGAATAAATAAGGGAAAAGGGGGGGGGGAGGGGGAAAAAGACAGTGAGGAGATTATTCAAGTAGTTACAAGAGGCTGATAAGAACAATTGGCCCCTCCATTGTTTGTTTGTTTGGTTAAGTCATTCGGATGTGGAAGGCAGCGTGCGAGCCAGTGGATGTCTCTGTTCATTCCATTAGCATCAGAATTAAACTTGTAAATGAAGTTAAGTTCCAACCATTCCCTGTATATTTGGCTTGTGGAATTGGCCTGAAACAACACGGTGACTTGGAGGTCCGTTAATGAGTGCCCAGGCAGGTTAAATTGTTCCCCAACAGGTTTCTGTGTATTGCCTTTACGGATATATGATTTGTGTCCATTAATTAATTGGTTTTCCTGTAATGCAGCCCTTGGAGCATGGCATAGCAGCAGGGATTGATGCAGCACAAAAAGGCAGATGGCACTGCTAGGAGAGAGTTACATAGCATGCTGGGAGAATCAGCTAATGTCATTAGCAAAGGGTATGTCTACACTTGCCCCCTAATTCGAACTAGGGAGGCAAATGAAGCATACTGAAGCATATTCGCGGACGGTCGCCATTTTAAAAAGCCGGTAGCCCGAATTAACTCGCCACGTGTAGACGCGGTAGTCCGATCCAAAACCCTTCCCTCGAATTAACTGTTACTCCTCGTGCAACAGGAGTTAATTCGAGGGAAGGGTTTTGGATCGGACTACCGCGTCTACATGCGGCGAGTTAATTTGGGTTACCGGCTTTTTTAAATGGCGACCATCCGCGAATATGCTAATCAAGCGCGGGATATTTAAATCCTGCGCTTCATTAGCAACTTCGGTATGCTTCATTTGCCTCCCTAGTTTGAACTAGGGGGCAAGTGTAGACATACTCAAAGTATCTAAGAGGCACCTGTGCAAAATGAAATTGTTACCTTGGCAGAAACCTGGTGAAGGGCAGTGGTGGAAACATTAATTTTTCTCTAAAGAACGTGAAATATCATTCAGGTATAATGTGTTTAGCTGGCACAGCCAAGTATAATTCCATCACCCTTTGCCAGACTAGCCAGATTTTTCTATATTGGATTTTTACTACAGTACCAGAAGGAGTACTTTGCGAACAGAAGCCTCTGCTGATTGGCTGAGCCTTGGTAGGGGGCGGGACTTTCAGGCAGTCCAGGTCTTTATAAAGCAGTGAGCAAGCGACCAAGGAGCTTACGAACAGGACAGCAGGGATGGATGGTGATAGGTCTGCTGTTGTTACCTGCACAGCGTGTGCCATGTTTGTCTTCCTCCCGGAAGAAAGAACAGATTTCATCTGCACTAAATGCAAGCTGGTCGCCATTCTGGAAGAAAAAATTAGAGGACTGGAGGCCCAAGTCTCGACCCTACGCTCGATCAGAGAGGATGAAGACTTCCTCGATAGAAGGCAGCATGTAATCCTGCAAGCATGGCAGGCGGAAGAGCCAGAGAGGGCAGTACGGGACCAGGAAGAGAACTGGCAGCGTGTAACTTCAAGAAGGGGAAAAAGGCTAGCACGGGAATCCCCCAATGCTATAGAGGGCTTTCTCCACAGGCTCTGCAGTGCTGAATGCTTTGGAAGGGACCTCACAAGCAAGAAACCGGAAGGGAACACCATCTACTGGAAGGCATGGGATGCGTAGTCCTAGAGATGGGGGTTCCACCCCTCCCAAAAGAAAACGATGGGTGGTGGTGGTCGGGGACTCCCTCCTAAGAGGGACTCAGCCATCCATCTGCCGTCCGGACCTGGAATCTCAAGAGGTGTACTACTTACCAGGAGCTCGAATTCAAGATGTGACTGAGAGGCTTACCAAACTGATCAAACCTTTGGATTGCTACCCCTTCCTGCTTCTCCACGTGGGAACTAATGACACGGCCAAGAATGACCTTGAGCAGGTTACTGCGGATTATGTAGCGCTGGGAAGAAGGATCCAAGAATTTGGAGCACAAGTGGTGTTCTCGTCCATCCTCCCTGTTGAAGGGAAAGGACTGGGCAGGGATCGTCGAATTGAGGAAGTAAATGCGTGGTTGCGCAGGTGGTGTCCCAGAGAGGGCTTTGGTTTCTTCAACCATGGGACTCTGTTCCGGGCACAAGGATTGTTAGGAAGAGATGGGATCCACCTAACCAAGAGAGGAAGGAGCATCTTCCCGGGCAAGCTTGCAAACCTAGTGAGGAGGGCTTTAAACTAGGTTCGTTGGGGGACGGTGACCAAAACCCTGAGGGGAGTGGGAAAGTCGGATACCGGGAAGAAATGCAGAGAGGAATGAGCAAGAAAGGATGACCCCTGATTCGAATGGAGAAGATAGGGCGATCAACTGGTTATCTGAGGTGTTTTTACACTAATGCGAGAAGCCTGGCCAACAAACAGGAAGAACTGGAGGCCCTGGCCCAGTCCAATAAATATGATTTAATTGGGATAACAGAGACTTGGTGGGATGACTCGCATGACTGGAGCGCTGTCATGGAAGGGTATAGACTGTTCAGGAAGAACAGGCAGGGGAGAAAAGGAGGAGGAGTTGCACTATATGTAAGAGAGCACTACGATTGCTCTGAACTCCAGCATAAAGAGGGAGAAAAACCTGTTGAGAGTCTATGGGTTAAGTTTAGAGGAGCAAACAACAGCAGTGATGTTGTGGTTGGTGTCTGCTACAGGCTACCGGATGAGGTAGATGAGGCTTTCTTCGGACAACTGAGAGAAGCTTCCAGATCGCAGGCCCTGGTTCTCGTAGGGGACTTTAATCACCCTGACATCTGTTGGGAAACCAATACGGCAGTACACAGGCAATCCAGGAAGTATTTGGAGAATGTTGGGGATAACTTCTTGGTACAAGTGCTGAAGGATCCGACCAGGGGCCGTGCGTAGCTTGACCTTCTGCTCATAAACAGGGAGGAACTAATAGGGGAAGTAGAGGTGGGTGACAACCTGGGAAGCAGTGATCATGAGATGGTAGATTTCAGGATCCTGACCGAAGGAAGAAAAGAGAGTAGTAAAATACACACCTTGGACTTCAAAAAAGCAGATTTTGACTCCCTCAGAGATCTGATGGGCAGAATCCCCTGGGATGCTAACATGAAGGGGAAAGGAGTCCAGGACAGCTGGCAGTATTTTAAAGAAGCCTTATTGAAGGCACAGAAAGAAACCATCCTGATGCATAGCAAGAGAGGCAAAAATGGTAGGAGACCAGATTGGCTTACGGGGGAAATCCTTGGTGAACTTAAGCACAAAAAGGAAGCTAACAAAAAGTGGAAACTTGGACAAATGACCAGGGAGGGGTTTAAATGTATAGCTCGAGAATGCCGGGGGGTTATCAGGAAGGCGAAAGCGCAAATGGAATTGCGACTGGCTAAGGATGTGAAGGATAACAAGAAAGGTTTCTACAGGCACGTTAACAAGAAGAAGGTGATCAGAGAGGGTGTGCGGCCCCTACTGGATGAAGGAGGTAACCTAGTGACAGATGATGTGGGGAATGCTGAAGTACTCAATGCTTTCTTTGCCTCTGTATTCACGGACAAGGTGGGCTCCCGGACTAATGCGCTAAGTGATGCAAGATGGGATGAAGATGGACAGCCCTTGGTGGGTAAAGAACAGGTTAAGAACTATTTAGAAAAGCTAAATGTACACAAATCCATGAGTCCGGACTTAATGCATCCGAGGGTACTGAGGGAGTTGGCAAATGTCATTGAGGAGCCTTTGGCCATTATCTTTGAAAAGTCGTGGAGATCGGGAGAAATCCCGGATGATTGGAAAAAGGCAAATGTAGTGCCCATCTTCAAAAAAGGGAAGAAGGACGATCCAGGGAACTATAGGCCGGTCAGTCTTACCTTGGTTCCTGGAAAAATCATGGAAGGGATCCTTAAGGAATCCATTTTGAGGCAATTGGAAGAGAGGAAAGTGATTAGGAATAGTCAGCATGGATTCAGAAAGGGCAAGTCATGCCTGACCAGTCTGATTAGTTTCTATGATGAGGTAACTGGCTCTGTGGACATGGGAAAGTCAGTGGATGTGATCTACCTTGACTTTAGCAAGGCTTTTGATACGGTCTCCCACAATATTCTTGCCAGCAAGTTAAGGGAATGTGGATTGGATAAATGGACGGTAAGATGGATAGAAAGCTGGCTAGAAGGGTGGGCCCAGCGGGTAGTGATCAACGGGTCGATGTCAGGATGGCGGTCGGTTTCTAGCGGAGTGCCCCAAGGTTCGGTTCTAGGACCGGTTTTGTTCAATATCTTTATTAATGATCTGGATGAGGGGATGGATTGCACCCTCAGCAAGTTTGCAGATGACACTAAGCTAGAGGGAGAGGTAGATACGCTTGAGGGCAGAGATAGGGTCCAGAGTGACTTAGACAAATTGGAGGATTGGGCCACAAGAAATCTGATGAGGTTCAACAAGGACAAGTGCAGAGTCCTGTGCTTAGGACAGAAGAATCCCAAGCATTGTTACAGGCTGGGGACCACCCAGCTAAGTAGTAGTTCTGCAGAAAAGGACCTGGGGGTTACAGTGGATGAGAAGCTGGATATGAGTCAACAGTGTGCCCTTGTACCCAAGAAGGCTAATGGCATATTAGGTTGCATTAAGAGGAGCATTGCCAGCTGATCCAGAGATGTCATTATTCCCCTTTATTTGGCTCTGGTGAGGCCACATATGGAGTATTGTGTCCAGTTCTGGGCCCCCCACTACAAAAAGGATGTGGACGCATTGGAGAGGGTCCAGCGGAGGGCAACCAAAATGATTAGGGGGCTGGAGCATATGTCCTATGAGGAGAGGCTGAGGGAGTTGGGTCTGTTTAGTCTGCAGAAGCGAAGAGTGAGGGGGGATTTGATAGCAGCCTTCAACTTCCTGAAGGGAGGTTCCAAAGAGGATGGAGAGAGGCTGTTCTCAGTAGTGACAGATGGCAGAACAAGGAGCAGTGGTCTCAAGTTGTGGTGGGAGAGGTCCAGGTTGGATATTAGGAAAAACTATTTCACTAGGAGGGTGGTGAAGCACTGGAATGGGTTCCCTAGGGAAGTAGTAGAGTCTCCATCCCTAGAGGTGTTTAAGTCTCGGCTTGACAAAGCCCTGGCCAGATTGATTTAGTTGGGATTGGTCCTGCCTAGAGCAGGGGGCTGGACTTGATGACCTTCACAGGTATCTTCCAGCTCTATGATTCTATGGAGTAGCCCACTAAGCATGTCCACATTAAGGGAGCCTGCCTCAGACTAATTTCGAGGCTTCACTGTAGTGTGGACACACTATTTCAAAATAGTTATTTCAGGAGTTATTATTTTGAAATATGTTATTTTGAAATAATTTCCTAATGTAGACATGCCCTTAATGTGGACATGCTACCTCGACTTAGAGCCACACAAAGCGCTGGGAAATAATTACTTTGAATGACTCTGGGGAGTAGTTATTTCAAAATAGCAGCAATGGAGTGTCCACACTACCTCTATTTCAAAGTAACTATTTTGAATTAAGCATTATTCCTCATGGAAAGAAGAAGTTATTTTGAAATAACCAGCCCCTTATTTCAAAATAACAGGCTTGGTAGTGTGGACACTCCACTTGTTATTTTGAAATAAAGGTAGTGTAGACCAGGTGTAGACCAGGTAGTGTAGACCTAGTGTAGACCAGGGCTAAGGAATTTTCCTAAGTCCAATGTAAGTAAAGTTTAAGTTTTGTTTCTGTTATACAATAAGAAACAATATGCTATAACTAGCCAATTAGCCCATCATAAGACGGGATTTTCAGGTCTCTCCTCTACGTCGGTCTTCTCTCCTGAGCCTCCGGTCTCTCGCTCCGTCTCTCTCCTCCTCCTCCTGCCTCCCCTTCTCTCTCTCAGCTCTCCTCCGCCTTCTGCCTCTCTCTCTCCATCTCTCCCTTTCTCTTCTCCTCCCCCTCCTGCCTCTCAATCTCTCTCCGCTCTCCTCTGTCCCCATCGGGGATGCACCCCCTGGGCGTGTACGTCACCTCCCTGCCCCCCCTTCGCCTCCTGCTGTGGCGCTCGGCTGAGTTCTGCGCTGCTCAGCCGGGCTGCCACACGGGAGCAAGCGGTGCAAACGGCCTTTCTCTCTCTTCTCCTCCTACTGCCTTGCCCTCTCTCTCTCTCAGCTCTCATCCACCTCCTGCCTCTCTCTCCGTCTCTCTCTCTTTCTCTTCTCCCCCTCCCGCCTCTCACTCTGTGTTTCTCTTCTCCTCCTCCTACTGCGTCTCTCTCACTCTCTCTCTCACTGTCCTCCGCCTCCTCCGTTCTCTTCTCTGTCTCCTCTGCGTCCGCTCTGCTTTCCTCCTTTTGAATCCGGCGCCCTTTCCTGACGTCAGAGACGCACACTTGTCCAGGCCCCACCCCCGACTGTTCCCTCTGGGCAGCGCTGTTGCCTCCCGCCATGGCGCTCGGCTGACTTCTACGCCGCTCAGCTGGGCTGCCGTGGGGGAGCAAGCGGCGCAAGCGGCCGTTTGGGCCCCGTGCTCCCCATGCAGCACCCCTGTGCTGCATGGGGAGTGTGGACCCCGAACAGCCTCTTGCACCACTTGCTCCTGCGCGGCAGCCCGGCTGAGTGGTGTAGAAGTCAGCTGAGTGCCACGGCGGGAGGCAACAGTGCCTCCCAGAGGGAACAGCCAGCGTTTCAGCATTACAGAGTCACAGACATTGGGCTACTATATATATGATTATCCTGAACCCAACAATAGATTTTGTGTCCCTATTTTTAAAAGACATACTGCTAAATTGATTTTTAAAATGTTGTCTTTAGATTAAGAGAACAGTATTATAGCATTAGTGAAACACCAGGAACTTGGCAGGTCTCTATCAGCTGAGAGAAAAAGCAAAAACAGTAGAATAAGAACAGACTAATTTATGCTGTTATGTGTGCATCCTGGTCGGGACAAAAGTATGTTTTAAAGTCAATTTCATGTACTATGCCTGTACTTGAGGGAGAGTCTCAATCTTTAAAGAGGATTTAGGTAATTCTCCTTATTTTAAAAAATGCAGTATATTAAAAACCATATTCTCAAATGTTCATGCTAATTTTTATATAAAAATATACATCAAGGTATGAATATCATAAATAGACTTCCACATTCTTATCACCAACCTTTTGGTCAGTTTATAGAACTTGGCAGTCTGCAATCAAAAGGAGGGCCAAACATTGTATTGTGTCTTTGGGAAAGGATGGGAAAATAAAAAAGAGAAGAAAAAGATTTATAAAGTTTTTGTTGAGCTGTATGATGATTAGATTGATCTTACAAACCTTAGGGCTGGATCCTGGGATTTGGCAGAGCTACACTCAGAGCCAACACAGGACTGGAGGGGGGAAAGTATGAATAGTTGACTCTGATACCTTTCAGTTCTTCCAATCCTGGAACTGGCTTGGAGGCTGTTTCAGTTCATGCTGTAATTTAGCAGTCTGGGAGCAGCCCCCCAGTAACAATAACAGTCCCCTACAACTGACAGGTTCTCAATGCCAGAGGGCCAGATGGCACTGGCTATGCCAATTTTGTGCTTGCTGGAATTCCCCTTCACCAGAAGCATCTCCAGTTGCCACATTAGGCCAACACTGCAGCTACTTTGCACTGTCTGGGCAGCAGAACAAAAACATCTGGAAGAGAGGCTGACCCCAAAGTGTTTGCATAGTGAAGGGAGTTGAAACACACAGAAGTTTTTCTTTGTTTTGTTTTGAAAGATCCATCTTTAGGATGAATATGCTTAGAGCTTGTCTATGCACAAACTTGCAATGATTTAATATATCAGTTTAGTTTAATATAACTGGTGCAAAAGTGTCTGGACACACACATCTGTTTAAAACTATTTATATTGTAATTCAGATTTAAATTCCTTAAAGTATTGACACACAAAACTGTGCCAATTTAATAACATTTGTTTAAAATCCCAACCGTCAACTGTGTGTTTAGACCAGTAGTCGGAACCAAGGAAACTTTATTAATAACTGGGGCATTTTATCAATACACAGTGTGTTGTTTTTTCTTCTTTGAGTGCTTGCTCATTTCCATGCCGCACTAGGGGTGTGTGCACTGTGTACACAGTTCCTGGAGATTTTGCTCTAGCACCCTCTGAAGCCATGTGCATACATGCCAGTAAAAGGGTGCCACCACATCCTCTCAGTTTCTTCTTACTGTTTGTGATGGTTCCTGGAATGATGGTTCTTGCTTGGGCAAGATTTTTCCCAGTGGTTGGACTTCCTCTGTTAATATTCTGTATAGTTATCAGTTAGCGTATATAGTAGTATTAATGGTTGTCCCTGTTGTCAAGGGACTTTTTGCTCCAGGGGCTGGGCACGTCCTGGGCTTCAAGCCGTGAGCCTCTTGCAGCAAGCCAACACCAATTAGTGACCTGCACACTAGCTATCTAACGTATCTGGGGGAGTCTCCTATCAAAGAGACGTGCCAGATGTGCAGGGACTTCAAATCCTATACCATAAGGAATGGGGACATTCAGCTGTAAGCCATTCTTATGGAGACAGCTCTCAGACCAGTCTTGGAGCTGAGCCACTGAAGTTGGTGCTGAGTACTTTGGCATCCGTGTGGAGTGCTCCCCTAGCACCATGTTCTTCCCGGCCCTGGTCTCCAACTGTACTGCCTAAGACAAAACATAGGAAACTGTACACCAAGCGAGGATGCTCTCCAGTTATGAAGAGAGACAAATTGGCAGGGACTTGTGTAGCTAGACTGGTGTTGGGCCACACGTCCTCCTCCGAGAGATGGTGCTGCACACTCCTACTGGAGCTAAGGGGCCAGACATTTGCTGACTCAACACTGGAGGCCTTTCAGGCACTGAAGGACCCATTATACTTCCTGATCCTGCTGACTCCTCAAGGACTCCTGCTGGCTAAGGTGACTGGGGTCAGAAGGGAACAAAGTTTGGCAAGCTCCATTCTGATATCACCCACCATGGCATCATCCAGAGGCAAGCTGTCCGTGCTACCAATGCATTGGACACCATATTAGCACTGCTCCCCAATATCTCAGCACTACCCTGTGGCAGATGTGGGTATTGCACCATCTTGGTCTCCAAGGGTATGTCTACACTGCACGCCTATTTTGTTATAAGCTATTCCGGAATAGTTATTCTGAAATAGCTTATTTCGAAATAGCACGTCTGCACTGCAGGGAAGCCTCAAAATTAGTTTGAGGCAGGCTTCCCTAATGTAGATGTGCTATCTCAATTTAGAGTCCCAGGAGGCACTGGGAGGAATAATTTAGAATGGTCTTGGTGAGGGGCTATTTCAAAATAGCAGCAGTAGAGCATCTACATACGCCTTATTTTGAAATAACTATTTCAGAATGAGCATTATTCCTTGTAGGATGAGGTTTACAGATTTTGGAATAAGCCGTCTGTTATTTCGAAATTATAACGCTAGTTATCTCGAAATAATGGTGCAGTGTAGACACACACTAAGGGAAGAATCTTCATCTGAGTCCGAAAGGAAATCCTTCACTCCTTCCAAGACCTATTAGGGTACGTCTACACTGCACACGAGGCTCAAAATAAGCTATGCAATTTTAGCTATGCAAATTGCATAGCTTATTTCGAGTGTATTTTGAAATAGAGTGCTATTCCAAAATGTCCATTAATCCTCGTGGAACAAAGTTTACAGGGACATTGGAATAGCGAGCCCGTTACTTCAAAAGCTATTTCAAAATAACAGGCTTGTTTAAAAGACATGAAATAGCTATTTTGGGATACCGGAAGTATCCTGAAATAGCGTCGCTGTCTAGACACACCCATTGAGTCCAGCCCCTGGGCCTTGATACTAGCTATCCCACTATCACTTGGCTACTAGGCCACAGGCCAATGCAGTGGCAGTACTAGAAGCCCTGCAGGGTTCTCCCAGTACCGGGGCCTCCTTTCCACCGCTTATACTCAGTGCTGTCAGGAAAATGGGCTACTGTGTCTTCCTATCTGGCACTGGACCCTAACACCTGCCAACATCCAGGAGGTGGTCACAAAGGACACAGTGGTAGCTGAGGAAGAGGAGAGAGCCCCTCCTCCATCACAGGCCTCCTTTTCATATGAGGCGGTTGCAGGCCCTAGTAACCTGCTCCCTCAGGATGACTTCAGAATCTACCAATACTTCCTGGAAAAGGTCATGGCAAACTTGGGTCTGGAGGTGGAGATGGAGGAGGAGGAGTTGGTACTCCCCCCTCCCCTGCACCTCAAAGAGGGTAGAGAAGAAACACTATGTCCCAGTAAGTGAGTTGGACTGTTTTACTTACACTCCTCCCTCACCCTTGGGGATGCCTGGTAGTATCTGCAGCAAATGAGCGGGACAGACAGGGGAAGTAAAGTGCTGTCCCAAAAATAAAGAAGCTAAGACGACTTTTTCAGATGGGAAGTTTATTTGATGAGCAGTTTGACGAGCAGAATCTATGTCTCTGATTTCTCCTCCACTGAGAGGCTCATCTGTAAGACCCCTAATATCTCTTCTTTCTCAACATAGGGCTGAAAATGGTATCAGGACATTTGTTTCAGAAGAAAGGCAACAGTGAATGAAATAAGTAACTATGAAATTAAATTGAAGAGGCGTGTGTGTTTATCTATATCCATATATCTCTTATATCAGGTTTTCCCAAATATTTGCAGCAGTGAAGCCCCTATGGGGTCCTGAAAATCTGGCTGAGCCCTAATTTTTTTTTAAGTTCAGTAGGTACCCAAATACATAGATAAAGTTTTGGAATTCTATTTTTTCTTTTTTTTTTCTTCAAGAAAACTGAAAATTAGTAAACTGAAAATTAGTAACAATTAGACAGGGTAATATAACTGTCATTAATATTTTCTTGCAGAGCCCGTGGATCTATTGAAGAGCACACTTTAGGAAACTGTCTTATACTTTCTCACAAAGTTTGCTAATTTGTTTCCAAAGTGTAAAAATAGCAGTGAAAATACATTACAGTTAAGAAAATTTAAATGTGCAAAAGTTTGGAACTTCTTAGTTTGTTTCTGAATGTGAATCCTCATTGGAGTAAATATTTTAGTGTACTAATTTTATTTAAAAAATATATTAACTTTTTCATGTTTGAGAACAATAACAAGAAAATGAAAAATGTGAATATTGCAAAGGCAGACTTAGTTTTCAGCATTTTCTTAATTTTCTTTAGTGGAAATAGTTTAAATATTCATTTGTAAATATATAGTAATGGTTTTAAACTTTATTTAAAAATGTATTAATGCACATTTACATTAACATACATATTGCATTTTATTAATTATAATGCACAGTGCTTTGCCAGTTTACACTGTCCTCCAGCTAAGGATTTCAAAGGGTGTGTTTGGTGCAAAATGACTATAGAATGGTGTTCATTACAGTGTTACTACTCACTGATAACTACAGCCGGTCCCCAAGTTATGAACGGGTTACGGACCAAACACTGGGCCGTAACTCGAAATGTTCGTAAGTCAGACCCCATTGAGTTACATTGCAACTGTGCTGTTTGTAAGCCTGGTTTGTGTTTGTAACTCAGGGACCGCCTTTATGACCGCTTAGTGGGAGGTTTGGTCGTAAATACAAACGGTTGTAAATCAACCATTCGTAACTCGGGGACCAGCTGTACACAAACAGAAGTAATAGAAAATGTGTTTGCTGTGGGTAGGTGCATGGGTGACTAGAGTAGAATCCTGTAGCACAGTGATGGGTAGCCTGCAACCCGAGGGTCTATTGGGTTCTATGTGTGGCTTGCAAAACATTTTGTTTACTGTTGCCCACATGCAGGGTTGCCAGTTTCCACTGTTTTCTGTCCATGTAGGTTTTTTTCCGACCAGTATGACTAATGTGACATGCACTTAAAGCAAGGGCACATGAAGCGAGGTACGTGCTGATAGTTCTCTCAGTCAGTGCTGTGTGCAGTGTGCTTCCACTGTATCCAATTAAAGCACTACGGTGGTTCAGTTGGCACACCCTGCAAATTGTATGTGTGCAGGAGCAGTTAGGGAAACTGTTTTAGTTATGACAGCTTTGTGACCCACTGAGATGGAGGGACACTCATGCGGCCCACTTACTAGCTTAGGTTGCCTTTCGCTGCTATAGCACATGCGTCAATATACATATGATGAGCTGGCATATTTTCTGGATGAACTAGCTTTAGCTTGAGGCCTTGGCTTGTTGTATCATTTGTTTAGTATAATGTGAGTTTAAGGAAGGAAATGGAGGGGAAAGCAGCCTGTGGACTAGATGGTGATTTTGTTTTTCAGAGTAAGCCAAGCCAAGGTTTGAAAGTCTGAGCCTACCAATGAGGCAAAGTCCCAATAGTAAAAGGTCAACATTAAAGCTGTGTTCATATAAAAGGTGATTGTACAAAATGGAAAAAAAACCCCACAATTTCACTGTTTGGGAAAGAGACTGCACATTTCATTCCTTCACAAGGTAACTCTGTACACAGGCTATTCAGGCACAAACAAGACTTGGAGCAGTCCTGAGTCCAGGACCTGGAGTGGAAAAAACAACTGTTTTGACTATAAATAGACCAGTGCTTCTTCTCATATGAAGCATTTTTGTGGACCTTTCTATAAAAATGAAATGGAAATTGTCAGTTTAACTGTTGGTGTTTTAAGTTCGATGCACATGGCAGTAACAATATTCTCATTGTAATGCATGAAAGTCACACTGTTATCAAGTTTCAGTCTTATCGTATTAGTATCATATTCTAGTGATGCCATTCATTCTGCAGTAAAGTCTGTCAACCTTTCTGTTGTAATCCCCAGAGTGCATGGGTTTATAACTTGGGAGGGAAAATAATTTCTCATTTATTTGAAAACATGTCCATAGAGGAGTGATCACTGGAATATTTAAACCAGGAACATTTTTGACTTACAAATGTGTACAAAGTATATCAGGTGTTTTTAGAGTGACTTTTGCTATTGTGAATGGTGCCAGTTTAACAGCCTCTAGATATTGAAACCCACACAACAGGTAGAACAGAGAAGCAGTAGTGTAAGTTTCACCATATGTCCTTGCCAGCGTACCTCAGTTCTGATCCAAAATGTAGTCTGAGGCTACGTCTAGACTGGCATGATTTTCCGCAAATGCTTTTAACGGAAAAGTTTTCCGTTAAAAGCATTTGTGGAAAAGAGCATCTAGATTGGCACGGATGCTTTTCCGCAAAAGCACTCTTTGCAGAAAAGCGTCTGTGCCAATCTAGACGTGCTTTTGCGCAAGAAAGCCCCGATCGCCATTTTAGCCATCGGGGCTTTTTTGCGCAAAACAATTCTGGGTTGTCTACACTGGCCCTCTTGCGCAAAAGCATTTGCGCAAGAGGGCTTTTGCCCGAACGGGAGCGTCATAGTATTTGCGCAAGAACACTGACGATCATACATTAGATCGTCAGTGTTCTTGCGCAAATTCAAGCGGCCAGTCTAGACAGCTGGCAAGTTCTTCCGGAAAAGCGGCTGATTTTCCGGAAAAACTGGCCAGTCTAGATACAGCCTGAGAGTGAGCAGTTCAGCCTCCATATTCATTTGGTCCTTGGACTCTTTGCAGGCTAATAAGGAGGCTAATTAATATCACTGCAATTGTGGTTATATATATTTTTTGTAATATAGATGTTAGTCTACTAGAAACACATTTCATACAATAGGCCACTCTGTCAATAGTTAGACAAGCCATAGCTTGGTGTCGTACCAGCACGCCAACTTCCTAAACCCCAGCTAATAGGCAAAATCAAGCATTTAATTACCCAGTCAAAGACAAACAAGACACATCCTGCAGCCAGAGAGTTACATCCATTGTTCTGCTGGGGGTGGGGGAGGAGGAAGGGGGCACATCAGCCTGGCAAAATTGTGATGAGATTTATCAGTGCAGGCAGATGTCACCCAGCTTCACTACCATGATGGTAGTGAAAAGCTAATGTATTACTCACTTGTTAAATCAAAAATTGTTCAGTCTGGACAAATAGAATTTTGTGAGGGTGTACTACCATATAACCCAGCTTTACATTGGCTTCACTAATCCTGAACAGCTTGGGACAAGTGTAGAGGAGCCAGAATCCCTCAAAGAAGATGTTGGCTCCTCTCAATACCAGAGTGGCCTGTCACTCACTCCCTCTTTTCCATGCAGTGCCGCTGGGGATAGCACAGCAACTCTGCTGAGCTGCCATGGCAGAGAAAGAAAGATAAGCAGCAGCCAGATCTTCACACTAGTGGCCCTTTCCCTAGATTGTTTCCTTTTAAGGGGCTGGGCAGAGGCCATAGTTTGGGTTATGTCATCTCTTCTCTTGATTCCTTTTAAACCCTGATAATTTCTGTGCCTTTCCTGAGTGACAGCTGGAGTAATTGGAGATTAAGAAGCACATGGCTCCTTTAAACGAGTCTGTTACTCAGTTATGGAGATTAGCCACTACTCCCCAAATCAGAAGCACTGTGCACATACAGTCTCTTGCTGATCGTATTCCCAATGGAGAAGGGGGGCAGAGATATATGTTAACCCCCCCAGAGATCTCCTAAGAATCACAATATTGGCCTAAAAATCATGACATTTAAAAATACAATTTAATTTTTTTATAATGACCTTCTGGCTTTGAGACTTTAAAATTAATAAGGGGCAAGTTTTCAAGCTCCCCTCTCCCCTCCCAGTTCCCCATCAGAGTAGATATCCTCACCTGATTACATGACTCTGGAAGCTAGGGCTTCAAGAAAAAATACCAATATCACGAGACTTGTGATAAAGTCAAAAGAGTTGATAACAGCAGTTTTGGACTCAGTACCCCTTCCCCTCCATAAGGGAGGGATTGTGGCAGCCATATAGCAGTCACAGGGGGAGTGATACCCCTTTTGGGACCGCTAGCACTATAGCTACAGAACAGGGCTAAGCCCCACACCATGCAGGCAACAGAGCCAGGTTTTGGCAGTTTTAAAGCAGGAACCCAAAAGGATTTTTGTCAGG
Source organism: Pelochelys cantorii (assembly GCA_032595735.1). Classification (NCBI taxonomy): domain Eukaryota; kingdom Metazoa; phylum Chordata; order Testudines; family Trionychidae; genus Pelochelys; species Pelochelys cantorii. The sequence goes on from CM064328.1 coordinate 181,927,151, forward strand.
GTGGCTTCTAAGTTAAATTAGCCAAACAAACAACTGAGTAGTCCACCAGAAGGCTGCTTACATTCTACATATGAATGCAGAACATGCTTACATATTGAAAAAGACCAATCTGTAGTTGCAAGCCAAATATTCAGTATTTTCCCCACTCTAAACCACCAAAAACCCCAATTAGTCATCTCTCTGTTACCAGTGGCATTAACAAGTATGTCCCTAACTATAGCTTTCCTGTAGTAATCTATTTGTGAGCAGTGTCAGTTAGCATAACCCATTTTCTATCTCAAGAGAGCAGGACAGGCCAAGTGTCTCTAAGCACACCTTATAATAAGCTGGGGATTTACCTGATCAGTCACAGCTGGGCCCAGCCAAACTTCCTTGCTGCTCAGGTTCCACTACAGCCCTTGTGCTTAGGGCATGTAGCTATAATCCTTTTGCTCAGGGACAGGATATTAAATACTTTCTCTGCTGTTCCCTGTATGGAATCAATATACAGCCAAACAGATATGCCTGGATCCCTGAAGTGGCTTAGGTGAGACAGCAGCACCTAACTTTTAGGTGTTTAGGAAACCACTGGAATAACATGGAATTAGGTGCCTAAGTTCAGGTTACAGGGAGGTGTCTATCTCTGCTTATGATTCATGGCTAGAACCCCTCTTCTGGAGGCAGGTTGACTTCGGTACCTACGCTGCTTCTGAGGAGGTGGGGTTAGTGCTTCATTAAATGCACACATGATGGCTGGGAGGGACCAGGATAGATGCTGCTAACTCAGGATTTACCTTGCACAATTCTGCATTCAAGTTATCCTTGCCAGGAGTTTTCCCATTTTTAAGGCTTTGGTAGCTGGAATGATCTCTTTTTTCGTTGGGATGTCCGTGTTGATACCAATATCTTCTTCTGCCTCCTGGATGTTTGCTTCCTCTTTGGGTGGCTCCCTACTCAGCAATTCTTTGATATGTTCTGTCCAGCACATTTCTTGTTCTTTTTCTGTTGTTAGTAGGTAGCTTTGTTTGTCTCGGATGAGAATATTTGTTGGTGTCTGCTGTTTACCACCTGTAATGTAAGGTAGAATTAGTCATTTACTTCTTCATCACTGTCATTTGTTGAAGCACAGCATTGAATCAGGGTGATACTGTGTTTCCCTTTCAGTCTGTGTCTCATAAATCTGCCGCAGCTGGACTTCCACTCAAGCAGGGACCATCCACTCCTTTCTGCGAAAGAGTGGCGACACCCTCATGGTGTTGTCCATCTTCCTGTCCAGAATACAGCAGAGTTTCTCCTGAGGCTGTTGTTAATCTTCCAGGTCCTATTCGTCTTGATGCCCAGGATTTGTAAGCTGTAGCGTCTCATCTCTGCTGGGAGCTGAGCTTGCTTCCCTATTTTGTAATTTATCTGTACGTTCCGAAAACAAAGTTTGCTTTATATCTTGGTGTTGAGCACTTCAGTCTTCATATCACTGGCTTTCACCACAGGTCCAGGTCATTGATCCTGAAGGCCATAACACACAGTAATGGCTGATTGCTCCATCACTGTTTCTGTAAAAAATTTTTTAAATGGCACAGCCTTGTTAGTTCTGTTCCTAACCCCCAACCTGGAGGACCAGGGTGTTCTCTCCCCAGACCAATCCAGCATGGTTGAATCTGCCAGGAGCAAAAAGCGCCCCCCCGGACATAGACTCTGGGGATCATTGGAGCATGCAAGTTGTCCCACCCTGACAAGGCACAGACAACAGAGGACCTGCAAGGTGGGAGGATCTTAAAACCTGGGGTCCAGCCTGAGTCCTAATGTCTATACCACAATTTTACAGCCCTGTAGCCAGTCAGCTGACCCAGGCTCCCTGCAGGTGCTTAAGTGCAGTGCAGACTCCTACAGGATTATGAGGTGGCTGAGGAGCGTTTTATGGACCACACTGGTGCCTAACAATGGGACTTAGATGAATAAATCTGGAGTTTAGGTTCCTAAAGTACCTTTGCAGATCTGGGCCCTTGTAACATAGAACAGTAACTTAGGAGTGAAATGAGTCCTGTTACAGAGGGCAATTGGCATCTGTCTGCAGTTATGGAAATCTGCCAAGTACTTTCTCTAGAATCTGCAAGGGCTTATCTAGAAATCAAAGTAGAAGAGGTATCTAGACACCAAAAACAACATTAAAAGAATCCAGATTCTGTTATACTTAAATGAGAGCAATCATTTTTTGATTTAGTGTAATTACAAGGCAAATTAGATAGACAGAAACTGTTCTAACAGAGTCCCTTAAACTGGCAGTAGCGACCATGTGTTTTTTTTATCGTGGTAAAAATATCTTTCCTTTTCCTTTAAACTATACTGACCCAGGGTGAATAGCTGTCACATTCTTAGGTTTCAAGTCTATAAATATATATGCACTGAAATTGATATATTACTCCCAGTGACAGCACTCTAGTAATGTCAGGTTTTTTAACCTTATTCATCCCCCTCCCCCCCAACAGTCTGTACCATGTGTCATTTCAGCAATTTGTAACATATGAAAACATTGGCAAAATTAATTGAAATAAATGATATTGCATCCTCTTATTTCAGCAGTGCATTTGGTTCATCATTTTTTGATCAGTGTTCTTCTTGGCAAATGGTCTGTTGTGATTGTCTTTAGCAAGAAAAGATGTTGAAGCCATCTCTCTTCACAGCATTTTAAAATGATACTTTAGATCAGTGGTCACCAACCAGTAGATCAGGATCTGCTGGTAGATCTTGGAGCCTCTGACAGGTGATCCTAACTGATTTGGCCAAGAGGCTATCAGCTGCCCTTCCTCCCACTGCTGCTCATCTCCTGCCCTTTGCCTTGGAGCTGCTTCTCCCCCTGGGGTGCTTTCTGCACAGGGCAGGGGAGGGAGAGGAGGATGCTGATGTCAAGGTACCCCTTCTCCCACCCTGTATCCTTTCTCCACAAAGCAGAGAGGTGGCACAAGAGGGCTTGGGATGGAGGGAGTTTGCTGGCTGCTTTAGGGAGTGGTCCAGGCCAGAGCAGGGGTGAGGCTGCCTTAGCCCCACTGCACCATCAACCAGGAGCCACCTGACGTAAGCAGTGCCCAGCTGGAGCCTACATCCTGAACTCCTACCCCAGCCATGAACCCCCTCCTACACTTCAAGCCTCTGCCCTAGCCCACAGCATTCCTGCATCCCAACTGCCTGCCCCTAGAGCAGCTCAGAGCCCCTCTCACACTCCAGATCCCTTAATCCAAGACCAAAGCCTCTGCCCCAGCGTGATGAAAGTGAGTGAGGATGGGCAAGAGAGGGAGGATGCAGTGAGCAGGGGCAGGGCCTCAGAGAAGGGGCGAGCAAGAGTTGGGGCAAGAGTATTTATATTTGAGGTAAATCTTGGATTGCACTTAAATTCAAAAAGTCATCTTGTGCTTAAAAAGATGCAGACCATTGCTTTAGATTGTCCTAAAAGTGTTTTAATATATTTTGTTCTTCCAGCAGAGTGGTATGAGATTTTGGCATTGACATTTTGTGTATTTCAGTTTGTGATATTATACAGGCTCGGAAAGTCAAACATTTAAACAAGACAAGTTAATGATCTGTTTTTAACAAAGTCTGTGGAAAAGACACTAATGCTTTCAAAGGATTATCCAGTCTTTTCACTTCATTCCTAGAGGCAGCAGGGTCTATTATTTAACTTATATTATTGTACCAGAGGCATAGCCATGTTATCTAAGAAGGATAGCTGTGTTAGTCTGTAACTTTAAAAAAAATCAAAAGCTAGTATGCGACATCTACAGCCTATTCACTTAGCCTCATTAGCACCGACACTACAGTTGACAGGTATTTTTGTTCTCCCCCTCTTCCTTCTTTTTCTGTTATAAATTGGGAGGTTCCCCCTTTTTTCTCTACTCTCATCTGTAGAAGTGGGTTCTGGCCATGAAAGCTCATGATACTCTCTTTCTGTCTCTCTCTCATATATATATATATATATATATATATATATGAATGTCTTTAAAGTGCTACAGAACTACATGTTTTTATATTGTTGTAGTGTCTAGAGCCGCGTTTCCCAATTTTATTTGGCCACTGAACCCTTTTAAACTTGAAATAATTTTGCGGAACCCTTAATAACAGTCTAATATATGGAGCTGAAAAAGTTGATCACAAATAAGTAAGGATGATAATAAACAAATGCTAAACAAGGTCATGAGATCAACATTTAGTTTAATTGCACATATTTAAAAACAAAAATCTCACATTAATTTTTTTAAAATCATAAAATGTTATTGTAATGAAATTTTCTCACAGAACCCTTATTTTCACTTCGCGGAACCCCGGGGTTCCACGGAACACCATTTGGGAAACGCTGGTCTAGAGGCCTCAACTGGCGTAGAGCTTCATTTTGCTAGGCACTGTACATATATAGACCAAAATATCTAGTGATTACAACAGTTACATAGGAATTCTGGATTCTTATGCCTTACTCTGCTGTTGAACTGCTGTATAATCTTCGGCAAATCACTTAGGCCCAGATACACCAAGGTACTTAGGCATCTAAGTTCCAGTTTTAGGCACCACTGTGATTCACAAAACCCCTGCTGAGCCTCCACCTATCCCTATAGGCATCTACATTCACTTGAAGCCTATATTCCCACTATAAAATTTCCTACTCACCTAAGTTTCTCCAGGCATGCACATATTGCTGTCTCACTCCTAGCATCTGAATGCCCATCTCCCTCCCAAGCCTCCAAGCAATCCATGAACCAGGGGAGCATGGATGCTCCTCCATTTACCTTATCTTTGGGCCCATCTAGTAGATGTGTTTGAAGGCACTTAGAAAAATCATGGGAGCAACACTGCGATCCACAAAGCCCAAGCTGGGGGTAAGCTCCCTAGCTAATGCACGAGTTGAGAGAGGCGCCTAAGAATGTGGTCCACCAAAGCTAGCATGTGAAGTCGGGAGCCAATGTCAGGGATGTATGCTAAGTCACTCCCCTCTCTCAGATATAGGCAGCTAAGTTCAGGCTGCAGGAGGTGCCTGTGACTGCTAGCAATCCATGAATGGAAACCAGTCAACTGGAGCTAGGGGAGCTAGTGCCTAAGCCACTTTTTGCAGAAATGAGTTCAGTTCCTGCCTTACTCTTCACAAAATGGCTGGAGGAGGAGGTGGCGCCCATCTTGTAATATTTAACATGATGGTTACAGCACTTGTCCGGGGTATAGAAGACCCAGCTCCAGTGCCCGAGGGGAGACAAAGGATTTGAATAGGGGGTCTCCCTATTTAGGAGAATGCACTAACCAGTGGTTCTCAACTTTTTTTATACCAGGGACTAGCAAACCCATTCACAAACTTTTGGCAGACTGGTAACATTTTATTTGCGTATTTGTATATTCATTATGAAAATAAAATGTTACCAGTCCACTAAAAGTCCTGGCACCCAGTGCCAGCCCTAACCCCCACTTCTCCACCACCCCCCAGCACCAGCCACTGACCCCAGACTCCCCTCCACGCAACCCCCGCCAGTGCCAGCCTCCTGCCCTCAGACTCCCCAGTGCCAGTCCCCCATCCCAAATGCCTCAGTGTCAGCCTCCCGTTCCTTAAAGCCCCCCACCACCAGGGCCCCCCGTGCTAGCCTCTTGTTTCCAGGACACCACCGCACCCCAGAGTCCCCCCTCAGAGTGTCCTCCATTGCCAGTCCCCAATATTAGCCCCATCCCAGAGCCCCCCAGTGCCAGCTCCCCACCCCAGATGCTCCGGTGTCAGCCCTCTGTCTCTTAGAGCCCCCCACCCCTTAGAGCTCCCCAGTATTAGCCCCACCCCAAGCCTCCCAGCACTAGCTCTGTCCCCAGAGCCCCTAGTGCCTGCCCCAACCCCCTCACTTAGCCCTGCGCTGCCTCCCAGCTGCCAGCTGAGCACTGCTGCCTGGGTCATGGCTGCTCTAAGGCTGCCGTGCCAGGTTCCGTGTGTCCCTTCCACCATGCAGCAAAACACTCTTCTGCATCCGGGAAGACACCCCACCCCTATCCGGTGCTGGTTGGCTGAGAGGCAGGGCAGGACACGCCTCTCCCAACAGCCACAGTGGTGTAGCCCAGCATCGGCCCCCAGCATTGCTGTGGCCCGGTAGCCAGAGGTCTGTGGCCCAGCAGTAGGCTGTGGACTGGCAGTTGGGAACTGCTGCACTAAACTATGACTTTGTGGTTTCCACATGTGTTGTCTGTTGCAAAAAGCCCCAGCGGGGGCTCTTGGGCATTTCATAGCGGAAGCGCCTGCGTGGAGCCCAGGATCAGCGGGACTCCCCGCTGGCCCCGGGCTCCATGCCACGTTACAACTTTGAAATGCACAAGAGCCCCCTCTGGGGCTCTTGTACATTTCAAAGACGGAACGCAGAAGTTCTTATCAACTGATCAAATAGTCGATGGAAATCCCATCGACTGTTCGATTAGTTAATTAATCGAAATTGAACATCCCTAATTTCAGCAAGTCTGGCTATTGCTCTTCATCATTTCCTATGGGCATGAAGCTTTGTTTGTAGTAGAGCAAAGTGTATCAAAAGTTAAGCTATGAAAACTACCTCAATGCAAGATAGCACTTACTGGGTATAATTATTTTTTTCTTGGCAGTAATTTGCAGCAGGTCTTACAAAATCCATTTGCTCATGTAAATAGGAGGCTTTCTAGGGTTAATCTTATCAATTTCTGTGGAACCTAAATTTTCATTTTAAAAAATGGGTCTCTCTCTTTCCCTCCCCCCTTTTTCCCTCTTTAACTAGCTCACACAGACTCCAGTGGCCTTATTTTTGATCGAATATATCATAAACAAGAAGTGAATTGGACCTCAAATTTCTAACCATTACGTACATGAACAGCAAGTAAACTGATGTAGTCATGTCTTCCTAAGTCTGTAAATGGACAGTCCCAGTGCAATATTTCTGCTGTTGCTCAGAGCTTTCTCAAGATGCAGCACAGTTCAGTGTGTTGTTACTCAGAACCCCATCGGCAGTTGTGAAAGTAGCAAGAGTTAAGGTCAACTTCACCCTGATGCTGCTTGGGAAGACTCTGGGCTGAAGCGGGCAATGGAGCTATTCACTGAGAGGGATTACTCAAAAACAAAGATAAAGGTAGGGTAATGGAAACTCCGCTTAGCCAAGGATTTTCAGGGAGTTTCACATTTATCTGATAGCTAGTAGCTAGAGACTGATACAAAAGATATAGCTGCTAAAAGCGGGCCAGGGACAGCATCTTGGCAGAAATTCTACCATCCTCTTTTTTCCTAGCAGCTGTAGGGGGAGTTTGGTCTCTTACCTCAGTATTAAAACCCATTCATCTTTTGTACTGGTCAGTAGCTGGCCAGTGTAATTCTCTGACTAATCAGTGTCTGGTAACATTTCCAAGCCATTAGGAGAGAATGTGGGCAGGTGCATAGAAATGAGCAAGAGAAAGAGTGGAGGGATGAGATGGGTTAGAACAAGAGAGGGAGGTACGGTATTAAGAGCCTGGGCGCTGACTTTTATTTTTTCTGCCAGGTGCTCCATGCCACGGCTCTGTCCCCACACTGTCTCTTCCTCCAAAGCCCTGCCCCACCTCCACCTCTTCCTACTCCCACTCAGACCCTGCCCTCGCTCCACCTCTTCCCGCTCCTTCTCCACCCGTGCTCTGTCTCTTCCCAGCCACCCCCCCGTTCCACCCCAAATGGGACCCCACTGTTACTCCACCTCTTATCCCCTCTGCTTCATCTCCCCAGCTGTTTGCTGCTCTCCCTCACCCAAGCACCTCTTGCCAGCCTATCAGTGCTGAGCATTCCATATTTTTTTCCCATGGGTGCTTGGAGCTCCCGTGAAGTCAGCCCCTATGATTTAGCTCAGTGTTTCTGAAAGTGTTCTGTGGAATCACGCTCAGAAACACATTAACTGGCCGCCCCAGTTTGTTTATTTACCGTTTCCCGCGGCTCCCCTTGGCTGCAAAGGACGAAACGGAGCCAATGGGAGCCGCGAGGCTCCGTGGCTGCGGCGCTGGTAAATAAACAAACCGGGGCGGCCAGTTAAAGTGTTTCTGAGAGGGCTTCTGCGGAACACTTTCAGAAACACTGATTTAGATGGTGTCTGGAGAAATGGGAGGAAAAAGGGAGAGAGAGGCAAAGGGCACAGTGTAGAAACAGCAAGAGAGGGATAAGGGGAGAGAAGGAAAAGAAGAAGCAGACACTGAAAACAGCTACATGGGGGAGAAGATACCCCATGATGCGGGGGAGGGGGAAAGTGGAAGGAAGCCAGGTCAATGTAACAAAAGCAAGAGCTTACTGGTGAGCCAAGCTGATTGAACAGCCTTCATACATATTCCACTTGATCATTTTCACCAGTATTCATCAACTACTTATTCAACAATTAGCTTTTTCTGTACAATTAGCCATACCAGTAAATCACATTACATTTTTTTCAATACAGTAGCTTATTTGACAATATATTACAGTTAAATATAGCACACACTAAACAGCACACAAAGGTCTTATCCCTTTAAACTGCAAGAATTGTGGTCTGATTGAGGCGGGTGGGATTGAGGGAGGAGTGGCATGTCAGGGGTATTTTTCACCCATTACAGGTTTAGACCATGGGTGTCAATTACATTTTTCAAACTCTGATTTAAGATAAATTGAAAAACATTGATACAATACAGTCCTATTGTTGTATTAATTTAATTATGTTAATAAGAGTAACAGTAACAACATGTACAAAAATAAAAGCTGTACATATAATTGATTTAGCTGACTCTTACTTCAGTAGTGTGATGAAGGGGCATGTGTGATACTTTCCGAACCTAGTGTCTTGGTGAATGTGTACACTTTAATAATGTCAGTTAGGCTCTGAAAAGTGATCTGTATGTAGGGGTTAACCTTTACATGAAGTGGGTCAAATTTTTATATTTCAGTTTAGAACTCAAAATGCTTTATGAAAAGCCTTTTACCAACTTTACCAGTAGAGGATCTTATCTATAGAAAAAAAAAACATTTAAACTGGTTCAGTAAAGCAGGTTTGTTTGTGTTAGTCTGGTGAAGAGCTTTATTGATCTTTTGCTATTTCTATGTTAATTGAAGTCACCCTTTTGCACTTTCTACTCAGAAGAATCCCAGGAAGAAAGGTGGACTATTTGATACTACAAATGCCAGAAAGGTAAAGCCAAAGCATTTGCTACTAGGCCAGTTTATAACTGCATTCAGGTTGAACATATTTTCTGTACTCTCAGATGCTTAAAACTTTGGGCCTGGTTTTCACATTTTACTTGTGCTGGATTTATTTGAATGTGATTCTGTTGACTTCAGTTAAGTTATTCCTGAATAATAGTAATGCACATGATAGCAGAATCAGCTCTTCAAGATGAAGACCAAGTTAAAGGTGGTGGAAAACTACCAGCTAAGTGTGTGTAAAAATTCTTTTAACGCTTTTATTTGTTTTTCTTATGTGGCTCTTTTTCTTTCACCATGGAACCCCAGTGTTTCCATAATTATCAGCCCTTCAAAGAATTCAAAGTTTTTTTCTCCCATACTGTTTTATTTCTTTGATCTATTGATCTGGAAAAAGCTATAAAGCTCACTGTTTCTGCTCCTTTTATGTTTGGCTTGTGCCATTTTGGCTGAGGTTGGAATCTTTGTCAGCCAATTATTTCACTCATGTTTCCCAGTCCTATTTATATCTCTTAGAGATACGCTGTCAGCTTGAAAAAACCTCACTTGTGCCTGAAAACTTTTTACCTGCCATTATTTTCATTAACATCAAGAGTTTTTATTGCAAAATATGAGATCTTTCTTCTAGCTTGATTATTTTGTGCATTTGACAGCACTTGGTGTACAGTTATTTTCACTTTTTCTTTATACAGCTAGTAAGGCTCTGTTCTTTCTCTGGGTTTTCCACACACCAGGGGAAGGAAAAAAGAAAAGAAAATGTAATTTTTAAAATCACAGGATTGTCATGGGGACTGAAGGGCAGGTGTAGTCCAGTAATTGAAATGATTATACACTGAATTCATTTTTCTAAATGGACTAGATTTCAGGTACACAGTGTTACTTTAAAATTACTAAGAGGGTCTAATTTTTCAGAGCTTTGCAATGTGAATAGTCATTTATATCTGTGAAAAGTGACTCTAAAACAATAAAATCAGAATGAGAGCATTTTACACCCACTTTGCATTAGGGATGTTAAAAATCGTGTATTAGGGTAATCATGTAACCACTGAAAATCTCAGCGGTTACATGGTTACTTGCACTGCGGGCTGTGCAGTATGAAACAGGGTTGGAGCTGGCATCAGCTCAAGGTAGGGAGGATAAGGCATCAACTATAGGTAAGGAGGTGGGATGGGTCTCAGTGGCCTAATGGATATGGCATCAGCTTCCAGAGCCTTGGATTGTGGTTTTGAGTCCCACCCACATCCCCCATGTCCCAGGAGCAGCTGCACAGCCACCACCAGAGCCCGCAATGAAGCAGGAGCAGGGCTGTCAGCCTCTGCCGACCCAGCTCCCCAGGAGTGGAGCTGGCTCTGCTGCAGCAGTGAAGCCTCCTCCCTGGGAGCTGTCTGAGTGTAACCAAGACCATTAACCAATAAGCATCAATGTATCGGTTAAATGGTTATTCAGTTATACTCTAACATCCCTACTTTGCATGTACAGAGGGAGTAGTCCCTGCCCTTTTTTCCAGCTGTGATGGCAGAAAGGGGCAATAAAGCAGATATAAGGACTTCCACAAGAAATATCCAGGAGTCTTTGGTGCTGGAAGCAGGTTGGAGATGACTTGCTCATGACTCCAGCTGTTCTTGGGTGGCACAGCTGCTGTAGGAACCATTGCATTTGGGATGCAAGTTAGGGCAACCCTTAGTGTTGCTCTACATTGTGCTTGACTTGATCTAACCCCCAAAATAGGGAAGGTGCACTGGTTTCCCCAAGACTGAGTACTAGCACGTGCATGAATTGGAGATAATGCTTTGAGATCTATGGATGAAAATCACCGTATAAGTTCATTATTATAGCTATGAATGGGTGTAAATGACTACACAAAGTGCAAAGTAATTGAGAATCAGGCCAAAATTTTTTAAAACTTGGAATACAATTATAAGTAGTGTGGAAGCAGAGAAAGGAAAAAGGGGATTTGTGTGCAGCCATCTTAGGGTTGTTAGGAATAGAGCAAGAGACAGGTTAACCCTGAGACCTAACAACGCGAGAGCGAGAATTGTAAGAGACGCTTCGCTCTAAAGATAAGGATGGAATGCTGACTCCAGCAGGAACCTTGAGATAAGGTAGCATCTGAAGGGAATTGTGTGGGCAGGGAGATAACCGTTAGCTGTTGATGTATATAACGAGAAGGTATATATACTTGTCTTTCACTGCTTGTATTTTGAAGATCTGCTTAGGAAGGGCCTCCCCGCCCATCCAACCGCAGTCTTCCCTTGCAATTGCTCAAAATAAACTGCCTCTGACTTGTTGCTTACCAAACGCAGAGTGAGGACCTTGTTTTCTTCCACAGTAGAGAAAGTCTGCAAATGAGAATTTTAACTTTGGAAGTAGATTATCTATCTATGTATGTGGAATTCAGTACCAGTACTGTATAAATAGTAAATCTAGGAAAAATTCTGTACTTGACAAATTCTGTTATTCTGAGTTATTCATGACTACAGTGAATTTCCCATTAACTTCATGGTAGGCAGAGTGGTTCAGTGGTCAGAGCCCTAGTTGGAGGACCTGGAGTAGTATTTTCAAAAGTTCTTTAATGTTATGATTACAGGTCACTTAGGAGATTTTGAAATTTTTATATCTTAGTTTTTTTCTTGGTCCAGATACTAACTTGGTGTGTAAACTGGAACAAGTCACTCCACTCCCTGGCTGTGTCTAGACTGGACACTTTTTCCGGAAAATCGGCCGCTTTTCCGGGAAAACTTGCCAGCTGTCTACACTGGCTGCTTGATTTTCCGCAAAAGCACTGACATTTTCATGTACGAAATCAGTGCTTCTTCCGGAAAAGCTTTGACGCTCCCGTTCGGGCAAAAGTCCTTTTTGCGAAAAACTGTTGTGCAAAAGGGCCAGTGTAGACAGCTAGCTAAGACTTTTGCGCAAAAGCAGGCTAAACGGAAAAAAGCTGTTTGGACTCTGGAAGACCCCATAGTAGCCCCAGACTTCCTGGTAACCCGAGCTCTTAAAGTAGCCACAGGCTACTGAGCGCACGTGGCAGGAGCGTGCCTCAGACCTCTGGCCTGAGGTCTGCCACGGTGCCCCTGCCGTGCCCAGCAGCCACCTCACAGCTCAGCATGGCAGCTCCGGGCGCTCAGCCACCTGCACCCCCAGCGCAGGAGGCCCCCAGGGGCCAGAAAAGAAGAGCCCCATCGTGGTCCTCGGGGGAGCTGGAGACCCTCCTGGACCTGTGGCAGGAGGAGGAGGGCCTCCATGACACCCGGTCCCAGCGCCGCAACGCCGACATCTTTGGCCGCATGGCCCAGGCACTAGCCCAGCAGGGCCATCCAGCCTGGAACCTGGAACAGGTCCGGGCTAAAGTCAAACAACTTCGCCTGGGCTATGTGCGGGCCAGCGAGGGCCGGGGGGCAGGACCAGACACCTGCCCCCACTATGACTGGCTGCACGCCATCCTGGGCCAGCCAGCCCCGCAAGCCCCGGACGTGCCCGTCGACAGCAGCGCACACCCCCCTGTCACCAGGACCACCAAGGCGGGGGAAAGAGACGACAGCAGTGCATCAGAGGATGAGGCCAGCACTGCCACCCAGCAGGCCCCCTCCAGCAGCCCTGACGTCTCCCGCGCATCCTCCGAGGCCGGGAAAGGATCTCCCAGTCACTCTCCTGGTTCCGTCCAGGAGATATCCTACGTGATGGGGATCTGAGAGCCCAGACCACCTCTGCCAGACGTGCTCCCAGGCACTGTGTGGGGATGCATCTCGCTCCCTGTCAAACACCAGTGATTAGCCCAAAGCCTCACAGCCTCCACTGGCAGGGAGTTCCACAGGTTAACGCAACACAAGCGCACTCCCACCCTCCACGGGGCCAGGACACAGACCGGTGGTTACAATACATGGAGGAGGACCCTACTCCAGGGGCGGTCCACCTTGCAAACATACAACACGGGGGGCAGGGGGGGAACCGAGTGGGCCCAAGCCACACTACTGCGGTGTCACCTGGGCTCAGGGGTGGAGGGCATGAGGTGTGGGGACAGTGGCCGGCCTGCCTGACTGACCCATCCTTTCTTCTCTTCCCTGCAGCGGGACCAAGCACAAGCCGGGGACCCTCCAGTCTGGCAGCAGCGGCACCCCCAGCTGCCCAACCACGGAGCCAGAGGCTCCGCCACCGGGACCAGCTCCTTCGGCGCCATGTGCAGGCCGTCGAGCGCATTGAGGCTGCGATTAGGCAACGCGTCGAGGGGGACCTGCAGTGGCGCCAGGACGCCTGCCCAGTGCACCAGGATGGCTGACTCCATCGCTACCCTCACTGCCCACATAGCCCATGCCATCCATTATGGCATGGCCTTACCCCATGCCCCCACCATTCCTCCCCTAGCACTGCCCATGCCCCCTCCTGCAATGCCTCCTCCTGCCGCCCCTGCAGTAGCCCCTCCTGCCCACCTCCCCGTGCAGCCTGCCCCGATGCGGCCTGCCCCCCATGTCCAGGTCCGCCCCCGCAGGAGTGCTCGCAGGGGCCACGCCTCCCAGTTGAAGGTCTCCTCCCCCTCCCCCTCCCAGTTGAAGGTCTTCTCCCCCTCTCCCCCTTGTAAATAAAAACATACAAGTTTTTCAGTTGAAAACAAAACTGTGTTGGTTATTGTGTACTCGAAGTAACTGTAATAAATGATTTGAGATGCCAATTAGCCAACTAAATTTAAGAGAATTACAAAATGCGGACACCAAATTCTGTATCTATCACCGGTCGTTCCTTTAAGTGGTCATTGGTTTGTGGCACATAAATAAATACTGACACTTTTAAGTAAAATTTAAACCACAACTATATTAACATAGATAACAAACAAGCAAGAAAGGTTAAAAGACGCACACAAAAGAATATGTACATAGTATAGACGCAGGGACGATTGTAGTGTTGCTAGCAACCTCAATCCTTTGGTCCTTCCGGGCCTCGGGAGAGGAACAGCCAGGAGATCCCTCGATGGAGGACGACGGCGAAGCTGGCAACCTCAATCCTTTGGTCCTTCCGGGCCTCGGGAGAGGAACAGCCAGGAGATCCCTCGAAGACGACTGGAATCGGGTACGCTGACTCGAGCCTTCCGCACGAACCACGAATCCTCTTCCTGTTCTTCGGGACAGCTCGGACAGGTGATGGTGGCCTAAACCCTAGCCTAAACTAAAAGAAAAACCCTAGCTACGTCCGATGCACCCAACGAACATTCACATGATGGCCGATGTGCTTGGAACCGACGCTTTACAATTGGGGGGAGGTAAGGGGAGGGGAGGGGGAAGGGTACGGGATGGAAGGGAGTTGTATGGGGAGACCAAGGTGACCCTACTATGGGGCTTGTGCGAACATGCCTGTCAGGGCCTCTCGGATGCGCACCCCATCCTGGTGTGCCTGGCGGATGGCAGCTGTGTGGGGCTGTTCAAACGTCTGTGCCTCGGCTGCCATCCATGCAGGGAGGAAGGCCTCCCCGCTCCGCTCCACAATGTTGTGGAGTACGCAGCATGCGGCCAGTACCTCTGTTGCATTCCGGTCACCCATCTCGAGACGGGTGAGCAAACAACGGAAGCGGGCTTTTAAGCGGCCGAAGGCGCTCTCCACCTGATTTCGGGCCCGGTTGAGGCGGTCGTTGAACCGGGCCTGGTTCTGGTCCTGGTCTGGCCACCCTGTGTAGGGCCGCATTAGCCAGGGCAGCAGGGGGTAGGCCGCGTCCCCGATGAAGCAGATGGGCATAGGCACATCCCCGACAGTCAACTCCCGCCGGGGGAAGTAGATGCCCGCCTCCAGCCTGCGAAACAGTCCGGAGTTGCGGAGGATGCGGGCGTTGTGTGCCCTGCTGGACCAGCCTGTGTAGACATCCAGGAAGCGGCCCCGGTGGTCCATGAGGGCCTGGAGAACAATAGAGCAGTACCCCTTCCTCTTCGTGAAATGGGCTGCTCGATGCTCCGGGGCCCGGATGGGGATGTGGGTTGCATCCAGGGCTCCCCCGCAGTTGGGGAACCCGAGGGCAGCGAAGCTGGCCAGCGTAGCGTCCACGTCGCGCAGGAGGATCACTCTCGGGAGCAGGACATCATTGATGGCGTGGACGACCTGCAGAAGGGTGCAGAGAAACACAAGGAAACACATCACATAAGGCAGGGGTGAGTGTGCGCTCCCTTGGGGCCCCCCCCCGTGATTCCCTCTGTCCTCACGCACGCACGCACACACACACACCAGGGCCCCCTCGCCCCACGGCCCCCCCCCCACCAGCAGGCCTGTGCAAGGGAGGGACGGCCCAAACCCCTGGGTGACCCAGCCTGGACTCTTGGCTGCCCCTGGGCATGGAGTGCAGCACCCTCCCACCACCCCACCCCACTTCCCACTCCCCCTGGGACTTACCTCCATGACGATCACACCAACGGTGGATCTTCCCACCCCAAATTGGTGTGCCACTGATCGGTAGCTGTCTGGGGTGGCCAGCTTTCATAGCGCGATGGTGACCCTCTTCTTCACGGGGATGGGTGCATGCAGCCGGGTGGCGGCTCTCTGGAGCGCGGGGGTGAGCCAGGCACACAGCTCCAGGAATGTCTGCTTTCGCATGTGGAAATTCCGGAGCCGTTGCTGGTTGTCCCATTGCCCAAGGACCAGCCGGTCCCACCAGTCTGTACTGGTGTCCAGTCTCCAGAGTGGCCTCTCCAGGTCACTGGGGTGGGGATGCCACAGGGTCTCCATGGCCTCCCTGGTGAAGGAGTCCAAGGCGATCTGCGCCTCCTGGTCCTGGAACATGAGGGCACCAGCCTGGAGCACCAGCTGCAGGCACTTGAAAATGGCCGACAGGGGCCAGAGCAGGCACATGGCCACCCGTGGCTCCATGGTAGACAAAGCAAGGCACAAGAAACCAAAACCAGGAAAAAGCACTAGGGGGCAAAAGGGTGGTGTCCAAAAGGCAGAGGGCAACTACCAAACCTGCTATGGCTGTCAGTCCCTGCGAGAGGTCCTAACGCACGGAGCAGGAGACAAACGGCTGTCCGGCGAGACCCCTTTAAGCACGTGTCTGAACGGAGCTCCAGCCCCACCCCCGGAAAGGGCTGGTGCCCTTTTGCCCTCTTCAAAATGGTTCTGGGCTTCTGCTTTTGCGCAAAAGCGTGCCACCAATCTAGACGCGCTTTTGCGCAAAAGCGCATCGTTCTAACGATAACTCCGGGACCAATCTAGACGCTCTTTTGCGGAAATACTTTTAACGGAAAACTTTTCCGTTAAAAGTATTTCCGGAAAATCATGCCAGTCTAGACGTAGCCCCTGTGTATTAGTTTCCTTATTTGTAAAATGAAAATAATAATGTTCATTTTGCCTAATAAAATACTTTGAGATTTATGAATGCTAAAGGCTTCACTGCATGGCAGGAAGGTCCATATGAATATCTCTATAATTCAGTACTTAGAGATCTTATTTACTGTTCTGTGCTTACAAATGGAGGTTGGAGGAGGATGTAAGAATACAACAAGAAATTAACTGTGAATTAACTTTTCTTTGATGATATCTTGAAACAACCATGCTGGGTTTTTTTTAGATATATTGCAATTGACTTAACTAATATTTTTGAGAAAGTAATCTAATTAAAATGGGTCCCACAGTTGCAGACTTCCTTTCCTCATATTCACTTTAGTTTTTGTAACTCCTCCAGATCTACGTACAAAAGCTGCAAGGATCATATATGAAACCTAGATGTTTCCAGAGTCCTCCGTGGGAAGAAAAGCAACCTGCCTCAGGTGGAGAAGCCATCAGAGAAAATTTCAGCACACATCCAGTCTGTTACTGCTGTGGATAAAAATAAAGTAACAACAGACCACAGTCGCTACCTCAGGGATCACTTGAACACTTTAGTTGTGCTTTTTTATAGTGCTAGAGGGACTAAACAGGAAAACAAATCCAGGTTAGATTTGCCATCTTCAAAGGTTTTGTCAGAAGGACTGTCAGCCGAGACACAAAGTTCCAGAGTGTCCAAATTGCAAAAAGGGAAGGAGGATCCAGAATGAATATGACAAGTTCATTTTGTGGTCCAAGAGGGACAAGGAAGCCTTGCAGAAGAGGATTGTGGTGCTAGATGATATGCTGGAAATATATGAAGAGCATAATAAACCAGCTCAAGGACAAGAGAGCAAAGTAACATGCTCTGTGGTAAGTGAAAGACACCTGCCTTTTAGTATGACTCCAGAGCCGTGTGCTTCTGTTATTCCCTGTGCTGCGTATCAGTGTGTATATCTGCATATCAGAGGGCATTGCATGGGAGGAGGGAACTTTAAACAGAACTGATACTACAGTATATTCAGTTCCAGATGGAATCATTTATCTTTTCTAATCATATCTGTTTGCTCTCCACTTTTTTGCTGTAATCAGGCATGAGGTGAGAATGTCTGAAACCTATATAATGAAAATATGTGGATTTAAAAAAAAATAAGAATATAAGCACATGCAATTTGCTGGTATTTTCAGTTTTGGTGGCATTAGTGTTAATGAATGTTAGAGTTAGTCACCTGTCATGGCATGTTATTTTACAACATTTTAAGTTCCCCAAAATAATAATGAATATTTTGCTGGGAGCTTTGGATACTCATTGGAGAACACCCTGTCATAATGAAACAATGACTAAAGAATAAATGTTCATATTTGGACTTAAGACAGTGAAGAATTCTGCAAGCCAACCTGATCCCTGATATAATTCCATCGTGTCCTAGATTTGCCTCTAGAAAAGGTGCTATTTATGGAGATGGAATCTGGCTCTAAATACTTGAGGTAAAAAAGAGCTTCCACTAATTTATGTTGAAAATGATGGTGTCTCAAAGCACAATGTAAGCCTCCTGTTACCCTGTTTTTTTAGAAGTTGTTTTCACTTCCTCACCCCTTTAGAATGTTAGCAATAAGCAGAACCCTCCTTTTCTGAACACGTATGGAATTGCCCTTGCAGAAAATTCCTGAAGAACTTCAAGAATAGATCCTTAGTTCAGTGAGGTGCTAAAGCATGTGCCAAACCCTAAGCGTGTGAATAGTCCCATTGAAGTCACATGCGTAAAAGTTAGATATGTGCTTATGTACCTTGAAAAACTGGGACCTAAACCAACAGGATACTTAAAAATGCAATGGGGGTGATTATGTCTATGGAATGAATAGAGAATTCTAGCCTTTCTTTGATTTTTTTTTTGAACCATCCTATAGATTTCTACTGCAAGGATAGGATTCTTTATTAAACTCTAGAGTATGTTTTAAAGTTTCCATGGGAAGGTTATAACTTTCTATTTGAAAATCAGTAGGATGAAGAACTGTTCTATACATATTTTGTATAGTGGGTTTTCCCCAGAGCTTTTTTTTTGTTGTTGCATATTTTTAATGTCCTCGGCTCTGAAGTTGCTAACAGCTATTCACATGCTTGACATTTCACAAGTTGTCTTACTGAAGTCAGTGCAGCTACTCCCATGGGTAGAGTCAAGCATCTAATTGTAACATCCGGATCTAAGTATCTCCTCCTAAATAAATGGCTGTTTAGCAGTTCTCTGCCTTATGTAGGTTTATTTTTTATCTCTGAATTGTCTTGTTTGTCCTATGTATGAGCAACTACAGCACAAATTATGCTGGTGTGCATCAGCCTGAATGCATGCAAACAACTATAACTTGGACTTATTAGTATTAGTAAGATCCTCTTTTTTTGCCATATGAAAACAAGAAACATAATGTGCATGGCTACTATAAAATGTGCACTGACTCTTGCACTGACTTAAATTTTCCTTTTTATTAAATCAGGAACAACAGCAGCACCTGGGAGAGGAAGTTTTCCTTCTTGATGGTTTGGTGGGACTGTATAAAAATAAACAAGCATGTGTGAGGAGCAGATCAGAATTGAATAAACTAGAAGAGGAAAGGAAAGGGAAGCAGCTACAAATGGTAAGAGCAAGTTTCACTTTTTGTTTTTGTTGTTTTCCAGCAAAATACTTAAGTCACAAGAATTGGAAGTATGTTTAAAAAGCATTTTTAAAAGGTCACACTGAATAGCAGAACTGCTTGAGAGATTAAAAACAACAAAGACATCTCAATGGGTCAAATTTTAAATAGAAGCTAGAAACCAAATAAGTAGAGAAAGGACTTATTGACGCTCCAGAATAGTTTCGTCAAGCATATTATCTGTACAGGGCTGTCTCCAAAAACAAAATGTATTGTAATCTGGCACTAGGACCAAGGGTTGGGATAGGAGTTTGGGTCAGGGGGCCACTTACCTTGGCCAGTGGCAGGCGAGAAGGCAGTAGAACCCCCCATCCCCAGGTGACCACTTCCATGGTGGTGCAGCTGCCCCCCAGTGGTGAGAGTAAGGGTCGTGTCCCTCCTCTCTGTCCCCTCCCTTTCCAGGTTGAGGAAAACAATCGAATTCCAGGCACATCCCATTTTCCTGGCACAACCATACTCAGACCTTGCTTTAAGTTAAGATAAGAGGAAGCTGCATACCAAATTTAGTGGTCTTAGTTCTTACCGTTTAGGAGTTCTTGAACAATGGACTTGCAGACAGACAGACACAGACAGAAAGACTTACAAACAGACACACAGATCTCTTGCTCTCTTGCGTGCACACTTTCTCTCTCTTCATTTTATATATATATATATATATATATATATATATATATATGGAGAAAGATTGGTCAAAGTATTACTCAGGTACCCTGTTTAGTTGTATTTTTGAAAAGTGTTAGGGAGCAAATGATAGCTACTCTGTTTCATGGAATGTGTGTGTAAATTGAAAGTATTTTCAACATAAGTTTTTATCAGTATATGATTTATTCAATACCTTACTATATAAGGCCTGCTTACCATCTACTGCCTTTTTGAAATTTACTCATTTAAAAAGAATATTTTTAAATACACAAAATTAAATATTTTTGAGCATTAATCTTCTTTCTTCTCAACACACTTTCCTTGGGCCCATATTAGGAGCTAGGAGATTCTGTTTTCTGTCTGGTGCTATAAGCAGATTGCCACCTGCTGGATACAGTGAATAATATGCTGGCTCTACTGTGCTTGTTGTCTTTGATTGTTTCTATTCCTTGATATACTTTCAAAATTTGAAGGTGAACTTACTGTTCCTGAAAGGCACCTGAGTGAGGTCTTTGGAGAGTGAAGTCCATATGTAACCTACTGCCTACAGGGTTACACATGAAACAGATGACAGGAGAGTTTATCCTATGCTGCTCTGCCAGTCTGTTCCATTCTGGCGCTCAGAGGGTAGATTAAAATCCATGCCTATTTAGATTTTGTGTACTTTGCTTATCCTGTCATCAGGGTACAGTGTGGACTGTATCTATTTGCTAACTTCATATAAACCACCACTAGTGACAGAAATGTAAATGTTGGTTCATTCTTGAGGAAGCTATAGTCCTCGTTTTTCTGGAGGATGGAGGGAAATCACAATGTTTCGGGGTATTTGAACAATAATTCCACTTCAGATTTAGGAACCTAAGCCCTGCTCCACACTTAAGTTGTGGCCCTTGGCAGGTGCTTTGAGTTAAGGGAAAAGGTAAGGGAGAGGATGAGAGTGGGCACAAGGGAGATTAGGAGATGAGATGGGGTCCCTGGAGCAATTGGAGTTGTGAAAGCAGAAAAGAAATTTCTGTATAGCTGACCTTCACAATTCCCCCGACTCTCAGAGGTCCAGATCACATCACCACCCCTTGTGATCAAGGTGAGTTAAATACTAGTTTCACTGCCCCATCAAAGCCATTTGTTATATTAGGGTGTAGGCTCACATAATGAGATTTGCTGAGCACTTATAACTTCTTTGGAAATCAACAGTAAGGCTTTAGTTTAATTGCGTTCAGTGGGAGTAAGACCAAGGAGTACAATCCAGCCCTCAATGAGTTGCTTAACTCAAGGAGATGATCATCCATCTGCAGCACACCCTGCTTTTGTCAGGCTGGTTACAAAGGAAGACATGTAGTGGGCATGTCCTATCTTGGGCCCATACATTTGTTAGGCATTTTAATATTTTTTCTATACTTATTTTGTAACATGAGAAATTACAAAATGGAGATTGAATTACATGACCTTCTATTGTAAGGACTCAGTTTACTTGCATTAAATGTATTTATATACTAAGAATCTCAGCAGAACTCTTCTGTAGTTAGGTGGCTCAGAATCTATATTTAGTGAACCAAACTCTGCAGCTATTCTTCTGAAATCAGTGGAGTTATGACTTAAAATGAAAACAAAGCACAATTGACCCTGGTATGTTTACATGAGATTTTCCTGATCTCCAATATACTTTGAGGTGTGGCCAAAATGAACCATTGTTGCAGTAATGGAAAAAATGTCTGGTAAAAATCACTTATTTCCTTTGGAAAGAAAAAAAATGAAGATATAGTCTTAAGTCTGACTATATTTTCCTTACTTTATCTATTGCATTCTTCTGGAGTTTAAGAGTTTTGTGCATATTGCCAGTTTCATTTGGAATGTTCTCTGTGAGATCACAATGTAATGGGGGGACTTTCTGCAGCACAATATCAAGGGTAAAATCCAAACAAGAAATCTGAAAGGACGTTCTAAAGAGCATTGTTCTGATCATGCAGAGTGATTGTTTCCTTGCATACAAATTTTGACAGGTACACTGACTGTTCTGTTGAAAGGAGCAAATGTAGCAAATCGCCTAATTTTTCTGATAAATTTTTATTATTACAGTTAAAAGAAGTAAGTGTATTTTTCTGTTTTGTCTTTTTATTACCTACATCTGACATAATTTTGAGTACAGCCTGTTCCTCTGTAGAGTCAGTTAGGCCCCTGTCAGACTCATATGGACATATCCTTGTGCCTGTACAAATTGATGTCAGCCTGCATGGATCTCATGGCAGGATCAGGTCCTTCATCAATTTTTTTTCCTTTCTGACAAGATCTTTATAAAGATCAACAATGGAGCAGAACCATTGCTTCCTTGCTCTTTTTTAAAGGTTGTTGTTAAAGAAATGTTTCCTTGTCACTGGATATTGGATATTTCCAATTTCAAAAAACTCCCAGGAGACAGTGTTACTATAAATGCAGTCTTCGACAACAAAAAACAAACAAATCCATTTTAGAGTGAATGATGTTGTAAAGGCTTGCAGTGTCTTTCTCAGGTATTTCACAAGAACATATAGCCAGGTCTTCGCTAAAAAAGTTAGATCAACCCAGCTACATTGCTCAGGAGTCTGAGAAATCCACACTTCTGAGTGATGTAGTTAAGCCAGTGGTCTCCAACCTTTTTAAGCACAAGATCACTTTTTAAAATTTAAATGCAATCTAGGTCTGTCTCAAACCCAAATACCGTTGCCCTGCCTCCTTTGTGCTCTTTCTCCAAGGCCCCACCTCTGCTTACTCTACCCTCCCTCCCTCCCTCCCTCTGTCCCATCCTTCCTCCCTTTCATCAGGCAGGGGCAGAGGGTTGGGGTGCAGGCTCTGCTCTTGGGTTAAGGGATTTGGAGTGTGAGAGGGGCTTTGAGCTAAGCCTGGGGCAAGGAGTTGGAGTACAGGAGGGGGTGCAGGATGCAGGCTCTGTAAGGGAGTTTGGGTCTAAAGGGCTCAGGGCTAGGGCAGGGGCTTGGGATGCAGGAGGGGGTTTATGACTGGGGCAGGGGATTAGGATGCAGGCTCCAGCTGGACACTGCTTACCCCAGGTGGCTCCTGGGTGGTGGTACAGTGGGGCTAAGGCAGCCTCACCCCTGCCCTGACCCTGCACCACTCTCAAAAGCAGCCAGCAAATCCCTCCATCCCAAGCCCTGTGCCCCCCATCCGTTCTGTGGGGATAGGATAAAGGGTGGGAGGAGGGGCACCCTGATATCAGCGCCCCCTCCTCTCCCTTCCCTGCCCTGCACAGCAAGTGGGGAGGGGGCAGCTCCAAGGCAAAGGGCAGGAGATGCATAGCAGTGGGGGCGGGGAGAGGGAGCTAACGCACCGGCACTTGATGGCCTCTTGGCCAAACCAGTCAAGATCACCTGTCAGAGGCTCTAAGATCTACTGGTAGATCCCGATCTACTGGTTGGTGACTACTGAGTTAAGCCAATATAACTCTCCCCCCCCACACACACACACTGTAGACAGCAGTCAGTTTATATAGAAATTCTTCTGTCAACCTAACCAGTTATAGTGGACTAGCTGGAGTTACCCAGTGTTGCTTGGGGTGGGCGGTGGGATCCTGCCAGGGGTGTCCCTTGTGAGGGGCGGGCGGGAGGGGGCGAGCATGGGACCTAGGGTGGGCAGGGCGGCCCAGCTCGTGCCCGGGGCTGCAGGTGCCACGGGGGGTAATGACCCCACTGCCCGCCCCGAAACTTTTGCCCCACTATCTGCCACACCATGGGGCCGCGCTAGGGGCTCCCCTCTCCCGTGGGCCATGGCGAGCAGGTGCTGGGCTCCTCGCCATGTGACCAGGAAGCTGTGCTGGACCCTGGGCTGCTCCCAGCACCGCCACCGCGCTGCGCCCACAACCACCCCCTAGCGGCAGCTGCGAGCTCCAGCCCGCCACTCGGCAACCCTCGGCCACTGCCGGAGGGGAGGGGCCTGGGCCGAGTGACATCACGGGTGGGAGGGAGGAGGGGGCTCCCCCGCCCCGGATGCACCTGCAGAGTGGAACGGCCTGGTAGAGGCGAGTGGGGCAGCTGCCACTCAGAGCGCTGCCCCTCCCCTCGTGCCTCTGCCGCTGGCCTTAGTGAGTGACTGTCCCCACCGCTTCTCCCCACACTGCCAAAAGTACCTTAAAACCTTCTCCTGGACGAAAGGTTACCCCATGCAAAGTTTGGTTGCGGTAGCTCTTATAGTGCCCAAATTATTAGTGCACAAACATACAAACATTCTCCTTTATATATTAGATTAATTAACTATAGCAATGGGAGAACCCCTTCAGTGCTGCAGTGAGTGTCTATATTGAAAGGGGCAGCAGTGCTGCTGTAGCAGTGCCGCTGTTAGGGTTGCCAGATGGTCTAACCAAAAATACCGAACCCCCCCCCCAAAAAAAAACGGGGAAAAATTTTGTTGAAAAAAAGGGAGGGGGAGACCAAAGTTGTTGAGGAAAAAAAAAAAAGGACCGAGAAAGTTATTAGGCAAAAAAAATTTAAAAAACAGCATAGCCCCTTTAAGAACAAGGGGGCTGGGCTCTGCCTCTCCTAACAGGCTGCTGGCAGCCAGTGGCTATCTTGCCTCCTTCCCTGTTCCGGGCCAGACAGCTCCCCTGCAGAACCAGGTAAGCGGCTTGGGGGGGGGAGACGACTGGGCCCGATTGCTGAGTGTGTCGTAGGGTTGCCAGGTGTCCGGTACTGACCCGGACAGTCTGGTATTTTTGCCCCCTGGCCGGGAAAAAAAATCAGAAAATACCGGACATTTTAAGTGTCCAGTATTTTCTGAATTTTTTTACCAGAGAGGAGACAAAAATACCAGATTGTCCGGGTCAATACCGGACACCTGGCGACCCTAGCCGCTGTAGTGGTTCAAATGTAGGCATAGATTATTATTGTGGTATTTCATTTCCTTGTCCTGAAAAGTGTAGACCTCCTGCCATGAGATGTTAAGAATCCTCCACTCCCTATTGTGAAGACACCTATGATGTCCATGTGACTTGAGATTATTCATCTCCTTGCGGAGCTCTCCCAAGCTAAGGCTTTAGGTCATGCCTTCAAATACAACCTGCACAGGTGGCAGCCAAGAGTGGTTAGTGTCTGATAGCTGTTCAGTGGCTCCTGTGAAATGTTTGGTGATCTCAGGCTGGTTCTCATTAGGCTAATAGCCCCTAGGTGGCCCACTTCTTGGCTGTCTGCAAAAAGTAGAGGATTGATGGGCACGGAGTAGACCTGCTGAAAAATGGGAAATAAAATTGAGAATATTTGTTGTTGAAATTTTCAAAATGTTCTAGCAGGAAGGCTGAACTATTTCCTCACTCCTGGTGTTGGTTTCTCCTTATTAGTAGCCCTACCAAATTCATGGCCATGAAATCTGGTCCCTCCCTGTGAAAACTGGCCCTTTGTGTGCTTTTACTCTATACTGTACAGATTTCTTGGAGGAGACCAGAGTTTCTCAAGTTGGGGGCCCCAACCCAAAAGGGAATTGCAGGCAGGGTTGCAAAGTTATTTTAGAGTCGTCATGGTATTGCCTCCCTTACTTCTGCACTGCTTTCAGAGCTGGGAAGCCGGAGACCAGGGGCTACTGGCTGGTTCCCACCTCTCAAGGCAGCGCCCTATCAGCAGCAGTGCAGAATTAAGAGTGGCAATGCCATGCCATATCACTCTTAATTCTGCACTGCTGCTGATAGGGCGCTGCCTTGAGAGGTGGGTTCCTGCCCAGCAGCTTCCACTCTATGGCTGCAGTGCCACCCTCAACAGCAGTGCAAAATTAAGGACAGCAGTACTGCAACCTGCCCTACAATAACCTTGTTACCCCCCAACTCCTTTTTGGATTAAGATCCCTGCAATTACAATACAGTGAAATTTCAGTTTTTTAAAAATCCCACGACTGTGAGATAGGTAGGGCCATATTCACCATGGTAGGTAAGCTTATATTCCTAGTGCCTGTGGTATACCTGTACTGAGAATGGAGATTCCAGGGCTCTGAGCAGTTAAACCCTCTTTCAAGTACAGTAATGGTGGGATTTTCAAACTCACTTAAGACTCAGGCTTATGCAAACTTGCACTGAGAGTCCATGAGAATTGGGTGCACAGCTTCATTAGGTGCCTATGAAAAATCCTTCCCTAAATAAGAAAACAACGTGTTGTTAATAGCTGACAGCTTTGTTTATTTAATGTAAACTATATCCCGCCCCCAAACATATAAGTATATATGAACAACAAACTCTTTACTACAAAGTTGTGAATTATTTTATAAGATGCCTGTCTGAGGGAAATAGCAGAATTGAAAACTTGCATTGAGAAGATAAAGTATGAAAATGTATCTCATGATTCTAAAAAAAGACTAGAAATATAATATTACTAGCAAAAGTGTAAAGGAAGTTCTGTCTTTTCTCTATGTAACCTATGAATGCCTCGTAACATCTCTAAATATTCCTTCCATTATGTATTTATTGGGTTATTTTATAAATTTGTTGTAAAAAGAAAAAATATCCAATCAGGAGAACTGAAAAATCTCTTGTTTCTTCTGAAGGGAGTAAAGAATTCAAGCTAAAACACAAAATGAAGTCTGTTTTTGGAGCCAATCCAGCCCTACCAAAAGCCACTGGAAATCTTTCCATTGACTTCAAGAGGAGATATATTGGGACCTTAGTGTGTTTTGGAAAGCTGAGTCCAATATCTTCATTGAATGAAATAGAGGGATTCTCCATTTCAATTAATTACTATAGAGCAATACTTTGTTTATGAAAAAATGAGGAAGAATGGCTCTTGCGCAAGAGGGGGTTTTTGCGCAAAAAGGAGCCGTCTACACAGCTCCTTTTTGCGCAAAAGCCTCTTGCGCAAAATCGGCCCCTAATTAATTATGCAAATGAAGTGTGGCAATATTCTACTCCACACTTCATTTGTATAAGCTTTTGCAGAAGAAGGGTGTAGTATAGACATAGCCTAAAAGTCAGACAGTATAACTGCTGCTTGTCAGCCCTTTTGCTGACAAAAAGCTTCCACCCCCCACGAGCAGTGTTTGCTTTGTTGGCAGGAACGCTCCTGCCAATAAAACACAGTTTACGCTAGCAGTAGCTGTGACAAAGCTTTTGTCGTTTAGGGTTTTGGGTTTTTTTTAAGCACCTGTGAATGACAAAAACTTTTGTTGCTCGATTGCCAGTGTAGACGAAGTTTAAGTATTCACCTCCCTGCTTCAGTTTTGTCATCTGTACAGTTGCACTAAGTGACTGTCTGAGGATGCACAACCAGGGTCAGAGTTGAGATTAGAATTTTGGAATTGCTGGCATTCAGCCCCGGGCCCACGCTGTCTAGCTGTAAAGTGGAAGTGTTGGGTAAAACTCAGCTCTCTTTTGGGAGAGGGAATTTTTGTGGTGTCCTTATCAGGTCCTCAAGGGTACCCCGTTTTTCCTTTTATGGGGCAGTCCTGAATGGGACAGAACCCCTTTTGAGAGAGGCTGAGAACCCTACACTTCCACTGACACCGTTGGGAATCGAGGGCTCTCAGCACCTTGTTGCATTGAGGCTTTATACACAGGCACGTTAGCTTAAGCTTACTACACCATCTTAATCTTTCTAGGTAAGAAGGACTGGATGAGAAGAATCTCTTTAGAGCTTATCACTTCTGTTCCTTAATTGGGCAGAGGAGTCACACCAATGCAAGACATACCAGTCACTTTCTCAGCTACAAGAGCCTGAGCGCAAAAGCCTCTGTAAGCACACAGACCCAGGGGTGACAGGCTCAAACCAGCAATCAGCCCCTTCTCTTCTAAATAGCAACAAAGAGTCCTCACGCTGATGCATGCAGTATAAATACCTAGACAGAATGGACAGGCCCAACCCCTGCCCACGGTCCTCCTCCCTTTCAGTTTGAAAGAGTGGTGAAATCATTGTCGAGTTGCACAGTAACATAGCCTGAGTGCCAGGTACAGAGTGACCACACCATTGTCGTCTTCAGACATCTAGTTCCAGTTTCCAAAAAAAGTTTAGTGCATCTTTTGTCCTTGTAAAGCAAGAGGAAAGGTCTTTGCAGGTTATGCATATATGTGTTGAGAACGAGCCAGTCTAACTTCATCATGAGTGCACAAAACCCTTGTTTGATAAACCACTTGTTTCAAAAATCCTCCACTGAAATGTGAATAAAGCAGTTTTTGCAGGATTATAATCAGGGCTCAACAAATTATGGAAAACCCTACTCGCCAGACAAAAAAGAGACTCGCCACCTCCCCTCCCCCAACGTGTTTTTTTAATGGCATAAATTCCTAATAAAAGTAAGAACAGTAATTACTAATAAGTTATTAATAAATATCACCCAAGTTATTAATAAATATCTTATAAACCTCTACCTTTTCCTTCTGCTGCCATGTCTCCTCCCCTTGCTCCATCAGCTCCCCTGATGCCTGCTGCCCCCAACCCCTCACCCTCCTCTGCTGTCCTGACTCCTGCCCTTCTCACTGCCCTCAGCCTTCCTGAGACCTGCCCCCCTCCACCAGCCCTTCTCTCCTCCCTGTGCCCACTCCTCTAGTAGCCCCACTCTGATCATGTGAGCTACCCCTCCTCATCCCCTCTCCTAATACCTCCCTCTACACACATGCCCTGCCTCTCTCCTCTGGTGCTGGTCCCTCCCCTGCAAGTGTCTGCCCTTCTGCTTCACCCCTAGAATCCCCTGGCACCTGCACCCTCCTGGTGCCTCCCCCCTTCCCTCACTGCCCCTGCCCCCTTTGCCCTCTTTTTCCCTCATACCCACCCCCTTGCCACCCTCATGCCCCTGTGCCCTCACACATGCCTTGCTCCATCCCCGCCTTCTTCATGCCTACCCCTTCTTTCAAGCCTTCTCCCAGCACCTTCCCCTCCCCCCTCTAGCCCCCAGTGCCCTTACCCTCTCCTCTCCCAACATCACCCTGTCCCCCCTCCCACTGACACCTCCCCTCCTGCCCTTTTCCTCATTGTCTGCACTTGGCCCCCTCCCCCCTGGCATTTGTCTCTCCTGCACCCCTGTCCCTTGGTGCCTTCCCCTTTCTTCTTCTTCTTCTCCTGACCTCCTCCCCTCCCCTCCCTTCAGCACAAGCCCCTTTCCCATATTTTGCCCCTCCCTTCCCCTTCCCTCCCCTCAGCACAGCACAGCACAAGCCCCTTCCCCTCCCCTACCTGGCTTCTGCCTTCCACTTTGTGGGGTTACCGGAGCCTTTTTGAATCTGGTGGTCACTGGCCATGACATCAGGACACCACGTCATGCCAGCGTCCTGGCATCTGCCGGCGTCCCGCCCTCTGGCTTGCGCCCCTCCTCCTCGTGCTCGAGCTGCACGCAGGCAGGCAGCCCGGCGCTGAGAATTGCTGCACTTCCCCCTTCCTGGCGGCACTCTGCTCCTCCACCGGCCAGCGGATCGGATGGGGCCGCGCCGCCCGTAGCGCGGGCTTCGGATAGCCCGTCACAATGGCCCACCGGGCCAGTCTGCCCCTGCACTCACCAGCTGGTAAAATCTACTCGCCATGGGCGAGCGGGCAAGTGTATTTGTCGAGCCCTGATTATAATACAGTTCTCATTTCAATCTGGGCATGTAAGAACCAGATGAAAATCTTGTATAGTGAAATGACTCTGTGCAAAACATGTGGTCTTGTCAGGTCCCCGATGATGCTTTAATCATAGATGTTGGACCTCCTCATGATCAAAGTTAATAGATGAGTTAATGATTTTTCTAAAATATTCCCATCCCTTTCCCTCTTGACATGCACTAGCTTTACTTTAAAAACAACTAGGAGTCCTATGGCACCTTAAAGACTAACAGATTTATTTGGGCATAAACCCCACTTTATCAGATGCAGCTTTACTTCATTTCTCTGGAATTGGTATGTTTTAAAAGCCAGTTGTTGATTTATTGCAGTTTATATTAATCATTATGTAAGTTTTGCCTCACATTTCTCTGCTTTCTCTGCTTCTTTGGGTTATTGTTTGCTTGTGATAAAGTATTCTTAACTTCTATTAGATTTGTTCCATGTAGGACTGTTGTAGAATATTGTTCAGAATTTTAAGATGCTTGGTATGAATAGATAGCACTGAAATCTCTGTATTGTACATTAGGCTCCTGCTTAGTGTAATTCGGCCTGTGCTCAGGGCAGTGACACCTCTTCTAACTCATCCACATAGTGCAGCTTGACAGCCACCTCTTCTTTCTTGGGTTTAACAGCAAAGGATCAACCACTAGTTCTCTCTATCCATTCAAGTCAGCATTGCAGAAATAATGCTTAGACCAATTGTTGAAAACAGGTCAGGAACTCTCTTTTTATTTCAAGGACGCTACTCCAGATTGAGATTAATGTTAGCATGAAAGCACAATTTTGCTATGCTGATTTAATTTGTGCACAGCATTCACAGAAGAAAATTCAGTGCACCCAAACTTTTCAGCTTGTTCCTATAGCTGAGGTATGGGCATGATGCACAGTACATTTAGCATCTTGTTTTGCTTGCATCTCCTCTAAGTGTTGCCTTTACTTTCCCTTTCCACCTAAGGGTACATCTAGACAGCGGTGCTATTGCGGGATACTTTCGGTATCCTGAAATAGCTATTCCGCATCTTTTAAGCAAGCCCATTATTTCGAAATATAACAAGCTCGCTATTCTGACGTCCCCGTAAACCTCATTCCAGATTTCGAAATAAGCTACACAAATTGCGAAGCTCAAATTGTGTAGCTTACTTTGAGCTAAGGGTGCAGTGTAGATGCACCGTTGATGTAAGATCAACTTCTTCTCCTTCCTGTATTTGTTGATGGAGCAGGATTGACTAATCTAGATTGTTTTTCTCTCAGATGTTGGTTGCTAGGTATCTAACAGGGAAAAACAATAAAGCCAGGTCAAGCTGATCACATCACAGAATGAAGTGTCAGCATGAAAAAGTATCTGTCTGTCAAATAGAAAGAAGAAAACAATAATTTCTATGGACAGTATAATGGATGGCAAATAATATTTATAGAGAAGACACTTATTGCTTGCTCATGTGCAAGGACATGAGAAAAAAGTTCCAGGTTTTCATTGTACCTGCATGCTGTCAACAAGTGCTCAAAGGTTAAAATGATGTTCTTAAAACCACTCCAGAGCATTAGAACCAGCTGGTACTCACTGGTTAGCATAGGCCTCGGGGAATAGCCACTGTCATTCAAATACCGCTATCTGCATCACTTGCACATTGCTGTTGATTAATACTGTCCTTTACAATAGTAAAAAAGTATCCGTAAAACAATATCACCATTCTGAAGTGCTTACCACCTAGAGGCAAACAGGTACATTACAATAAATACAAGTAGTACAGCATAGATATCTGTTGAAGGGGAAGGAGGTGTGGTCAGAACCAAGGGATGGAAGATCTCGTAATATGATTGAATATTATCCTACTTGGCAGGACTACTTGCTATCTCTTTAAAATGTATTTTGACTTTGAAAAAGGTGGCTGTAAAAATGGCCTTATGTGGCTTCAAATGCATTGTTGCTCAATGTGCAGTATCACGTTTGCTCAGTTTACACATGAAAACATGTTTATACTTTTAGCCCTGCAAACTCCAACAGGGATCAGATCTTTCTGGCCTATGCATCACCAATAAAGAATCTGCGGTTGAATTTAGTTAACAACTCTACTATTTGTCATTAGCATTTATTACTTGTACTTGAACCTCCCAGATCCGGGACTCTCTGGTCTGGCAGCATCTGTTGTCTGGCAGGGCCACACATGTTGCTGGACCAAAGAGCCCTGGAGGTGGGAGCAACGCAGGTACTGGGGAGCCCTAGCTGGGACAGGTGGCATCTGGGGCGCTCTCCCCACCCTGGCTGGGGAACTCCTGGCGTTAGTGGGGCCAGACAGCAGCTGGGAGCTCCCACCTGGCTGGGTAAACCTCAGCTTCAGTTGGGCCACGTCACCGGGGAGTCCTGGCCACATCAGGGGAATCCCCAGTTGCAGCGAGGCTGCCGGTGGATGTGCGGCCCCGGACAGGAATTCCAAGAAGTCCCCAGCGGCAGTGAGACCAGAATGACTGGACAGCCTCTGCCAGGGAACCCCCCTGGCTGAAGCGGGTCTGGCAGAGGCGGATGGTTGGAATCCCCAGCAGCAGCGGGGCGAGGTGGCCGGGTGGTCCCAGATGGTCCCAGATGGGGAATCCCTGGTGCAGCAGGGCTGGTGGTGGCCGGGTGGTCCCAGTCGGAACCTGGAGAACTTTCTGTGGCAGCAGGGCCAGCAGCAGCGAAGGGTCCCGCCAGGAACCCCAGGAGACTCTGGGGCAGCAGGGTGGAGAGCCTGTGCCAGAGCCCATAAGTGGTGCAGCCAGCAGGGGAGCACTGACCTCCCCTAGTCCGGCAAACTCCCTGGTTCAGGATAGCTCAGGTTCCAAAGATGCTGGACCTGGGAGGTTCCAACCTGTACCATGCCAAAGATGAGCTCAGAGCCTGAGAAAACAAGTATACCTTTATCAAAGACAATATAACCTTGAGTTGAGGTGAGAGACACACGAGGGACTGTGGATTTACACTGCTTGGAGAGAGGGTTTTTTGTTAGTTTAATTTAATTATCTCAAGTCAGCTTTTAAGGTGAATTTGATTAAGACGACCAGAAGAGTCCAGCTCACGCAGCTGGAGCTGTGCTTACTTTACAGTGAGAACAGGAGTAAAAAGGAGCATTGATATTTGCATCAGTGAAATCTGTAGAATACATATGGAGAGCAGAGCTGATGAGGCAGCAGGCACAATTTTGACAACCGTTTTTCATGCAGGATTTCACTATACACACTGCTTATTGCCCCACCGATGCTAGCATGTATTTCTGACTGTACACATTTCACAATTAGCCCTACACCGTTGGTGGATAGTGGAATTTGCAGGTATAACACATCACCTAACGCGGTTTTTTATATTTAATTTTCACATTATTCTTCATGATATTTGTGAAGTTTGGCATGTGTTGCACTTCCTCAGACCTTCTGAGGAACAAACCCAGACAAAGGGTAGGCTGGAGCAGTGTAGCCAGTTGTAAACAAGTTAAACCAAGGGCTGTGTCTACACGACAGGCTTCTTTCGGAAGAAATCTTCCGAAAAAGCTTCTTCCGAAAGAGAGCGTCCACACTGCAAAAGTGCACCAAAAAAGTGATCTGCTTTTTCAAAATAGAGCATCCAGACTAAATGGACACTCTTTTGCATGTAATCTGTGATTGCTACTGACGTGCTTTTTCCTCTTTTCTCTTCTTCCAAAAGAACTCCTTCTTCCCTGTCCACACACGCCTTTTTGTGAAAGAGCTCTTTTGCAAAAAGTCTTCTTCCTTGTAGAACAAGAATCACTGCTCTATAGCCAAAATGCTTCGGAAATAAATGTAGTCAAACTTTACTAATTCTGGGTCACTGAGAACGAAAATGATGCTTAAAATTGTTGATTGGCTCTAGTTTTCAAGATATGCTATTGGGTCAGTATATACGACCCTTGACTTGGGAATGGCGGAGGATAAGTGAGTTATAAAGGGAAGGAATCTCAATTTAAACCAGAAATGACTAAAATACATCTTTGACTGGATCTATGAATAAATCTATGACTGGGTTTGGACAGTACTTGCTTTTTAGGCAAAACAATGAGTCATGCAATCTGAAGCTGGTATTGCATCTTACGTGATATGAATTGCATCATGTTATTCCTAGAAGTCCTGGATGATGCAATCATAACGAAGCTTACATCACTCTGCTGAATAAATGGCCCTATATCAGCTCTAGAAATCATACAGCGTCGTGCTCTCTTATTTGTCAGTGTTTGATTTTGCAAAGGGACACATTTCTGTTTAGCCAAAGTGAGCAGAGATGCCTCGTACTTGTGTGAACAGTGCAGATAACTTCTGCTATGTTTGTGGTGAAGTGACTTTTGCATCACAAAAGCGCAGTATAACCACTATGGTTAAGAAAGCCTATCACCTTTATTTTGGCTGCAAAACTGGAGATCAGGACAAGAGGTGGGCCCCACACATATGCTGCAACGCTTGTACAACAAATCTTCGCCAGTGGTTGAACAGGAAAAGGAAATCTATGCCTTTTGCAGTGCCAATGATTTGGAGAGAGCCAACAGATCATACCAGCAATTGTTACTTCTGCATGGTGCCTCCAGTTGGGAAAGGTGTGTCAAAGAAGAAAAAGCGGACTGTGCATTATCCAAACATTCCATCAGCTATACGCCCAGTACCCCATGGAGAAGGACTGCCGGTTCCTGATGCACCAGAATCATTCTCACTTGAGTCAGACGAGGAAGAGGAAGAGGATGAAACTTCTGATCCTGAACCATCAATGTCACAGGACCCACATTTTCTCCCATCCTCCTCCTCTGAACCACACCTCATAACACAAGGTGAACTGAATGACCTTGTCAGGGATTTGGAACTACCCAAGAGTAAGGCAGAGCTGTTGGGCTCCAGGCTACAGAAGTGGAATCTCCTGGCAGGTGACGTTAGGGTTTCCATGTTCCGTGACCGTCAAAAGGATCTTGTCCCATTCTTCTTCATGGAAGGTGATCAACATCGATCAACAACATCGATGGTGTGATGGCAGCCCTCAACATCGTTCACGATCCAGATGAGTGGAGACTGTTCATTGATTCATCGAAGACGAGTCTTAAAGCTGTTTTGCTGCATAATGGCAATGTTTTGCCATCAATTCCAGTTGGTCATGCAGTCCATATGAAGGAAACCTATGACAACATGAAACAACTTTTGAGGTGCATAAACTATGACCAACATCAGTGGCAGCTTTGTGGCGATTTGAAGGTTGTTGCTCTCTTGCTTGGTCTGCAGACTGGATACACAAAGTACTGCTGTTTTCTCTGCGAATGGGATAGTCGTGCAAGAGATTCCCACTACATCAAGATAGATTGGCCACTCCGACAGTCATTGGAGCCTGGGAGGAAAAGTGTTCAGCATCCACCACTTGTTGAATCAAGGAAGATTTTGTTACCACCCTTACACGTCAAGCTGGGTCTGATGAAGAACTTTCTCAAGGCCATGGACAAAACACAAGCAGCTTTCAAGTACCTCCGTGGAAAATTTCCAAGGTTAAGTGAAGCTAAGATAAAGGAAGGTGTCTTTGTTGGTCCTAAGATTCGTGAACTTCTTCGAGATGATGCATTTGACCATGCACTGCGTGGCAAGGAAAAGACGGCATGGAAAGCCTTCCAGTTAGTGGCAATAAATTTTCTCGGAAACAACAAGGCAGACAACTACAGGTTGTTGGTGGAAAACCTCCTCAAGGGATACAAAAGCCTTGGTTGCAACATGTCACTAAAGATACATTTTTTGCACTCTCATCTAGATTTTTTTCCACCGAACTGCGGAGCAGTGAGCGACGAGCACGGCGAGCGATTTCACCAGGACATTGCAACAATGGAGAAACGCCATCAGGGCAAATGGAGCCCATCAGTGCTTGCAGACTATTGCTGGACAGTGACAAGAGATGCTCCATTTAATGAATACAAGAGACACTGAATAGGACTAAATTATGTACATAATATTTTTTTGCCTTTTGTTTCATAATAAATTTTATTTATATAACCCTTTTGCTGATTTTTAAAGTATTACATAAACAGGACAGGTGAAATTTTATCATGTAAAGCAACCATAAACACATGAAAAGGCCTAGGTTTACAATTTATGATTAAAACTCTACTATCTACACAATATACATAGACATAAAATGTAAAAACTTAAATATCTTGGAAACAGTAGCCAATCAGTTGTTTTAATTGTCATATTTGAATTCAGCACATCAAAATACATAATAAATAGCACATTTTATCTCTGAAGCAGACGACTTCTAAAAAATTGTAGACCAGTGTAATTAATTATTTCATTGTTACTCTAGTAGAATGTAGCTAGGCTATAGCCTATAGCATGGATGACTTCAGCATCAAAACTTCACATTAAACATTTGTGGTGAGGTATCCCAGAGTTAGATAACAAAGATCTATTTTTCAGATGCTTCGTCAAATTACGCCTTTGTTCTGTGAGGCTAGAACTGAGTGTTTATGTGTGTGTGGGGGGGGGGAGGGAGGGTTCGGTGGAAAAAAATATTTTCATACCTTGAAACAAATTCTGGAATTGTGTATGAAAGTCTGAAAAATTGTAGCCAACCTCCTTTAGTGAAACATTTTTTTCTTCTTGAAACACAGTCACATGATCTAGCATTACATTGTTAAAGGTGGTAGGTAGTTGCTTACTGCATAAACTGCAAGAGGAGATAACTTAGTGGCACAGAAATAAGTTTACGAGATTTATTTTAGCCTGAAAAAAAAAAAATCACATTAAAGCAGGACATCTAGACCAGTTTTAGCCTTATCTGTTACTTGATCATTACAATGATAATTTTATTTAAAAATAAACAGAAATGAAGATACTAATTTAGGATGACTCAGACTAACAACTAGGGAATCTGTCTGATTCTTTCAGAAAGGTCTCATTGCTGCAATAGCTGTGATGGTGCAATTTGTAATTTTCGTACACAAAAGGATAAATGAGTTGCTGAGACAAGGTTAGTGAAGGATGATGGAATTGGAATGAAAGAAATGTATAAACAGTTGTAAGAACGGATTTTTGTTATTTGTTATTACAAATGTAAATGAAGGGTGTTGGATACCATTGCCCCTTTTGGGAGGTTTACAGTGGGTGTGAAACATATTGTAAGGAATTCAGGAAGCACATAACCAGAACAGTGACAACTTGGCACAACCAAATGCGTTTTTACAAATATGGGGAGATACATAAAAAACAGAGTAAATAATTTAAATGAAGTGTCATGATGGTTTTGTAACAAACACACTATCCTGGCACAGACTTCCCAACTTTGTACCTGCTTTGTCAGGTGCTCCTGAATACTAGCAGCAAGTTGTGGACCATGCAAGTACTTATGAACATGCTTAGTTTTGCACACTTGAATGGTTCTGTTTGTGCCCACGTATTAAGTTAAGCATGTTCAAGTTTACAGACCTGGACCCTATAATGGAATGCTGTTGTGGTCAGTAGAAAATTACACAACTGGTAGCAAATCTTTCTCTATCTACAGAGAGGGTACACAGTATTAAATATACACATGCAGTTCTTGCTTCTGCAGTTAATTAAGCATGGGACAAGCTTAATTAAATTGTAAATTTTTCTCAGGCAACCATACTAATAGAATTATTCATATGAATAGAAGTGACCCACATACTTTGAGGTTTGCAGAAATGGGTCCTAAAATTACTGAAAAAGTGTCTTGTGTGAATGTACTACACTTAGCACAATAGGGCATTGATCCTCATTGGGGCTGTTATAATACAAAACTTAAGTCTACAAGCCAGACAACTCTGAAGCACTGTTTCTAATACAGTGACAGAACTTGCCTCACCCAACTGGGCCATTTTACACAGTCACTTTCAGAATAATATCATATTGTAAAAATCCATCAGCATTCCATACAAAGTGTAGAGCAACACAAAAAATCCAAGCTTGTGGTCTGCAAACTGCCCTGCATTAACAATGTGCATCAGAAACACCTACCTTTACTCTGCCTCCAACATTAGCAAATCAGTGTTTGTAGTTTCTCAGCCCAGAGATTTTAAACTGTTTGCAACTTCATTGTCAGTTATTAACATACACTTATTTTATATTATTATATTTACACATATACACTCTTCACCAACAGAATATTTTATTTTAAAAAAATCAAAGTTCATCGAGAATTAAAATTAACTTTTCAAAATTTAACACATTTGTGCTAAAATTGCACAGTAGCTAGAAACCGGAGAACTAGAAATACCTGATCTGAATTAGTGCAAGTCTGTTGATGCAGCCCTAACCATACAAGAAATGATCTAACACTATTGCAAAGCATGTAAGAAAAAAAAGGGGAAAAAACCCTTAAGACTTGATGACAAAGGCATCTGAAACCTCTATACATTCAGTAATTCAGCATTCAAACAAAAATGCCACTTACTAATAATATTTGCCAGTTATCAACATGTTTTGGGTGTATGCGCTATGTAGATACTTTGCATCATCCTTTATTTAGTTTACAAATTATTATTTGAAGTTCTTCAGCATCTGCTTATTATTATGTAAATATTTCTTTTTTCCGTCCCTACGCCAGCAATGATGGAGAACCGTGGGATAGCCAGGCACAGAGTAGGAGAGGGAACCAAAAGGTGTTCTCTATATGAAGCATTCATGTCTTCATTTGGGTTCTTATTTCTGGAGCAGCCTCAAAGCAGGCCTGGGCAAAATACCCTCTGCGGACCAGATTCAGCCCGCCAAGCTGCCAGATCTGGTCTGCAGATGCAGCGGGGAGCCTCAGGCAGATTGCCTGCCTGCCCCACCCCCCACATGCTGCTGAGAGAAGCTGCTCCTGGATTCTGTTTGAAAAGCTGTCAGCCTTCAAGTGCTGCTCCTGTCCCCACCACAATCCCATTGGCCGGTTTCAGCCAACGGGAGCTGCCTGTTGTCAACAGGCAGCTTGCAAAGCACCCTCACCTCAGACTCATAGCTGTTCAAAAACGACATGGCCCCTGCAGGCAGTGCGGGGGCAGGACAGGCAGGCAGGCATTTTGAGAAGGCTGCTGGCTGGGAGTCAAGCAGGTAAGTCTCCCAGCCAGTGCCTGCCTCTGGCACCCCAACACTTTGCCCCTGCTACAACCCAAACCCTCTGCCCCCATATCCCCTCCCATATCCTGCACTCTAGTCCCCTGCCCCAAGTCATAACCCCCTTCTGCCCTAGGTCAGAGCCCAAACCTCTGCACCCTAGTCCCCTAACTTAGGTCACAACTGTCTCCTTCACCAAAACTCCCTCCCAGTCCCTTACTGCAAGCTGCATTCTGCACCCATCCTCCATCCCAGACTCTGTACCTCCTTCATTGATATGGAAGAGTACAGCCCTTGACTACTTTCCAAATTCTTGGAGTGGCCCTCCATCAAAAATTGTTGGCCACCTCTGCCACAGAGAAAGCTGCCAGGCTGAGTAGCCAATATAGGGAGGAGGACTACTTAAGTTTACTAAACATCTTTTCTTCTACTCACTCAAAACATTTTAAAATATAGCTTCAAGAGGCACATTTTCAAAACGGGTAATAATTTCTTGATTTACATTACCTATTAACCTCAATAAAAAACTAACTTGCAGGGTAAAACAAACATTCATTATTACATTATAATGAATTATTTCACATGATCTTGGAATGGTTCTTAAAATAGATTAAAAATATTCAGAACACACTATTTTGGAGCTTTGATTAGAACATAATCCATATTATAACAAAAATACAAATTGTGCTTCAGAAGCCCATGCTACAAATTTCCCCCCCCCCCCACCACTTTTTTTTAGAATTACAACGCCCTACAGAAGTTTAATGAGGGGCTCCATGTGTGTTTACTGTATATTAGTCATGGTTTTGTTATCCCGTTCAGTGTTCCAAGAGCCCTCATATCTGGGATGCTACTGATAAATTATATTTAAAGGAACATTCATTAAGCAGTCGCAAGAGCAGTCCAGCTGCATAGTAAGTTGGTATTTTGGTGTCCCTGGCTACCACTCTGCCAATGATGGCCAAAGGATATACACAAGAAACACCCATCATCATCCTTAATGGGAGTTGCACACAAATTTATACTGCCATAATGGGAGGATATATTCAGGGATGGTTAAAACTGAGCAGATCCTAGAAGTGCTGAAATGAGAGCTAATATTGCTCTGTGAGCCTTGCTTATGGAGCAACACTGTTTCTCCTCCGTGATAATTGCATTCCACCCTGTTGTGCCAACATGTAAAAGCCTAAGTATTAGTCAATAGGAATGCAAGAAATGAGTTTTAAACTGTGCCTAGTAGTATATAGCTCATGAACACAGAAATGTGCTCATGCAGTGAAAGTTTAGAATAAAGCATACATTGACAAGTGTAACAGCTAATGGGAATGAGTAATGATAATTTTTTCTTACTGGGAAAAAAAGCAAATTTAGCATTAGTAATTATGTTATTGCTAACAAATGGAAATTCACAAAAGATGATATGCAGTTCAAAATGCCCGTAGCACCAAGATTCAGTTTTTTCTTGAGCATGTACCCATTGCCAGCAATGAAATGTATGTTGAGCACCAAGGTAATAAAAGAAGTTACATCTGTCATCGGTTCTTTCAGTTAGATTCAGCATTACTAGATTTTCCTTCTAAACTATCTTCATACTTATAATCCTCATATTCCAAAACATCCTCTTCGTCATGCTCAGACTGAGAATTTGCCTTCTCTTCCTCCTCTTCACAGGACTGGTCAGACTGTGAGCTTGTTTTCTCCCCTTCTTCACAGGATTGGTCAGAGCGTGAGCTTGCTTTCTCTTCTTCCTCCCCTTCCTCACAGGATTGGTCAGAGTGTGAGCTTGTTATCTCTTCTTCCTCCCCTTCCTCACAGGATTGGTCAGATTGAGGATTTGCTTTCTCCCCACCACAGGATTCTCTTTCTTGAACTTTATCTTCATTAAGACTAAAGGAAACAAAGATTTGCATATATTTATCTTTTGAGGAAGATTTAAAAAATATGTTGTAAAGAAATAAAACTCTTGAATTATGGATGTAAAATCCTGTTTAATTGGTTAACTGGTTAAACATATTATTTAACTGGTTAACTGATTAAAGGGAAAGGAGGAGACGGGGCTGGAGTGGGCCCCCCTGCCTGCCACTGGGTTGGAGCAGTCCCCCCACCAAAGGCAGGAGCTGCTCCGGATGCTGGAGCAGCCCCTGCCTATGGGGCACCCGGGTCTGCCGCAAACAGAGGCTGCTCCAGATGCTGGAGTTGACCCTGCCTGCAAGGCACCCAGACCCACAGTGGACAGGGGCTTTTCTGGACAAACGGAGCAGCCCCTGTCCACAGCGTGCCCCCCATCCCCCGGTAAGGCTAGAGAAGCCCCCTGCCTGTGGCAGGCAGGGAGCTGATCTAGTCCCCACCAGTTAACCTTAACTGGTAAGCCTCACCCATTAAGGATGATTCACATCCCTACCTTGAATACTCTGACTCAGATCCTGCCAATCAGAGTATTAATCTCTATGGGGTGGGGATTTACTATGGGTAGGGCCCCCCGTATTTCACAAATGCAAGACAAAATGGAATAATGGTAGTTGTTGAAGCACCACTCACACAAATTTGGCCTGGCCGCCCCTCATGACAAAGAGGCAGGTGGTCCAAATCGGAGCAACACTGTGACCTTGTGCACCAGGTCACAAGCCTGGAGGGGCAGCTGGACTCAGCCCCACAGGACAAGAGCTTTCACTGTGGGGTGGGCTCACACTCTGCTGCCCCTTTCCTAGAGGCAGTACCTCCCCCCTCTCCCCCCCGAGCCTTCCAATCCTTCCTTCAGTGTCCCCTTGGCATGGAAAAAAAGAAACATGAAATTGTTGAAAAATAAAACAAAAATGATAAAAAATAAGCATGTCACACGCTCTAACAATGAGGAAGAAAAAGCCTCTTTCTACACTGCAGAGTAGTTGCAGTAGCCCCAATGCTGCCTGTGTCCCCATTCGACAAGAAGCAGTGGTCAATGGTTCTCAATAGTGGCGATATAGGACACACCACAGATCTGGAACCCCTGGATAGCTCCCCAAATCCCAGTAATAGCTATAAAGAGTTGGCATTAAAAAGGCATATTATTCAAGCATTTAATGAAAATTTGAAAAGTTAACATTATTTTCATTAAAAAAACAAAAATGAAACAGCCTTCTACAAAAGCAGACCTCTCCTTAGCAACCAGCCAGGATTTCTGATAAAGAATCAGAAATAAAACAGGAAGAAAAGGCAATGAAATTTAAAAAAACGTGCATTAAATTACATATCCCGTGTTAAAATATTTAAGAGGAAATGAGATTACAAATATACCGGATGAGCACTTCATTTTCATTGTCTTTTGTGAATTAACATTTAAGAGAAACATTGACACTATGAAAATGAGAATTATTGTGCAGCCAAATAGTTACCTCCAAAATACAAACAATTTTGTCTTCTAAAACTAAAACAAAACTTGTTATCACTAGGTGTGTAACCAACCACAACAAACCACTGATAATTGTTACCTTTCTTTGTCTTCAGAGCAGCTTCCAAAGCCTTCAGTATTGGAATGATCCAGAAATTTATCAGTTTGACTTTTCTTTGAAAGGAAGTCTTCACAAATCCCCAGTTCTCTCAGTAGACCAGAGTAATGCTTTTCTGCCGCTATTCTGGCATTTTTCTATATAAAAATAATTAGTTACAGCATTCTAAAAATTAATGTATTAAGGGCCAGATTCTAATCCATCATAATCCCATCAAATTCAGTGTGTTACTCTGTGAAAACAAAGTGGCGGAATTTCTTTTAGCTCACTATTGGAAAGTACACAGTTCTGCAATCCTGCAGGTATAGCCTGTGTAAGAGGGTTTGCCCACTGGAAGGGTACAGGGATTGGTGGGTCTTCCTTTCCAAACCCACATGTATAGATAGCCCAAAGCAATTACAGTGATAGGCCCGAATGAAGAATAACAACTGCTGTTCCCTCTATGGGTTTGTGACCCTGTTGAAGTGTGCTGTGCAAGGATCACACCCTTACTATGCCCACATACGCTGTTCTCCTGGGTTACAGCATAGAGCCCTGCTCCTTAGCAGAGAGAAATAGTGCAGAGTCTCCTCCTCTGATGGGGTTTGCTGCCTGTCACTCTTTGCAGCAGAAGCATGCAGCTTCTGCTTTATTTGGAGTTTTTCATACCATCGTAAATTGGGCAAAGATGTAAGATTTGCTCCTCAGTGCCAAGGATACTCACAGGATTTTCTGTACTGTAGGGTTCTAGGCTAATATTCTGAATAGGATTAAATGATCAGCACCATTATATTCTGAACTCCTTGGTTTTGGCAGTATACTCATAATCCATCATTTAATTGCTGAATATCTATATTACTGTTTTTAGTAGTAGTAGTTTTCCTTTCAAACAAACCTTATGAAACATTCGATCAGTACTGTTTGCTAGCTCTTACTGTGAGGTCTCCAGGATAATACACTATCTAATGATGGTTAGGTCTATTTCATAAATTGTACATAGCATGGAAAGCTATGGAGCAGTACATCCGCCTCATTTAGCCCTGCATTAGTTATGGGAGGGACCCTTAATCAACAACCCCCTTAATCAATTTAGAGATAAAGTTGTTCCTGGGTATTTCCTATAAATGTGATAGTTAAAAATCCAGGAAGTCATTTCAGCCCAGACACACCTCCACATCAATCTCAATTTACCTGCCTCACAATCTTCAAACACACTCAAAGAGCCTTCACTCCACAGACATATGCCTTCTCAACTCTAGCTCATGAGTAAACACTTTTTCCTTTTAAACAAAGTGTTATTAGTGAAAAATTCTCCTCAGACGGAAACCTTTAAGAGCAAGGAAATGCCATTTTACAAGATACCTCTTACCTGTGACCATTCCATTATTATCAATGACAGTGACGAACTCTGCACTGCCTCAGAGAACTTCCTACTTGCCTTCAAGATAAGGAAATCACTATATACACCACATTAAAAATCAAAAACCTTAATTACAAGCTCAGTCACATTACAAATATTCAGCATTAAAGTCATATGTAGGTTAAGTGCAGGGCATGTTACGTGTTTGTGGGGAAAATAATGAAGTCATAATAATAGTTTAAATTACACAGTACCTCTTTTTCACCTCACATGCAATCCAAAACAGAGGGGGGGGGGGGAAATATGTTTGGAAGATGGCCCACACCCCTCTAAGCAAGCTGGCAGCAGTGAGTGCTGGGCCACAATCTATGGCAGTATAATTTTCATGGGGACAGGTGCTAGGCAGTTTTTTTAGAGTCGGGCAGGAATTGACATGCCTGCCTACAAGTTTTCAGACATCCTCTAAAAATATTCAGCACTGACATGGGCATTGATTTAGGTAATATTCAGAGATGAGTTCAATTAAGGAGTGAGAGCAAGGTAGGAAGACAACCTGAGTGGCTCTTTCCAAAAGCAATGGCCTCTGGTTTACTCTTTCTTCCATTTCCTTCCGGTCCCGCAGATACTCTTGCATTCTCTGCTTCTCGTGTTTCCTATTAAAATATAGTATGACACAGAAATTGCATTGATTGCCTTTAATTATCTATAGAAGTGGTAGCAAAAAGACTAGGCTATGCTATAAGATGCAACGTTCTAGAGTAACTGCAAATTACACTGCTTGTGATAGACCATTGTGCTGTTGTCTTTGAAGTCAAGTTTTATGTATTTTACATTAGTTATGTGCCGAGTAAATTATCTCAAGTTTTTTTACTACAGCAACAACGTACTTCTGACAGTGGGAAAATGAAAGAACATTTTAATGTTTTTTGATGCAATCAATTTGGAAAAAGAGATAGATGTCCTTACAAATGAGTTTAAATACAACAACTTCAGGGATCTAACTTGTGCACGTTACACAGTTTAGGATTTTCCATGTATATTGAATTTCCTTTAAGTGCTGCATTCTCATCTTGATAGCAATTCCATGTAATTGTTTTTCTAAGAAAAGTTAGGAAACTGGAGGCTTTTGGAAAAGCAGAGGAAGTTAAAATGTATACTATGGAAAACTGGTACTTTAAGATACTTAAAGTACCTTAAAGTACCAAATATTTGAACTAATGAAACTCCCACATCATTTTTTGTATTAACATTTTAATTTATCTTTCAAAAACAGAAAATGTCAGAGTGTCTTCTATTTTTAGTTGCAGAGCAGGCATCTTTAGAATTCACATAATTTTAAAAACATCCTGCATAGTTACAGACTTGTATAAACAACCTTAGTGCTGCTATCAACTTCCCCATGTAACAGTAATAATAAG
The DNA here is from genome assembly GCA_032595735.1 of Pelochelys cantorii. NCBI lineage: Eukaryota > Metazoa > Chordata > Testudines > Trionychidae > Pelochelys > Pelochelys cantorii. Next base: position 181,971,709 of record CM064328.1, read on the forward strand.
AATACTTAGCATAGATGACTACAGATGTGCAATAAACTCAAAGCATACTGCAAACATTAATGAATATTCATTCATTCACCTTGCAAGAAAAAAAAATGTTCACCATTTTACAGAAGGAGAAACTAAAACCTAGAATTAAAAGTCACGTGCTGAAGTTCACAAAACAGCTTTGGACTAGAATCTACCTCTTCTGAGTCCTAGCCCTATCCTGTTACCAGTAAGTTATAGTGCCTTTCATAAGGCCCCTCTCCCCCAGCAGTATTTGGATTCACAATCCATTAGGAAAAGGTCTCTGCCCACTTTCCCATGCTAGCTACAAAGAAAACACAATTGCTCTTTCCCTCATGCCTGCGTCACGAGCCCACCTGCCTCCTGATAAGTTATGGATACAGAGTCATGTAATACCTTTCCCCCACTTCCTGCTCTCATTAGATTTGATTCCCAAATCAGAACAAAAAAGATATTTGCTTATCAACCAGGAAACAGAAGACACTTAATATAAAAATAAATATGAAGTTAAATTTAAAAAAATAAGAGCAAAAACATGGGTTATTTTATTTGGCAATTTGAAAGTTGTATGAGTGGAGTTAGAGCTGGAACTATACTACAGGTTGAACCTCTCTAGTCTGGCACGCTCTGCTCCAGCAACATCTAGGGGCCGGCATGAATTTAGTTAGCCTGATGTCCACTTATTATGGGGGTGGCCAAGTTTCCCACAGTCCCATAAAGTTTCTTTACAGCCACTGGTCCTGGCTCATTTTTCTGTGCTGTTCTTTAGCTCTAAATTACCCCTAAATATCTTCTAGGACAGTGGTTCCCAACCTTTTTGATACCAGGGACTGGCAAACCCATTCACAAACTTTTGGTGGACTGGTAACATTGTATTTGCATACTGAATATATAAATAATGAATATGCAAATACAATGTTACTGGTCCACCAAAAGCCCCGGCCTCCATAGTCCCCCAGTGCCAGCCCTCACCCCTAGAGCTCCCCTCCCCTCCACTACCCCCCAGCACCAGCCACTGACCAGAGTCCCCTGCACCCAACCCCCCAGTGCCAGCCTCCTGCCCTCTCAGCCCTGCAGTGCCGAGCCTCCACCACCAGATCCCCAGTGCCAGCCTCCTGTTTCCAGAGCTCCACTACACCCAACCCCTCTAGAGCCTCCCTGCTGTGCCAGCTCCCAGTCCCCAATTTTAGCCCTGTACCCAGAGCCCCCAGTGCCAGCTCTGCCCCCATAACACCCCACTACTAGCTCCACCCCCAGAGCTTCCCAGTGTCAGTCCCCCGCCTCGGAGAGCCCCTCACACTGAGAGCCTCCCAGCACTAGCCCGCCCCTCCAGTGCCTGCCCCACTCTGGGAAAGTCTACACTTGCACCCTCTTTCAAGAGAGGGATGCAAATGCAGCTGAGCGAAATTGCAAATGAAGCGTGGATTTGAATTTCCCGTGCTTCATTTGCATAATCTCGTCCGGGCACTATTTCGAAATAGCGCTATTTCGAAAAAAGAAACGCTGTCTAGAGGTTATTTCAAAAGAAAACCCTTCTTCTGAAATAACACGTAAACCTCGTTATAGGAGGAATAAGGGTTATTTCAGAAGAAGGGTTTTCTTTCGAAATAACCGTGTCTAGATGTTTCTTTTTTCGAAATAGCGTTATTTCGAAATAGCGCCATAACGCAAATATGCAAATGAAGCACAGGATATTTAAATCCCATGCTTCATTTGCAATTTCAAATGTCTTCATTTGCATCCCTCTCTCAAAAGAGGGTGCAAGTATAGACATACCCTCTCTCACCTGGCGCTGTGCTGCCTCCCAGCCACCAGCTGAGCGCTGCTGCCCAGGTTGTGGCTGCTCTAATGCTGCCATGCCAGGCTCCACGTGGCCCTCCTGCTGCACAGTAAAGTGCTTTTCTGTGGCTGGGGGGAGACCCTGGCCCTGCCCTGCCAGGCCTGGTGACAGCCTAGCCCCTGACACATGCACGGCATTGGCAGTGTCTGCAGCACAATGAACGGGGCAGGCGCATGTTTCTGGTGCCTCGAGAGTTCCTCCACAGGCCTTTAACAGTTGAGGCCTAGAGGTGCAGGGTCACTCAGTCCATGTGCATCTCGGGCTCATGGCACTCACCCGACAGCCAGGCAGTACTAGCCCCCTGATACCTGCTGGTTTGAGTCAGAGAGCCTGGATCCCCCCGCACAACTCCGAGCTGTGCTGCTGGCTGTAGTGCCCTAGGACATTGGGAAGTTGCCAGACATGTCGTGCAGGCTGGAACCAGCAGGGGAGACTCCACGGGGTAAGCCGGGCCCTGCCAGAGGATGGGTGGAAATCACGGACACGCAGCACAGCTCTCTGGGGCCTCTAACATGATTCTCCTCAGTATTGACAAAGGCTGGGCTGCTCATGGCCGCAAAGGCTCCGCTCCCTGGTCCCGAACATGCCGCCCGCAACAGAAAAGACACAGGGCAGCCGCCTGCCACGTGACCCCACTAGCCAGGCCACGCAGCTGCCCTAGCAGGGACAATCTCACCATGGCCTGGCTCCAGTTGCGGCACACAAGGCAGTCCGCAGTGCCACTCACTGTGAGAGGATGGCAGGAGAATTTGTAGTGCATGCAGAGGTGTGCACCTTATAGGGGACGGACCTCATTAGCAGCTGGAGGCATGGCCTGGCAGAGTGCCATGGCCCAGGAGGCAGGGGTTTGCGGCCCGCCACCGGTCCACAGACTGGTGGTTGGGAACCACTGTTCTAGGAGCCCAATAAGCAGTGGAAGTGTTGGTAATGCTGCTAGACAATACTGACCTCCCATAGTGTGGCAAATTCTCTGGTTCGGCACTGGTCAGGTCCAAAGGGTGCTGGACTAGAGAAGTTCAGCCTGTAGCTACATGTAAATTTTATAGTGGTTAGTAGTGACAACTTCTATTTCCCTCTTTTGATTATATGCAGGTTTAAAAACAAGCCAGCCTTGTTATCTGTGATATAATTTAAGGAACAGCATATAAACCTGAATTCATCTTAATGGACCCTTGTTCTCAATTCCTGATTGATCAAAATATTGTACTTGCTCATACCCTTTTCTATCAAGAATGTTTGACAATTCTAATTTATGACATACATGAATAGTTATATTAACGGGGTTTATACTGTTACTGGATTTTGTTAAACATACAACTTGTATCTAGGGGTTTAGGATTTTAGGGATACAGCAGAATACCTGATTATTTTTAATTTGGATTTAGACATCTGAGCTAGGCTCTGATGTGGGTCATTGGCCTCAGCCCGGGTTGTTATAAGTTTTTGCAGTTTTTTCGCTCTTTGTTTCTGCTTTGCTCTGCTCCTTTTTTGCTCTTCTTCCAGCTTTCTCTTTTCCTCAAGTGATGTCCTGAGAGGAAAAATAAACTAAGGCTGAATTACTTTTAATCTAGAGAGAACATAAGGAAGGATCTGTGGAAGGTAGCAGGGAGGAAGGAAACCAGGGTCAGACAAGACAATGGAATATTTATATTTCATTTGAGAAGTGGGGGCTTCAGGTATACACTGGGAACCAACTGGTACAGTCCTTTTGCTCAAATGTCTATGGGAGAAAAAGAAAGAACATGACAGCAGCTAGACAAATATCATCAAAGGATGAAAATAACCACAGTAGCAATAACAAAAAAAAAGAAGGAATTACATATTTGGTGGCATAAACTCAGTCTCTTTTCTCAAGGATTCGTAAAGTAACTTGTACTTTATGTAACGTACCACTGAACTATTCACCTTAAAGTTTGTATTCGTCTTTTGGTAGATTCTGTGATTCTTGGAGATTTAGAATCGTCGTGTCCCAAGAGAGATGAATTTGCACTTGAATACCTCATTCGAGGTTTGCATCTTGGAGAGGCATAAGGCCAGCGTGTTTCTTTTAATTTTTCTTCATCTGCTTGAATATCCTGTAGAATCTTCCCTTTGTTGGACGGAATACGTGGAGTACGAAGATTGAAAGGTTCACAAACTGTGATGTGTTTTACACGTTTCTGCTTCAGGAGGTGATCCTGGAATTTTTGGTGTAATGTTGCAAAGTCTGGAACCCTAGATTTGATCCTTGGTTTATGCTCCACTTCTTTCTGTTCATTGCACTTTTGTTTCCTCTTCTTATTGAAAATTTTACTAGCCAGTCTACTGTTGGGAAGAGTGGAATTGCGTAGCAACTCTTCAGCTCTCATTTGGATCCTAATTTCTCTATAGAGCTCCTCTTCTTTTAATTTATCATTAATGGCTGCACTGTAAACCGATTTAGGGACAGGTTTTGCTTGGAATAATTTTGTTTTCTTTTCAGACAATGAAAGGTCTTTTAATTGCATTTTCCTAATTTCTTTTCTTTGCTCCTCCCTTTTAATAAACTGAAATGGTTTCTGGGAGGCCAAAAGAATATCTCTGCTTCTCTCTTTCACAGACTTCCTACGTTCTTCATTTCTTTCCATTATTTCATGATAGAGCGGAAGGAAGACAAAAGCAGGCACAGGGTTAGCTCGGAATTTTTTTTGACACTCTGCTTCTTCCTCTAGTTGTTTCTTCAATAAATTATTTTCCATTTCTATCTGTGACTTTGATTTGACATTCTGTTGTTTTTTCTTAGCTTCTCTAATAGTCATCTGGAAAGGCTTGGGCACTGTGACCTTTGGTGACCACTCTTTCTGCTTCTTCCCCATCATTCTGAATGTTGGTGAAGTTGGTAAGCTATATTTAGTGTGATAGACATAATCCTCCACAGAAAATCCATCCCACATTTTTTCAATCTGCTCCTTAGCAAATGTCAGTGATCCAGTTTCACTACCATTTGCTTCTTCCAACTCTAATTCTGTACCAGACCCATCAGATAAACTTGAATAGGGCAGATCATTTAAGTCAGACTCGGAAAAAGATTTATGCAGGTTCAGAGGCTGAAACGAGCTCTTATCCCATGTTGATCTAAAAAAGGAAAAAATAATTTTAGGTGTAACAGGTTTAATCTTGAGCCAAAAGTCAACAATAAAACATTCCACTCTTTTCCCCAGCTGTAAATCTAAAGGCACTTTACCAAGGATGGTAAGCAGCATTACTCTACTTTTTGCAAGAGCGCAGAGTCTGGGCAGCATAGAAACTCGTATTTACTATGTGTGTTTATAGAATGTAGCCAAACAGGGTTGTGACCTAACTGAGGTATTAAGACACTCCTCCAGTAAGTGTATTTTTAAAAAGTTAGTTTTAAGATTAACAACAATAACCAGATGCATCATCTCTAGCTGGGATTGGTAGTTCAGATATATTGAAAATAAGTAAGAGGTATCTTGCAAATTGGCATTTCTTTGCTCTTAAGGGTTTGTCTCAGGAGGATTTCCAAGGGTGCCATTTTGGGTGCGTAATAAGAGCAGCAGCTGTGTGCTCCGGGATGCAGCTTGCTTTTCATCCCGTTCCCTAGACACTAAGGGAGTGAGGGGAAAGTGCTTGCATTCCATGCATTCTTCTCACACTTGGCTAATGAAGGGAGCTCACCAGCCAGGTGTGAGAGGAATACACAGAATGCAAGCACTTTCTCCTCACTCCCTTAGCGTCCCGGGAATGGGATGAAAAGCAAGCTGCGTCCTGGAGTGCACAGCTGCTGCTTTCACTATGTGCCCGAAATGGCGCCTTGAGGATTTCTCACTTAATAACACTTTGTTTAAAACGAAAATGTGTTTACTCATGGACTGGACTGTTTGTGGAATGAAGGCCAAGTTGATTCTCTTCCTTCTTTCTCCATAGACTGGAATTGAAAGGGTGTGTGTCTGTGGCTGAAAATAGCTTAGAACTAGGCTCATTAAGATATTTAGTAGTGATATACAACAATCAGAAGATGATTTTATTACAAGATTTAGAATAGTTGGACTCTACCAGAAGCCCAAATAAGCGGCACCCATTTTAGTCAGTTTTTTACTAGGGCACAAGACATGATTCTAGGAAAGAGTGTTTTAGCCAAGCACTAGAAATCTATATTGAACTGGAAAGTAGCAAGTTTATTTTCATATTGGGTCACAGACAAGAATACCTTGTTCCAAAAGGTATTATAGAAGAGATGCTGTAAATAGCATTGATAGCAAAGAGCACTGCTGTAAAATAGGGATGTAAATATTGGTTAAAATAGTTAACTGGTTAAACAATTAAAATTATACTGTTTAACCATTCACAGGACAGTGCAGAGCAGTTGGGCTGTGGTCCTGCTGGGTCTGTGGGGCAGAAGTCCCACCTGCCAGGTGTGATGGGGGCTACTCCAGGCCAGCCTATCTACCGTGGATGGGTCTGAGACCACTCGGGCACAGCTGTAGCCCTGCCACTTGTTGAGTGGCCAGGGCCTGCCCTCTATGGCTATGGCTCCACCTGCCAGCCTGACCATAGAAGTGACCAGAGTCATGCCTGCCCACTGCGTGGCTGGGACCCCACATTCCCAACACAGATGTGGATCTGCCTGCTACCCCAACTCACCTGAGGATGCTATGGCCAGGTGCAGATGGCCATCCACCGGGGTTTGGACAAGGTCTAGTTAACTGGTTATCAGATAAGCATTCCAGTAAGCCTACTGCTCACCAAGTAACCAGTTAACTTTTTACATCTCTACTACTGTAAAACAGAAATCCCCAAACTGTGAGGCACAGCTCCCTAAGGTGGGGGATGGTGGAAGAATGTCTGAGGGCAAAGGTCGGGGGGACACACTGGCCACATGTTGGAGGGAGGGAAGGAATGCCGAGCCCTGCCCCGCCCCACCACCACTTCCAGCCTCAGTTCCTGGTCCATGTCTGTCCCCATCCTCAGCCTTGGCATGGCTCTGCACCTGGCTGCTGGCCCCAATGCAGCCTGGCTATAGCTCTGTTCCTGGACTAGGTCCACCCCCCGCCTCGGCTTCCTTACTCAATCCATGGTTCCTCCCTCATCCACTTGGTGTTAGCTTATGTGGGAGGGTGTGGACAGGGGCAAGGGGAGAGGTGTTACCTTGTAAAGATTGATTACCACTGCAGTTAGGGTTGCCAGATGGTTTCAACAAAAATACCGGACACACTTGACATTACATCACAATCTACATTACATATTATTTAGAAAATACCGGACATTTATATTTTCTCAATTTGTTTCCCAAACAGAAAGCTCAAATACTGGACTGTCCGGTTCAAAACCAGATACCAGGCACCCTACCACTGCTGTAAAACAAGTCCTCCAGCCAGAGCCTGCATGTGGTTTAAATATCCTAAATGAATATAACCCACGGCTGTGCTTGTAACTAGAGAAGGAAAATCACTGGAAAGGGTTTCCCAAGAGACAGAAATGGAGGAGAAACATGATGGCTAGACAGAGGAATGGGAGTCAGTATTCACTGTGTGCCCTCGGACAAGTCACTTTAACGTCAGTTACTCATCTAAAGAATAGCGGTGTTTCTCAAAGTGGGTTTGCCGGTTCCGGTTTGCCATTTCCAGCCAAAGGGAACCACGAGGCTCCATGGCTATGGACCCTTTAGGTAAACAAAGCAGCATGGGCCCACGGCCCACTTTGAGGATTGCTGGAATAGGGATAATGTCTGCCCCTCCAAAGGAAGTTGTGAGGGTTACTTAATACTTGCAAAGTGTTTTAATATCTTTGGATGAATGATGATCTGCAATTCTTACTGTGTAGCTCTGAGGGGAAATCACTGATACCTTCATTTTCAGAAGCAAGTTCAATAGATGCTAAGGGTATTCAGCACCTTTGAAATTAGGTCATTATATTTTCTATGCCTCAGAGACCACATGTGTGGAATGAGCACAGTAATTCTATGCTTCAAAAGAGTGCTTAATTTCCTCACAGATTGGCTACTGTTGTATAAACACAATAGGGGCTTTTTTTTTCTTCTAAAAAGAATTCCTTTGCTATAAAAATAAATGCAAAGACTAAACTTTCTATTACCATAAACATTTTGAAAATAAGTAGCCATCAAATACCTGACATGGAAAAGTTTAAACCCCCATTTTGACAACATATTATAGAGATCAAATTTTGGAACGGCGTTGCTTACATTAGACTATCAGTTTACATGTTCATGAATATTTGCAAAATGCTTTGAGATCATCGAGATGTATCTCACTTCATCAGATGCCTGCCATTACAGGGGCACTGGTGCACCTGGGTCCCTCCTGTTCTTTGCCTGTGGCTCACAATATTTTAGTTTAATTCTGGTTACTGATGATGATGTGAAGGTGTCTGGGTGATATTAGTGGCCTGAGATGTACAGGAGATCAGACTAAATGAGCTTGTAATCCCTTCTGGCCAGGAACTCTATGACTCAGAAGAAAAGCACTACAGAAGCACAAATAATTATTAAACTTACCTATAACACAAACTAGGAGAAGCATCCTTATTGCCCAAGGACTGCACTCCTTTCAAATGCAGCTTATTCTGATACATGCATTCCAGTTTGGCCATTGTTTCCAGATGGGCATTCTTCAGCTCTTGCAGCTTCAAGTAATATTCCTGGTTTGAGTGGCACATTTTGGGAAAGTCTATCAAGTCTTTGCAATCCCCACTTATGGTGGGGCTTTGTCGTCTCTCGGTATTACAGTCCAAGTCAAAATCATCCTATTTAAAAAAAAAAGAATTGAATTATTTTCCTTGTAATCATAAGAAAAGAGTTAGTGACCAGCTAACACTTTGCTTAGGCAACAGGAGCTGCATAACTCAACAGACATACTTTCTTTGCCCCAAGGCTACTGTACTAATTGTAGTATAATAAAATATACTTTACAGCACAAATTCCAGACCCAGCAAAGTCAATAGCAGTTAGACGCTATACTCTTATGTGTATTTATTTCAGAAAAGTCAAAATTACACTTAATTTCCTCACAGATTGGCTACTGTTGTATAAACACAATAGGGGCTTTTTTTTTCTTCTAAAAAGAATTCCTTTGCTATAAAAATAAATGCAAAGACTAAACTTTCTATTACCATAAACATTTTGAAAATAAGTAGCCATCAAATACCTGACATGGAAAAGTTTAAACCCCCATTTTGACAACATATTATAGAGATCAAATTTTGGAACGGCGTTGCTTACATTAGACTATCAGTTTACATGTTCTTTTACCAACAACTCCTTATGTCCCGATAAACACAATATGCATAACACTTTAAAGGTTATAGGAAGTTGGAGAAATATGTACAGTAAAAACAGGTTAGTGCATATATTTAAAAAATGTTTCCTGCAATTATTTTTAATGATCCATTTTTTAGTTATAGGACACATTTGTTTCTTCATTTATGAAATGGGGATAATATTTACTCTGCCTTATAAAACACTTTCGAGTTTTATCCACTAGTCCTAAGTTTTGTAGGGGTTTATTTGTTTGTTTTGAAGCATTTTTTGTTTTTATAGAATCTTAAATTCTAACTGAAAATTCTTGTTTAACTATATTTGTAGTTAAGCTTTCATCCGAAAATCCTATTTCAAGTTTCATACAGTACAGCAGACCTGACATGAAACTAATTAAACAGGCACAAGGAAGAGATGCTTTAAAGAGTCCAGACAGAGACTGCCCATAAAAGATCAAACATAAACACTGCTTAATATTATACTACTTGGCTGGTATCTGTTTCTTTTGACATGTGTACAAATAATGGTGATTTCAGCTTTGGATCCATGGAAAGACGGTATATTCTTTTCCACTGAGTTGCACATCAATTCCTAAATCCTCTCTTCAGACTCTTCTATGTAAAAAAGCTCATTAAGAGATTTGTGGGGGCACAAGTGATGCAGTACTGCCATCTGGCAACTGTTATTCTAAAATAGCAGATACCACACTGTGTGCTTACTACCCTGTCAATAACAGATTTTTAAAAACACATGCATTTATTCTAAAGTTAAAGAAAAAGTTAATCAGCCACTATGGCAATGCATTCAACTTGGCTATTAGCATTAACTCTCCATGAACCTATCCTTTTGTAATGGAATTCTGAGTGAGTTCTGGCTTTTGGCTTGCCTGATTTTAATCAGTAATGAATGAACCATTGTACAATGTTGCTATTTCAACAGAGCATCTTTTGGAGTTTCTGGTACAAGGCTGCCACTTGATGGGTCTACCACTGAGGTGTTTTGTTTGTCCAAGGCAGCTGGGCACAGTAGTCAAGATTTGCTAAGCTGCCTGCTATGGAAACAGCTGAGGCATTGGTCATGGTGGTGGGGGGAAGCGGTGGAGTGGTACAGAATGTTTGTCTAAGGTTTCCTGCTGAACTAGGTCTTTTTTAAAAATTTATTTTCACTTCTCCCCTCTCCACAGGTCACATGGTTGCCTTATTTTGTGATTCAATGAATGTGTGCTGTTAGGAAAAGATCATAGGCACAATACACTGTTTGATCAGAAGACTTAGTTATACGGATTTCTTAAGAAAAAACAGCCAAATGCAAATTGTAAGATTTAATAATTTACATCAATAAAATAAAGGACAAATGTGTTTTACTGAATGAATAGAGAAATTGCTATTAGCTTGGAGACAGCTTAGCTGTGCGCTTTAATGTGTCCCTTGAATCAATTACAACAGCTTGTCCTACTTCCCAACAACTTGCCTAGAAATCTGTCTGAATTCTGTTTCTGACCACTCCAATACTACACATTCAGACTCCCCCATTGTTTTATCACTCATGGTTTATCTGATCTTCAGAAAACTTGTCTGAGTTCTCTACTTCTCTTTGCCCTCTCCTTTCTTCCTTCCCTACACTCCCTCTCTCAGGGTGCATCGACACTGCACCCGTTGCTTGAAATAAGCTACGCAATTTGAGCAACCCAAATTACATAGCTTATTTCAAGTTAATTTCGAAAAGAGCACTCTTCCGAAACATTCCTTACTCCTCGTGGAATGAGATATACAGGGATGTTGGAATAGCAAGCCTGTTATATTTCGAAATAATGGGCTTGCTCAAAAGATACGGAATAACTATTTCAAATCCTGAAATAGCGCCGCAGTGTAGATGTACTCTCAGTGACATAAGTCACAACTGTCTCCTTTGTCATCTCCTCTACTCTGGATTCTTTTGATCTTCTTTACCACACTGTTTGTCTCTCTTATTCTCAAACCTGGCAGTCTGTTGGCATTTACTTTTCCAGACTTGTTCCTGTCATGTCTCGTGCTACTCAGAAAAAATCTGAGCTGGACTACACCAATGTCCTCCACTAAGTTGACCAAAAGCTTTACTTCTCTATGGTCAACTCTTGTACTGTCAAACCAAGACAATTCCATTCTATATTCTGTCCTTGAATTTACTTTCCGCTTTTCCTCCTCTGCACTCTTCTCTATCAAGGAACTTGCAATCTCTGTCTTGAAATCTATCCAGAACATTTCAGATGAAGTTGCCCAGTTCATCTGTCACAGAACCATAGAAATGTAGGGCTGGAAGGGACCCCAAGAGGCCACCTAGTCCAGTCTTCTGGGCTGAGTCAGGAACTAGTCAACCTAGACCATGTCTCAAGTGTTTGTCCAACCTGTTCTTAAAAATCTCCAATGACAAGGGCTCTACAACCTCCCTTGGAAACCTATTTCAATCCCTAACTATTCTTGTAGTTAGAAAGTTTTCCTAAATCTTCCTTGCAGCAGATAAAGCTCCTTCATTCTTGTTCCTCTTACAGTGGACATGGAAAACAATGCATCATAGTCCTCTTTATAATAGCCCTTTGAAGCTATTTGAAGATTTATCAGGTGGCCCTCAGTCTTCTTTCCTAGTGGTTTTTAATCTTTTCTCCCCGGTCAGGTTTTCTAAACATTTTATCATCTCTATGGCTCTTCCCCGGACTCGCTCCAGTTTATCCATATCTTTCTGAAAGGTGGCACCCAGAAAAGGACACAATACTACAGATGAGGCCTCACACTTGCTAAGTAGAGCAATGATTTCCTGGATTTCACATGTGATGTTTCTGTTACTACAACCCAGAATGGTAATAGCCTTCTTTGCAACTGCATCATATTATTGACTCAATTGAATTTATGATCTATTGTAACCCCAGATCCTTTTCAACACTCTTATTGCCTAGCTAGTTACTCCACATGATATATTTGTGCATTTGACTTTTTCTTCCTAAGTGAAGTACTTTGCATTTGCAGTTCAGTGAACTTTAGCATACTGATTTCAGACCAAATCTCTAATTATTAAGGTTATTTCGAGTTCTAATCCTGTCCTCTAAAGTGCTTGCAAGCCATCCCAGTTTGGTGTGTGTCTCAGATTTTATAAACATACTCTCCACTCTAGTATGCAAGTCATTAGTGAATACATTGAATAATATGGGGCACAGGACAGACCCCTATGCAATAGCTGCACTTGCATTTGATTGACAAAACTTTTATCATTGGCTGCACCCATGAATGACAAAGTTTTGCCACAGCAAGTGGAAGTGTGAACGCTGCTTTGTTGGCAGGAGTGCTCTGCTGCCGACAAAGCAAAACCCCCTTGTTGGGGGCGTTGGCACTTTTGTCAGCAAAATACTAACAATCAGCATGCGCACACACTGAATTTTGGCAACTTTTAAAAGCTGCCTAGTGGAGACATACCTTAGATACACTGTTCCAGTTTGTCAGGGAACCACTGAGAACTATTCTTTGAGTATGGTCTTTCGACCAGTGATACTGTCACCCTAATAGTAATTTTATCATATTTCCCTATCTGCCTATGTCATCATCATGTTGGGCAGTATCAAAAGCCTTACTAAAATCAGCATGTATCACATCTACGGCATTCCCTATCCCAGTAACCCCGTCAAAGGAGGAGATCAGGTTGATTTAGTATGATTTGGCATGATTGACTTGGCAAATTATGTTTATTCATGCTATTATTTATTACTCTGTCAGCTAGATGCTTACACATTGATTGTTTAATAATTTGTTCCAGTATCTTTCCAGGTATCGAAGTTAGGCTGACTGGTCTATAATTCCTCTTTGTTCCCCTTTTTAAAGATATGGGGTATATTTACCTGTTAGTCATCTGGGACTCTCCTGTCCTTCATGAGTTAAGATAATCACTGATGTTTTTGAGTCTGTTTCTGCTAGTTCCTTAAGTACCCTAAGATGAATTTCATCAGGCCCTGCTGACTATCTAAATATTTTTTAACCCTATTTTTACTTGTGTTCCTTTCCCCTTGTTAATATTAATAAACTGTTTGATTTACTAATAAATTAAGGTTTATGGTGACGATAGAAGCAACATAGGCCTTAAACAGGGCAGTCTTCTTCATATCATCCATTACTAGTTTTCTTTCCCCCCCAAGTAGCAAGCCTACATTTTCCATGGTCTTTCTCTTGCTCCTAACACATTTGTAGAATCTCTTATGTTCCTTACTAGGTGTAGCTCATTTTGTGCTTTAGCCTTTCTGATTTCGTACCCACTCATTTTTACTGTTCTTTTGTACTCATCCTTAGTAATTTCTCTCCATTTCTGTAGGATTACTTTTTACTTCATCCTCAAACCCCTTCTATTAGTGCCTAGTGCATCACATTCGAGCTCTTTGTTCTCATTCTCATCATGCTATATAATCTTACTCTCATCTACATGTCTTTTCCCATTTACTCCTCTTTCTACCTTTCAGTATGCTAAACTCTTGCTTTAAAGTTGTCCCCTTCATTCTTGCCTTCACACCTTTCAACATCCCTTCCCTGAACTTGAAACTACACTCCACTTTCTGCCCCTCTTTAAAGCACATTTATACAGGAATCATTCCTATATTCTCATCAATAATCTCCTTTATCTCTTACAGTTCTCGTAGCATCTTGTTTTAAAAAGGTAGACTTGGAACACAGGTCCTTCTATATCAGAAAATACTTCTCATGCCAAAGTATTTCCTTAAGAGACAAAAACTTATATTACTTTTAGTTTTAAAATCTCACTTGAAGACAGCATTAAAAATACACCATTAATCCAGAGACTAATCTTCAGAAGATCATCTTGCCCTATTTAAAATGTAAACCCAGTGTGTTTTGTTCCTTAGCATTATTGCAGTTGCCACAAGGAATATAATAGCAACATATTGGGGGTGAGGCGATCAGACTGGTAGCAGTCTTCTGGAATTTTCTCCTTCCTCCACAGTGTGGGATGCAAGTTGCCTGCTAGGATCATCTTTGTGCAGCTTTCAATCAATTTCCTGCCATTCCAAGGGCCTCAGGCATTGGTGGACATTGGTTCCTCCTGTTCTCTGCCTGTGGCACACAGTGGTCAGTCTCCTGGAAGCTGAAATACCTTAGACTAATTTTGGTAGTGGTATTTAGCATGCAGGGCAGTGCTGGTGCCCTGTGTTTACAGGAGGTCAGACAGATGATCTGGTGACCCTTTCTGGTTGTAAGTTCTACTATGAAAAGCAGCCATCTCTCTACTAAATCCTGGTTCTCCTATCAGTTGGACAGTCACCGGAGCTGATGTAACTCCATAAAGCACAGCATCAAAGCGATGAAAAGGTTAGCAGGAGGTAAGCAGCCTAGGAGAATACCAGTGGTTCCACATTTTCTAAAGCATTGCCTCCCTTATACAACAGAGAAATTAAGACTTGACATAATAGTGATCAGATGCTCACAGACTTTTGCCCCCATGGGCAGCAGATATAAGAGGCAGGGAAAGGCATTGCCTTCTCAAACGGCCAAGCATAGTCCCACCCACACTCCGCCCCCTGCTTCAGCATGGCTGCCAGGCTTCAGCTGGGATGGCACACTACCCTCCCTCCCCATGCTCCCGGGCTGGGGAGGCTCAAGCAGGGGCTGGAGACTGGCCTCTGTCGTGGGGAGTGGCTTGCGGAGGTTGGGGGGAGCTGGAGCCCTGTCCCTGCGGGAGGGGGGGGGGGGAGGTTGGCTCCCACAAGGGATGGGGCCTTGGGTGGCAGATGCGGGGCCAGGGGGGTTGTCTACTCTCCCCCAAGCCCTGGGTTCACCCACCAACCATGTTGCACCCCTGTGTTGGCTGCTGAGTGGGGATGCGAAAGGTTAACTGGTTAAGCGGTACCTATCACCCTTACTGGGTAATACTGACCGGTCCCAGTTAACCGGTGGGGGCTGGAGCGGCTGCCTACGGCTAAGCCCCAGCGATGTGCGGGGCGCAGTATAGATCCCCCTCAGGAGCCCCCCTCGCCCTGCGAGAGCGCCCCACGGCCGGGAGCCGCCAGCCCCCGGCTCAGGCAGGCGGGGGGAGGTTCCCGCGCAAGGGGAGCGGGATGTCGCTGCCCTCACCCCAGGGGCCAGCGGCGCAGGAGACACAGCCGGGCCCGGCGCTGCAGCCCGGCCTCCCAGCACGCAGCCGGCGGGAGCGGTCGGGGGCCAGCCCCGCCCCCGCGGTACCTGCTGCTCCACGGCGGCCGCTGGGCGCCTCTCCCGCTCGTAGAGAGCCACCGGCGCCCTGGTGCGCGGGTTCACGGGCGTCCTGAGGCAGGAGGAGGTGAGGAGCGCAGCGCGGTGCGCCGCGTCCATGCTCCGCGGGCAGCGGCTGGCTCGGCCGCCGCCTCTGGCCCCTCGCTACAGCGGTTACCGGGGACGCTACGGCACCTCTACTAGGACAAACCTATCCGGGCTGCGAGTCACAACCCCCAGCTGCGACTCCGCCCTCCCCAGAGCCCTTCCGGACCGCGGAGCGACAGGAAGGTCGGGGACCCCAGAGCAAGCGGAGTGCGGAGATTCCTGTCCCGCTGTTGCGGACGATGGGGCTGTCAGTCCTCTCCTCTGGCAGTTGCTGCGTCTCTCTCGTCAGGCTGTTCCCAAGAAGGCTGGATGCACACCCCGGGCCAGTGTAGCTTCCTGGGTTAGTCCAGCGCAGGTGTATTCAGTGCTAGATGGGCTGGAACCACAGCCGATGGGCAGATGTATCTTTGTCATAGAGAGGTTCGAGTCTCCACTGGATATGCTTGCAATGGTTTTGTGCCACTTCTGCTGCTCAAGCTATGATCAGTGACAGAAGGTGCTACCCTCTCCCTTCCCAAACCCCCTGGGGATAAAGAAAGTGTATTTCAGCCAACTTTAACTGAACCATGGGAATGTCACTCCACAGGAAGAGCTTGGGTCATCCCGATTGGGGGAGTTAATTGGCCGGAGACCAACTGAGTAGCTCTTAGAACAGGGGTGAGCAAGATACATCAACAGGGTGAATTGGTCCACTCCTACAGCACAGGACACCCAAAGCAGCAAGCTGCACCTTATTGCAGAGGCTTCCCATGGTGCCCCACACTCAGCAAAATCTCTCTGCCCCTGTTTGACAAAAACTGGCCAAGGGCAGCTAAGAGATTTTGCTGGAGGCAGTAGAATGCATGAACTCCTCCACCCCACATCACAGAGCCCCATGAGGGCATTTAGGGTTGCCGGCAAGCACTGAAGCTTGTTTTGAGGGGTGAGGTGTCCAGTAGCTGTTTGCATAAGCACTTGCTACCAAGAGCCTGCCTCTGGCACCCCATCCCCTCCAATGCCCCTATTATCTTCCAGATTCTGCACTCTCTGCTACACTCCCAGAATGTATCCTAACCCTCTCCTGGAGCCTACACCCCAATGTGCTGGACCAGGTCACAACCTCCTCCTTCACCCAAACTTCCTCAGACCCCACCCCCTTTCCTGCACCCCAGTGGCCTGCCCCTGAACTCCCTTCTACACTCAACCTCTGTCCAAGACCTTACAGTCCCCTCCCTAGAAAAGTGTGACCTTGACTACTTGCCAAAGCTTGGAGTCCCCTCCACCCGCCAACAAAAATTATTGCCTATCCCTAACCTACATACAAAGATGTTTAATATTAAGTCTTGGATTGCAAAGATCTGTGAAGCCAGCATAGGATCTGTTTTGGCAGCATATTTCCTTAAGGCTCAAACATGAAAAATATCTAAAATTGTATTTACAAAATTAGATCAGCTTCAATCCTGTAATAGGGTGTTTGGCATGTTTATTACCAAGCTTGTGTGACAACTAATGACCAAATACTAGAATGTGGTTCTGAAACATAACTTACAAAATCTCAACTAATAAGTATTTCCATTTGCAGTTTATGAAGGAAACTTCACAATTAAAGGCTAGAAGCCTTTGTCCCAGGTAGCTGAAGTACAATGAAATTTATTGAAGGGGTGCTGGCTGAGAGAAAAGACACTGGCATATAAGCATTAATGGATAAGGAAACATTTGCAGAAAGAAGTGTACACTTGAAATTATAGGGCAAAGTACAATCCCATACTTGCCATGCACTCTAGTGGCTGTAATAACTCCCTGGGTAGGAGAGGAAGGATGAACTATTGTTTTGGATGATTTTTGCAAAAACAGATCTGAGGTAGTACAGTTATTACTAAGATTCCATAGTAAGAGATTCAGAGGGGTAGCTGAGTTAGTCTTTAAGGTGCTATTAGACTAACAAAACACGTAGATGCTATCATGAGCTTTTGTGGGCACAACCCACTTCATCTGAAGAAGTGGGCTGTGTCCATGAAAGCTCATGATACCATCTACGTGTTTTGTTAGTCTTTAAGGTGCTACTAGTCTATCTGTGGTTTAAGTTTTTCCATAGTAAGAATTATTTCAAAAACTACAGATTTCAGAAGCTAAATTTAGATATCAAAATAGGTTCAAGTAGTGAGAAAGAATGTATGATTATTACAGAGCAAAACTAGCAAAATTTTAGAATAATTTGGTGAGTTTTTAATGCAGATTTTCAATTATAGAACATTGTCCTTCATTTATGAACTAAGTTTGTCTCTTGAGAGCAGAGTTTATTAAATTAAGTTGATAAAAGTACATAAACAAATGAATTTTAGCAGAATGCTTGATACATAGATTCTTTGAAGAAACCATACTCCAGACTACAGCGTTGATACTCTGGGCTGTACTGCCATTTTCTTTAGTCATCTTAGCGAGTGTTCACCTGCAAAAATGAGTTAACATGATCAGGTATGTAGATGGGAAACAATCATCAATATCCCTCATCTTAAAGTGATCACTCCATACATAATCCTTTTGTATTCTGTGCTTTAATTTGGCCTGCTGTGTTTACTAATACTTGGTTTTGAGTACTGTTTTCCCATAAGACTTGTTTCATTTATAACAGTTATCAGGAGACTGCTGAATTACATGTAAAGGGCATACAACTATTTACTTTAAATATGAATCCTTTACACAAGGCATATACCTTGTTCACATCACTGTACTGCAACATTAACAGAACATGATAATAATCAAAAACATTACTTACCACATCATCAATCTTAAGAATACTGCGGACAGTTTCTGTAGCTAGTGTCAGAGCACTGACAGACACCAACAGAGGTTGGACCACCAACTCCTCCAGGATATTGGAAATTCCACCCTACAAAACCAGAATTATAGCCTCAGCAGTATAAAGCAAACAACAAATTTGATTTTAACATACTTGTAAATTATCCCCAGTAGCCTCCTATCTAGCATAGTTTTAAAAAGAGAAAAAAAATACTTTATTAGCAAATAGCCATATAGTTCATTTGAACTCACTCAGGTCACAGCAGCTGAGTGAGCAGGTATTTTCCCTGATGGCTACATCTGATGCTCACACATCCAAAAACTTTTCATTTTCAAAAAATTAATGTCTCTAGTTCTTATGGCTGAAGAGAGAACTCCTGAGAACAGCATCTCACAGGGTGCTGTTTTCCAGCCATATTTGCTAGTTAAAAATGTATTTGGCTGCTAAAAGTCTCAGGTGCACTCAAACTCACCTTCCTTACTCTCACTACAGGATTTTTAGAGTGCACCTGAGATTTTAGCAGCCAAATATATTTAAACTAGCAAGATGGCTGAAAAAAAAGGATTGCTAGCCTATGAAAATTGAGGTTTTGGGAACAAAATATTGTCCCATTTAGAACAAAATATAAACTTGAAATTTCTCATGGGACAAATTCTGAAAAATCTAATTTCAGGAGAAGCAAAATAATTGTTTTGGTTTGTTGTCTGTCCATATGAAAGATGACAAAGAGAGGCACCCAGGCTGCAGAGGAGATGGAGCAGTGGGCTGCTTTGCCTCCCTGCAGATTCTAGGTAGCCTGCATAGAAGTCATTATTTCAGTTTCTCAAAGAAATGGAACTTTTCAGCTGGAGTACTAAATTTTTGCAAAAAGGGCACTTTCCATCAAAAAAAAAAAAAAAAAAAAAAAAAAAAAAAAAAAAAGTCTGATAGATTCCTAACCATGTCTACTAACTAGTCAGTTTTAAAAGCACTAGTTCTCTCAGACCATGAAAATACTCAAATTGTTATGTTGCAATGATATGCAAGGCTGATTGAGGAGGGTTTTGGGCTACAAGTTGGGCAACCTTTGTCTGTCTTTATTCTCAAGTATATTCCATCAAAAGGATCAAACTGTTTAACTGACCATCATTCATATAATCCTTTTGTACCTTACCTTTCTGACATTAATGCCTGCTGTTTTCTCTCCTTGTGCATGTCTGTTTCTCAGCTCTGTTACAGTAGAAATAGGGTTAAGACCTGCATTTTCAGCCAGTGTAGATGGGATGACTTCCATTGCATCTCCATATGCACGGACACAGTATGAGTCCATACCACTCAAAGTACGAGCATACTCATTCAAGCGAAATGCTAACTCTATCTCTGGTGCTCCACCTCCTGCAATTAGAGCTCTGAAGGGGAAAATGTACAATTTATTAAAAAAATACAAGCTGTTGTCTTTGACAAATGTTTAAGTGCTTACTACTGTATGACTTGTGTATGAAGCCACTATATGAAGAAAGCATTACCTTTTTTTTACTAAACAACGTATGACACACAGAGCATCATGAATTGAACGCTCAGCTTCTTCCATAACTAGCTTGTTGGATCCACGCACAACAATTGTAACTGTTTTTCCAGGGCTTGCACAGCCTGTTACCTGGAACATAAGAACAACTGAACTGAAACATCTTAAGTTTAAAACCTGGGACATTAAACCCTTATAATTTTCATTCCTTGCTAATGGGTAAGGTCTGAGATTTGACACACACAATTACCATTTGAGCTCTGGTAAACCAGACTAAGTTTTCAAAGTCAGTAAAATGAAATAAGTCCATTGGGACAGAGAAACACTCTTTTTTTTGCATTTGTGCAGCACCTAAGGTCCGTAACTAGAGCTTGCTGGTGATATATAGAAGCAAATACCTTTTGAATATCCCTAATTTAGGTGTCCCTGATCTGGGAACAGCCATGGTTTGGACCCTGGCAGAGGGAGGCCTTCATGCTGCCACTCTCCCTCCCTCACAGCTGGGGAGAATGGCAGCACAGCAAAGTGCTTGTCCAGACGTTTTTTTGCCCCACTGCTCCCATAGCAGCTGGGAGTGGTGGGGGACACAAAGCCACATGCCCCCAGGATAGGAGTGCCTGATAGGCACCACCTCCTTCCCCCTCTCTCCCAGGCTCTGTACCCTCACACCCAGCATGCTCCTGCACCTTCCCTCCCAGGCCTGCACCTCCAGTGTGCTCCTGTACCCTCTCTCCCTCCCAGATCATGTATGTTATGAAATAAAAATTCAGTACTTTGAAAATCAAAACATTTTGCATCAACACCCATGATCCAGAAAATACTATAATCTGGAATAGCCTAATTTTCTAAGGTTGACTGATTCAAGAGTTTCACGCATACTGAATACTTCTGAAAAATCTAAAAGCGACAGGTCTCATGTTCATTTCTAGAACAGGCACGTTGCAAAGTATCACCCCTTAAAGCATGCTTGGAAAATGTACAGCTTGTGGGCCGGTGTCAGGAAGAGAACTGCAGGAAATGGGAGCAGCGGGGATAGTGCCTGCAGTGAGTACTTCCCTGCAGCCCACAAAGCCACCTGCGCTAGGTAGGACCTCAATCCCCACTCCAAGCCCACTCCTGCACCCTACCTCCCCTGCCCTAACTCTACAGCCCCAGCCCAGCCCACTCCCCAGAAGCCCCTTCCTGAACACTGAATCTCTCATTTTTGGCCCCATCTAAGAGCTATGGGCCCCCCCAAAATTCAACAAGCCTGGTACCACAGAAGAGTTAATTCAAACCTGGGGGTAAACTGTGAACTGCAGTGCCTCTCCCCAACTCCTTTGGGGCTAGAATTTGAGGGGAGTGAGGTAAATTGTCTTTTTTTTCTGCTTCTCGGTTGGGGAGGGCTCTCGTACATTTCAAAAGCTAAACGCCATTGGGAGTGCGGGATTCAAACAGTCCCCCATTAGCACACTGCTCCCTTCTTTTGAAATGTACAAGAGCCTGGGATTCTTATACATTTCAAAAGCAGGGATCGCAGTGCCAGCAGGGGACGGTTTGAGTCCCTAGCTCGCCCGACTCCGGCAGCACTTCTGCTTTTGAAATGTAGTGAAAGCTCTGCTCTTGCTACGTTTCAAAGACTGAGGCGCCCGTAACAACTAATTGAGTAGTCAATGCAAATTATGTCAACTATTCAATTAATTGATTAATCTAAATTTAACATCCTTAGTTTTTACCTCACTCCTCACTCAAGGGCCAAGTCAGTGAGGGTTTTTGTTTTGTTGTTACTCATTTGTGTGTGGTCCCCAACTGATTTTTTTTTTTTTGTGTCAATGGCCCCAACCCAAAAAAGGTTTCACAACCCTGCCTTAAAGTTACATTACTACTGTATGACCAACAAGGAAAGATCATTTCTGTGCCTCACCTTTATTAGCTTCCCAGAACCATTTAGGTTGACCTCCTCTGCCAATTCAGCAGATCCTAACATATCAGCAGTAAACTGATCAATGTGAGCAATTGGCTTGGTTCCAATTGTCTACAGAAAAAAGTTAAACCACAAATAATAAACAAGCATAATACAGTGTAGTGTATGTTTCTATACAATATAGTTGACTCATAACTACTTTAATCAAATGACCAATTTTTTTTTTCACCCTACAACCTGACCATTTGCTATTTTTCTTGGTGATAAAAGGGAAAAATAGTTAAGTATTTTGGAGAGCTTCATATTGTTTTATTCATACTGTATATGCACACACATCCATATTTCACAAAGTCCACACCAATAAAACAAGCTGTTATAGCCCATTAAAGCTCTATAACAATGACAGGATACTGAAGATTAGAATGAATCTTTTTGAGTATAGATATCTTTTAGCACAGCTATTTAAACAAAATACTTTCTCACCTTACATATAAATTCAATATCTTCTCTTTCAATATCTTTAATCACCATGATCTTCATTTTGTTCAAGAAATGTAGTGCTAAATCACTAAGAGCATCCCTAAAATCAAAGGCAAAGAAACAGTGAATGCACAACTCTATAAAACCAATATTGCCAGCACGTGATTATCAGTAATAATTAGGATTTGTGTCCGAGTTAATAAAAACCCAATGAAAAATTTCAGCATTTACTTATAAAAACTACATAAAAATTGTTTAAGTGTGAGGTGTGACAGAACCTCCATGCTTACACAGTTAGTTTTTGATATTACACTCCTTTATGTTAATATTGCAGTTCAATTTCAGCTTATGATATAGATGCTTTACTCCAATCTAAGAGTTACTTAGCAAGCAGAAGTATTGTTTTTTCTGGAAGTTTGCATACCGTAGAATAGACTTCTGAATGAGCAGCACATTGCATCCAGCCTTTTTAATTTGTTTAACTAAGTTTAGAATGTAAGCTCTCTCCTCACGCAATACTCTGTCCATTTGAGCATAGTCAGAAACGACAATCTGGTTGTCCATCTATTAAAACAGAAAAATATTTCATGTCTTCAAAAATTACTGAAGTCCAGCTCAAATTTAAATACATTTCTAAGTATCCCATGCTGTTTCTATAATTCAGTGTCTACACTACAATGCTACTTCTAATGAAGTAAATTGCCTGCTACACAGACATAACTGCCTGCACAAGAGACATAGTTCTTATGTCAGTGTAGTTTGGGAAACAAAACTTACATTGGCTGTCATTTTTATGAGTTTCATGGCTGCTGGGCTCACAGCTGGAGCCATGAAATTTAAAGAATGTACTGGGTAGGCTCCCTGCTGCCCCACCACAACCCTCTCCTGCAGCTGTCAGTTAGGGTTCAGGCTCACAGCCGGAACCCCTACCTGGGGTGACAGTCTGAAGCTGAAGCCCCTAACATGGACCTCTGAGCCAGAGACAGCCAGGAAACAGACAAGCACCAATTTCATTGCTGGCAGACTCCATGCTATGAAACTGAGCCCAGGCCAGCCTGACAGCAGGTGGGAGCTCAGACTATGAGCCCCATGCAGCTGTTAGTGCTGCACAGTGCTTCAGATGAGGATGCATATTACCAGCAGGAGGGTAGTGTGGACATCAACAGTTGATTCAATTACTACAATGGCTTTTGTAGTATACATAATCTCTTGAGAATATATTTCTTCATTGTCTGAATTATATGTAAATCCCCATGCACTAAGATGATATTAAATTCAGCAGGATCACGCCAACTCACATCAGTCTTTGGAGCAGACAAGCAAAACTGAATGAGACCAATCTTGGCTTTTTCCACTCTAGTTACACCAGTATTTGCCACCTTCTGAGTGAGGACTAGTCCTTCAACCAATTCACAATCATCAATTGTTCCACTGGAAACAAGAGCAGTAAAATATGAAATTAACATTTTAGGAAGCATTTCTGAACCCTAGACAAGTTACTTTAACAAAATGGCTAGTTATGGATTGCTACTTACCCAAGCTTTTTGACAATTTTAATATCTCTAAGATCTACACCACTAGCGGTAGTTGGATCAATCACCTTCATTACTGCATCCACACTCATTGGAGAAAGCAGACTAGAGTACTGAGATACAACCTAAGGAATTTAATTAAGAAATCTAATGTGAAAAGGAACATTTACAAAATTTTACCCAACTGAAAAATAATTCAACTTAGCAGCATAATCAAAGTTAAGATAATACCAATTTCAAAATTATGCTACCAAGACTTTTCTAATTTCTTTTGTTTTCTAATTTCTGTTTTTCTTTTGTACTTATAACGATATACAGAGTTTGAAAATGAAATCTGATTTTGTAATTCCCCCCTTCCAATAAGTAGTCTATCACTTATACATAGTAGGTTAGCAACAAAAGGTTGTTAGCAACAAAAGTGCGTCTAGCACAGCAGTTCTCCATTGGAAGGTAGGCACATCAAACTTTCTAGGGTGTATAGAGAGCCTTCTGACTTACTCAAGGAATCACAATGCTACTTGACTTGGGCCTGGCCACCCTCCAACCTGGGATGGCCAGACCAAATTGGTGTTGCAACCTAGCATACAGACAGAACTCTGAAGAACTTTGTCCCATTTTTTGTTTGGAAAAAGACCCTTCCCTTGTCTTCTGTGAGATGCCTTTAAAATGAGTTCTCCAATGCACCCTGACTTGTAGAAAAGATTCTATAACCACTCTGCCTCTTCAACTGTGGGACCCCCCCCCCAGATATAGAGAAAAGATTTTTAAAATAAACTTTTGATTCCAAGGTCCAATAGAACTATGTGAAAACAGTGTCAATATTCTTGGCATTTAAAAGCATAGCAAACTTGAAATCTCATCTTTTTAGGGAACAGAATTCAGGTGTTTTGGGAGCTTTCCCTGACAACTGGAGGTGAAGGGATTAGGTTTAAAGTGACTGTTTAAAAGTCCCTTAATGCAATATGAAAAACCTACATGAACAGTGGAAATGGTGTAATGGACTATACACAACACGGTGTTGAATGCTCAAAGTCACCCAAATGAAAGAGATCTTTCTTCCCCCCCACCACCATTATTTGTTTTAGTTATCTTATGTGTAGCATATCTTAGGTAAAAAATTCAGACTGAAAAGTGACGAAGATTAAATTCAATTCAATTTTTAGGTTGCAAGTTAATGCCAATCAATGATAGCTTCATAAATTGCCTGCTGGTCTAGTACACCAAGAACAGTTATTGAAATTATGTACTGTCCCAATTAATCTGGTATATGTGAATTAGCAGGGCTCGACAATCTATGCCATGGGCGAGTAGATTACAACCTGGAGGAGCCGGGTTCGGGCAATCTGCGCATGTGCAGATCACTGGACAGCGTGGCTGGCGAGCGGGGCTCGCTGCGGCTCGGCGCGCCCTGTGAATTAGTATCATGGATCATAAAAGATTCATACAAGAAAAACAGTCTAGTTAACAGCAAAGATCTGAATTCAGCTAGTAAGTGGATGAGCTAAAGATCAGTATTTATTGTTTGTATTATGGTGGCACCTAAATAATTCATTTTGCTAAACACTATAGAAAGGGACAAAATACATACAAACAGTGGGAAAATGTATAAACAATACCCATGAACACATGCTATTTTTAATTTACACAGAAGTTAGGCTGAATAACCCTCTCTTCTTCCCCACCAACTAGATAATTATTACCTTTGAATTCAGTGAAGTAGTTGCACTATTTAGCAAGGTTTCTCTGTCGCTCAGTTCAACTGGCTGCCCCATGTTGGTCAAGACTTCAATGCTCTTATCCAAAGCTTTCTGGAATGACTCCGAAATGATGGTGGGATGAATTCCTAATGCAAGTTTAAATTCAAGTTTTACAGGCTAATTGTTCACTTAACTTTACCATTTGATTTTCTTTTAGGTGGTGGTTAATTCCACTTAAAATGCTAATTTAGATTTTTGGACTGATAGTAACCAATTCCATGTAAACAGTTTTATTATTTGTAGTTTATTTGAATAATAAAATCAACAAGTCTCAATTTCACTTATTAGTTGTCACGAACCAGTACAGCTGCCAGCATCTCTGCAGGTTGGAGCAGCTTTCTGCCCATGGCAGGCTGCAGGCGGAGGACTGCTCCGGAGTAATGGTTAACCATTACCCGATAAACATCACCTGTTAAGGGTGATGCTTAGCTAGGTAAGCAGTTACCCATTCACATCCCTACTTCATACAGTTATCGAATTGCTGCTGGCATGCTGTTAGTCTTTCTGAACTGGTACAGCAGAACTGCCAGTGCTCACAACATTTTATACCGCTTTACACATTCAAAATCTTTTACAAGCATTAATCCTCAACAGTCATATGAAATAAATAAATATTTTTCAAAAAAAAAAAACACCCCCCAACAAACGTTGGGTTAATTTATTTATACCACTATTTCATCCATTATGAACTATTATAAATACAAGTTCTCATAAGATATTGTAACATTTTGACATCTATACTTGATCAGTAATATTGGAAGCAGATTCAGCCTCAGAAACATGAAGCTAAATTATTTACTACTGCCACCAGATTTAGGCCTTTAACATCAAGTATGGAAACAAAGCTTTTTTTTTTTTTTTTAATAAAAACACCTTTCAATCAGTTTAGTGTTTTACCATCTATAAGTAACACAATTAATGGTCTTCCATTAACCAAACAAATCTTATTTGAAATCAGTTACATAAAACTAAATTCTGGCATTTTCCCTTTTCCAGTTTATTAAAGCCAACCAGTAGAACGTACCCTTCTGAAGAAGTCTTGAACAGGCATCCAAGAGAGCACCAGCAATGACGACGACTGAGGTGGTGCCATCACCAGCCTCAATATCTTGTGCCTTGGCCAGCTCTACCAACTAAAATTAAGACTGTTTGAGAACTTGGGATGTAACGTATTTGAACCATTTACTTTTATGCACTACTGAATCTTAATGAACATGGAAAAATATTAAATACTGCAGTGGGGATTGCTTAGAGGAGATTCTCTTATTAACTTTAAGTATACAGATCAGTTCCTCAATTTTGTGTGTGCACGCATTACCCTATGGTTACAAAAGGTACAAATACATATTTTAGCCCACTTATGTTCTGTATTGTTTGTACAGAAGTGTATTAAGTATTCTGTGAGGTCCATACTACAGGAAATTCCTTGCTTCTTGACTGACCAGCAACACCACTCATGTTGCCAGTGTCTCTCTCAAGGTATAACAGTAACCCATTGACATTATGAAGGGAATAACAGTGAGGGTGCCTATTTTACTGTCAGCTAATCAGAATCTAAGCATCCTCCGTAAAATCTTCTGTGGCAAAGACTACATCAAACTTGTACTGTGTTACACTCAAACCATTACTTGAAGTTTGGATTTTCAGTCTCCCCCCCCACCGCAATCCATAGAAAGAACATCAAGGCTAGAACCTCAGTGCATCACAGACTTGCTGTGCTGCAAAAAACGCACACACACACACACACACACCCTCTCCTCAGCTATGTAGATGCCCAGAATCAGTGATGGGCATGTGGCTCATCAGGATTCTATGTGTGAGCCCACAAGACATTTTGATTACCATGGCTCATGTGCAAGGTTGCCAGATTTTGCGGGTTTCCGTCTGTATATATTTTTTACTTACTGTTATTACTAAAATGGTATGCACACAAAGGGAATATGAACAAGAGGTGTGTGCCACATGCACACAACATTAACTGTAAAAGCCATGCGCTCCTTCTGCATCCAAAGCACTGCTAGAGTTCAATCAGTATACCCCACAAATTCCAGGTATGCACACGCAGTTAGCGTAACTACCCTAACCCAGCAGACCATCTTGATTACAACAATCTAGCTGCTCACTGAGATGGAGTGACTTTCATGAAGCCTATGTTGCCCATCACTTCTACTAATGCCCCCTTAAGAGTTCTCTGCAATCTAGGTTGGGAAATATTGGTTTACAGGTTGATATTAAAAGAAATTTACCATTTTGGCTGCAGGATGCAGAACCTGCATTTGTTTTAGAATAGTTGCTCCATCATTTGTAATTGTCACATCTCCTTTTCCATCTTGAATCTGAAATAAAAATTACATACTATACATACTTATGACCTTAGTTACACAAGACATTTATTTAACGGTTTTCAAGTATCTAAAAGGGTGTCACAGGGAGGAGGGGGGAAAATTGTTCCCCTTGGTCTCTGAGGATAGGACAAGAAGCAATGGGCTTAAAGTGCAGCAAAGGAGGTTTAGGGTGGACCTAAGAAGGTTGTGGAATCTCCATCACTGGAGGATATTTAAGAGCAGGTTAGACAGACACCTATCAGGGATGATCTAGATCAGTGTTTCCCAATTTTATCTGGCCACGGAATCCCTAGGGCTGTGTTTGTTTCGTCGAAAGAGAGAGAGAGAAAAAAAAAAAGCACCCCGCGGCCGCGATTCCTGCGGTGGCTCTGTCTCTTTAAGAGGGGGAGGGGGAGTGCTGGCTCTTCACCAGTTGGGAAACACTGATCTAGACGGTGCTTGGTCCTGCTGTGAAGGCAGGGGATTGGACTTGATGATCTCTCAAAGTCTCTTCCAGTTCTAATATTCTATGTTAAAGAGTCATAGTCATAAACTACCCGATATTCCCTTTAAACCAGAGGGAATATTACTACTAAAGTTTCAATGTATTATCTTTTCCAACAATAATCAAACATGTGCATGTAACTAGAAGTTACCTTGGTGATTAGCAAATTAAAAAACCCAAAAAGAAGCTATTCTTAAAAGAAAACTTTGAAATGTGTTTAAGCATTTATAATATGATTTTAAAATATTCAAGCACTTATCTCAAAGCTTACCATTTTATCCATTCCTTTTGGTCCAAGACTTGTTCTAATAGCATCAGCAACCGCTGAAAGAAGAGTAAAAATGAAATTCTTTTATGCAATTAGTCACTGACATTCAACTTTACAAGTTTTTGTAGATTTCATTAGCATCTAAATTAATACTGCAAGTCTGAACATAGTTTTTTCTGTACAGAAAAGGATAGAAAACTTTAAATGGCTCCACATGAGTTTGTCTACATCACTATTTAATAATCTTACTGGTATCAAGGTCAAACTTACTGATATAGCATAAAAAAATCTAAGAAAAATAAAGTGCATGGCTTTCATGGCTAATTCTAACACCTTAAACACAATCAATAGGTGATTATGTGAATGAAGTATTTTAAAATCCAATGAGGTATTAATGGTATTACAAGCCACACGGATTTAAAAATGCTGAGTGGTTTCATTGGTCTCATAGTGAATTTCAATTAAGGATGTAGAAAGTAAACCAGATTCCCAGGTAAAAGTGGGTATGGCTAATTACCAAGTAACAGGGTAACAGTTAACTGGTTGGAGCAGCCCCACCACCTGCGGCAGACTGTCCGAATCCCAGTTAAAAAGTTAACCCTTTAGTTATATAATTTTAAAGTGTTATTTACGTTTCTAATTTAGGGGCCTTCTGTCCAGGTAATCTCATCAGGGCTTGTGACAACTGCCAACTACAGTGCCTTCCCCACCAGATTCTGGTCTTGGCACCATAACAGTTACTACATAAAAAAAAAAAAAACCCCTAGAAAAAAAAGTTATATGGGGAGGGAGAGGTGTTGCAGAGAACACTCTCTCCCCTGCAGACAAGGCCCATGGGGTGTTAGCTAAAAGGAAGAAACGGCTCCATCAGCCGCTGTAGCTGAGGCTCGCGCGAGTAGAAAAACGACGCGGTGATGGAGCCTGACAGCGGGGGGCCCCAGTTGCCTAGAATTCACCCTCCACGAAGGCGTCCGGCCCGCGGGTAGGGTGGGGTGGAGGCAGGGTCCGTGCGTGCGATGGAGTCTTAATCTCCCATGACGACGGGACGGGTCGGGACGGGGGGCACTCTAGGAAGAAGCCGCCGCCTCGCGCTTCCCCGCACAATGGCAGAAGGAACAGGACCGCGGGCGAGACAGAGGCCGCCACCGATCCCCCGACTCCCCCTTCCGCCGTGAGAGAAGGAAGATTTTTTTTCTCAGTCCCTTTCATTAGTCGAGTCGGTTCGGTCCGGTCCGGTCCGGTCCGGTCCTCCCTCTCCCGCCCCGCCACGGCCTCCCCCGGGCCGGGACACACCTTTGCCCGCAGAGATGTTGCTGAAGCGGATCTGCGCGGGCTTGTCCCGGTCCTGGTAGGCGCTTCTTTTGCGGCCTCCGTTGCCACCCGGGAGGGCTCTGGACCCTGCGTTCTCCGGCATGACGGCTCCTCGGTGCCTAGCTGCGTCTAAGTCCCGGATGGAGACGGATGGCCCGGGCCGACCCGCGCTAACAGTCCCCGCCGCGAAGCTTGCAGAACGCGCCGCCTCAGCCTACGCCTCCCGGCTAGTCAGAGCCACCCGCAGGAGAAAGGGGAGGAACGAACTGGCGCCGCGCGTGACGTCATTGGGACCGCGCGCGCTCGCCGGCCGATGGGCCAGGGACAACGGTCTGCGCGAGGCGGGGCCGGCGCGGCCATCTTGCGAGGCGGGGCTTTGTCCGCCATGGAAAGTGCTGAGCCGGCGGAGCGGCTCGTGCGGAGGGGCCGGGGCGGGGCGGAGCGGGGGTGGGAGGGAATCTCTCAGGAGCGAACGGTCCGACTCCGATGGGTCCCTGAGGGGCTGAAACAGTTAGGACCCAGGAGTGGCCCGGGACGGGGCTGGAGGGATGAACTGGGGGCGGACCGGCTCGCTCTGAGGCGGCGCAAGTGCTGTCAGGCGCTCGCTCACAGCGCCCCACTCTCCCGGGAGCAGCAGCATGTGCTCGGGGTGGGGCTCGCGCCCCCAGGCTCGCTGAGCAGAGTACTGCTCTCTTGCCCGCGCAATGCTGCGCTCGTACCTTTCCCTGGTGTCGGCAGGGCTGTGGCTGCTTGCTGTGGCGGTGACTATGCGTACGGCCTCTGTGCTGAGGTTACGGTCTTATGCCCCAGTGCTGCACACACTGAATCACCCCCGCAGTAGGTTTTTTGACAAGGGAGTAACCCCGCTGAAGTCCCATAGCCTAGGCAATAGCTGCAGTGCAGCAAATCAGATGTGGTTTTGTAGCACATCTTCATGCACAGCAAAAGACTGCATTGCAGATTCCCAGGGTCTAAACACCTTAGACCTGTTTAAAATGCATATTTAAGAAATCTGTATTCTCAATTGTCCACCAAGCCCACTATCTCACTACATGCTGGGGAGCCAATCCATCAGCCAGGGGAGGTGAAATACCCCCTCATAGAGCAACACAGTTCCACTGGGCTTTCATTATTAAGAACATACCTAAGAACAGCTATACTGTGTCAGACCAAAACTCCATTAGCCCAGTATCCTGTCTTCTGATAATGGCCAATACCAGGTGCCCCCAAAGGAAATGAAAAGAACAGATGATCATCAAGTGATCCATCTCTTGTTGCCCATTCCTAGCTTCTGCAAAGAAGCTAGGGAGCTATTGATGGACCTATCCTCCATGATTTTATCTCGGTCTTTTTTGAACCCTGTTATAATCTTTTCACAACATCATCTGGCAAGGAGTTTCATAGGTTGACTGCATTATGTGAAGAAGTACTCCCTTTTGTTTGTTTTAAAGCTGCTACTGATTAATTTAATTTGGTAACCCTTAGTTCTTCTGCAAATAGTTGTTTAATTCCCTTTTTCCATACTAGTCATGATTTTATAGACCTCTATCATATCCCCCCCTTAGTCATCTTTTTTTCAAGCTGAAAAGTCAGTCTAATGAATCTCTCCTCCTATGGGAGATGTTACATACCCTTAATAATTTTTGTTGCCCTTTTCTGAACTTTTTCCAATGCCAAGATAACTTTTGGGAGATGAAGCGACCACCTCTGCCTACAGTATTCAAGATGTGGGTGTACCATGAATTTATATAGCAGCAATAAGATACTGTCTTATTCTCGATCCCTTTCTTAACGATTCCTAACATTTTGTTTGCTTTTTTGACTGCTGCTGCACATTGAGTGGACGTTTTCAGAGATTTAATAACCTTATTAATAAAGATTCATAGCAAAGCAACCCATAACAGTATCACCAGCCCACAAAGGTTTCATATCTCTCCCCAGGTGAGGCTCAGGGACTGCCCAGAAACAAGAGTGCCCATGCAGGAGGGGATGTGCATGCTGCTGCCCCTTTAAGCACAGTTCGCGAGAGCTGCTGCCTGGGTGAGAGCTGCTGCCAACGGGTGTTGGCTCCAGGCGGGGTGAAGTTGTGAGGTGCAAACCCGTGGGTGGGCAGTGACCGAAACCACATGCCACTAGAAGCCGGCCCCAGCCAGCAAAGCTCCAGTGGAGCTGCCTACGTGCTCTGCCCGGGGAGGGAGAGGGAGGAGGCTGAGGCTGCTGCTGCTGCAGCGCTGTGCAAGGAGCAGTGACAGTGCATGGACTCGGTCAATTCTTTCCGCAGCTGATATCCCCATCAAGTAGTGAAATATCCAACAGGGCTTTTTGGGACATTTCACTACTTGATGGGGACACAGAGACAGAGTATTTAAAATCAGGACAGTCTGGGAAAATCCGGGACGTATGGTCAGCATATACATCCAGCACTCCCACTAAAAGACCAGCATGGAAGCAGCATTTTTCAAAGCATTACAGGAACTTGCTCCTGTTCACCCAGGCCCTTTCCTGACTGTTCTTCCACAGCTGGTTGCTGTGTGTGTCCAAATGGGATTCTCTACAGGCCCCTATGCAGGAATTTATGTGGGGGGTGTATATTTTGTTTGTAAATGTGGGCTGCAAGGGTGTGAATATGCTCCCATGTCTCCCAAGTTAGCAGGGAAATCAACCCCAGCCTTCCCTTGGCTAGCCAGAGCATGGGGCAGCAACCTGCTGCTGCCTTCCCCTGGCCAGCCAGAGCATGCTTCTATGGGGTATCTGCTTTTGCACCCTTCGCACCCCCTTGCATAGAGGCCTGCTCTAGGGCACTGCCTCACCAACCGGTGTGACAGCGCTGGCTCTGAGCCTTGGGAAGAAGGGCAGGGGGATGGCCGAGGCAAAACAGCATCTGGGCAAGGACCAGAAACACGAAGCCCACCCGGGGAAGAGCCTGGGCCAGTAGGACGCTGCCTGTTGGCCCTGACGGAAGCGGTTCAGACTTGCTGCACCTGAGCCCTGCCCGCACGAGGCCCACAACTCCACGCAGTGAGTGAGGCACGGGGGGCAACACAGGGACCGCTCGGGCTTCCTCTCCCGACCTGGTAAGGCGGCGGCGCAGGCGTGCTAGAGGAAGGAACGAGAGAGGGAGAAGAGCGCATCGATGATTGGGCGCGCGATATATCGATTGTGCGAGAGATCGACTCTTGTCGTCTGCCTGTTCGGATGAGGTCACGCCAGCGCGCGGCTTGGTGGAGCGCTGAGACCGGTGAGAACGCGGGCGGCAGGGCAAGGTGAGGGACTGGCTGCTGCTTTACTGGGAGCTGCGGCCCGGGGGCACCCGGTGCGGACAGCAGCACTAAGCCCGCTTGGGGGTGGGGGAGCTCGCCTAGGTTCGCGTGCGGCTGGCTGCGGGGGAGGGGGCCGTTGGAGCGATGTGGGGCGCTGGGTGGGCAGTGTGGGCGGGCTGGGTGGCTGAAGGAGGCTGCTGTTGGGGAGGGTGTTGGGGGCTCCGGTTGGCTTTGTAGTGGGGGGGGGGTGATGGGAGGGCCTCGCTGTTTGCATATGAAGTTTGAACACGACGGAGCGTTATTGCTGAGAGGGGCAGTCAAGGGATTACGGGACATCTCGTCCACACGCAGCTTGGTGCTTTCTCGGTGACTCCTCTCCGAGCCCGCACAGGAGATGGACCTTTGTGGGCACATAGACCATGTGTGGCTTTAGAGGGGCAGCAGCCCGGTTAGTTGGTAACGCTAAGAACAGCGAGTAGTCCTGTGGCTTTTAAGACTAACAAATATATATGGTATCCTGAGCTTTCCTGGGCAAAACCCACTTCATGCTCACGGAAGCTCTTGATACTATACATATTTTTATTAGTCTTTAAGGACTACTTGTTTTTAATGTATGGTTTTAAAACCCCTGTGATAGAAAGTGCTTTCTTTTTGCTGCTGAGTGAGGCAGTTCCGACACCATTTTATATAGGCTGATGTTGGCAGCAGGTGTTTGATCTAAACTAACAAAAATTCAATCTATTATTAAGAATTCATCCTCATAAATGAAAGTATTTTAATAGCTTGTGCTTGTTTTTCTAGGCTGTTGTGTAAGCAAGTTAGAAGATGGATATCAGACCAAACCATACAGTTTACATCAATAATATCAATGACAAGATTAAAAAAGAAGGTATGGCTAAATTAAAGTTTATATTT
This sequence comes from Pelochelys cantorii, assembly GCA_032595735.1. Lineage (NCBI taxonomy): Eukaryota > Metazoa > Chordata > Testudines > Trionychidae > Pelochelys > Pelochelys cantorii. The sequence goes on from CM064328.1 coordinate 182,005,671, forward strand.
TTCATCAGTGTGTTGTGAAAACTCAGTGAAAGTATGGCATTCTGTCTTCAAAAGATATAGTCTAGACCAGCGTTTCCCAAAGTGTGGTCTGTGGCCCAGTACTGGTCCTTTTATTGCGCACAATCCTATTAATTTGTGTGATGGGTAGCAGCACTCTGCACTGCCAGGTGCGGCGGCATGGCCCTCTTGGGAAAGAGCCCGCCGCCGTGGTATCTGCTGGACATGCTCCTGGGCGGCGGGGCTAGATCCGGCGGGCGCTAGGACCCAGGGAGAAGGCTGGGTGCACCGACGCGGAACGCCAGACACAGCTGAGGGAGCCGGCACCGGCCGATAAAGCAGCCGGGATTGGGGGCGGGGGGGGCGGAACAATCCGCCGGGCGCATCAATGCAGAATGTTCGGCACCGGACGCAGCCGGGGGAGCCGGTGCCGGCCGATAAAGTGGCCGGGATTGGGGCCAGAGGGGTGGAACAACCCGTCAGACAGGTAGGGCCAGTGACACAATTTATTTGCATATTCATCATTTGCTTAATGAATATGTAAATACATGTTACCAGTCCTCCAAAAGCTTGTGAATGGGTTTACTGGTCCCCAGTATCAAAAAGATTGGGAACCACTGGTTTAGACATAAAACGTCAGCATGTTTGTGCTATGGCTAGCCCAGTGGAATCCCAATTAGAGATGTTAGCCTATAGACATGTAAACGATTAAGTCCAGGTTTATCAGTACATCCAAATGACTACATGCAGCGCCCCCTCCCCGCATCCAATCAAAATGTTGCTATGGTTCAGTCAGGTACACCTCACAAATTCTAACTATGTAAGCGCAGTTAGCAAATTACCCTATCCTGAGAGATCATCTTGGTTACAACAATCTTGCGGCCCACTGATATGGAGGACCACTCATGCAGCCCACTTGCTAGACCAGATGTCCATTGGTGACCTAACCACTATCTGCCCTTAGCATCAAGTAGTCGTGTTTGGGCCTGCTGTTGCTCAGCTTTCTGAACTCAGAAGCTTCTGGTAGTACAAGCACTAACTTCCAGTGCTGCCGCCATCCTCTCCCTCGCCTCCACCGAGGCCTTGGTCCCTCTGTACATGAGGATTGTTGGCCTACAGCTACAAGTCCTTGGAGTATTACCACAAATTAGACACTGCAGGGAAGTCAGTAGGACTGCAGGCCAAATCTAGACTGCAGACTGCTTTTGAACAGACCCATATATCCTTTTTTTTTTTTTTTTTTTTTTTTTTAAATGTGTGGAGTCTGAACCTCAACTATATCTTGACCAAGAAATTTGGACCTTGACAAAAAATAATTTACTACCTCAGTCTAGCCTCTTAACCACTGAATACTCACAAAATTACTAAGCCTGCTGTACCTCAGAACAGAATTATACACCAGCTTGTAAAATTCAACAGAGCACCATCATCTTGTTTAACTCCACAGCCTTAGATCAGTTGTACTGGTGATCCCTATCATACAGCAAGCTTCTGTGTGTGCACCTCCCTCCTTATAAATTAAAAATACTTTTAAAAATATTTAATACTATTCTAAATGCTGGAGGCATAACTGGGTTTGGGGGTGGAGATTGAGAGGTCACGACTACCAGTTTGAGACCTCTTGCCCTGGATATAATGAAAATAAGAATAAGTATCAGAGAACAAATTTGAGTAATAGTAAACATTGGAAATGGTTACTTATAAAAACAAAATCATGATGTGTTTTCTAGAGATTAAGCTAAGAGTTATTCTTATCTAAATAAACTGATCTTATCCAGGATTCTCCAGCATTTTTAGCTAAGCATACTTGACACCTGTATTTCATAGAACAAGAATGTTGTTGTTTTTCTTGCTCAGTGAAGGATGCATTGGTATCTTTTCTGCCCCAAAATACAGTAAAGCATCCCTTTGTGTTCCTACTGTGTTTCTCTTCCTTCTAGTCTTTCTGAAATTTCTCACTTTCCTTCATTTATATTCAGTAGTGTTGTGGCCATCTCAGTCCCAGGAGAAACAAGGGGAGTGAATGACTGCAGAAGCACAGTCAGGAAAGTTTAACTCAAATACTTTCCCAATGGACTATATTACTACTGAGGATCAGTCTTCACTCACTGATATATTTGCTTTCCACCACCAACTCTTTGTATAACTTTTCATGAGTAGAGTACCTGAATAATTTGATGCTAATATCTAAACCAGGGGTGGGCAATAATTTTAGAAGGAGGGACACTTCACAAATTTTTGAAGTGGCTCTGGGCCACCCCAGAAGGTGGCAGGGTGTTCACGGGCTGGATCAGCCCGCTTGGAGAAAGGATACAAAGGAGGCGAGGCAAGGGTATTTGGGTTTCAGGTAGATGTTGGATTTCACTTAAATTCAAAAAGTGCTCTCATACATTAAAAGGTTGGAAACCACTGAACTACATTGATGGGAGAAGCTCTTGTGTCTGCATAGTAGAATCTTCATTAAAGTGCTGTATGAAGACAAGCCCACAGATTGGCACAGTTAAAATAACCTGTTCCACCTTGTGTAAAATAAAGAGTTAACAGATATATCAAGGGATTGTTCAGTATGAATTAGCTCTTTCACACCTCTCTAGTTATAGGACAAAAAGAAGCAATGGGGAAGCAGGTTGGGGAGGTTTAGTGGATTGCAGATTGTTAGAATAAGATATACATCAGTGTCTCAGTTCAGCCCGTGACTTTTAGTGTCTAGCAGAGCTGTGAAGTTTAAGATCCCAGGCTTGTTTTTTGAAAGTGTTTGTGCAGGTTTCCTTTCAGGATGAGAACAGAGTTTTCACAAAATGTTCACCCACAGGTAATGTGGTGTTTTTGTCTTTTATCATTTTCCTGTGTAGGTTTGTTCAAGAGCCTAGGGATTGTCTAGCTTCACCCACATAGTTGCTATTAAGACAATTTAATGCACCAGGGAAGGTACTGCAAATGTTGTGATAGGCGAAAGGTGTGTTGAGTGGTTGGGGGTGCTGATCATTCAAGCAGTGGTGATACGTCCATTCTGGCAGGGTCTGAGTTCGTGTTGAGTTGGTGTGTCCTGTTTTTGGGGACCGTCTGATAAGCTTGAAGAGTGGGGTTCAGGAAAGATTTCCCCCCCCCCCCCCCCCCCCCCCAGGATGCAGTCTCAATCAGGTTTACATTTTAGTTGTTTGATACTCTATATGGGTTCAGGTGTAGAGTGGTAGGTGATGAGTAGGGGGTGTGTGGTCAGAGGAGATTTTATTTCTGTATAGAAGGAGAGTCTTTTGGGATGTTTGGATGGCCCATTAAATTATGTTATCTGCTTTCCTGGTGGAGAGTCCTGGTTTGGTGACGGTGGTTCTGAAGGGGTTAAGGTACTTTTCTCCAATCATATTATGTGATATGTGTGCCTGACTGTGAGTAATAGATTTGTGCATGTGCGCGTGCATGTGCGGAGTCGATACTGGGTCTAGGAAATTAGTTGTGATCTGTGGGTTTTTCACCAAAAAAATTACCTAACCTGCTATGTCTTGTTTGCATTCAGTTTAGACTTGTGATGGGAGACCCATGGTAAATGACACAATACTCAGGTTACATGTAAACAGATGGCGAAATGTGTTCTAAAAACCTTTGCTGGTGATCATAGGCAGACTTTAAGAACATATATTTCTTAAGTGTAAACATACTTAACTCCGTATATGGTATCTGCATTTTTGCGGTGATGTTGATGACCCACAGGACTCTGACTTTCATTTGAGACCTGGTGTGACATTAAGTGAATTAGAATATATTGTCTAGAGATGTTAAGGACTAGTTGATTTCTCCCCTCTCCCCCCCATGCTGTCTCTATCAGATAGAGACAGCAAAGGCGGGGGGGGGGGGAAGGGTACTTCTGTGCGGCGCTGCTGTACGTGGAGCCCCGGGTTCTGGGGAAATGCCACGCAGAACCCAGAGTCAGCTGGGGAGTCCCCAGCTGATCCTGGGTTCCGCTGAAATCCGCGCTGCATTTCCCCAGAACCTGGGGTCAGCTGGAGAGTCCCCAGCTGATCTCGGGCTCCACATGTGGCAGCGCTGCACAGCTGAGCCAGGGATCAGTTGTGTGGCACTGCCCCTTTGAATGCCACTGAGGTGGCATTTCAAAGGGGCAGTGCCACACAGCTGAGCCTGGGATTAGCTGTGCAGCGCTGCTGTGCGTGGAGCCCGGGGTCAGCTGGAGACTCCCCAGCTGACTCCAGGTTCTGGGGAAATGCCGTTGAGAACCTGCGGTCAGCTGGGAGTCTCTAGCTGACCCCGGCTCTGCTGCGCTGCCGATTTGAAATGCCACGCACTCTTGTGCATTTCAAAGCTGGCATGTTGCGTGCAGCCCAGAGTCAACGGACTTCCCACTGTCCCCGGGCTGCACAGGGAGATCTGCATTTCTCCTTTGAAATGTTCAAGAGCCCCACTGGGGGCTCTTGTACATTTCAAAGGAGGAATGCGGAAGTGCCTGTCGAGTAGTCAATGGAAATTCCATCAACTACTCGATTAGTCAATTAACCATTACTTAACATCCTTAACATAGTCCAGAATCAAAATTCTTGTAAACGCTTTATACGCTCTTGCCAGTTAGCATAGAGGTTCTTGGGTCACAGTGCAATATTATACAAGGCACGTTACATGATGATGTGTCAGTGGGAAAATCAAACATAGCTCTTTGTTTGTCTTTCATGTTTTGTAACCAATAAACCAGAAAATTGGCATTGTGGAAATGCTCGATTATTTTCGCTACAAATGTAAAGCTGCAAATTGAATTTAGAATACATATTTTATACCTATTTCTTTCCATATCAGCATGCACAACAGAGCATTCCTTTTAAAGGAAAGCTTTCATGACGTAATTCTAGGAGAATCTTCACACAAAAAAGCAATTTATATGGCCACTTTTATCTGTTTTCTCAGTCTGTGCTTACAGATACTGTCTCTAAGAGTACATTTTCTCCAAGCTTCTCTTGCATGACTTTTTATGTCCCCATAAGTAATATAATTTCAGATAATTTTTGGTTTACATTTTTCTTTTCAACTAAGATAAAGATAATGCTGAGCTGATTAGGGATGTAAAAGTTTAACGGTTACCTGGTAAGCATTGGGCTTACTGGCATGTTTACCTGGTAACCGTTAACAGGCCTGGCTGCAGCAGAACCCTGTTCACTGCAGGGCAGGAGCCTTTCCCCACAGAGGCAGTGGGATCACAGCCCTGTTGGGACCCCAACCCCAGCTGATTAAATGATATTTTAATCATTTAACCAGTTAACTGTTTTAATGGATTTTTGCATCCCTAGTGCTGATATTGTCAGTCTTCAACCGTGACCAAACAAAATACTTCAGTTTCTGAAGTAGGGATATAAGTGACTAGTCGACTATCCAATAAGCAAAAGCTTATTGGATAGTTGACAGACTAGTCTCTTCCCCCTCCCTCCCTTGCTGGCAGCAAAGAGGCAGCAAGCAGGGAGGAAGAGAAGGCGGTGCTCGGGGGAGCTGGCTTAAAAGACAGTTTGGTGAACTAGAGGACACCAAATGAAGTTAATGGGTAGCAGGTTTAAAACTAATAAAAGAAAGTTCTTCTTCACACAGCGCGTAGTCAACCTGTGGAACTCCTTGCCAGAGGAGGCTGTGAAGGCTAGGACTATAACAGAGTTTAAAGAGAAGCTAGATAATTTCATGGAGGTTAGGTCCATAAAAGGCTATTAGCCAGGGGATAGAAATGGTGTCCCTGGCCTCTGTTTGTCAGAGGCTGGAGAAGGATGGCAGGAGACAAATCGCTTGATCATTGTCTTCAGTCCACTCCCTCTGGGGCTGGCCGCTGTCGGCAGACAGGATACTGGGCTAGATGGGCCTTGGTCTGACCCAGTACGGCCATTCTTATGTTCTTATGTAAAAGCCGGTTTCCCCCCAGCTCCATGGGAGGGAGTAGGAGTGCAGTGGTGGTGGTCCAACTTTGAAATGTACAAGAGTCCCTGCTGGGGCTCATGCACGTTTCAAAGCAGAAGCGCCTCAAGGAGCCTGGGGTCTGTGGGGGATTCCTCACTGGCCCCGGGCTCCACATGGCATTTCAAAGGAGGACATGCTAGTCCTTTTTGACTAATCGAATAGTCAATGGAAATCCCATCGACTATTCGATCAGTTAGTTAATCTAAATTTAACATCCCTATTCTGAAGTATGTATCTTAAATACAAGAGCAGTGATGCAGTAGAATAAGTGTTTAGCATGGGAGGATGAACACAAGTTAATTAGATATGTTTAAGTCCAGATATGTTTATACTTACCTGTAAAATTGTCTTCAGATAATGAAAAAGACTGTCACAATTCAGTAAGATGGTCTGATGAGCCAGAAAGCCTGTTCCAATTCACATCTAATTCTTGAATGAGCTGTTTAAGCAAGACAGACATGGGGGAGGAGGGAAATCTAACATGATCACCTGCCTGATTTTAATTAATAACATTCTTGAAGCATGAATAATTTAAAAAAATACCCAGAACAATATTATCACTGTGATCCTTATATATGAGAGAATGTGGAGTTTAATTTCTAAAGGTTCTGTTTGAATGTTTGGTACTATAAATTCAAGTGTATATTTTTTTCCTGTTTTAAACTTAGCCTCTGACAGCCAAATATTTAACAGCACACTTCTTGGAAATTGTGCTAGTGTGTGCTGGTGATTTGGACTCATTATACACCCATATACCATCTTTTGTCCAAACAAAATAAAATAGCATGTTATACGTTTTTCAGTTACGACTTTATGTTGTTTGAGGACAAATAACTTATAGAAGCACATTGAGATTTCCAACCTATGTGCAATAATGGCTTTTATATACTCTCAACAGAGCTGAAGAGATCCCTGTATGCACTGTTCTCACAGTTTGGTCATGTAGTAGACATTGTGGCTTTAAAGACAATGAAAATGAGAGGACAAGCCTTTGTCATATTTAAAGAACTTGGATCATCCACCAATGCTTTGAGACAGTTACAAGGTTTTCCATTTTACGGCAAACCAATGGTAAGTTTTTATTTATTAACAGCATTAAGACAGTACAGTATTTTGCAACTGGGTATCATATGTGTCTATTTTATATCTAGGGTGTGTCTATTTTTTTCATTGGTGTCAAGCTTTTGATCGGTGAACGTTCATGCGTATGTGAGAGCAGTTAAGGATAGAAGTATTTTTATAATTACTTTGCTGCTAATTGCTGTAGGGATGTTAGTAGATGGAAAGGGATAGGAATTGTTCTACATGATTGCATAGAAAAGAGGAAGTTATCACATGGACCATCTCTCTACTAAAATGCAGATGAGGCCTCATTTCTCTTGTACCTTTTCAATGTCTTGTGTCCTCAGTGGTGATTTTACCTCCCTTTTATTGCCTCTACTGCTAATTTCCTGCCTCAAGGGCTTCCTCATCTTAATTACTAGCAGTAAAGAAAGTAATGTCATCCTGACCTTCTTCCAGTTGCTCTAATCCATGTCTGGGGATATGAATTTGAATTGACTGCAGCATAGTTGTGTTCAAGTGGAATTGTCCTATATTCCACACTATTCCTCTATTTCATCCTTTTTGTATTCTTAAAGTTCCACTGTGACTAGTTTATAATAAGCCTCTTTGGATACTCTTTTTAAGTGTTTTTATTTTAAAAACAAATCTTTCTCAGTTGAGTCATTTAACTATCATAGATCAAGCTCTTCTACTTTTTGCATGTTTTAAACAAAAGACGCTCTTGTAGTAAGTGCACAGAATGAATTGAGTATATTCTGTGGGTAGTGTAATTACTGTAAAGCTTTTAATGTAAGGAATTCTAATATTCTGCTAGATATTTGGGGCCTAAATGAAGTTAGTGCAAGCTGTTTAGCATAGTGAAATATAAAATATTCTGCTTTCTTGTTTAAATAGCGTATTCAGTATGCAAAAACAGATTCTGATGTTATCTCCAAGATGCGTGGTACATTTGCTGATAAGGAAAAGAGGAAAGAAAAGAAAAAGGCTAAATCCCTGGAACAGTCAGCTAATGCAGCAAATAAAAAACTTGGTCTGGTAAGTGGACTCTGTAAACCAAAACAAGATTCCTGACACCTAAAAGAAGGTTGAAGGGTTGGCTGTTCCTGCATCAAACAAATTCCTTTAATATGATAGTTACCTCTAGTTCTAATAAGAAGAATTGGATGGGGAGAATTTTATTTTAGGGGAATGTATGTAAGAAGAAACACATTCGTAAACTGTACCAAATTTGTCTCCATGTAAGACTCGCATTTATCATTGAAGTTGCAGCTGAATTGCAAGGAATCTTGAGTGCAAAGGTTCCTCAGCTGTCTGTTTTTTAAAAAAATTCAATTTAGTTACTAAAATATGACAAACGTGTGGAATCTGTTTATTTTGCCCATTCACGTAGTGGATGAAGTCTCAACGTGTCTCTGTCTGATGTTCTTTTTTCAGCAAAAATATTTGTTGGTAGTGTGGGTTTTTTTTACATTTTTTTTTCCACATTTTTTTTTCCATCCTTCCAAAATGTTACGGTAGTCATTTAAAAGTTTTCTCAGTTTGAACCCTTTTCAGAAAGCATCATGAACTCCCTCTGATTTGGCGAATATCCACTGGTTATTCACTATAAATCCTAAAAAGAATCTTAAATTGCAAATATTTCACACAAATATTAAAATTATCCAATTAATCAATCTTTTAAACAATTTAAGAGTAACAATTCATAATTTTCACTTTTTTTTTGTTGTGTTACCTAGACATTTTGTGGGAACACAAAGTCTAGAGAGTCCTCTGACAGCTCTGAGTGCTTGCTCATATCCATTCCTTGTTAGATATGCATGCAGTTGCTGCTGTTTTTTCCCCTTAGTGGTATTCTTTGGGCCATCTCTAGAACCCTCTGGTGCTGCCCACTCATGCACCTGTTTAAGAGGTGTGTCCATACTAACCCTTTCAGTTCTTTCTTACCACCTTTGGTGGTTGCTGGAACATTTTCTCTTGCCTCAGTAAAATGCTCATCTAGTGGTACTGTTCCCTCCTTTCTTCGCAAGTTTAGTTACCATCAATTTATTGCTTTTATAAGTGGTTTATAAAATTAGGCCCCACAGCTGTTTAGAGGGTTGGCATCGGTGCCGAATGCTCCTCCAACAATGTTTCTCAGCACAATTTCTTTTCACTGCTGTGGAATAAGCATAAGAAACAGCAATCCGAGAAGGGATGCTCCTTGGAGTTGAGGATGGACGATTGCAGGGAGTGAAGCAAGGTGACCTGCCATCAGGCCATCCCTCTACCTTTGCTCTGTAAGCAGCACCATCAACTCTGCCCTGCTCACAGGTTCCTTTGAGTGCAATGCAGGATGGAGGGCAAGATGGGGGACATTGTGATGTTGTCCATCCCAGAGACCACTCCAGCAGCTAGGAACCTGATGAGTCTCACGGCACTGCAGACTCTACTGGGGCAAGCTCCAACATCAGCAAGATGATCTCACAGAAGGGAGAACGTTGCCCTGGGTACCTAACTGGCAATGGGTCCTCTGGCATTGACCATGGGGAAACCAAGCCTGCTGTTTGGTGAAGACTCACCCTCTCTGGCACCAATCCCTGAATGGAGGCAAGCCGTACCACCCCCTAGAGTCTCCCTGAGCTGACTCATTGGAGTTGTGAACCCAGCCAAGGAACTGTTACCAGTGTCTGATCCATGTCCTGTTGGATCTCAGTGTGGATGCCACCTTTAGCTGTCTGACCTGGAGATCAGTGGTGTATGCAGGTCCAGTAGAATCTGGGTTTTCTCCAGGTACAGGAACCACCCTTCAGCTATTTGTACTCGATAGCATCTGAGAGAAGGGCCACTCCACTGCACTGTCTGGCACCCGATGAGCTGATGCTGAGGACTTAGGGCTGTGTGATGTGGTAAGTACAGAAGAAGAGGAGGAGGAAGACCAAAGGACTTAAAGAAGTGGGATATCTTTCTAGAAAGATATATTCTGTAGGTGGGTTACAGCTCCATATCTTCAACCACCAGGCCTTGTTTGAGAGGTATGATTATAACATCTGGGACTGTAGATTAGAACTCGAGGAGTTGCTGTCCTGGGAGTCCAGACAAGAGTTGCCCACTCTGGTGGGTGAAGGGAAGACTATAGCCAGGACCTCTCTCCAGGCTGCCCTAGACACAACTGACATGGAAGCCAAAAATGACATCAATGTGGAGCTGCACTGGAGGTTTAGCATTCCACTCAAGACTTATTTAAAGGAATTTCCCTCTTCTCTGAACAGACAGATGAAAAACTGAGAGAAACAGAAAATATGTGAGGGGAGACAAAATGAACAAAAGCAGAAAGTGTGATTAACTTTTTTCAGAGATTACTTATTATTTTTACTTAGGTCCATGCAGTTACAGGTGGGAATGAGTTGGCCCCCTAAGATAGTATATCCCATAAGAGGTGGTCTACAGTAGAGAAGTTTACTAACATTTGTATAATTGAAAATACCAAAATTAAGAGTACATGGTAAATTTGTGGTTGGCGGTGTAGAGCTATTGCTGTCTTGATTTCAAAATGATGGCAAAGCTTTTTAAAGCACTTGTATACTGATTTTGAATTTGTGCTGAAGGAGTCTATGGTATCCACCTTATCTGTACCTCAGTCAGAAAGACTGTAGTGCTACCTTTGACAGAGCTGTGTTTAGAAACCTTTCTAAAAATACCCCTTTCCTTGTCTATGGAATCCACATTTTTCAGGAGGCAAATGGAATGCAATAATTCACTGTATTTCCTGGTTCATATTTAGAATTAATTGTGACTTAATGGCTGTGTCTTCTCCAGCAGTTTGGTAGGGGGGTTAAAACCCAGTGGCTTCATGTTTTCCACGAACAACTGTTTTGCAAACTATGAATGGTTCATTAACCACAGTTTAGGAAACAGTGCCTTAAAACTGAAGGGCTGGTTATGATTAAGATGCTTTCTGACTCCTAGAAAACCAGCCTAGTGTGGATATATGCTTTCAGATTGAAAATTATACAAAACATTTCATTACTGATTTTTTGTAAAATGTGTTTCTAACTATGTTTAATCTTCTAGGGCACAACACAGAATTCTTTGAATGTCCAAGGGACTTCATCACAGAATCCACAGGTAAGTCTTACTCGTTTTGTTTATTCCTGCCATTACTTTCTCTGTTAGGGTATGTCTGCACTAGCCCCCTAGTTTGAACTAGGGAGGCTAATGAGGGCGACCGAAATTGCAAGTGAAGTGCGGGATTTAAATATCCCGCGCTTCATTAGCATGTTCCCGGGCGGTCGCCATTTTGGAAATTGACTAGCCCGGAAGAACTGCCCACGTCTACATGCAGCAGAGAAGGGTGATTCCAAAATAAACCCCTTACTTCAAATTACCAGTTAAACATCATGGAATGAACCTCATGGAATGAGGTTTAACTGGTAATTCGAAGTAAGGGGTTTATTTCGGAATCGCCCTTCTCTGCCGCGTCAGGCAGTTCTTCCGGGCTAGTCAATTTCCAAAATGGCAACTTCCCAGGCACATGCTAATGAAGTGCGGGATATTTAAATCCCGCGCTTCATTTGCGATTTCGGTCGCCCTCATTAGCCTCCCTAGTTCAAACTGTAGCTGGCGAAATTTTTGTTGACTACACGATTAATGAATTTACATGCTTCTTAACGTTCCTAACTAGCACATAGATGCCTGAAGTAATCTAATGATGATCCAGCAGCTGAGAATAGCTGGCACAGCACATGTTCTGGACCCGCTGTTTTTGTGGGAATTGTCACTTCTCTGTTGTTGAGGCATTTTAAATGTATCTCTTCATGAGAAATTTGGCCAGAAAACTGTAACTGACAATGCTGACTGTTCAGGACCTTACAGCTTTCTCCCTTCAAAGTGGATGACTTTGTAACTAGTTGTAACACCTGGTTTATTCTTCTCAGCTGAAGGGAGTTACTTAAACAAAAGCCAAGTAAAGCAGCAATACTTCGAGCCCAGCATGGATACAAAAATGGGGGTCTGCATCCACCAGGTTCAACTCTTCATTCCATCTGCTAACTAGATTTTTACCTTCATCTGCATCCTCACCCGCAGCAGCAAGCTACCTGGAGGGGATGGCAGTGGGAGCACAGATGAGTGTGTGTGTGTGTGTGTGGGGGGGGGGGGGCAGTGCTTGCAGAGAAGAGGCAGCAGGAAATCAGGGATTGGGGGGTAAGGAGCAGCACTGGGGCAGAGTCTAATGGGTGGAAGAGGGGAATGGATGTTGTATTGTGTGCTGCTGCTACTGGGGCTTGTGAGCGACAGCACTTAACAGCGGTGGCGGCAGCAGCAGTAGCTTCTGTCGGATCATGGGGGCGCGTAGAGTAGTACAGATTTGGGGCTCTGCCCACTCCAATCCCCATAGCAGGAGAGAGGCTCTGTTGCCCGGGAACTGCTGGACTGAGCTTTAGTAGGGACACTGCTACTGCCTGAGGGGCCTAAGCTGCTGGGTGGAAGGCAGTGCAGAGAAGTGATGCTGGATAGCCCTGACTCTGACATGTCACCCAGCCCAGCTACTGGATGCTAACCCCCAGTCCCGAGTGAGCTGTGCCCCCTGGGCTGCCACAGTTGAACACTGCAGGTCAGGCACCCGCAGTGTTAGCACCAAACCACTGGTCTTGCTGGAGGTTCTGGGGACATTCCAGCACCCCAGGAATAGGGTTGGTGCCCACAGGGGCTAGGAAAGCTAGGAGCAGGTGTCTCGCCCAGGCCACTGCCCCTTCCTGCCCGCTTCCTCCACAACTCCAGCCCTGCAGAGCCAGGCCCTCCCAGCTCTGAACAGGGCGGCTTGCTGCTTTGCCACTGCCACCCTCCTCTCCTGGAAATCAGCTGCCTTCCCCTTGTGTGCTGCCAGCCGGCAGCACCAGAACAGCTCTGTGGAGCAGGCAGCGTGTCACCCTAGGCTGGATCCGGACTCAGGGTTTGCACTGGGCCCTTTGTGCAGAGAGAGGTATTTGAAGTGAGCGAGAAGGATCCTATTATGCTCCCGCCCTGCCAGCAGATGGCCAGGTGGGGGGGGAGCTCTGTGCGGTTATTGCACGCTTATGGGTATCTGCTCCACTCTGTGCTGGTATGAAGTGGATTTCCACAGATGTGCAGGGCTCTAGAGATACAGTGCTGATCCCTGCCTTTTTGACACTTCCCTGTTTATTTGAAAAGGTACTCAACTGCCATATGCAAAATGTCAGCAAACGTGTCTCTAATGCTGTATATTCAGTAGGCCTCTGTGAAGCAACATTAAGGAAGTATTACATATGCTACAGATCTTTAAATAGAATGGTTACTCTCTTGACTTTACTACCACACAGTGTTGTAAGTTGCTAATGGACATGACAATTGACTTGATCAGCTTTTTTTTTTTTTATTGTGCATTTTAAAATGAGCAATTCCAAATGCTTATAGGGAATGTGAAATACCTGTGTCCCACAACTTACTATGTATCTTACTATAATACTAATAACATACTAACACTGATAGCAGAGCAAATGGGCCAATTAAAAAAGTTACTAAAGGGATTGTGAAAGATACAATCTAGTCAGTAAGTGCCTGAAGTCTATACTGCTCTTGTGAGGAACAATAACAGTATTTTGTTAACTTACTTTTAGTAGTTTCAGTGGAAGTATAAGGAAAGTAGATGAGTGCTACTTCTGTTTTACATGACTTACTGAATTCTGTTCTTCCATTTTTATAGGTGCCTGATAATCCACCAAACTATATACTCTTCCTTAATAATTTGCCAGAAGAGACAAATGAGATGATGCTGTCTATGCTATTTAATCAGTAAGTTGTGTGTATAAAAATGTTTCTCCATGCACACACAAATTTTCCTCAGCCCTCACGTGTAGGGGATACTTCAAAATAGAAGATTTCAGTCACAAGTTCATTTAATCCTTGATGTTAATGTAAAGATATAGCCATGTAAATTGTGGTGAATCGTTAGTTCAGGGGTAGGCAGTAATTTTTAATGGCCGGGGGGCACGCCAAGATTTTGGCAAATGGTCAAGGGCCACATTTCTACTGAGAGTGCTTGGGGTCTGGGACAAGTTGGGTGCAGAAGGGAGCTTGGGGTAGGAGACTGGGGTGCAGGAGGGGGTGTGGAGTCTGAGAGGGAGTTTGGTTGAAGGGGGTTGTGATCTGGGGCAGAGGCTTGGGGTGCAGAGTCCAGGAGGGAGCATGGGTGCAGGAGAGGATTCTGGCCTGAGGGAGTGCAGGGTCTGGAAAGGAGTTGTGACCTGGGTGAAGGGGGTGCAGAGGGTTTGAGTGATGACTTGGGGCAGGAGAATGGGGTACAGGGTCAGGGAGGGGGTATGGGTGCCAGAGAGGATTCTGGCTTGGGGGAGGGGTGTCGAAGAGGGTGCAGGGTCTGGGAGGGAGCTGTGATCTCGGGGCAAAGGGGTACAGAGGGTTTGGGTGGTGGCCTGGGGCAGATAGTTGGGGGTGGAGGTGCTAGAGGCAGGCTCTGGCTGGGAGGCGCTTACCTAGGCAGCTCCCACTCAGCAGCCCTTCATGAACCTGAAAGCTGCAATTGTAAGCTTCTCCACTTGGCTCCGCTCTGGGCAGAGTGAAGGAGGGTGGGGAGGGAGGAGGCTTCATTGACTGTTCCTGCTGCTAGCAAAATATCTCAGCTGCTATTTGGTCAGAAACTGGCCAATGGGAGTTGAGAGATTTTGCTGAGGGGTAGGGCAGAGCTCAAAGCTTCCCTCCTCACTCCCAGAATAGATCAACCACATTTAAAGCAGCTGCCACTGTGCTGTGCTTACTGGTCCCAGCAAGGCATCCATGGGCTGGATTCAGTGGCTTGGCAGGCTGGATCTGGCCCGCTGGCAGCCTCTTGCCCACCTCTGCTTTAGTTCCTAATGGACAGGAATCCACATTAGAGACACAAGGTGGGTGATATACCTTTCATTGGACCAGCTTTTTTTAGTAAGAGACACGTTTCAGATCCAACCTGAAGAACTGCTCTGAGTAAGCTCAAAAGCTTGTCTCTTGTGGACTGGCCCAGGTCATTTCCTGTAGCTCCCATTGGCTGGGAATAGTGAACCACAGCCAATGGGAGTTGCAAGTGGCCATACCAGTGGATATGCAGATAAACATGCAGGCAGTGTCTGGTGGCCTGCCGGTGACTAACTCTGACGAATCATGTCCAGGTCGCTTATTGCCCACCCCTGCTCTAATGTCTCAAACATAATGGAGCAATGACTATTTAGCCTCATGCTGCTGCAGATATGACAACTGCAGTGTGGAGAATGCCTTGCAGTGATTCTCTGCAACTTCCATTCACTAGTCAAGTAGCTCCTCATTTCCTCATAGATGACAACTACTATGTTAGCAGTGCCTGAATGTTATAGTACTTATAATGTTATAGCTTATGATAAGGCTTAACAGCTGCTTGAAAGATTTACCATCAGATGTAATCAATGTCATCTCATCCGATTGACTTTAATTTGTTTTAAAGGTTTCCTGGCTTCAAAGAAGTACGTTTAGTTCCTGGGAGACACGACATTGCTTTTGTGGAGTTTGAAAATGAAGGACAGGCAGGAGCTGCTCGTGATGCTCTCCAAGGGTTCAAAATTACTCCATCCCATGCAATGAAAATCACTTATGCTAAGAAATAACATGGATATTCTCTTAAAAGGACTATTTGTATAGCATGCCACCTTTGTGGACAGCTAAACATTTTTTTTATTTTTGAAGACGAGTAAGGAGACATTTGTGTAAAACTGTAAGAGTTACTCAAATAGGACAACTGTAGGATTTCTGCATCTGGTGAACAGTAATTTGCTGTGCTGAAATCCTAACTTTGTAAAATAAATGTTTTTTATTTAGTTCAAGCTATGATTTTGCATCAGTCTGTTTTATTGGACTAACTGCTTCATAATGATCTTTCACCATCTCAGAAAAGATTGTTTTAAAAAAGAGCATTACTTCAGAAGAATGGTGGAGATAGGAATACCAATATATTCAGATTGGTGCTATATTCAGTTCGACTGAAAAACAAATCTATTTCTTTGACAAGGAGGTCAGTCTTTTGTAGCCAAAGGAAGCAATGGGGAATGGCAATTCTCTGGTGTCTCATAGCAGGTAGAGAACAGGAAGCAAAGGATACCACTGGTTGTTTTATTTCCTAGATCTGTGATATGTGTAGAAAAGGGATTTGTGGATGATAGGGGATGACAACAGGGTGTTTGGGTCTCTTGCTCACTCCCATTCTTCTGTCTGGTCCTTACCTGTTTCTAAAGATCCTGGAGTTTTTAAGAGAACTTTCTTTTGCCCTACAAAGCTGCTGCAGGATAATCTGATTGTGTGCAGCCTCATCTCTTGTTAGGTAGGATTTATTGCATCCCATTTTATTTAAAATGGGAACTTGAAGTCATGTATTAATTAAAACCTGAAATTTACACACCATCACGGTAAGGTCCTAAATGAACTGAACATTAAAGTGCCAACCAATAAGTTGATTTTCAGAAACGTTGTGACTCTTGGGTAAGTCATAGCCTTTTTTCCTTTGTAAATTGGGGATAATAGCACTTTTGTATCTCAGAGGAATGTTGTCAGGGTAAATATATTAAAGACTGAGATGATTAGATAGTATCAAGGGGGCTATAATGATCATTTTTCTAGGGCAGCTGAATAAAGAAACTCAGTTAAAATACATATTTATGTTCTGAATAAAACCTGCAGTAGAACTAATAGGAATTGTACTGCAGATGTTTTTGACCATTCAGGGTATGTTTACGCGACTGTTTTGTCGGAAAAATGGCCGTTTTTCCAACAAAACTTGAGTTACGTCCACACTACAGTTGCGTTCTTTCAAAAGTAAATCAAAAGAACAGAGGAGTTTTTTCCAATAGCCTCTTTCTACGAGGAAGAATGACTTTTCCAAAAGAGCTCTTTCGGAAAAAGGTGTATCTGTACAGGGAGAAGAGTTTTCTTTCGAAAGAAGAGGTCTCCAGGAAATAACACAGGTGCCCTGGTGGATACTCTGTCCAAAGTAATCACAACTCTATAGTTCCTGGCACCTCTTAAAGCTGCAGCACCCTGGACACGCCTTGTGGCAGGAAGCTGGCCTGGGAGCAGCACCTGACTGCGCGGCTCTGACTGCCACCAGCCAGCTCACTCATGGCGGAGCCACAGGCCCCCGGAGACTCCCCTGGCCATCGCAGAGAGCAGTCCCAGGGGACCAAGAGGCAGGCACTCTCCTGGTCCAGAGTAGAGATCCTGTCCCTCCTTGAGCTGTGGGGCAAGGAGGAGACATTGCAGGGTCTTGGCTCCAAGCGCCACAAAGCGGACATCTTTGAGCGCATGGCCGAGTCCCTGGCAGAGCGCAGACGCCTACCCTGAACATTAGAACAGGTCCGGAGTAAGTGAAAGAGCTCTGTCAGGGCCAGAGCGCGCAGCTCGCGTTCGGGCAGGAATCCGTACCTGCCCCTACTACCAGGAGCTGCACCAACTCCTGGGGGGTGGGGAAACGTCTTCCCCACCCATCGTGGTGGACTCTGGTCTCGAGACCCCCGTTGTTGCCTGGCCGGAGGACGACCAGAGACAGCAGGAGGAGGAGGCAGACGAGATGAACACCATCACCCTGTCCCTGGAGCTGGTTCCTGTGAGCCAGGCTTTCTCCCAGGTCTTGTCTGATGCTGGGGAGGGATCTTCAGGTGAGTGCTCTGTTTGTCACACGCAGGGTGGGGGAGGTGGGTGCAGAGGGGGCGGGGTGCGAGCGTTGCTCGGGCTAGACGTTTTGCTGCAGTCCGTGCATGTGAAACCACATGCAGCGTTAGCGTCTGCCACACGGACCGCAGGCAGCCCTTGAGCACAGGTGGGATCCTGCTGCCGGGCCCAGGGAAGGCCAGACACATGTCTGGCCCTAGGGGGAGGCCTTTCCCAGCACCTGCCACGGCTGGAAGCAGGCAAGCCTCAAAGGCGCAGGCATGACCCCAGACACACCAAGGAGTGGCACACAGGCCTGCCTGCACATGCGAGGCACCACCCACCCTCGCAGACAGCACTGCGAGCCGCTGGTGTGTGTGTGTACCCCAGGGAGTACCAGGCTGCTCGTGGCGCCTCTGTTGCCCATGGGATCTCACTGTAGCCAGACACTTTGCTTGCCAGCTTATTTGTGGGCCGGGGGTGGAAGCGGGCAGCATGGTCCCTTGGGCATCTCGGGGCCCCTATGAGGCCTTGCTCCCAGGACATCCCCCTCCTCTGCTCTGAGGACTGTTGCTCATTGCTCACAGGTGGGCACAGCCTCAGGAACAGTGTCTGCATGGATGACTGACCGCCTCTCCCTCTTTGTGTTCTCCACAGTCGGGACTGAGAGGCGAGCCATACCACCTGTACTAGCCTCCAGAGCCCAGGGTACCTGAAAGCGCACTAGGGTCCAGGAAGACTTCATGCACCAGCATCTCAGCATCCTGTGCGACATGCAGCAGACCCTGGCGCAGAAGATACGGGAGGATGCACTGTGGCAGAACCGTGCCTGGGACCAGCTCATGCAGCAGCGTGATAGCATGTGTGCCATCATAAGGGAAATGATGGCACACCCGCCTGCTGTTGCTGCTCCTGCCTACCATCCTCCTGCCCTACCTGCCCCCCAAGTGATGCCTCTGCTCCTTCCCCAAGCAATGCCCATGCCCCTTCCTGCCATCCCTGCTCCCGTTCCAGATCCCCATACCCACCTCCCTGTGTTCCCCTGACCCCCACCCCACCCCAAGTCTGACAAGGTCCCTGTATCTGAGGTGGCACATCCAGCTGCCCCCATGCCACTCCGAGCCCCCTCCCCAGCTGTTGTTACTGAAAAATCGATAGAGACTTTGTTTTGTTCAAAATCAAACAGCTGTCTTTATTCTGAAGGAAGGGGTGAAGGGGAGGGGTTGTGGGGGGAAGGGATAGGGCAGCAATCCAGAGGCCCCTGGGGGGGAGGCTCTGGGGAGAATTACTGGGGTCCTTCAGAGAACCTCTCCCTCAGGGCCTCCCAGAAGCGCACCCCAGCCTGATAAGCTTGGCAGATGGCAGCTGTCCGGGGCTGCTCGAAGGGTAGCCCATTGCGGCCTGCATCTGCCCCCCACCCCATCAGGAAGGCCTCCCCCTTTCCACAATGTTGTGGAGAACACAATATGCTGACACCACGTCAGGGATGTTGTGCTTCCCCCATGTCGAGGCAGGTCACGAGGCACCTGAAACGCAACTTGAGGCAGCCGAAGGCGCACTCGACCTGAATCCTGGCCCGGTTTAGCTGGGCATTAAAGAGGTCCTTGCTGGAGTCTGGGTGGTCAGTGTACAGATTCATTAACCGTGGCATCAGGGGGTAGGCCGCATCCCACACGATGCACAGTGGCATGTGCACATCTCCAACGGCAACTTCACGGCGGGGGAAGAATGTGCCTGCCTCCAGCTTCCTGTACAGGCTGGAGTTCTGAAAGACACGGGCATTATGTGCCCTGCCCAACCACCCGACAAAAAAATCCATGAAGTGTCCACGATGGTCGATCAGGGCCTGCAGCACCATGGAGAAGTTGCCCTTTCTATTAATATACTGGGCCGCTCTATGTTGGGGTGCACAGAGCGGTATGTGGGTCCTGTCGATTGCTCCAGCACAGTTTGGGAACCCCAGGGCAGCAAATCCAGCCACGATTGGGTCCAGGTCTTCCAGGCGGATGACCCTCTGCAGTAGGATGGAATTTATGGCCCTCACAACCTGCAGAAGGTGACAAACAGAGAATGAGAGAAGGAGTGCCTGACACGTTGGGAGGTGCCCATCCCCCTCCTATCCCCTCACCCCCAAACACCCCAGGAGCCACCCCCCTGTGAGCCTGCCTCCATCCCCCAGCAGCAGGGCTGTGTGTGGGCAGGATGGCAGAACCCCCCCAGGGGTGGGGCTTCCCCCCCTTTCTGGAGGGTCCCCCTTTTCCAGGACCCCTCTCTTCCCTCCCCCCCCCCCGGGCTTCCCCACACTGAACTGATTGCCCACTGATCGGTAGCTGTTGGGGGTGGCGAGCTTCCAGATGGTGATTGTGACCTGCTTCTCCAGGGGGATAGCTGCAGGTGTGTGTTGTGTTGTTGGAGGGCGGGGGCAAGCCAGGCACACAGCTCCAAAAAGGTGGCCTTCCGCATGCAGAAGTTTTGGAGCCACTGCTGGTCATCCCACTGCTCCATGATCAGCTGGTCCCACTAGTCAGAACTGGTGTCCAGCCTCCAGAAACGCCTCTCCACAGTGGGTTGCGGTTGCAAGAGTAGAGCTCCTGCAGCCAGGGAGAGGGTCCCCAGAATGATCTTGGGGGTCGAGCTTGGTCAGGACCAGGAAGGCAGCTGGCACAAAGAAACAAAAGCAGTTTCCCCTCTCTTGGTGTTGACACCTCCACATCAGCTGCTAGAAGTGGGCCTCATCTTCCCTGACTGAATTGACCTTGTTATCTCTAGCCCAGTGATCTTCAACCTTTTTAAGCACAAGATCACTTTTTGAATTTAAGCACAATCCAGGATCTACCTCAAACTCAAATATTCTTGCCCCAACTCCTTTGTGCCCCATCTCTGAGGCCCTGCCCCCGCTCGCTCCGTCCTCCCTCCCTTTCACCAGGCAGGGGCAGAGGATTAAGGTGCAGGCTTTGGTCTTGGTCTAAGGGATTTGGAGTGTGAGAGGGGCTCTGAGCTAAGCCTGGGGCAAAGGCTTGGGGTGGAGGAGGGGGTACAGGCTCTGTAAGGGAGTTTAGGTCCAGGGGGCTCGGGGCTGGGGCAGCAGCTTGGGATGTGTGTGTGTGTGTGTGGGGGGGGGGGGGGGCGTCATAACTGGGGCAGAGGTTCAAAGATGGCTCCAGCTGGACACTGCTTACTTAAGGGGGCTCCTGGTTGGTGGTGCAGTGGGGCTAAGGCAGACTCACCCCTGCCCTGGTCCTGCATCACTCCCAAAAGCAGCCAGCAACCTCCCTCCATCCCTAGTCCTCTTGTGCTTCTTCCATTCTATGAAGATAGAGGGTGGGAGAGTGGGCACCCTGACACCAACCCCTGCCCCACTGTGTACTGTAAGCAGGAGACTCTTGGGGAGGGGCAGCTTCAAAGCAAAGGAGATCAGCCGCCCCTCCCCGCACTGCTGTGTAAGTGCTGTGCTTGATAGCCTCTTAGCCAAACCAGTCAGGATCACCTGTCAGAGGCTCCAAGATCTACTGGTGGGTGACCACTGCTCTAGTCTTACTCTTGATTGGTACTCTTTGCTTATGCCTGCATATTTATACCTGCCTCTGGAATTTCCACTACATGCATCTGACGAAGTGGATCTTTGCCCACGAAAGCTTATGCTCCAATAAATCTGTTAGTCTATGAGGTGCCACAGGACTCCTCGTCGCTTTTGCAGATCCAGACTAACACGGCTACTCCTCTGATACTTTACACACAGTTTGCTCTCTCTATCAATCAAAGAGATATGTATAGCTGTGACTTCCCTCCAGCTAACAGTTATTTACACTGAATTTGATAAGTGTTTTTATTAACTATAAAAAGTAGGTTTTAAGTGAAAATGAACAGATCAAAGCAAGCTACTAATCTAAAATAAACAACACTTACCAGCTAAGTCTAACACACTAAAGCCATGTCTACACTAGGAAATTATTTTGAAATGACTAAATTTGACTTACGAAGAGAGAGTTACTCACCCTCTGCAGTAACTGACGTTCTTCGAGATGAGTGTCCTTGTGGGTGCTCCACCTTGGGTGTTTTGGCGCCGCAGCGCACCTGGCCAGAAGATTTTACTAGCAATGGCTTTGACAGCTAACTCACACATGCGCAAAAGTGCTACACTTGCTCGGCAGCTAATGCACATGTGCGAGGTACGATCTCAGTTCCTTCTCTGCCCCAGAAAAGCATGGAAATAGTACCGAAGCAGAGGGGAGGAAGGGTGGGTGGTGGAGCACCTACAGGGACATCCATCTCAAAGAATGTCAGTTACTGCAGAAGGTGAGTAATCCTCTCTTCTTCAAGGAGTGTCTCTGTGGGTGCTCTACCTTAGGTGACCACAAGCAGTCTATCCACTGGAGGTGGGAGCTTCGGACGGTGAGTTGTCCTTTTGGATCATGGTAAGGATGGTATGTCCAAATACAATTCCTCTGGACACGTAGGAGTCCAGAGCATAGTGAGCAGCGAATGTATGGGTAGACGACAATGTGGTCAATTTGCATATATCAGACAGGGAGATGCCCTGTACATAGGCTGTTGATGCTGCCATGGCCCTGGTCGAATGTGCACAAAGTTGTGCAGGTGGTTCTTTACCAAAGGTTGAATATGCTATTCTTATGCATTCAACTATCCATTTTGAGATCCTCTGGGAGGAGATAGGGATCCCTGGAATCGTTTGGTGGTTGATACGAATAACCTGTTGGTTTTCCGAATTTGCTTGGTTCTTTCCAGGTAGAATGCAATGACCCTCCGTAAATCAAGAGTATGGAGTGTGGCCTCTATCTGGTTGGCGTGAGGTTTGGGAAAAAAGACTGGTAAGTTATTAGGTTTGTTACTGTGGAAAGGAGAGGGCACCTTTGGCAGGAACCTAGGGTGAGGTCGGAGGACTACCTTGTCCTTATGGAAGGTGGAGAAAGGTGGATCTGCCATGAGAACCGCAATTTCGCTAACTCTCCTGGCGGATGTTATTGCCACTAGTATAGCCACCTTCATGGAAAGGTGAAGCATAGAGCAGGTCGTCATAGGTTCAAACGCTTTACGAGTTAAGGTCCTCAAAACCAAATTGAGGTCCCAGGTTGGAGCCGGAGGTTTGATTGGTGGATAAATGTTCTGCAATCCTTTGAGGAACCTTTTGGACGTGGGATGTGTAAAAAGCGACTTACTGTCTATTGGCTGGTGTAAAACGGTTATGGCGGAGAGGTGAATCTTCAGGGAACTGAGTGAAAGTCCCGAGTTTTTGAGTTTGGTTATGTGTTTCAGGACCGCGAGTAATGGAACCGAAGATGGGTCAAGATTGTGGAGGTAAGACCAGGTAGACAATTGACACCACTTGTACAGGTTTTGTGAGTAGATGTTCTCTGACTGCTAAGGAGGATCTGTTGGACTTCATCTGTGCATTCTGTTTCTAGTGAAGTGAGCCATTGAGGAGCCAGGCCTGAAGGTTCAGGGTGTAGAGATGGGGATGCTGAAGGCAACCATGGTGTTGAGTGAGGAGATGTGGGAGCCGTGAGAGACACTGTGGGCGATTGGCTGACATTTGCAGTAGGTAGGTATACTACGTTTGTCTTGGCCATTCTAGCGCTATCATTATGACAATGGAGTTGTCTAAGCGCACGTTGGTGACTACTTGACGGAGAAGCGGTATGGGGGGAAAACATATAAGAGTGTCGTCCCCCAGTAAATTGTGAATGCGTCCCCTATGGATTATGTTCCAATGCCCTCACGCGAACAGTAACGTGGACACTTTTTGTTGCCACTGGTGGCAAACAAGTCGATCTGCAGGAAGCCCCATTGTGTAAAGATTTGATGCAAAATGGTGGAGTCTACTTCCCATTCGTGGTTTTCAGGGAAGTTCCTGCTGAGATTGTCTGTGGTTATGTTGTCTTTGCTGGGGAGATGTGAGGCAATTAACATTATATTGTGAGCATTGCACCAAGTCTATAACTGGACTGCCTCTCTGCAGAGGAGGTAGGACCTCACCCCTCCCTGCCTGTTTATGTAGAACATTGCAGCTTGGTTGTCCGTAAAGATCTGCACTGTGGAGTTGGAAATACAGTTCACAAAATGCCGGCAGGCGTAATACTGCTCGGAGTTTGAGCATGTTGATGTGCATCATGGTCTCTGTGTGGGTCCACTGTGCTTGTGTGGTGAGCTCCCCAGCCCTGTTGCAATGCATCTGTGGTGATAGTGAACGATGGGGCTTGCCTCTGGAAGGGGACCCCAGCGCACATGTTTTGCTCTTGTGACCACCATTGGAGGGAGCTTCTGACCATGTTTGGAAGTGAGACCAGTTTCTGTAGGCTGCGTAGCTGAGGTCTGTATACTGTGCTGAGCCAGTGTTATATAGGCCTTGTGTAATCCGGCATGTTGGAGAACTGTTGTCGCTGCTGCCATATGGCCTAGTAGCTGGAGGCATGCCCTGGCAGGAAGTTGTGGGGCCGTGGTGTGAAGTTGTACTAGTTGTAGTATTGCAAGGAACCTCTGATGGCATAAGGATGCAATAGCACGGATGCAATCGAGTTGAGCTCCTATAAACTCTAGGACTTGGGTTGGCTGAAGCTGGCATTTGGATACGTTGATTTGGAGGCCAAGTGCATGGAACAGCGCCATGGTGGTCGTGACTGAGTCCTGAGTTTCTTGGAACGACTTGCGCCTTATAAGGCAGTCATTGAGATATGGATAGATCGACACTCCCTGTCTTTGGTGGGCTGCCACAACTGTTAAGACCTTGAAAAAGACCCTCAGCATGGTGGATAGGCCGAGAGGTAGTACTATATACTGGAAATGCAGTCCCCCTGCTGTGAATCTTAGGTACGTCTTGTGCTCAGGGTGTATGGACACATGGAAATACGCGTCTTGGAGGTCAAGAGTCACCAACCAGTCATCTTTGCGGAGGGAGGGTATGATGATGAAGAGGGTAACTATCTTGAAGTGTTGGTACAGGACGTATCTGTTGAGAGCTCTGAGATTGAGAATGGGTCTCCAGCCCCCTGACTTCTTCTCTGTGAGAATATATCGGGAGTAGAAGCCAGTGTTTTGATATTGTTGTGGAACTCTTTCCTCTGCATTGATATGAAGCAAGTACAGACATAGAATAGTCTCATGAGATGGGTCCCTGAAGAGGGACAGGGTAGGTGGTTGGGTTTTGGGAGGAGATAGGAAGGGGATGCAGTACCCAAACTTTATCATGTCCAGAACCCATTTGTCTGTTGGTATGAGGCACCACTGATGGTAAAACGGTGCTAATCTGTGGTTGGATGCTAGGGTGATCAGAGGCTCGGGTGAGGGAAGATGAATCTGATGGCTCTCGACCAAACCTTCAAAATGTTTGCCTAGAGTTAGAGGACTGAGATGGAGTGGGTTGGTCAGCTGGCTGTCGTCTTCTCTCCTGACACTGGCACTTTCTAGGGTCGGATTGTCTTTGAGAATGACCAAAGAGGGAAGGTCTGTATCTTTGAACATAAGGTTTGTTTTGTTTGTGTGTTGGTGCAGGAGCCTGGATGCCCAGTGTTTTAAGTGTGGCCCTGGAGTCTCTGAGGGAGTGTAAAGAAGCATCTGTGCCATCAGTGAAGTGCTTTGGGCCCTCGAACGGAAGTTCTTCCACTTTCGTATGGACCTCCTTTGGGAAACCAGAGAGGTGGAGCCAGGAGGCTCTTCTCATCATTGCAGAGATGGCCAGGGCTCATGAAGCTGTGTCAGTTGAGTCCAAAGCAGCTTGGAGGGCTGTTCTGTCTATCAAGAGACCCCCATTAGTGTTCTCTGTCATTTGTTCTATTTTTTCCTCTGGGAGGAATTGAATAAAGTCTGCGATTTGCTGAAATATGTGATGAGTGTATTTTGCCAGCATCGCAGTGTAATTAGTGATACCTAGCTATAGGGAGGCAGAGGAGTATCACCATAATATTCAGATGTTTCCACTCTTTATCAGGAGGGGTGGGTTTGGCAATGTTTTGCTTGGTCCTCTGAATCACTGCCTCAGTTACTATGGAGTTGGGAGAGGGATGTGAGTATAAAAACTCAGCACCCTGAGGAGCGACGTAATATTTCCTGTCCGCCTTCTTGCCCACTGGGTGAATGGTGGCAAGTGTTTGCCAAAGTTGCTTACATGGGCCATGAGGGCGAGGTCCATGGGGAGAGCAAGCCTCGTGGATGGAGACGTATGGAGGGTGCTCGTAAGTTTATGCTGGGTCTCTGGCAGTGTGGTTAACGAGACCTCGAGGACCTCAGCTACCCTCTTAAAGAGGTTTTGGAAGACCTTAAAATCATCCCCAGATAGGGCTTGCCTTGATGCATGAGTGTGTCCCTTGGGGAGGAAGGAGAGATCTGTGTAAGTGGGTGAGAGGAAGTAGTGGATTCCTTGTCACTTAGAGGCTGATCGAAATCTGTCTGGTTCCTTGAGATGTCAAGGGACACAGTGGATGTAGGCCTGGACCGGAGCTGGGCAACATGGTAATGCGGTTGCTGCTGAGCCCTGTAAGATGCCCACAGGTCCCAGTAGGGCCACGTGGGGGGCATTGGCATAGATGGTGGTAGCCAATGCACAAACTGCCAGTGTGGTAAGGCCAGTTGTGAGCGAGGGAATTTGTGCCTCGGTGTAGAGTGTCTGGGAGGAGTTGAGGTCCTGATGGAAGCGTGAACCTCCTCACCAGAGAATGGAGGTATGCAAGTGCCAGGCACAGACATGGAAAACCCCTCGGAATGCAGGGAGGAATCACTGCCAAACAAGGGTGTTGCGGGCACTGAAGAGATCATAAAATCGTCTGTGGACATATAAGGGCCAAAAGGAGGCACAGGTGGTAAAGAATATGCTTTGGTGTATGCTTTGGCTTTGCCAGCAGAGGGGATGGAGCAGCTGCTGGAGGTGGTAATAGCGCTCTGGTCCCTGCGCTGCCTTTATGTACAGCACTGCTTGGTGTCGGTAAGACCGACGATGCTGTTGTAGCCCTGTGCTGTTCAGCCGTGACAGGCTTGGGCTTATCAGCATGTTTAGGCACATTGGCCAGGTCCTTAGACCCTTGGGGCATTGTGGGTGAGCTCTGCCCTGGTAAGCACTTGTCCACAGCCCCAGCGGGGCTTAGGATTCAGGGATCTCCCTTTCTTATGTGAAGGGGATTCCCTGTTTGCTGCTGTATGTTGTGTTTTCTGTTTGGAAGAGGCAGAGATTGCAGCTGCGGCAGGGGGAACTGCCTTTTCTGACATCGCCGCTGGTGATAGTAATAGCAGGGATGCGGGGTGACCAGGGTCCGATGCTGGTCTGAGGGAGCATTTGAGGGAGATCAGGTTGAACTGAAAGCCCTCTAGCTCTCCTAACCTCGGCTGCCAAATTTTCACTGATGACAGTGAACTGTGCTGTATTTATCCAGACCATACATGCACTGAGAGTGCTAGTCGGACAGTGAGATTGACAGGAAAAAACAGCGTTTAAAACAGAGCCCCTGCTTGGGAGAATGCTGCACAAAAGATTGTTTGAGAGAAAAAAATTTTAAATCTGTGAAAATATATCTCTCAGCCGTATGTGAGGAAGCTGAGGCGAAAGCTGCAGGAAAGAAACTCCTCAGCGCAAAAGAGGAGTCCCCCTTCTTTCTTTCCTTTTTTTTTTTTTTTTTTTGAAGAATCTTAAAGATTATGGTAAAAATATAATGACAAAGGCTACCTAAGTAAAGGAGAAGAAAAACTAAGACTAGCTGTCTCTCTGAGGAAAAATCTGCAGAGCATATTGTGGGTTCTGAGCGATACCGGCAGTGGCAGAAAAGGAGCTGAGGAGATTGTACCTTGTGCAAAGGCGTTAGCTGCTTAGCGTGCATAGCGCTTTTATGCATGTGTGAGCTAGCTGTCAAAGTCACTGCTCATAAAATCTTCCTTCGAGGCGCGCTGTGGTGCCAAAACACCTAAGATGGAACACCCACAGGGACACTCCTCGAAGAAGAACTCCCAGTTTAACAAATTTGAACTTGCACGTCCTCATTACGGGGAAGCATTGAAATTAGTCCGAGGCAGGCTCCATTAATGAGCCCCAGGAAGCATTCTGGGGAGCTGCGGGAGGCCTCCCGGAGGCCAATTAGTTTGAATTAGCGGCACCGGAGCATCTACACTAACATTATTTTGGATTTACCAGTTCAGAATTAGCGTTATTCCTGATGAAAAGCAGGAGTACAGAGTTTGAATTCTGTGGCCCGTTATTCCCGAATAACAGGCTTGGTAGTGTGAGCGCACTGCTTACAAATTTGAACTAGGGGGAGTTATTTCGGACTAAGGTCCTTGTGTAGACCAGGCCTAAGAAATTGTTACAAATGTATTTCTCAGGTTATGTCTATACTGCAAGCTTATTTTGGAAAAAGCTATTCCAGAAGATATCTTTTGGAATAGCTTATTTAGGAAAAGAGCGTCCACACTACAGGGAAGCCTCAAAATTAGTATGAGGCAGGCTCTTCTAATGTGGATGCACTATCTCGATTTAGAGCCCCAGGACGCACTGGCGAGGAATAACTTTAGAATGGCCCTGGTGAGGAGTTATTTTGATATAGCAGCAGTAGAGTGTCCACACACACTCTCTTCCAAAAGAGCTTTTTCGGAAGAGGCGTTATTCTTTGTGGAATGAGATTTACCAACGTCGGAAAAAGCCCGCCGTTATTTTGATTTTCTTTCAAAATAACACAATTGCTGTGTGGATACTGGTATTGTTTTTCTGGAATAACAGCCATTAGACGCACCCTCACTGTAGTCCTTATTCCAAGTAAAATCCTTCAAGACAGAGCCGATCTTTACTCTGGCATGGGTGTCTAACAGCTTCTTGTGTCCTTAGAGTTCTTTGTTTTCATGTTTCTTCATATATATCCTCTTAGGGTGGGTGAGGCAGTTTCAAAAGACATCTGAAGATGATGTTGATTGCTTCCCCTTCCTTAAATAGAATTTCCCCAGGGTGGGAATCCTTTGTTTAACTGTCCCTATCCTCATGGAAAAATATGAAATTCAAGATGGATTCCAGCACCAGGTGACATGGTCACAGGTATTTGTAGGATCAACCAGTTTGGGCTTACAGGAAAAACAAAGAGACATTTACAGATAATTGTCTTGAGCACTGGGCCATTAAGTCCCTTATGTTCTACTAATGGCTTTCACTAGAAATTCTAGATTAATAAGTAGTTTTACACTTTATATTTCTAACGTCACATACAAGAATGACACATGCACACAAATAGAGTATACACATTCAGGGATCACAGGCTCTAGAATGATAGGTTGCTTGACTTGTTTTGTGTAAAGGATATTTGACTTATAAATATTAATATTCAAAACATTTCCATAAATATATGAGACATATATTGTCACACTTGCTAAAGTCCCATTTGGCAATCACTGCCCTCAGACAACTGGTACACTGCATATGTGTCACATACATCTGAGTAACTTTTGTTGTTTCTTGGGGTATAGTTTTTTTTTTTTAAAGAATGGGAGAACATTTTTGTAGGTTCCCTAATTCTGAACTAGGGATTCCAACACCTTTTCAATGCACGTAATGGAGTCTCCCATATGTTTTAGTCTTTAGACCAATTCACTGTACATCATTAATTTGGGAGGGGATGTGCTGAGCTACAACAAAGAACAGCTAAATGTCAAATTCATGTTGAGATGGAGAACAAGGCAATAGTCTTGGAAGATCAGAATGAATATAATTAACCCCGTTGGATTACACTGAGGACGCAGTGTTAGACCCGTTGGGTTAGGTAATATTATTTTTTGAATCAACCTCTATAGGTGAGAGTGAAAAGTTTTGTGTGCGGCTCAAAAGCTCGCTCTCGCCTACAGAAGCTGGTCCAATGACAGATATTACCTCACCCACCTTGTGACTTTGATATTGAGACAGCTATATTTGCACTTCAAGGAGACCATGTTGACTCCCCTACTTAATGAAGAATCCCATGGGATTTATACAGGGCTGGCTCTAGGCACCAGCAAACCAAGCAAGTGCTTGGGGCGGCACATTGCCAGGGCTTTGAGAACAGCAACAGTGCCGGAGCGCTACGGACCTGGTGAGCGAGCCGCTCTCCCTGGGCTGTGCGGGGCAGGCTGCACAGAGCGATCTGGGGCCGGGCAAGGGGCAGCCCAGGTCACTGCAGCCAGGGACCACGCTGCGAGCCAGGTGCCTGTAGTCATCTCTCCACCTGCCTTGCGCTTACTAGTGACCCCTCCAGCCAGAGCGGGCGCCCTTGGCCAAGGAGTTTGCAGTAGTGTGTGTGGAGGGGCAAGGTAGCGCACATTGGCAAATGGGGGGCGACTCTCTCCCCCTTTTCTCTACCTCAGTGCTGGTTGCGGAGGGAGGGGAGAGCTGCAGCCTTAGTGAGGCTGGGCAGAAGGAAGGCCCTGCCCGGGCCAGGATGATTCAAGCAGAGGTGCCTAGGCTGGGGGGAGGAGAGAGCTACTTTGCAGCCCGATCTGGTTGGTCTGGTGCTGAGGAGCCACTGGATGGGGCCTCGCCTGCCCCGGCTCAGAGATTTGGGTGGGGGAGGGAGAGAGATGTCCCTGGCCTTGCCCGTTACGTTTCCCGGCTGTGTTTGCGCGCATCCCCAGGGGGACGCGTACCAGTTTCACCCCTCCCCCAGGGCGCTCTGACATTTCCGCGCATGCTGTGGGGAGGGGACACGAGGGTTTGGCGGGGAGAGGGAAAGGAGATGGAGTTCGGTCAGTGGGGGGAAGTGGGAGAGGGGAGCGGACTGGGTCCGGTTGGGGGGGGGGAATTGGGTTTGGCTGGGAGGGAAGAGAGCACGCAGGGTGGATTAGGTGGAGGACAGAAGGGAGGGCAGACTGGGTCCAGTCACTGAGGGGTCGGGTTTGCCTGGGAGGGGAGAGAAGGTGGAAACTGGGTTTGGTGAGTGAGTGGGGGAAGGGGGTTGGGATGTGTGTGGAGGGGAGACAGGACGTAGGCTGGGTTTGGCTGGAGGGCGTGGTGGGAGTCAAAGAGCCGCAAGGTGAAAGGGGCACTTTCCTCCTCAGTGCCTGTCCTGCAGCAGCGGGCCAAGGGGTGGGGAGGGGGACCAAAAATTGTTTGCTTGGGGCAGTAAAAAACCTAGAGCTGGCCCTGAATTTATAATAACTAGCTGACAGTCATAGTTGTTTTGCTCCTTACCTGAAAAACAGCATGTTTATTAGCATGTGCCCCACCCCCAAGGCATTGATTCAGTACTGACTCTCACAAGAGTGCCATGTAATCACTTGCCAAACTATCAGGGGTACCTAGGTCAGTAATACCCCTACAAGAACTGAGCTGACCACCGGGGTCGACAGCCTCCCTGGGCAAGGTGTGTGTGTGGGCTGGCTCTGCATTCCCAGAAAGGGTGGGGCCAAGGGCAGCTGGCTTTCATCTCTGCCCAGAGCATGGTGCTCTCCCATGGCCTTAAATGCTGGCTGGCACAGTGCTCCAGCAGCAATTTAAAGGACAGTGTCCCAGGCCCCTTTGAATCTCTGGGCCCCAGGGCAACTGCCACCCCACATTTTGCGCCTATCCCCATTGGCAGGCCTGGAGCTGGCCTAGCCTTCTGTTACTTGTGGGAATGGCAGGTATTATAGTAGTAGGTGGTATGACTGAAGGCCACTGTTGTCTTTATTATCTCTGTTTTCTTCCTGTGTTACATACTGGATTTTGAACATGCTGACCTTTAAAATGATTTCTTCAAGGAGATACTTACAAATCAGCCTCTTACAACAGATGTAGTTCAGTGCCTTGAGTGCACAGCTTTTCCAGGGAGAGCACAGTTATGTAACAGTGTGCTGTGAGATTTTCAGTGAGCAATTGAATTCTACACTTGCACTCAAGACGTGACTGCACACGTGGTAGGTACAAGGTTATGCTGTGGTGAGGATGCTGTTGCATGTTTGGGGGCTGGATGGAATCATTGAGCAGGTCACATTCAGGGCTTTCTTGTGCTTGTAAAAATTGTTTTTTGGACATGCATAGATGGCATAGCACTGCAGTTATGTAGACTTGGATGCAATGGAGTTTGTTTGAGCAATGGTGGTTAAGTATACTTGCTTTTTAACTGGCGCACGCAATAAAATTAAAGCTTTGTCCACGCTCTGAATGTGCATTACCCAAATTTAATTTGCCAATGCACAGAGCCTTTCACTGAGAACTTGTGACATTGACTAGGTTTATTTATATTTGCATTAGTGCCTAAGAGCCCTGTAGAAACACAACACAAAGACCGTCTGCCCCAGAAAACTCTGACTTTATGGTCTTTGCACATTTCATGAGAATCAAGGATTTATGGACATGAAGGGATGTTATTTCTTTTGCTGCTGAACGGGGATTGACTTTTTTTTCATCTTCAGACAAATTTTGCCTGAGGTAATGTTGAGGCTATTACATTTAATGGAAGCCTACAGGAAAGTATAGAATGTCTCTGTAATACAGCAGTTTATTGAAGGCATGGTACAAAAAGGCTTTGGAAAGGGATTGTATTGGGTAAATAAAACCCGAGGGTCCCCTGGAGCTCTGTGGTTCCTCTTAAAGTAATGGAATGTTAACCTAATCTCTTCCCATTGGTCAGGGATGTTTGTCCAGATGTCTAGCTTTTCCATAAAAGATAAGTATTACCAGACTCGACATGCATTTGAGAGAGAAGTCCTAGCAAAGAAGAACACTGATAGAAAAATGATACTAACTACTGATTTGGTTATACTACTTTTATGCCTTGGAGTTACTTATCCTGGTGTGACTGGAATTTTTATGGACAAGCTTGCCAGCAAAAAGCTCTGTGCTGATGAGGAGTGTGTTTGTAAGTATTTCTGTTTAAACATTAGTAGAGCATATGATCAAAACTAAATGTGTTTTTTGTACAAAGCAGTGTCTGGTTTTGAAATGTACGAACCGCTGCTTGTTAGTTTGCTGTATAAAATTGGTCTGTTTGTACCTGTAAAAAAATTCTAATGTGGCAAAACCACATGTAAAATTAATTTATAATCCGTATGATGCTTATTTAAAGATTGTGTTTCATAATCCATTATAATCAAAGGCAGGTGTCGTTAAAAACGTTTTTCTGAGAACAGCATTGCAGTTAAAATTTTGATAAAGTGACAGTCTCTGATTTTACCTTTTTTAGTACAAACCACAAACTGTGTAAGATTAAATCTAGCAGGCTCTTCTCTGATTATTTTGAACATTGCCGAGTTTCATGTGCAGAGATAGTCTAATATATACTCTTATCTACTTCCTTTTTTTCCCTTTGCAGACACCATTTCCCTTGCCAGAGCAGAAGATGATTACAATGCACCAGACTGCAGGTTCCTTAATATTAAAAAAGGGCAGTTGATTTATGTTTATTCAAAACTAGTGAAAGAGAGATACTCTGGAGAATTCTGGGCTGGAAGTGTAAGATGAAATTCTTCTTCTACAAGCACTAATCTGCCTCTAGTTAACTAGTAATGGGGCTTTTTTGGGTCAATATCTGCTTTTTAAAAAGCAGATTTTAACAGCAAAAATAAATCCTGTGGCTTTTTCAAAGATTACATCTGAGATTTTTTTAAGAGTGAATATACAAAACTCTCGAATCCAAACTTCACAAACACTGATCAGAATCTCTCTCATATTGAGAGAACGTATAACATTAAAAGTGTAGATAATAACATAATGGAACTAAATGCACTGAAATCATCAAAGTAAAATCCAACTCTCTTCTTCTGCTGCTGTTTATTGAAAAAAATCAGGTGTGAACATTTTACAGCAACCTAAATCTGAGAAGAGACATTTTGTTGACAATGGATCATTACATCTTCACTTCACCCTTTCATTTAATGGAAAATAAAACTGCCGCTCCACTTTTATATGGAAGATCTTACTAACAATGTATCCTAAATATAACTTAAGGAATCATGTGTGTCTGCATTCTGGCTTATAGTCATGCTTCCTTTTGAAAAAAATCTTGTCCTAGTTAATTAAGTAGCATGCAAACCCAAAGTCCACAAGACTGAAGTGAGAGAGAATAAGATTGCTGCTTTTGATAAAAGCTTGAACTAGTTTAAACTGGATTTGGGCTTCTTTACTGCATCTAATTTTAGCTTTTCTTGTTCTAAGGTGTATGGTGAGCAGTATGAAGACCAGATGGGAACTGTTGGCTATTTCCCTAGCAGTTTAGTCACAGAGCAGCATGTTTATCAAGAAGCTAATAAGACAATCCCTACAACGGTAAGGAGTCTGCAAAAGGCTGGGGAGTTACTCAGTTGTGTAATGCTAATTTGTTATAAAAGCAGACCATAGCTATGCATTACACCATCCCAAAGACCTGCTGACTGTGATAGTGCTGAGCCATACACACAAGCCTTGGACCTGATCCTGTTTCCCTTACTTTGTCAAGGAACCCCATGAAATTCATAATTTAGGCCTTGATCTTGTTACCATGTGAGCGCTGTTGAGAGCTTCATGTCATCCTGTCCCCAGCTGAGTCAATTGAAAGACTTGCATTGCACACAAGATTCCATTTGCAGTGTATAGCAGGTTTTATTGGTCCTACAGAGTGGAAGGATCATGCCGTATATTCATGAGCATCTGATACTGTAGTCTCTGTTAATTATTTACACAACAAATAGGGATTTGTCTCTTTTATAGAGAATTCCTGCAATGAGCACATGCTTCACTCTCCTTGTGATAGGAGCCTGAGTTCTGCTTTTACTCCAGTGGGAAAAGGAAGAGGCTACATCTCCGTATGAAAATTCACTTGTTCACAATTCAGTTCCATATTAGACAAAGCATTCCAGGCTACCTTTTAACACCAAGATGCTTTTCTAAAATCACCCAGTATTGTTTTGTTTTCAAATATAAGCTCCTCAATTTACTAAAAACTAAACTAAAACAACAAGAAGGAAAATTTTAGAGGCACTTTGTATAATCCATGTGCCCTCTACCACCTGTGTGAAAAGCTTGCACAAAATCACAAAATTAAAGTGATTGGAAACATACTGAAAGTTTATTTTGAAACAACCAGGCTGCTTTATTTTAAAACACATATTTTTGTTGCGTTCTATCAGAGTATTGCAGTTTCTCAAGCTTTCTAGTGCCCCATGGAATTTTTAATCTTACTGGAGACTAGTAATATATTCACTTCTCCCCCTTCCACCATTTATACCGTGAAGTAGATGTTTGATGTCTCAGAAACTAGTGTGTTGGCACAGGGACTCAGATTTTTTGGTAGCTTGTCTCTTTAAAACTACTTTCATGAAAGCCTCAAAACACCTTTCATTGAACAGATTTTTGGTAATGACTTTCATTAATACTGAATAATAAGCTACGTTCTGTTCAAATGTATGACTCCATTAAAACAGGACAGCATTTGAAAACTCCTCTTCAAGATATATATGTGTTTTGTCATTGCTTTTATGTTCAGAAGTATTTGATTTGCAGATGTGGTCAAGGGGAAATTCACAGAACATATTTCTGTGAATAAATTCACTGAACAGTTACTTGGTAGGACTAGTACTTTATCAACTAAATTTTATTTACAGTAATTTAAAGTGGCAGATTTAGTTCTACTATAAAGTGGTCACATCTCCACTGGAGTCCATGGCAGGCCACTATATTACACCAGGACTTAATGTGGTTCAGTATGTTGCAGTCATTGATTAGCCATAATAAAGAGAAACAAAACCAGAAAGGTTTAGTAAAAAGCATTATCTGGTCAGCATTGCTGGAGTAGCGATGGGCAACCAAGACCAGTGAGTGGGCTGCGTGAGTGGCCCTTCTTCATCTCAGTAGGCCACAGGTGGGCAACCTGCAACCCACGACTCACTGGGGTTTCACCTATGGCCAACGCAACCCCTGTCTGTCCCCCTCCCATGTGCATCTCTCATGCATTGGGGCACAAGAACCCCACACTTCCTAGTCTCCCTTCCTCCCAGCACTTCTGGAGCTCTGTACCTCCTCTTCCCCCTCCCTTGCAGAGCTTTAACAGCTGCGAACAGCTGATTTGCAGCATTCAGGAACCCGAGTGGGCCGCAGGTTGCCCACCACTGTGCTAGAGTTTTAAAGGGTAAACAGAACTGTAAGTACATATAGGATAAAGTAAACATAAATGTTGGAACCACCTTAGTTCCTTGCTATGCAGCAGTGCGGGGCCTTTGCACAACTCCCTGTAGCATGCCATGGGTGGAATATGGAAACATGCCACTCTGGAGCCTCCTTCAGAGCCACTTTCACACACCCTCTGCTAGATCTTTGCTGTGCTGGTGCAACCCACACACCTTCTGGGTGTGGTGCACTATCCCATCTAGTCTCAGAGGGGTGGCCATATTAGCCTATATCTGCAAAAACAATGAAGAGTCCTGTGGCACCATAGGATGCGTCTACACTGCACCCTTAGCTCAAAATAAGATACTCAATTTGCGTAGCACAAATTGCGTATTTTATTTCGATTCTTTTTCAAAATAGTCTATTTCGAAATTTGGCGCGTCTACACAGTGCCAAATTTTGAAATAAAACACTGTTTCAAGACATCCCTTATCCCTCGTGCAATGAGGTTTACAGGGATGCCGAAATAGCACGTCTGCTATATTTTGCATTAGCGGATGCATTCAAAAGACACAGGGGTAGCTATTAAATAGCATTGCAGTGTAGGCGTACTCTTAGAAACTAACAGATTTTTTTAAGGCAGAAGCTTTCATGGGTAAAACCCACTTCATCAGTGGGCTTTACCCAAAAAGCTTATGTTCCAGCTAGTGGCATGGAGACCACTTAGGCTATGTCTAAACTACATTCCTCTTCCGAAAGAGGAATGTAAGTGAGCCAGATTGAAAATGCAAATGAAGCACAGATTTACAAATCTCGCATTTCATTTGCATACTTGCATAAGAGCGCTTTTTTGAAAAAGGTTTTTTCGAAAAAAGAAACTGCAGTCTAGATGGGGTTCTTTTGAAAAAAAACCCACCCTTTTTTGAAAGAACCCGTAGACCTCATTTTTTCAGGAGTACGGGTTCTTTCAGAAAAGGGTTTTTTTAAAAAAGAATCCCACCTAGACTGTGTTTTCTTTTCCAAAAAATCTTTTTTCGAAAAAGCGCTCTCACGCAATTATGCAAATGAAGCACGAGATTTGTAAATCTGCGTTTCATTTGCATTTTCGATCGGGCTCATTTACATTCCTCTTTTGGAAGACGAATGTAGTTTAGACGTGCCCAGAGGGTATGTCTACACTAGCCCCCTAGTTCGAACTAGGGAAGCTAATGAGGGTGACCAAAATTGCAAATGAAGCATTAGCATGTTCCCGGGCGGTCGCCATTTTGGAAATTGACTAGCCCGGAAGAACTGCCCGCATCTACACGCGGCAGAGAAGGGCGATTCCGAAATAAACCCCTTACTTCGAATTACCAGTTAAACCAGACGCGGGCAGTTCTTCCGGGCTAGTCAATTTCCAAAAATGGCGACCTCCTGGGAACATGCTAATGAAGCGTGGGATATTTAAATCCCGCGCTTCATTTGCAATTTCGGTCGCCCTCATTAGCCTCCCTAGTTCGAACTAGGGGGCTAGTGTAGACATACCCTTAGAGAATAATGAGCCTGCTCTAGAGACCTCACTAAAGGCCAGCTGGCTTTTAGCTCTTACATAAAGGCTCACGCTCTAAGCTCCAGAAGTCTCAGGTTCGATTCTGCCTGGAGATAACACAATTACACTGGGGCAGCAAGAAAAGGTGTGTGTGGTCTAGGAATATCCTGCCTTTTGATACTTTACTCTCCAAACAGCATCAGTGGCCAAGTTTGTGCTCCAGGTATGTGAGATCAAATTGTTGGCTTTTAGTTCTGTGCTGGAACAGCAGCTGCATCTAGTCTCCATGTGCTCATGTGAATTCTGCACTCTCTGGTAGTTGTTCCCTCCAGAAAGGGCCGCCAATAGAGGTAGGATTTACAAAAGGCTCTGCCATCCACACCACTGGTATACCCAAGAACTGCTACTCAATGTGCTCAGCATACAATTGCTGCATCTGCCACAGGTAGGGCCTAAGCTAGCAGGGTTTACTCCCAAATGCTCAGTATAATTGACAGAGTTCCTGGAACCACTAGTAGCCATGTATCCCTTATCAGTCTTACCGCAAGTGAGGGGTTTTAGTCCTCATGTTCCATAATGGTACTACAGGAAACGGATAGTTGAATCTCTGGCTATTCAGTACTGTAGCCTAGTATAGCAGTGTCTGCATGACTAGCCCGCAAAGGGTTGTCTCCTTTATGTACAGTGTATACACAGAAGGACATGGGCACTTCCAACAGCACAAGGCATTTGCTCACAGACAACACTTCCTTCTCCTGTATTCACAGCATGTGCTCTGGCTTATCCTGAATGGGAAAACAGCTTTGCTCCAGCAATGGTGTGTGGTTTAAGCACCACCCTATTCTTGGTTCTCACCAGCAGAACCAGTTGAGACTGACAAGGAGGGAAGGTGGATTTTTATTTACATTTGAAAGTGATCACAGAAAGTGAGATACATATTCAGCTTAGCAGTAGTAGAGGCAATTCCATAGACCAGCTATTCTCAAACTGTGTTAGGACCCCAAAGAGGGCCCTAACCTCATTTAAATGGGGTCCAAAGCTGGTTTAGATTTGCTGGGACCCAGGACTAAAGCCTGAGCCTTCCTACCCAGTCAAATCCTAAGGGCATCTACCCTGGGCGGTAGAGTTCAAGTTACGGGACTCTGCCTGGGGCTGAAGCCCTTGGGTTTAGGCTTTGGCTCCCCTGCCCAGGCCAGTGGGGTTTAGGTTTCGGGTTTGACTCCCCTGCCCACTCAGCAGCAGAGCTTGGGCAGGGTCAGGCTTCAATCCCCCCTCCTGGGGTCCTCTAGCAGTTTTTCTTCTCAGAAGGGGGTCGTGGCACAATGAAGCATGAGAACCCCTGTCCTAGACTTAAAGAAGGGAGTTTGCAAAAGCGACAAGGAGTCCTGAAGCACCTTACAGACTAACAGATGTATAGGAGCATAAGCTTTCGTGGGCTAAGACCCACTTCGTCAGATGCATGTAGTAGAAATATCCAGAGGCAGGTATAAGTATGCAGGCCAGAATCAGGCTAGAGATGATGAGGTTAATTCAATCAGGAAGGACGAGGCCCACTTCTAGCAGCTGATCTGGAGGTGTGAATACCAAGAGAGGAGAAGCTGCTTTTGTAGTTAGCTAGCCATTCACAGTCTTTGTTTAATCCTGAGCTGATGGTGTCAAACTTGCAGATGAACTGTAGCTCAGCAGTTTCTCTTTGAAGTCTGGTCTTGAAGTTTTTTTGCTGCAGGATGGCTACCTTTAGATCTGCTCTTGTGTGTCCAGGGAGACTGAAGTGTTCTCCTACAGGTTTTTGTATATTGCCATTCCTAATATCCATTCCTAATATCCATTAGTTTGACACCATCAGCTCAGGATTAAACAAAGACTGTGAATGGCTAGCTAACTACAAAAGCAGCTTCTCCCCTCTTGGTATTCACACCTCCAGATCAGCTGCTAGAAGTGGGCCTCATCCTTCCTGATTGAATTAACCTCATCATCTCTAGCCTGATTCTAGCCTGCATACTTATACCTGCCTCTGGATATTTCCACTACATGCATCTGACGAAGTGGGTCTTAGCCCATGGCTTATGCTCCTATACATCTGTTAGTCTATAAGGTGCTACAGGACTCCCTGTCACTTTTGCAGATCCAGGCTAACACGGCTACCCCTCTGGTACTTGACACCATGCAAAGAAGGGAATTTGGCTTTAAAATGAAATCTTGGTATTTGTCTTCCAAAGATGATAAGTAGTTTTCTCTATTACAGAATAACAAGGTTTTCTAGATCCATTTGGAACAGCCTTTCCATGTGTGAGTGTGGGGGATACAGATAAAAAGAGGGGCTGAGGGGGACCTGATGATTAAAGTCAGTGGTTCCCAAATGTTTTTCCCCAGGGACCATTTTCACATCTTACTGTGTGCCCTGGCCCCTTTTAATGTCTAGTGCTACCAGAATGCCTGGCTCCCTGGCCAGGGAGGGAATGCCCCCAGACTATCATGACCCCTTGTGCATCAGGCATGCAATGTAATGCTGTGCAGAGGATGCCTTTCCATCCTCCATGCAGCAAAAGTGCTGGAATGCTGATCCAGCGTGTCCCAGCCCTGACTCAAGGGACAGACATCCCCATAAGTAACAGCAGACATTCAGAGGACCCCACTTTTGGGAACCACTGATTTAAGCAATCTGATGTGAGAGGAAATTTATTACTGCCTAAATAATTTTTAAAATCAGAGCTATGGGGCAAGTTACTCCAAATATATACGGCTGTGTTTAACCCTGATGGTATGTGATCAGCAATGAAGTAGAAAAGACTTCTCCAAATTTCTGTTCTACTTTTCTGAGAGAGTTCCTTGATTTATACACATAGGCTTAGGAATGAGAGATGTGTGTGGAGGTGCTGCAGCACCCCTGAGCTCCTGGTCTAGTGCCCCAAATCCCAGCTGCCTCCTTGCATGCCACAAGCTTTGCTAGCAGCCCCACACCCGGGGATCCAGCTGCTGCCCCACACTCTGGGTGCTCTGCTGCAGGCTCCTCATCCAGGAGCATGTCCAGGGTTCTGCTGCCAGCTCCAGGCCTGAGGTCCTGGCTGCTGGTGTTGTACACTGGGGGGCTCTGCTTCATCCCCATGTCCTGGTGCCTCTGTTACCAGCCCCATGCCCTGGGTCCAGGCTGCTGGCCTCATACACCAGGGCTTTGCTCCCGGACTCAGCTGGTGGGGAGGAGGAGAACAGGGGTAAGGAGGTGCATCAGCACCTAATTATCTTTTAAAAATACAGTAGAATTAGTTATTTAACATTTGTTTCTCCTTGCTTACCTTTTAAAATGTATTTTGCACCTTGATTCAGTTTGTACCTAGTACTTATTTGGTATAACAATGTCTAAAAGGCTCTGCTCATTTTTCTAATGACTGTCTTTCAGGCCATTGACTTCTTCTGTGAATAGTACTGGTATGTGGCTGGGTCATCATCAGATGGATACCAAGAAAATCTGATGGATATAACCTGAAAACCCAAGGCTGATTCTCTTTCTTTCTTTTTCTTTTTCTTTTTCAGATGTTTGTAAAATAATACATTTACTTCTAAATAAGAATTTGTTGAGAGGAAGTGATTGCTAGGGAAAAAAGTGGAAAAGCTTAGGTATAAACCACATAGCATGTGCTTCAGAGGTCTTTCTTCCTGAAATTTCTTTGTTATATTTGTTGGTAAGCACCCTTTAAGCTGCCACATTGTTATGTTCAAAGTTATCTAATATTTGATGCAAGCCTTTCAATGTCTTGTGTTGCATTTATTTTCTCATTATACATGTACATTTTATGTTATTAAATAAAAATGAAGAGAAAAGCCATTCATAAATTGCTTGCATGAATCATGTTTATGGCAAAAGAGCCATTTTCCAAGTAGTGAAATCTCTGGTAATCTAAAAACTCAACGTAGATTATAACGGTGTTTTATGAAACAATTTAATATCCACCAAATATACCACATGTCTACTACTGTTTAGTCACCTGGAGCACATCAGTGATGCAAATGTGATTTTAACCCACAGCCTTCATTGGCAAGAGTGCATGAAAAAAGCATCTGTGCCAAGGCCTACATTTGTAGTGCATACTACCCACCCACACCTTCCCAGCTCTTCCACCCAGTTCAGGGGGCAAGGCCAATGACTTGACCTTGATCTGTCTCGTCTTGGACATCAACTACCAAAGTCTGTGTGAGGTCCCAGTATCTCAGTCACACCTGAAAGCATCTTACAGACACAGTGTTGTGCCCATTAATGCCTGATTTTGTGGATTTGGTGTTTTACTTAAAGCCCCAGCTCCAGGAGGCAAGTGATTAATTGAGAATCTCAGATATAATTTAAAAAGTAAATTTCCTAAATCACTTAGTTTCAGAGAAAAGCTTGACATTGAGATCCAAGTGCATGCTGGCTCAGAAACCAGATGGCAAATTAAAAGAACCCAAAATGTATTTTAATTTTTTTGGTGAAAAAAATTATCATGCCTTTTGAATGTTTGGAATTGATAATGCTTCTGATTTCCCAAAGCACCTCCAGATACTCCCATTAGAGTCATGTTTCCCTGCTCCTTTCAGTTTAAAGAGATAGTTGCCTCCTAACCAATGCTACCACAATGACTAAAATCATTCAAAAAAATTAGCTAATTTTATAAGAGAGAATACACACATACAGTAGAGCTAGGATGTCAAAGTTAGGCACATGCAGTTGTATGCCTAGAAGAGGCCTAACTTTTGCCCATGTATCTCTAGTGGGCATAGGCAAATCATGTACCCGGGCAGACACATAGACTGTTAAATGTCTAGCTGGCCATGTGCACATTCAAGTATTTGAAGTGTGCACATATCAGGTGCTTGCGTGTGTAAATTAGGTGTTTGCAAACATGCATGCAACTAGCTGAAAAGCTGATAGGGATTACGCTAAATGTGCACAAAGCTGTATGAGACAACAAAAGCAAAGAGATTTATGGTGTATGGGGAAAACCACGTGTAATCCAATATCAGGTGCTAAAAAAAGAGCACCTTCTTAACCGCTTGTTGAGGGCTGCCAGTATGTCTAGCTTTACACAGTGGATCCTTGATACATTGCTTCACAAGAGCCCCCCAAATCTCTGTGGTTTTGCTCCTGGGGCCTGATTCAGCACTGGACAGACTGAGTTCTGTGATGGAGTAAACTGAGATGAGTTTTAGCGTTTATATTCCCAAACTTCAGGGATGGAGGCAGTAGCTGCAGATTCATCACTCAGCCCATATAGGGAGCTATAGAGGCACAACAACCATCTTGAGGAGAATTCCTGCTATGTAGCTGCTGGATAGGGCCAGTGGACATGGCCCTATATTGTTCCTCTTTGCAGCTTCCACTGGGGTAGGACAGAGAGGCTGCATCTAGACTGGCATGATTTTCCGCAAATGCTTTTAACGGAAAAGTTTTCCGTTAAAAGCATTTGCGGAAAAGAGTGTCTAGATTTTCTGCCTTTCCGCAAAAGTCCCTGGCCAATCTAGACGCACTTTTGTGCAAGAAAGCCCTGATCGCCATTTTAGCCATTGGGGCTTTTTTGCGCAAAACAATACCACGTTGTCTACACTGGCCCTTTTGCGCAAAAGCTTTGCGCAAGAAGGACTTTTGCCCGAACAGGAGCAGCATAGTATTTCCGCAAGAA
The DNA here is from genome assembly GCA_032595735.1 of Pelochelys cantorii. NCBI lineage: Eukaryota > Metazoa > Chordata > Testudines > Trionychidae > Pelochelys > Pelochelys cantorii. The sequence continues at coordinate 182,048,512 of CM064328.1, forward strand.
CACTGACAATCATACATGAGATCGTCAGTGTTCTTGCGGAAATTCAAGTGGCCAGTGTAGACAGCTGGCAAGTTTTTCCGGAAAAGCGGCTGATTTTCCGGAAAAACTGGCCAGTCTAGACACAGCCAGAGTGTTCATACAGCGGTGAGCTGCAATGTAGCCCACCGGCAAATGAAGCAAGTGTAGGGGAAGCTGGGCAATCAGGCTCCCCCATCCAAGAAATATGTCACTGGTTGTGTACCTCTCAGCACAAAATCTAACCAGGGCCCTCAAAGACTGACTCTGCTACCAGAAAAATCTAAATTGTGGAGAAACATAAAATTGGGATTTCACCCTGTAGTTACATTTGGCATTTCCAGAGAACATCTGGCTGCGAGGAACAATGACTGCATCAGCAGCAGCAGAAAAGTGGTATTTGTTTGCTGGCGCTGGATTCAGTGTCTGTTCACCAGCTGTGCCATGTGTTGCATGGCTCTTTTCCAACCCATCTTTAGAAATCTCACCAAAAAATTCCAGATATCTATTTTACATGCTGGCAGTGCAAACACTCCAGATCTCACTATCCTTAGGGACCTATGCAGGATCTGAATTCAGGTGAGACAGGCTGGATGCATTCATAACAACTTCCCTTCCTTAATGTATATGTTTCTCTTTTAAGTTGCTCATAGGGAACTGTAACAACATCACCCACTATATTTTCAACTGAATGTTAACTAAGAGACAAGGCAAGTGGAGACACATGATGTGATTAATGGCCAGGCTTCCTTGAAAGCATGCCTTTACTGCTCAAATACAGTGTTCTAAAAACTTAACAGGGCTGAGCACTTTGCATTGGACAGGGTGGGACTGTTCCTGCATCAAGGAAGTCCTGAGCATTGGAGTGGGAGTTCCCACTAGAGGAAATGCATGTAGTAATTTCTGTCACCATCTTGGCAGAGAAGGTGGTTAACTGAATCAGCTGAGCAGTGAGCACCATTGTTGCCAACAATTGTATCATGAATTTTGTCATAATTGGTCTTTTTCTTAATGTGCCAGCTGCTGGAACCAAGTTAGTCCCAGAGAATCTCATCTTTAATTAAAAAAGGTTTTTGCCCTTCTGGTTGCAGGGAAAAGCTTGGAAACATGAATTCTGAATGGGCCAGCACCAAAGAAGAATAAAAAGAACCTTGTTTTGAAATCTCATGATATGTTGGGGTCTGAGTCATGGTTCTTGAACATTTCAGGTTGGCAATAATGGTCAGCTGAGAATAATATCAACAGTTCTGGCGTTAACTGTAGCCCAACAAAACATGTAGAAACTGTCTCCCTGTTCTTGGGTGAGACTCATTTTATAACCAAAGAGCCTGGCACCCAGACTCCTGAGCCTGTAGGGCAACACTTAAGGTGCGTCTAGACAGCACCCTTCTGTCAGAATAAGCTACGCAATTTACACTACACAAATTGCGTAGCTTATTCCAAGTCTAGGTCAAAAGAGCTTATTTTGAAATTTGGAGCTGTGTAGACAGCACCAAATTTCAAAATAAGGCACTATTCTGACAAATCCCTTAACCCTTGTGTAATGTGTTACAGGGACGCTGGAATAGCGCACCCACTATTTCAGGAAATAGCGGGCGCTTTTAAAGACGCGGCGTTGCTGTTTTGGGTTACTTCCAATATCCCAAAAGAGCAATGCAGTCTAGATGTACCTAGGGAGAGAAGAACTGACAACATCCCATTGGTAGACAATAGCCCCTCTACACATTCATGGCAGAGAGTTTAAAGCCAGACTGGTGGAAAAGCTGTGTGCCAATTCAGGTCTCCCACCATACATGGACATTTTCATTCAGTCTCCTTACATCAGTGCATCCCTGGATACTGAGTTAAATCTGTCAGTGACTTACTTGCTATACAGTCAGCACAGTTTTGCATGTATGACATTATGGACATGCAGCATATGTCTGTGTATCTCAGATCTTGAATGGGGTTGTACTCATCTAGTCTAAACTGTGATAGTAGCCAGCAAGATTGGTAGTCCTTGGTACCCTAGCAACCATGCAGCTAGTTTTAGCATGCTAGCTTGAGCAGAGCAACCACCTACCTGTATTTTACCTGAGCTGGTTTCAGAGATAAGAATCTAGCTGGAAGATATCACCAGAATCCCAGGCAGAACAATTTGCCTGTGTCTAGACTGGCCAGTTTTTCTGGAAAATCAGCCGCTTTTCCGGAAAATCTTGCCAGCTGTCTACACTGGCCACTTGAATTTCCGTAAGAACACTGACGATCTCATGTAAGATTGTTAGTGTTCTTGTGGAAAGACTATGCTGCTCCCGTTCGGGCAAAAGTCCTTTTTGCGCAAAAGGGCCAGTGTAGACAGCTCAGATTTGTTTTGCGCAAAAAAGCCCCGATCGCGAAAATGGCGATCGGGGCTTTTTTGCGCAAAAGGGCGTCTAGATTGGCACGGACGCTTTTCCGCAAAAAGTGCTTTTGCGGAAAAGCTTCGGTGCCAATCTAGACGCTCTTTTCTGCAAATGCTTTTAACGGAAAACTTTTCCGTTAAAAGCATTTCCGGAAAATCATGCCAATCGAGACGCAGCCCCAGTGTTTAAGCTTTGTTATTAAGAAAAGCAGCTAAAAATTCTCTGTCCACCAAGACCATATGGCTCTCCTCCATTCAGATTTCGAAACCATGGCATCTATCTGAACTAAATGAGCGCTCTTCATTACCTCTGTTCATGTCCCCAAAAACTTGTGCTGAGGGGAAACCTTCATTACTTCTTACTGGGTGTTTGTCTCTGTTGATCATATACCCTTGTACAGTGGGGTTTTGGTGCCCTCCAATGGTTGCTTCCTGCTCTAGATTTCTAATGAAATGGCTTATTACAGAAATATTCCAGTTCCTGAGCATAGTTGTTAACACCATGGATGACTGGTTTTAGAAAAGTTGTAGAAATGCTTACTTAATTTTAGCCCATACTCCCAAGCAAATGCTTTATGAAAGAAGCATTTCTTATTTAGCAGTGCAGGTTGTTGTATGTGGTTTATTACTCATTCTACATGAGATAAACGCTGTGTTGAGGATTACTATAAAGACAACTTAGACTTCCCTGTTATGCTTCTGTGTTAGTGCTTTTACAAATGCAGTCTTGTCTAGTAGGTGAATTGCTTGCCTTAGTTTCTCCTAACGGTTAAGAACATATATTTGCTGGAGTGAGAGGTTAAGAACATATATTTGCCTTCCTCTGAGATTGATGGGGAGGAACCCTGACACCCCCTGGTTCCACCCGTAACCACCCTGCCAGAAGCACAGGGGCAGGACAGAAAGTATAAAAGGGTCCTGAAGCTTGGTTGGGCAGGAGCTGCCAGGGGAGTCAGATGCCCCCTGCCTGGGCCTGAGGAGGACTTGGAAGAGCTGCCAGACCTGTCAGTCGATCAGTGCGTTGAGTAGCTGCTGGGTCTGCCACTGGCTGTCTTCCCCAGGAATCATAGAATCATAGCACTGGAAGAGACTTCAGGAGGTCATCAAGTCCAGCCCCCTGCCCAAAGCAGGACCAATCCCAACTAAATCAACCCAGCCAGGGCTTTATTGAGCTGAGACTTAAACACCTCTAGGGATGGAGATTCCACCACCTCCCTAGATAACCCACCCACCTCTCTAGGAAAATGAAGAACACCTTTGAAACCAAGGTACAGAATGAAGGTGTTGTAGGAAATAGCCCAGGCACGCTAGACCAGTGGTTCTCAACCAGAGGTATGGCATATGTAACCCCAGGGGCAGTCGGTAATGTAGGCAAGGGAAGGCACAGCCTTCCCAAAATTGCCTAAGTGCCCTGGCCACTGGGGAGGGCTTGGACTGCGTCATGGCAGCCCAGCTTTCCTGGTCACCGGGGAAGGCTGGGGCTGAGGCTGCAACACAACAGCCTCAGCCCTCCAGGTGACCAGGAAAGAGTGGGCTGATGGTGGGTGGGGCTTGGCTCCAGAGGCAGGGCTGGGGCTTGCCTTTCCCAGCTGGGCCTTCACCTGCTGCCCATGTACACCCCTGAGGGTACTCAGAGTTCTTTGCGGGGGTACATCAACTCATCTAGATAGTTGCCTCATTTTAAACAGGCTGCATAAAAAGCACGAGTGAAGTCAGTACAAATGGACATTTCATAGACAATAATTTATTTATACTGCTCTGTATTATGTGCCAAGAGGCTGCTGTTTGCCTGCTGTCTGCCATAGCCAGGACATCAGGCTGTCTGTTTGGTGCTTGCACCCCTGGACTGTTTGGTACTCCTCCCTGCCTGGGGACCTGAGCGCCACAATTGTTGGAGCTCATCCCTGCCTAGAGGGCCAGGGCCTAAGAGACTGCTAATTCACCAGTAATTAGAGCCCTTCCAAAGTCACAGCCATGAAAAACGCATTATAGACCGTGAAAACTGGCTCGCCCCTGTGAAATCTGGTCTTTTGTGTGCTTTTCCCCTATGCTATACAGATTTCACAGAGACCAGTGTTTCTCAAATTGGGGGTCCTGACACCCAAAGGGAGGTGTAGGGGTTCACAAGATTGTTTTAGGGGTCACTGTATTGCCACCCATGTTACTGTGCTGCCTTCAGAGCTGGGCAGCTGGAGAGCAGCGGCTGTTGCCTAGATGCTCAGCGCTGCAGGCTGCGCTGTGACAACAGCAGTGCAGGAGTAAAGGGGGCAATACCATACCATGCCACCCTTACTTCTGCACAGCTGCCTTCAGAGCTGGCCAGAAAGTGGTGGCAGCTGGCCAGGCACCCAGCTCTGAAGGCAGCAGTGCAGAAGTAAGGGTGGCAGTTCTGCAATCCCTTCTACAATAACCTTGCGACTCACCCCCCAAATATTTTTTGGGTCTGAACTCCTGCAGTTACACACTGTGAAATTTCAGATTTAAATAACCAAAATGAGGATGTTTATTATTTTAAAAATCCTGAGATCATGAAATTGACCAAAATGGATCATGAATTTGATAAGGTTCTCTCCATAATCTGTATCTAGAGAGGCAAGTGACAGTGAAGGCGTATGTGACCTCCCTCCACGGTTGAAAGGGAGGGATGGCTACACATTCCTAGACTGCTGGCCTGTCAATCTAAAGGTGGTCACAACCAGGGCCGGATTAAGACCTTTCGAGGCTCTAAGCACTGAAAAGATTATGGTGCCCCCCCCATATGTAATTCCAAATAAAAACAATACTATACCGTAAAATAAAATTTTATTTTTCAAAATGACACAAAACTTACATGTATGCTGAAATTAAAATAGCTTCTTTCTAGATTTTCTGATTGCAAAATTCTGGATAAGTTCATTAAAGCTGACTCGATGAAGCATGTCCGCTTCCATACACAATAGGGAAAGTGAATCAAGTCTGTCCTGATACACTGTTGTTCTCTGAGGGTTTTTTATTCTTTTCAGCTGAGAAAAACAGCGTTCTGCGGAGTTCTGATTTTTCCCATGATGACTACTTCGATGCTTTTTTTGAAAGATCAAATATCAAATTTTTTCGAAGAAAAATCTCTTTTTTTTTGGTGCCCTTGCTTTGCTGGTGCCCTAAGCATCTGCTTAGTCTGCCTATTGGGTAATCCAGCCCTGGTCACAACCAAGAGAGGCTCAGATTCAAAACTCCAGGAAGTGGTGCTGGCAGTTCAGTATGTAAACTTGTGATGTAGAATTAAGTTCAGAACCATTTGCAGTCATTAAAGATCCTATTGTGCATCTAATCACAGATTGGGTGGTGATATCAAATGTGTTAGCCCAATTCATATGCTAAGTTTGCCTACCTAATATTTCTCCTGCAGTTTCAATTGCACCTAGTTCTGGTCTCCTTTCCTGTCCTCAACTCATGTGCAGTGTTGCTGAGCTCTGTTAATTAGCACTGTGATGGGGCTGTTTGTGTCTTTTCGTAGGCAGGATGGAGGAAGGCTGACTTTTAAAAGCTGTGCCTTGTGTGGTTTTGGTGGGGAGGAATTGACAGTTGAGTCATATTAGTGGAAGAGCTAGCAGAAGAATGATGATTTGCTCTTTCCTAGTCTCTTCCTAGCTTAGGCAAATTGTGCTATAGAGTCAGGCTAGGAAAAAAATAACTGTGGGAAGTTTACTGTCTGCACTAAAAGGGATTATGCTTCTTCCAGAGATGGCACCTACAGGTAGACTTTTGTCTGTTTTTGTTCTTTGGGCTACAAGAAACTGCCTGCTTGGTTTTGTTTCCTTAACATCTGTGACCAAGCAGAGTTGTTGCCTTCCAGTGGCTGAAATTGAAATGTTTAGGGGCTTTATAGGGATTTCCCATTTTGTTTCTTTTTTTTTTCTGGGACCATAAAATCTAGGCTGTAAACTGCTTCAGAAATGGCTATATTTTTGAGTGGTGGGTAAACGGACTCCTTTCAGTGCTTTGGGATGAGTAGTGCTCTGTACATGCAGGTTATTGTGAGCTAGCGTTGATGCTTGTTGCCCCTCTGCTCAGATGGAAGTTGTTTAGCTATTCCATTACAATTGAGGGACTAAAACCTATGGCATTGCATAGCATTGCATGGATCTCTCTTTAAAAGAGGAGCCACGCCCAAGTTTTACAGCAATCCTGACTACAGCTATAACAAGAGTGTTATTTGTTCCTCCCCTGCCTCTGGGAACCCCCCATTTGTCATCTTTTAAAGAACTTCTAAATTGGAAGAATGTAACCTCTGATCCTCCAGGCGGAGTTCACTGCTCAGGCAACAGGGTTGGAGGGAACTCATGAGGGTCTCACTCAGGAGATGGTTCTCAGCTCTCTCACAGTAAGTCTGTGGGGATATCTTCACTGGAGAGTTAATTCAGCCTCTTACCTGGATGTTATCTCCTAACCCCTCTTCCCACACAACCCTCCCTTCAGAGTTTAATCCTTCAGATCCTGGGGGCGTGGGTTAAAGCCTGGTTCTGCTTTCAGTGGCTCGGGTTGGTAACCCATTTTGCAGGCTTAAATTACTCAAGGATTGATAGTCCACCAGTGTCTTCCCACAGTTCCCCCTGTGTGCTTGGAAGAATAGACAGGTTCTCCAAAGAATCAGAGAAGCTCAGCTTGTTCTAGCCCAAAGAACCAGGGTATGTGCACCCAGCAGGTTTAGGCAAGGTATGTGATACAAAACAGCATGGATGGTATGAAGTGTACAAGGAACACACCTCCTTTTCACTGCAGGCTGCCTTCACACTGCAACAGTGTCAGATGGAGGCAGTGGGGGAAAGGTTCTGGCTCAGCCTTATGCTGCTGCATCTCTGCTAATGGAACCTGTCATTGTGGCAGAGAGGTGGTAAAAGGTCCACAAGGGAACACTGCCCAAACCTTTTCCCCGCTGCCTCCCCATGGCTAGAGACTTTCCTGCTGGGGGAGTCTTTTCCTGAGGCAGGGAATGGCTCTAGCAGCAGAGAGGTAATGGGACACTTGTGCTGTAGTGTAGACGTAGCCTTATTTCGGGATACCAGAGGTATCCCCAAATAGCTATTCTGCGTCTTTTGAGCATGCCCATTTTTTCACAATATAATGGGCTCTCTATTCCAATGTCCCTATAAACTTCATTTGACGAAGGGTAAGGGATGTTTCGGAATAGCAATTTATTTTGAGATAAGTACTGTGTAGATAGCGCCAATTTTAAAAATAAGTTATTTTCAAATTGACTTGAAATAAGCTACACAAATTGCGTAGTTCAAATTGCGTAGCTTATTTCAAGCTATGGGTGCAGTGTAGATACACTACAGGACAAAGTCATATTAAGATACACAAGTTCAGCTACATTAATTGCATAGCTGAAGTCAAAGTAGCTTAATTCGGCTTTTGGTGCTGTCTACACTGCAGGAAGTTGAAGGAAGAACCTTCTTCCTTCGACTTCCTTTACTCCTTGTGAAATGAAGGTTACAGAAGTTGAAGTAAGAAGTCCGCTATTTCAAAATTATTTCAGTATAACGGGCTTGCTGTGTGGACACACACTCTGTTATTTCCAAATATTGTGAGTTGTTTCAAAATAACGCTGCTGTGTAGACATGCCATTACTGCTTTAAAAATAAAGCAGGGTAGACAGGGAGGCACAGCTGGACTACCTATGGAACAGGTAGTGTAAATACTCACATCAAACCCATACCCTTCAGACATGTCTTTACTTGCCTAACCTGTGCCGCACCAGCTACACAGCTATTTACACCAGTACTGGGGGAGGGGCTATGTGGATGTGTATTCTGCACACCACAGAAAAGAAGCTTTCCACATAGCTGTACCCGTAGAGAGACATGTGGGTAAGTGCAGCACCAGTGAGGTTCAGTAACTTGGGTGTATGGTTTGTAGTGTGGCTGCTTGTATAGATATCACTGACTTGAGTGTCAATTAACCTGAGTTAACACCAGCATAGGTGGTGGGGCTGAAGGGAACTGGCTGGCTGTCAGGTCTCCTTTGTTGTGAGGAAACCAGCCTTCTTTGTGGGGAAAATTAAGACTGTTTAATGAAAATGACAAGGTGAGTGAGGTAATATCTCTTATTGGACCAACTTTCTGGTGTAAGAGACCAGTTTTTGAGCTCCACAGAGTTCTTCAGGTCTAGGACAAAATTGACTTTTAAAATTGATTTAATTAAAATTGGCCCAATTCTGTCTGTGTAAACTTGTATATTTACAAAGGTTATTATATAGATGTATTTAGATTGAATGTGTCCAAACTTTGGCACAGTCAAATTGGTGCAAGTTTTTTTTACTCTCTGCTTGCAGGTGGGGGACTGAGGTAAAAGGGGATAATACCATTCCAGAGCAGGGAGGGTGGAGAAGATAAAATTTATATTTGTGAGGTGCTCAGATCCTATGATCATTCATGAATGCCGACTATATTCTTCACATCTGCACTGAACATGCTACACTCCAGGCCTGTAGCTGACCCCTTCTTGCTGAATGTGGCAGAGCCCACCACTGCCCCACACTGGTCAGAAGGGGTTAATGCAGGCTGGAGGGAGACAATTAGGGAGAGGCTTTTAAATAGCCAATCAGGTGGTAGCTTGTTGAGGGAAGCCCTGTATATAAGGAGTTGCTCAGCAGAGAGAGTAAGTAAGGTCTTGAGTGGGGAAGGTGTAGGACCTGAATCAGCAACTTTTGGAGATAAATGCTGGACCAGCTCAGAGGGACTAGAAAGGGAGACTCCAGCCTTATACCTGCCAGTCTATTGGCCTTGCTACAAGGGCCAGGAGGGTGCAAAGGGTCATAGGGGAACTGGCCCAGGGAACAAAAGGCAGCAAAGGGGAGTAGAGGAGGGCAGGACATGGCTGCTGCCAGAGGGTCCCTGATTTGGGACCCAGAGTAGTTTTCCCTTTGCACCACACCTATCACCAACGCGTGACCAGTACAGACTGTGGCTTGCCGCTGAACTCAAGGGTTAGACTTTGGGGCTGCAGTTGGCCACAGTGGTGGGTGAAACTGAGAGCTGCCAATATCCTCTTGGGAGGAGGGTGTGGCCCATGCAGATTGTGGCTAGCCCCTGAGACAGACGGGTTAGATTTGGAGACCATAGTGGCAGTTGACACCCTGGACTGTCAGTGAAACCCTTGGAAGGGGGTGAAAGACCATCGGAGCGGGCATGGCTGGAGGGCGGTGTCCTGAAGAGGATGCTGTGGTCAGGCAGCAATGCAGGTCCAGACTAGGAGCATGGAGCACAGATGGGGGAGACACTAGCTTGAAGTAGGTGCCCTGCTGATGAAAGAACTAATTCCCCAGACCTACCAGCAGAAGGTGCCCCAATGGTGAGTCCTGCCCCGTGACACCAAACCATTGAACTTAGGGCAGACACCCACCATGGTTAATGTTTGCCAAAGCTGTACGCAATTGAAAACAGGGGTTTGTAATGGGCAATATAAGGTACTATATAGAATCTTCACAAGCACTGGCCAGTAGTGTTGCTTGGAAGCTACTGAATTTTTAAAACATTGATTTATAACTTTAACAGAAATCATTGTGGCTCTTTTTGGGGGGAGTTGTAGAATTTTGGTAAGCAGCATTTTCCTAGATCAATGATTTGAGGCAGCAGAAACAGGCAAGAGAAAGCACAAGTTTCCTAACAGTAACAGGATGGCAAATAAGTGAGGTTTTTTTAGGGGTGTGGTGTGTGCCATTAGACATTTTTAAAGGGGAAAAATCCTGTATTTTGAATTGGATTGGTTCAGCCTGCACAGTTGTGTGGGAACAGGTGAGAAGTAAACAGAATAACTATGTCTACATCGCTGCTACATATGTTATTGCGCAACTTAATGAGCCGCGCTTTTGCACAAGGAGCAGTCTACACTGCTCCTTCTTGCGCAAAACCCCCCTCTAGCGCAAGACCTGTTCTGCTGCTTACTTTCAGGCAGAATGGCTCTTGCGCAGGAGGGGGTTTTTGCACAAGAAGGAACAGTGTAGACTGCTCCTTCTTGTGCAAAAGACCCTTGTGCAAAATGGTGGCTCATTAAGTATGCAAATGAGGCGTGGAGATATTCATCGCCACGCCTCATTTGTATATGTTCATTGCACTTTCTTGTGCAAGTAGACATAGCCTATAAGGAAAAGGTCTAGTATCAAGGCTGACCTTAGGATTTATGGGGCCTTATGCAGTACTATTAAATTGGTAACCCTATGCCCAATGACAGGGTGGGGGGAACAATTTTTTAGAGATGTGATTTTATAATTTTCAGCAACACACTAGTGAGAATTGTTAAGCAAATTTTTAAATCAGTGGTGGAGAACCTAAGACCTGGGGGATTGGATGCAGCCCCTGGCTTGCCTGGATCCAGCCCCTGGGGTTCAGGGTTTTGCCCCATATGGGGGAGCCTGCACTGGTGCTCCAACCTCTGCTGCCCCCTGTGGGGTTGCAGCACACACAATCTACTAGCCTGTGCCCCCCTAGGCTCTGGTGTATGAAGGGAATGTAGGGAGTGTCTTTCTCCTCAGTCGGAGGCTATATCAGTGAAGGATTTTTTTTGGCCTCTCACTTGTGTGCAGCCCCCAACTGATATTTTTTTTTTTCCTGTGGGTCAGCAGCTCTAACACAGGACCAAATAAGGTCCTGCAGACTAACACAGGAAATTCGGAAACTGACAGGATATACCTGCAGTTGGCAAATGTCTGTTAGATGGCTTCATTACCACTGGAATGGCTCTTTCATAGGTTCAGAGTTTTGCTAATAGATCTGGCAGGCTTTTTCACTTAAGTTAACTAGACCCTCTCAGGAAACAGCAGAGCCACAGAACAGGGACAGGGAGAGGCAGTGGGTGAACGTTAAGGCCGAGAGTTGCCCCAAATTTTCAGGTGTCCTACACAACTGTATTCTGTGTGAGAGTAAGAACAGCCCTGTCTAGTATAATTTATTTTCCCCTTTGAGCGAAGGGCTACTTGTGGTCCCATACTTGGGCTGCATTCCAAGGTGGGATTGGCTCTCAGAGTGCTAGTCTATTGGGTAATAGGAAGATTCTCCTGCTCACCCCTACATGTGGGAAAGGGAGAGGGGTATAAAGTCTTTGTTCTCTGCCTTAGGTATAACAGAAACTGTGACAAAGTCATTACAGATGTTGTTTTGAAAGACCTTTCAGCTTTTCATGGTCAGCTAGTGCTTTTTATGGTGTTCGATCATTCCATCACTGGAAATGAAAATTGTTACAAGACCTGTTTCTTCTCCAGTTACTTTAAAACATTTTTACCCTCCAGATATTACATATTTCTCTTAAAAATACAAACATTTTGTTGGAAGAGCAAGAAAGTTGGTTGTGAAAGGCAAGCTTATTCTTTCAGTTCTAGCAATAACGTATGCCTAATACACACTAAATTCAACATTTTTCAAATATTTGTTCCTAATGTTGCACACCTAAGTAACTGGCCTCATTTTCAGCACTTGGCACCCATTTTTTCAAAATTTGGTGAAAATGTTTCCATGTGTTTCTTCTTTCAGTTATTCTCTTCTCACTGGAGTAACAAGATGATTATCAATAAAATAAGAAAATGAGGCAACTCGACAGGAGGCACTTAAGACAAATATATATTTTCCTAATGTTTTATCCTAATTCCAAAGGTTTTTGTTTAAATTTCAAGTTGCTGCTGTGGAAGATGGCTGGAAATTCTGCTTCAGTTTTTTTTTAAAAATGATCTCTTTATTTTTATGTTTATCTGGGTTTCTCGGGGAATCAACTGTCTTAGCAGAAAAGACAACGAATTTGGGATGCTTGCCAGCTGTCACTGAACAATAAAAATGAGAAACATGGGACTGTCCCATGATTTTCAGTAACTTATTTGATGTGTCTTGTGACTACAGTTACCGTGATAATATCACATTCTAGGGAGAGGCCCATGGCAAGCTGCCTGCAAGTTACTCTCTGCAAAGTGCAGTTATGTAGACAGATGGTATCCATTTTGGAATATGAAAACTCTCACCACGATCACACTTATGTAGTACCTGCTTACACCTCTAGATGACCTCATTGTTTAAGCTAGGATACTATCAAAATAAGCGCTGCAGTTCTCATCCCTAATACTAGAGAGGAATGAACCTCAGAGGGTCCCCTGGGATCTGTTTGTATAAAAACACCGTAATTCGGTTGTGTTGGGAATCTTCCAATATTTTCCAAAGTTGATTGCTCTAAGAAGAGGTTTTTGGTTCCTTCCTATTTCAGACTTGTTTGGAAATAGGATGAGATCAGGCTGTCTTACCAGCATCAGGCTGCTTAGGGCATTGCTTCAGCTCTCTGGTCACAGGCTTACAGCAGTGTTGCAAAAATATACATTCCGGGCAGGATAAGACAGTTCCTCATTAGAGCCCTGCTAGTGTGATTGGCAGCATGTCATTATGGAGTACAGGCTGTCCTTGGAACTCACTGATACCCAGATTGAAAACTAGTGTTCTGCTTTTTGCAGAGAATATGACAGTGATGTATCCGTGCGCATCACTGATGAGGTGAAGCACATGAAAGTAATTAATTTGTAAGGAAAACTCTGGAAGTACGCCTCTCAAACCACTAGAGCTGCTAAATAAAATTCATGAGCTTAAGTTGGAATGTCTCGTTCCTAATGTTACTATAGCTCTGTGGATATTCTGAACCATAACTGTTACTGTTTCTGAAGCCAAAAGATCTTTTAGAAAAATGAAACAAATCAAAAGACAAGAGTTAGTGATCTTGTTCTTCTTGCTATGTGGCAAGATCTTGCTAGGTCATTGAACTTTGATATAACTGATGCTTTTGCCGGAAAAAAAATCTGAAAGAGTTGCATTTTATGACCCCTTCTACATTCGGATATGTTTTGTTAAAATGTTTTTATGTATAAAAATTAAGCTTGTTATACAAGATGTAAGTGAATTTGAACATCATTTCCCTCCCCCCATCTTTAAATTAAACACCTAAGCATGTGTAATTAACCCACTTGGTATATTAAATGTTTTATTTGTTTTTTGTGATTCTTTACATGTTTTATATATTTAATTCCCTCGAAGATTAGGGTGGGAAGAGTCTTCAAGAGGCCATTTACTCTGACACTCCCCCCCCTTCCTAAAAGCAAGACCAACCCCAATAAAATCATCCCAGCCAAGGCTTTGTCATGCTTGGCTTAAAAACCCTCTATGGATGGATATTCCACCTACTCCCTGGGTAACCCATTCTAGTGCTTCATCACCCTCCTAGTGAAACAATTTTACCTGATATCCAACCTAGACTTCCCGCACTGCAACGTGAGACCTTGCCATCCACCACCACTAAGAGCAGCTTAGTTCCATCCTGTCTAGAATCCCCCTTCAGACAGTTGAAGGCTTCTGTCAAATCCTCCCACGTTCTCTACTGTAGACTAAATAAACCCAGTTCCCTCAGACTCTCCTCATAAGTGATGTGTCCTAATCTTTTTTTGTTGCCCCCCTGCTGGACTCCCTCTACTATCATTCCATAATGTATTTATTGAAATGTATAATTCAAAATAACAAATTCTAAATTTTATTTATTTTAGGCTCAAAATTCGTTTCAGATCTGTGCTGTAATGGGGAGTTACTTGATGTAGTTAAGTTGGGGAGAAAGGTGTGTATGATGGGTTCTAATGTGCTATGAGTAAGATACAAACTAGTGGCATAAATGGCAGTCACCCCTTTTTAGGGGGCCCACTGACTGTTCTGCTCTGGGGCCCAGAAGTGCTGTCTGCGGGCCTGCGTGCAGTGTTCTCATGCTGGACCCCGGGGTCGAAGGAGTTGGTTGCAGATGGCAGCCATGATAATGAAGCTTGCTCCTTCTGGGTTTTGTCTTTGTCAGCCATTGTCCACTTTTTTTTTCTCTCTTTAAGGACCCCAAAAGGGAATGATGGATAGCATAGCTGGAAATACATGCTGACATATAAAACAAAATCATCACCTGTTTTATGGAGAACTAACAGGTTAACCCACTGTCTAAACAAGCTAAGTTCACCCAATGGTCATTCTAGGGCTAAGACCCCTTTTTCACAAAGCAAAAACACAGTCGGCAGAGGGGTGTAAATTAGACACATCAAAAGTGCAAATGAAGCCGGGATTTAACTATCCCGTGCTTCATTTGCATAATGGCAGCTGCCGCTTTTTTTCGAAACGGGGCTTTTTGGAAAAAAAAGGCAGTTTAGACGGGGCATTTTTGACAGAAATGCCCCATTTTGAAAGAACCTGTACTCATTTTTTGAGGGTTACAGGATCTTTCGAAACGGGGCATTTTTGTCGAAAGATCCCCGTCTTGTCTGCGTTGCTTTTCAAAAAAAAGCCATGGTCACCATTATGGAAATGAAGCACAGGAAATTCAAATCCTGGCTTCATTTGCAATTTCGCTATGTCTAATTTACATCCCTTTATCGAAAAAGGAATGTAGTTTAGACATACCCTGTATGTTTACTTCATAAGTGATGGGTGCCCAGGTGTCTTCTGTGCCACCCCGATATAGTCAAGCCAACCGGTGAAGTGCACCTCAAGATGAGGTTCTCTTCCTCTGATGTTTTTTCTCATCTAGTTAGTTCCCCACCCCCTTAAGTACTTACAGGCAGCCTTTTGGATTTAATTCAGACAGGTGGCAAGGAGGCCTATTGTGGATGAGACAGTACGTGACTTACAAAAGCAACTAGATAGCTAAACCTTTCTTGTCTTATACTATCCCTATACATCAAGAGTAGGCAGTACAGAGGCAGTTCATGAGGGTTAGCCCCTGGGGGGCTGCTGCCACTATATTTACCTACACAACCACAGGTGCTGTGCTCACAGTTCCTGTTGGTCACACATCACCAGTGCTGGCCAATGGGACTGGCAGGAAGTGGCGTGGACCAGGACACGGCTTCCCACAGTTCCTATTGGTTGGAAACGGTGATCTGCAGCCAATGGGAGCTGTGATCACCGGTACCTGTGGCCATGCAGGTAATTATAGTGGTGAGAGCCTGCTAGGAGTTAACCCTGGCAGACCAGATCTGGCTTGCAGGCTGGTATTTGCCCACCCCTGCTATACACACATTTCAAAATGATATTGATGATTAGTGTGACACCAGGTTTAATTTGAGACTACATATGACATTTGTGGTGAACTAGACTGTAAGCCCCAGACTCAGTAGATTTCTGTAAGCCCTCTGCACCTCCTTCCACTCTTTACAGAGTCCTTAAATTATATTTCAAGGCCTTTTGGTTGGATTAAGTCAATCTGTCTCCCTTTTGTACATTTTCCTACTAAAATTTGCTATAGTTTATTGTAATATTTTGGGCATATCTAGACTACAGTTTTTTCGAAAAAACTGGCCTTTAAAAAGAAACAAACAACAACTGTACCTGCATCTAGACTACCATCACGTTCTTTCGAAATTAATTCAAAAGAATGCGGTGGTTTTTTCGACGGCGGTAAACCTCTTTTTACAAGGAATAATGCCTTTTTTGAAAGAGATCTTTTGAAAAAAAGGCATGTGTGGACGCGGGGGAGCCAGTTCTATTGAAAAAAAGAGACTTCCAGGAAAAACCCTGGTGGACACTCTTTCTGCAGTAAGCACAGTTCCTGTCTCCAGCCAGGTCTTAAAGGCACAGGCACCCAGTTAAGCCACTGTGCCAGGAAGCCGGCTTCAGGACAGCACAGCTCACCCTGCCAAGATAGGTCTCCAACATGGCACAGCCAAAAGGCTCTGGAGGCCCCCTGGCGCTTTCAGGGAGCCGTCCCAGGGTTCCCAGGATCCACCCAGGGGGAACAAACACCGGGCACCTATGTGGTCAGGGGCTGAGACCCAGTCCCTGCTGGAGCTGTGGACTGAAGAGGAGTCACTCCAGGCCCTTCAGTCCCGACAAAGAAATGCTGATGTATATGGCAGGATGGCCGCTGCTTTGTCACAGAAGAGAGGCCACCACCCTCGCATCCTCGACCAAGTATGGGCAGAGGTCAAGGAGCTGCGTCAAGGCTATGCTCGGGCCCGTGATGCCAGCTCTTGCTCTGGGGCAGCACCTACATCCTGCCCGTACTACAGAGAGCTCCACCAGATCACAGGTGGTGGGGGAACACAGTCTCCAAGGCACCTCGTCAAGTCTGGAATGGAGACGCCTAGGCTACGTCTAGACTGGCATGATTTTCCGCAAATGCTTTTAACGGAAAAGTTTTTCCATTAAAAGCATTTGCGGAAAAGAGCGTCTAGATTGGCACGGACGCTTTTCCGCAAAAGCACTTTTTGCGGAAAAGCGTCCGTGCCAATCTAGATGCGCTTTTGCTCAAGAAAGCCCCGATCGCCATTTTAGCCATCAGGGCTTTTTTGCGCAAAACAAAACTGGGTTGTCTACACTGGCCCTCGTGAGCAAAAGCATTTGTGCAAGAGGGCTTTTGCCCGAACAGGAGCATCATTGTATTTGCACAAGAACACTGATGATCATACATTAGATCGTCAGTGTTCTTGCGCAAATTCAAGCGGCCAGTCTAGACAGCTGGCAAATTTTTGCGCAAAAGCAGGTGCTTTTGCGCAAAATCTTGCCAGTCTAGACACAGCCCTACAGTCACCCAGCTGGGGCACCAGGGGAATGAGGATGACCAGCTGGTCCAGGAGGAGGAGGAGGAGATCATCACCCTCAGCCTAGATCTGGTTCCCCAGGCCCAGGACACCTCCCAGGCATCCTCTGAGGCCGGGAAGGGAACATCAGGTGAGTGCTGTGAGGTTGGCACACGGACAGGGTGGGAGAGGCTGGTTCACAAGGGATGGGGCAAGATGTTCACTTGTAATGCTTGGCCTGGACAGTGTGCAGCTGTGTGTGTGTGTGTGGGGAGCAGGGCTGGGTAGGCTGCTGCAGGCCCCTCTCTTGCACCTGGCAACCCACTCTGGACGCACACTTCCCTGGCCTTGATTGTCCATAGGGTCGGGGGGTGGGGGTGGGGGAGAGAGGAATGCAGGATGGGCCCCATGGCACCTCAGGTTCCCTGTGAGGCCAGGGCTGCTGGGCAGGCCACACAGGGCGTGGGTCTTGGGACATCAGTGTCCCCTCTAATAAGGCTGTGTGTTCAGGGATGACTGACCACCTCTCCCTCTTGTCCTCCACAGCTGGAACAGCCGTCGATGATGGGCGAGCCACGCTAGCCTGGCTGGCCAGCTGAAGCCGAGGGAGCCACAGGCACTGGTGGACCCACCAGGAACTCATGAGCCAGCACCTGGAAGTAATATGGGATATGCATCACCCTTTCACCCAGGAGTTCCGCAAGGAGGCCGATTGGCGAGAGTGCATGGTGGGAGAGCTGGTGCGGCAGGGTGATAACGCCTGTGCCACGATTCGGGAGGTCATGGCCTATCCAGGTCCTGTCCTCATCGCCGCTTGCCCTGCTCCTCCTTCCTCCCTGCCCCAGCTGCAGTCCCCCCTCCTGCACAGCCCCCTGTTGTCCCAGGCACCACCCAGCCTTGAGCACGTAGAGGGCCCCAGACCCAAGGTGGCAGGTGCAGGTGCTCCCAGTCCTGAGCTCCCGTCCTAGTTCCCTGCCTCCCTCCAGCTTCTGACCCTCCCCCCCTCCCCTTCCGCTTCCCCCCTCCAGGTTTTAACGCCCCCCCCCTCCACCCCATTGTTGTAATAAGTTATGTTGAAAGTTAAAGTTAAAGCTCATTTATAAGAAAGTTAGAACAGAGTTTATTTTCAAGTAAAAACAAAGGTTTTTTTCAGTGCCAAAACAGCATGTGTCTTGATTTTCCAGGCAATGGAGAAAGGGTTAGGGTTATGTTGGGAACTGTATTGGTGGGGTGGGGGTGTGTGTGTGTGGGGGAGACACAAGCCCCCATTGGGGAGGCCCTGGGGAGAGTTACTGGGCTCCATCTGAGAACCTCTCCCTCAGTGCACCCCCAGCTGATGTGCCTGGTGGATGGCAGCTGTCTAGGGCTGCTCAAAAAAGCCTCCCCTCGTCACCACCCCCCTGCCTCCCACTTTGGAAGGAAGGCCTCCCCTTTGCTCTCCACCGGCTTGTGGAGGACACAACACGCGGCCGCCACCTTGGGGATGTTGCGCTCCCCCATCTCGAGGTGGGTCAGTAGGCACCTGAACCTCCCCTTTCGATGCCCAAAGGCACATTCAGTCTTAAACTGAGCCTGGTTTAGGTGTGCGTTAAGTTGTTCCTTGCTCAGGTCAAGGTGGCCAGTATAGGGCTTCATCAGCCACGGCATCAGTGGGTAGGCTGCATCACTCACAATGCAGGTCGGCATCTGGAGGTCCTCAAGAGCAAAGTCCCGCTGTGGGAAGAATGTTCCTGCCAGCAGCCTGCGGTACAGGCAAGAGTTATGAAATATGTGGGCATCATGTGTGCGGCCCGACCACCCAACACAAATGTCAGTAAATTGTCCCCAGTGGTCCACCAGGGCCTACAGGACCATCGAGAAGGAGCCCTTCCTATTAATAAACTGGGTGGCACAATGGGGCGATGCGCAGATTGGGATGTGTGTACCATCCACTGCTCCTCCGCAATTCGGGAATGCAAGGGCAGTGAATCCGGCCACGATGGGGTCCACGTCTCTGAGGCGGATAATCCTGTGCAGCACTACAGAGTTGGTGGCCATTACCACCTGCAGAAGGAGACATTAGAGACACACACACAAAACAGAGAATGAGAGGGGCCCTTAGTTCTTGGAAGGTGCCCGCCCCACTACTCTCTCTTTCCCTCCCTAAGCACCCAGGAGCCACTCCCCAGGAGGCGTCTCCCCCCCCAGCAGCAGGGATGGGTGAGGCCAGGATGCGCGCTCCCCCCGGTCCCACCCTTTTCCCCACTCCCCCAATCCCTCTACCTTTTCCCAACGGTCCATCTTTTCCAACTTGTCCCCCCAGGGACTGTCCCCTGAGAGTGCCTTACCTCCATCAAGATGGCCCTGACGGTGGATCTCCCCATGCCGAACTGGTGTCCCACTGAGCAGTAGCTGTTGGGGTTGGCGAGCTTCCACACAGCTATAGCTACTCTCTTTTGCAGAGGGATGGCGGGCTGCAAGTGGGTGTCCTACTGCTGCAGGGCAGGGGTGAGCCAGGTACACAGCTTGAGGAAGGAGGCCTTCTGCATGCAGAAGTTGCTGAGCCACTGCTGGTTGTCCCACAGCTCCAACACGAGGTGGTCCCACCAGTCAAAACTGGTGTCCAGCCTCCAAAATCTCCTCTCCAACATGAAGTTCAGGGCAAGGCCAATACTCCCAAATCCAGGGTGAGGCTCTGAAGGCCAAGGTCTGACTGGTGCTGGGCCAGGACTGTCCAGGTAGTGCATTGAAACTGCAGCAGAAGCTGCAGCAAAGCAGTGTGGGGCCATTGGATGCCCAGGGGCAGCTCTGGCTCCATGGCCAAAAATATAAAAATAATAATAATAAAAAATACCAAAAAAAGGTTGTGGTGTCCAAAAAAGGAAGCTGGTCAATCATAGCAGGCGCGGCACTACCTTTGCTGCCCTCAAAGAGGATTGCAAGCAGCAAGCCAGCTGCAGAAGCACAGGAACGGCTGTCCAGGAGGGTCCCTTTCAGCACGTGTCTCTGCAGCAAGGGACATACTGCAGCACCAGGAAGTAAATGCTGCCCCCATGTCCTGACAGAAGTGATTCTGGGTGCCCTTTCTGTCGACAGAGCATCCAGGCAGTCTGGATGCTCTCTTTTGAAAAAGTGATCGCTTTTTCAATCTGCATTTGTAGTCTGGATGCTCTCTTTCGAAAGAAGTTTTTTCAAAAAACTCTTTTGAAAAAGCTTCTTTCGAAAGAAGCGTGTAGTCTAGATGTACCCTTTACGAACTCTTACTTTCCAGTTGTGCTTCCAGTTATGGTAAATTTGTAGGCTCAGTTATTTCAACAGGTCATCCAATGCATTCATTGACCTGTGCAAGGTTATCCCCTAATGTATATTTTCCCCAATGTTTGGTCTTGTGCAGTTTTAGATTTTTTGGCAATGGGACATTCCTCACTACCCTGAGAGTCTATTCCATAGTTTGACAGTTCTTATTGTTAGCAAATCTTTCTTTATATTTAGCCCACGTTGTCCTGTTGTTCAGTTCATTAATCTTAGCTGCAGTCCATGGATAACCCATGGGGATTAATTAGAGAGGGTTGTTAAGAAACTGTTTCATCCACAAGAAGCTTATCTGCATAGAATGCTCAGAATGCTACAGAACCTTATCAAATATTTGATGAAGAGGAAAAAAAATCTTCTAAAAAACAGCAGAACATGATGAGGATAAATTTGGGAGAATCTGTCTTTCTCAGGATGAATTGACCCTTGAAAATAGATTACAGGCCTAGAATAGCCCTGTTCCTGGTTCAGCTTTGAAGAAGGGAATCTTGTGAATTGTAGTTCCCAGGGCCAATTTAAGTAATGCAGGGAAGGAAAATCAGAGTAGATATGTAGCTTTTTCCCTCAGAGCAAAGTGAGAAGGAGTAAGATTTGTGGGCTATTCCAATAAGGGTACGTCTATACAGCAACATTATTTCAAAATAATTAGCATTATTTCAAAATAACTTAGTCCATGTCTACACAGCAGGCAGTTATTTTGAAATAATGTTGAAGTACTGTTAGGCTGGAGGACTTCTTACTCTGAGTCCTGTAACCCTCATTGTACAAGGAGTAAGGGAAGTCAGAGGAAGAATGCTCTATTTCGAAATAAGTGCTATGTAGACGCTCCCAATATCAAATAAGCTATTTTGAAATCAGCTACACAATTGATGTAGCTCAATTTGCTTGGCTTATTTTGACTTAAGCCCTGCTGTGGAAACACAGCCTAAGTGCCCGGAAGGAGTCTGCATTTTGGCAGAACAAACTGAAGTGGCTTTGTGGCAACAGACAAGAAGAGCGGGGAGAATTGGTTGGACCCATCAGCCAGTTCTTTGTTCAGTTTGCATGGAGAAGGGAGAGTGGGAGCAAGTTGATGATCAGGAGATGTTGTTGTTGCATCCTGGAAAGAGCGAAGATTGCCACACCATTGAAGGAAAGCAGTGACCCAGGGAAAGGCATTAGGCGAAGGTTTGGACTTCAGATTTTGGGAGAAGGTTTATCTTGACAGGTGTGGGATTTTGCACTTCTCTCTCACTACTAAAGTTGGCTGAAAAATGCAAAACTAACATCACAAAACTGTGCAGCAGTTTGTGTTAAAAATGGTCCTGTTTTTTTTAAAAGTCTTGCAATGTTTTTAAATAAAAAAAATCTATAGCTGTTGACATGAAAAGGCAAAAAGAAAAGTAACAAGGCAGTCTGCAAAATATCTTCGATGCTTGTGTACAAATGAAAGGTGTATATGGAACAAGCAGGATGAACTGGAAGTCATGGTATATGGAAACATGACTTAATTGGCATCACAGAGACTTGGTGGGACAACTCCCATGATCGGAGCACCACACTGAGGAATATACATTGTTCCATAAGGATAGTTGTATGTTAAGAATGTATACACTTGTTCTAAGGTCCAAGGGGACTTGAGTGACAGATATACTGAAAGTCTCTGAGTGAAGATAATAAGGGAAAAGAACAGTAGTGATGTTATGGGGTGTGTGTGTGTGGGGGGTCTATTATGGATCAGCAAATCAGGAAGAGGAGGTGGATAAATCATTCTAAGCAAGTAACAAGATTAGCTTACTCACATGGGCTGTATTAATGGGGGATTTTAACTTCCCTGGTATCTGTTGGAAGACTGTTGCAGCAAGACATAATATGAAGGGTTACGTGTGCCCCCAAACACCATGGGTGGGAGGGGCTGGCCAGCGGCCAGCAGCCAACAGGGAGACTGTGTGGGGGTGTGAGTGTGTGCCCCCACACTTACCAGCAGCAGTTGGGGCGGGGGGAAGAAGTGGAGTAAGGTAGCCTCACTGCCGTGCTCCACATTCCTAGAAGCCAAATCACCATCTTGTAAGAGAGCTTGAATTCTAATAGGAAAATTAATGTCAAAGCAGGTTTATAACATTTAACTAGCACTGTTTACCACTCCCATGAGTTGTACCAATTTTTACCTGCTATCCAGTGGCATTCAAAAGCATGAGATTCGTTCATCATCTTGTCCCGATTAGTATGCGTGAGAAGCAAAGACATCATGAGCAATGGAAGTGTGGCCCAGACTCATCCCTAATGTAACACCAAATGAAGTCATTGGAGTTACATCAGGAATACATCTGCTCACAGCTTTTGTCAAGGAATATTGAACAACTTAGCTGAATGATCACTACCATGAGTGATCACTAATACTGAATCCAGTGTATCTGGTTGTGCATGGCACAGCTTTATCTTTGAGCAGATTTCTGTTTGACATTGTTAGCCAGAGTCCATGATCCTCTTATTTTTCCATTTGCTGTAGATATTAGTATTCTGCAAACATACACAACTTGATTTTTTTACTGCAACATGAAGATGAAAATTACTTTTCCAAATAGATTGATTGTGGCTCCTCAGAGAGACAAAGTGGATGAGAAAAAATTGCTGAAGTCATATGTTACAAATTGCTTACTTCCTGTTTATAGAAGCCTCCAATTTAAAGCTTAGCAGAGAAAAATTATTTATATATACACATGATCGTGTACATTCAATCCTTGCTTTGATTGTATTTGGAGAGAAAATTAAAATTTAATGCAATATTACTTATCAACTACAGTGATTGAACGACTTGTGTTTTTTTTAGTTACTAATCTTCCTTCTCCAAATATATTGGAGTGATAATAGAGGAAATGTATTTGATGTCATAGTATTTTCACTGACTATTCAATTGAATAAGAAGGAAATAAAGGAGGAAAAGCATAAACCTGATGTGAGGGGGAAGAGGTGGTGGAGTGAATCCCCAGTGCCAGAGAGCTGTGATGAAAAAGCACAGAAAATAATGACAGGAAGGGAAGACCACTATAGAAAGAATTTTTTTTTAAAAGAGGGTGTGATGTTGGGTTTAGTAAGACTTATCTTTTATTAATTAAAAGGTTTTTTAAAGAGTGAAGCTGTGAACATTTCTTGTAAGATCTTCCGGTGATCATCATTGGCTGCGTCTAGACTGGCAAGTTTTTCCGCAAAAGCAGCTGCTTTTGCGGAAAAACTTGCCAGCTGTCTACACTGGCCACTTGAATTTGCGCAAGAACACTGACGATCTAATGTATGATCGTCAGTGTTCTTGCGCAAATACAATGAGTCTCCCGTTCGGGAAAAAGCCCTCTTGCGCAAATGCTTTTGCGCAAGAGGGCCAGTGTAGACAACTGAGAACCATTTTGCGCAAAAAAGCCCTGATGGCGAAAATGGCGATCGGGGCTTTCTTACGCAAAACCGCGTCTAGATTGGCACGGACGCTTTTCTGCAAAAAGTGCTTTTGCGGAAAAGCGTCCGTGCCAATCTAGACGCTCTTTTCCGCAAATGCTTTTAACGGAAAAACTTTTCCGTTAAAAGCATTTGCGGAAAATCATGCCAGTCTAGACGTAGCCAAAGAGTCTAACAGGTTCCTGTTAATCAAAATTATAGGCAGTTAGATCTTGGAAACACAATATATTTTTTGATCTTGTGCAGTGCCTAAAGTTATTGCCATCAACACAGTCATTACATTTCCTTTGCACTCTGAGTGGGAGGCTACTGGCAGCTTCCTCACTCTTTGCATAATATATTGGTTCTGTGATGGTTTCTTTTTCTCAGAATGAGGTTACCCCTGTCTGTATAGTGTCTTGTAAAAGCCTTCTGTGTAAAGAGAATGCTTATTCTGTATGGAAAGGAAAATTCAAGGCAGTCACAGAAAAATATCTCAGGCATTGCTTGGGGGGTTACAAAAGGGTCCTGTGATAGAGATGGCAATTTCTTGCATCATCCATATTGAGTTAAGAATAAGTACCTAGGGGCTATGTCTACACTGGCGGCTTCTTGCGCAAGAACATCTTGTGCAAGGGTTCTTGTACAAGAGGTCTTGTGCAAGAAAACGTCCACACTGCCATGTGTGAGCTGTGCTTTTGCGCAAGAGCGCCCATGGCAGTGTGGACGCTTTCTTGCGCACGAAAGCTCTAATGGCCATTTTACCATAGGGCTTTCTTGCACAAGAAATCCCCACCGAGCATCCACACTGCCCTTTTGTGCAAGAGGGCTTACACCTGTTGAAAAAGAGCATAGCTCTTGCGCAAGAAGCCCTCTCTTACCACACCGTACTGTAAATTTCCTTGCGCAAGAGTGGGAGGGCAGTGTGGACGCTCTGTGGATTCTTGCGCAAGAACGGCCTTACTTGCACAAGAAGCTGCGAGTGTAGACATAGCCTAGGAGTTCATTGTATTAAGAATGTAAATGTTTATGCATGGCATGTAACTTCTTGAAGGAAGAGACATGGCTAATGTAACCCCTGGCAGGCCTGCCAAAGGAGGGGACAAAAGGGGCAATTGCCCCAGAGCCCAGTGATTCCAAGGGCAGTACTAGCGGCCAGAGCCTGGGCCCTTTAAATTGCTGCTGGAGGGCTGGGCCATGTGCTTTGGGCCATGCTAAAGGCGGGGGAGGGGCATGCCATGTTCTCGGCAGCACTGAGGACCAGCTGCCTTTGGCCCCACCCCTTCTTCCCTTGGCCCCGCACCTTGTGGGAGCATGGAGCTGGTCCCCCCTCTCCTGCCCAGGGGCCTGTGGAGGCTCTTGGTTTCTCTGACCCTTGGTAGGTGTTATGATCTTCAAAAGATTCTTTGAAACAAGGTGCTAGACCAGTGGTTCTCAAACTTTTTGGTCTGTGGCCCCACCTGCTCAATGCAAACATCCCACAGACCACAAGCCAACCACCCATAATGACAAAATGGGTGCAGCAGGGGGTGGGGCCAGGGCCGCATTAAGGGGGGGGGCTAGCCAGGCAGCTGCCCGGGGCACCAACCTATGGGGGGGCACCTGATGGCAGCTGTAAGGGGCGCCGTGTGCCCGGGGCTGGGGGCTGTGCGGCGCCCCTTAGAGCTGCCATCAGGCACCATGCGCCCGATTGCAGCTGTAAGGTGCACAGCATGCCGGGGGGCGGGGCCACGCATGCGCTGTGCGCCTGGGGTGGAGCTGCGCATGTGTCGCACACCCACTGCCCGGAGCGCAGGAATGGCTCAAGCCGGCCCTGGGTGGGGCATGAGATCTGGGTGGGAGGGAGGATGCAAAAGCAGGCTGGGGGTGGAGGTCTGGGCGGGAAGGGTGTATGTGAGGGAGAGGGGGATAAGGGTCTGGGCATGAAGAGTATGGGGAGCATTTACTTTGCTCTGTGCCTCCCACCACACCTTGGCAGTGCCCCCTGCTGCTCCCATTGGCTGGGATTCCAGCCAATGGGAGTAGCGGGGAAAGCCTCTAGGAAAGTGGTTTCCTGCACTGCTGTTCCCGCAGCTTGGGGGAGGGAAACTGTAGCATGTGGAACCACTTCTTTTCCCTGTGAGCCAGATATGGCCCACAAGGCTCAGGACTCCTTCCCCCCGGCAGTGGGAAGCTAGTGCTGGTGCTCTGAGCTCACCAGCACACTCTCCACTCTGTGTGTGTGCGCTCACTCACGGCCCACCTGCAGGATGGTCTGGCCCATACTTTGAAAACCACTGCATTACAACGACCTTGTGTTGTGAGGTGTTTTTTTTCCCCTTGGGCAAAACCTATGCAATTTGTAGTAGCATGTTAGTGAGACTTTTTTTTCTTTGTTTAATCCACAAACATACATTGTTGTGAAGCAAATCCAAGAAAGTTTTGCTGTTATTTTTGCTTATCTCAGAAGGGATCGATGCATTGTAATGAGTCAGTTAGCTTGTTGTATGAAACAGGAACTGCTACCGGTATTATAAGCCCTCTGGTACATTACACTGATATTATACCTTCTTTGGCTCCAGTGGTAGGTGTCCTTGCTCTTTGGGTAGAGAAGTACCTGAGTTCTATCCTGCTTGCTGCTGAAAATTTCTGAATCACCATGTTGTATAGTATAGCACAAAATGTGAAGTGCTAACCCATCTAGGATTTTATACTGAACCTATCATCTTAGCAGCTGATTGCAAATAACCTATGTTAGGAGCCTTCACAGAGTCCTTGCTTCCTACAGCCTTGTTACAACTCTTTAAATTCTGCAGACTAATTATGCACAATAGTTTTATAGTGTGTGTTTTTTTTAATATGATCAGTGACTTGTTTTCCAAAAGGAAGATAAAATGTGCAGGTTATTTTGAAACATTTAAAATAAAAGTAGCAAATATTCCTCCATGTGAAGAATTGAAGACTCAGTCTAAGTAGAGCCAGAGCTCTTGAAATATTCAGTTATAATAACATGGAGCATGTGAAATTGAAGGAGCATCCTCCTTTGGGTGTGGATGTGGATGGAAGTTCTAAGACTACATGAAGAAATTAGACACTTTAGCAGGGTAGAAAGGAAGTTCCAGGCTTCAATTTTTTTATGGCAGTGGTAGATGTGTTCTGCAAGAGCTACTGACTGAACGTGATGCTAATGGCTATGTGGTAGCTGGGAACTGCCAGATAATCGGCATTTCACACATTTGTCTTTGGTCCTTGTCAATATGCTCTCACTTATCATTGTTGCTATTTTGACAAAGTTGGTTTCCATGACTGGCCAATTAATCTGATCTAGTATTGTACTTTGTGTTTGTTTCCTACCTTGGGCGCTTTATGAAAAATACAAAAAATCACTTCATCTTTCAACACAATATGGAAATAGACACTATTTAGTCGGATTTTCAAATAATAAAAAGGGAATATGGAGAGGGACACATACTTGCCATATAACTGAAAATTCATCCCTGGCATAACTCCATTGAGGACATCTGTGAGACCTGGGATGAATGTGTGCCAATTTAATTTTGTACCACCTTTCATGTGCCTTTACCTAGGGTTAATTTTTGTGTGGCTATAGAGGGTTTCATATTGTGTTAGCACAGTTTTCTTATAACATGCTCCCTGCAGTGTTTTTTTCCAAATAAGTATTGTACTTTGATCTCTTTTGACTCAACTTTTTGAAAGTTGACGGTTCCTTTAAGAACCTAACTGGATGGTCTAAAAACTCTGTTTGCTGAATTGGTTCAAAACATATTAATGTTCCTGGTAGCTTATTTCCAAGGGGGGAAAGATTTTGGTTGTAATTCTTGGGCAGAATCTCGCTGTTTGTTTGAATTTAATCCTGACTGACTCTACTCCCACTCCCCTGCGTGACTTGCCTCAGAATCAAAAATTCAATGCCCAGCTCTGCAGCTGGTGTATACAGGCACAGCTCTGTTGAAGTCAGTGGAGCTATACTGATTACATCAGCTGCATAGCTGGCCATTGCAAACAAACAGGTGAAACTGAGAGTTGAAGTTTGCTGTTTCCAGAAATTGGTTTGCTAATTCCTAGTTCAGAGCGGTGTGCTTGAACTGCATCTTGCCTCTGGGGGGAAAAGTAAAGGGGCTCCACCATCAGCACTGTCAAGATTTGTTGGAGCTAATACCAGCTATATCAGCAATGAAAATGCTAGCGGGTGGCTAGATGCTTTCCATCCAGCAGTGATAGGCTACGACAGCTTGTGCAGTCTTATGTAAACAGACCTGACAATTAGAATGTGCTTATTTGATATAGTCACAGGAGATGTGCTGTACTGCACTGGCTTTCTGAGCTCTGAAACAACTATTTCTCTTAGCAGATATTTTCTCAGACATGCATCTCTTAAAATTTGGAAGGATTAAATAGTAATTTTAAGGCAGGGAATTTTTCTCCTGTTTGTCCAACAATTTGATTACAGCGGGGAGTTTGCCTGGTTTTTGTTTTTACACTTAAGAATTGATTTTCTCAACTGTATGTTTCTCTTCTTATTTCGAGAAATAGATGGGCTAATGAGTTCAGACTGAGCAGTTTTGAAAACCTGCCTTTGTTTGTTTGTTTGCTTACTCAGAGACCAGCAACACTTAGTCTTGCAAAGAAGATGAGTTGAGCTCAACTTTGGGCAAAAAGTGGTGAGTAAAATTCTCAGGTAGCCACGAATAGACACTATTATATTGCAGTAGTACCTAGAAATTCCTATTCAGATGGTACACTGGGGCCCATTATGGTAGGCAGACACACTGCAATACAGCTCCTGCCCCGAACAATTTACAATCTTAGACAAGACATGAGGCAGCAAGGGAATCATGGACACAGCAAGATGAAGTGGCTTGTCACAAGTCAATTAGTAGTTTTGGGACAGAGCTGGGAATAGACCCTAGTCCACACAGTCCAGTATCTTATCCATGGATTCTCTGACTTAATGAGTTAGGTGCGGTTATGGGCTGGGAATGTAGGTGGTCTGACCTAGCAATTGGAGCAGGAGTCAGGTCAAGGGGGTGGAGCAGGCATCCAAGGTGGGGAACAAAGCCAAGGATCAGTATCTGAGTCATTAGCTAATTACCAGAGCCCGGTATGGAGCCAGAGTCAGAACCAGGAATCGAAGCTGAGGGTCAGAGTTGAGCTCAGATACCAAATGCCAGAGTTAAGTGTCCAGCTGTAGTTAAGGTCAGAAATCAGAGCCTGGGGATGGAGCCAGGACTGGTCACTGAGGATTAAAGGCAAGGTGGAAGTGCTGTAGGAAAGACAAGGATTATGCACAGAGCAGGAGCACAGTGGGAAGAGGGGCAAAAGTAGAGGGGATGTAGGAGTGGACCAGGACTCAGGAACAAGGTTGGGTGCAAGAAGTAGAGTCCAATGTAGCCACAATAGGAAATCACTTTTGTTGTTCAAACAAACTTCCTCTTCTTCCTCCTGGTTTAAAGAGCATAGTTGAGTCAGTCATGAAGAGAGGCATGCCTCCTATCAGAGCTCCTTTGGGTGGTATCTTGCCTGGGACCAGGGTTTCCCAAACTTTTTCCCTACAGGGTCCTGGAAATTTGGTGGAGCCCTTAAAATATCATGATTTGTAATTCAGTAGGTACCCAAATAGACATTGTTTTGGAATTCTAATTTTATTTTTTATGTATTTCTCATTTTCAAGAAAACTATCAGAAAAAATAATAACTTCTAAACTAGTATTCTAAAAGAGAGGCCTGCAAGTCACATAAGTGCTGTACAGAGTCACTACAAATATCTTCATTGAGAATGGAATTGCTTTCAGTCAAAAGTCATTCAGTGTAGGAAAGCAGTCAAAATTATTTTCTTGTACAGACGATGCCCACAATTCCAGTTTCCCCAATAGTAACAAAATTTTATCTTTTACTGTGAAAATGTTCACATTTCTTCCTTGCAGCAACGAATTAACTTCATTCAGCTTGGTGAATATATCTGCAAGGTATGCGAATCTCAGCAGCCACGAGTAATTTGTCAAACAACCAGACAGTCGATATTTGTGATCTACAAAGTAATTCTTTGACAGTGCTTCTCCAGCGAGTGCAATACGGTTGCTCATTTTGTAGGATGCTTCTGTTGAGTTTTTGTTGTCCGTTTTAGCAATTTTCATCACTGAAAGTTTACTATTTGAAAGTGAGTCAAGCTTTTGCTTGAAAAAAATGATGCCTTTATCTTTGTGTTTAGAATGATTTGTTTCTAAATGCCTTCATGGTTTAGGAGGTATCAGAACTATTGGAAAGTACTTTGTTGCACACCATGCACTGCACATCAGGAGTATCTTTATTTCCAATGCAAGTAAATCCAGAAGACAAATAACTCTCATCATACTTGTTGTGTTTCTTGTTGCCTGATATCAGTGGCTCTCGGAGCACTATTTTGTACAAAATAAAGAGGCGGCAGGAGGAAGTTGTAGTTGCTGAGATGAGACATAGTTGGGGCCTGAAGGAGGGCTTTGAGAATTTGCTTAAAAGGGACTGGACAGATTCTGGAAATAATGTGTAGGAAAAAACAGCCAGATTAGGTGACCATCTTGATGTGACAGGAGAGTTGAAAATTAAACCAAGTTGTGAGTCAAGGAGAATGGTGGGATTGTCAGCAGTGGCCCAAAGTCCTCAGTTTTGGACACACAAGAGCAATGGTTGTTATTAGGAATAATCACACCCATATGCATACCAAAGAACAGAGATTGCACCTTTTTTGAAGGTCAGAAGAATGTAGTTCATTTTGTGAACCAATTTGCAGGCACCTATGTGCACTGTACTCTAAATACCTGATCTATGCAAACAGATGATCCGAGGTATGTTTGTGGTTAGCAATGATTCTAACTGGCCATGTCTGTGTATACAGGAGCCTTAGTAATGGTCACCACACGTGGCTTAATTGTACAATTAGGAGCATACAGATGAATGCTTGTAAATTAAATACTGATCTTGAAAATATGGACTTTAAAATCTACATTAAAAACAGGGAATACTTGATATGGTTTTCTGTGAGCTGGCTATCTATATACGTTGGAAATCACAGTTTGAAATTTAAAAGCAACTTTTATAGATGGCTTCATAATTCTCCAGTACGAAGTACACTCTCTTCTAACCTGGGAATTCATGCATATGCATTACTCTATAGCTGATTAAGTCGTCATCTGCCCACTTTTCTTCTCTGCCTTATTATTTGCAATTGCAGTAGATCTTGTCTATTATGATTCCAAGAGTCAGGATAACTTGTGCTCAACAAAATTGCCAACATATTACTTTTTTTAATCTTTGCCACTTACTACAATTTAGGCAGATCATTTTCACCTAGAAGAAATTTTCAGTGTTGCAATTTTTGTATTTTACTAGCTTCTTGCAACACATGAACTTAGAGAGCAACAGTTTTTTGAGGAGAGAATTAGGAAGTTTATAAGAGCAATGTCATGCCTATGAGTGCAACTATTACATTAGCACAATAAAAGTTTGAAAATACTTGAAAGGAGGAAAAATACACTGCATTCATGGTGATTCTGATATCATAACAGAATGGGTTTTATTGTGAAAGTGACACTTAACATTAAAGAAAGTTTTTCAAGGGGATTATCTCAATTACAAACTGAGAAGGTTTTTTGGATGACCATTTATTCCATTCCACATTTGTTCTTATGCCATGCTATTCACCAGAGTATCTGAGCACTATCTAATAGTGCATTAAGAGACATGATTAACATCGGTCACATCCCTTCTCTTCCTAGGGCAGTGGTTCTTAAACTTTTTGGCCCATGGCCCACCACGCACAATGCAGACATTTCTGTGGACCACCAGCCAACCACCAATGATGACAAAATAGGTGCAGGAGGGCATGGATATGCGGGGTCTGGGTGGGAGATTGGGTGCAGGAGCAGGCTGAAGGTGGGTGGGCCTTGTTAGGAGGAAGGATGCAGGAGTGGGCTGAGCCAATGGGAGCAGTGGGGAAAGCCTACCAGGCGAGCAGTTTCCTATGCTGCTATCCCCCCACCCACTTCCTTCCCCTCTGAGGTTTGCTCCTCCCTCCCCGCTGCATAGCAGAAGGTTGGTGCTGGCATGCCAACCTAGCACAGGGAGAGGGTGAGTCCCGAGCCCGTGGTCTACCTGCAAGACGGTCATGGACTAGGAATATGCAGTGGAATGTCTTCTATTTGTATGACATCTTTCTTTATTTTTAAAAATAATGTTGCTATGTATTTGTGTTTTGCCTTGTACTTTGAATGGTAGGTGGTGAGGTTTGTGATGGTCCTTAGCTCATGGAGAAGTTCACTGAACACTCTTGGACTGGCCCCAGAGAAAATTCTGCCACCTTCAGTGAAGAATACTGTGTAATGAGCCACCAGACAGCCTAGCCGACATTTAAGCCTTCAAACAGATAGATGTAAATTGGACATAGACCTTGTGTTGTCCCTCTGCATAGGGGGTACATTTCACCTATTGGCCTGCTTCTTGATTAGTAAGAGATCTTTATTCCATTTTACCAGTGTAAAGAAGCTGTGATGGGGTATTTGCCTCACATAGGGAAAACAGGTTAAATGAGGCCAATTACCTTGATAGGTTGCACCTGGGGAAGAGCCAGCACTTGAAAGGTTGATTGAAGATGGAGCCCAGCTGAGAAGGAATAGGTGGGGTTAGCATAAAGCTGGAAGTTGGCAGTAGAAAGGGGCTGTAAGAGAAGTAGCATGCAGTCACTCTATGAGAGGAGAGAGCTTGGGCTGATAAACCCAGAGACGGGGGAAGGCCAGCAGATAAGATCCTTGAAGTAAGAAGGAGTCCAGGTGAAACAGAATCTTGGTACAGCCAGACAATAGTGGCTGGATGCGGGGTACCTGGGCTGGAACCTGGAGTAATGGTTGGGCTTGGGTTCCCATAACAGCCACTAGAAAAGGGGATAGATAGAACAATGGAGCTGAAGACTGCTTGGGACAGATGGGTAATGGGACTTTGATACCCTGGAACTGGAGGGCTGAGTCATGAACAAACAGCTCCTCAGAGCTAGAGGAGCCATGGTGCAAAGAAAGGGTTGTTGGATATAGAAGGAGCTAATCACCTAAGCAGCATCCACGAGGAGGTACCTGAGCAGTGAGTGAACCCCATTACAGCAGCCTTAAAACATACGTGTAATTTACACCCACATAAAGCCTGCTCTTTGTTACTGGAGTGATGGAAAGGCACCTTTGTGTAAATTAGAATCAGGTGAATTAGAAATAAGGTGGAACTGAAATATAAGTTACTCACTAATGATGCCAGGTGTTCATATGCCCACTAAAGAAGTAATTGATTATCCAGCATTTTTTGAGGAAGAAGGGCTCTTGCGCAAAAGAGGATTTTTGCACAAAAAGGTGCTGTCTGCACAGCGCTTTTTTGCGCAAAAACCTCTTCCGCAAAAAGGATTGGAAGAGGAAAATGCAAATGAGTGCCACATATGCAAATGAGCACTCCATTTACATTTCCCCTTCCAGAAAAAGCTTGTAGTGTAGCCGTAGCTTAAGGGATAAATAGGATAGCGCAAAATAGGATAGAACACTGAGAGCCAAGACTGGTAGCTGTAAAACTTTAAGGGACCACGGGAAACGTGGCCACACCCATGATAAGTGTTCATCTGGCTAAATAAATCATGCCAGACCACGGATGTTGCCTGACCAGAGAGTGCCAGATTAGAGAGGTTCAACCTGTATAAATGGTGATATAAAAGGCAGACTGGAGTGAGACAGAAGAGCAAGAGAGTGAAAGCAGGAGAAGATGGTGACAGAATGGAGAAGAGGGCTGAAGTGGAGCAGAGCAAAGATTAAAATCAGATAATGCAGAACAGTGAACACAGAGAGCGCTGAAGACAACAGAATGGAATAACTTCCAGTTACAATTATAATATCAGAGTACAGTGCAAGTTAGACTATAGTATGGGTGTGTGTGTTAATAAAAATAACATTGTTATTAATTGCAACTTACCTATGTAAAATGGATAGTACATTTAAAACCTGCTGTTAGTAATCGATAAGCATACTGGCTATCTGTTACAGAGCACAGCACTTAAGTAATTAAGTTGTATATTAGTGCGGTTTAAGTGCTCTTGGTTTAACTTGCATTTAGGGATTTATATTTGCGATTTATTTAGGATTTTTAGATGAAACTGTATTAGGGATTATTAGTTACATCACTAAAGATACTTTTGTTCTGGAAAGAACATTGCCTTTGTAAATCACTTTATCGAAGGGTTTTATCCATGTCCTACAAGTATTTCCTTGACTACTCTGAAGACCCATACTGCAGGAAGAGCAGATTAAGGGGGAGATGGGCAGGCTTTTCTACAGGTGCTCCAAAGCCTACATTTTTGTTAAGATCCCTTGGTGTAAAGTTCTTGAAGCTGGAGCAGGGGTTCCTATGGGTAAAACCTCCCACTTTAGGGTTAGGGTTCCTATGGCTAGGATACTTGGGTGTAGGGGTAAGTTCCTCTGCTTAAGGCATTTGTCTAAGATTGGGATCCCTATGGTAGGGCTCTACCCTGTGGGGTTGGGGTACTTGTGGATAAGGCATTTAACTGTAGAATTAGGGTTTGTATGGATAGTGCTTCTCATTCCCATGCTAGGTAAGGGTTCCTGTGTTTGGGGTACTTGGACCTAGACTTAAGGATCCTATGGGTTGGGCACCTGGGTCTAGGGTTAGCAGGACCATTCCTAGCAGGGTGTGGGGCCCAGGACAACCCCCAGATTCCACTCCATCCCTTCCCCCAAACTCCCACCCCACTTTTTCCCACCCCTGCTCCACCATCAAATGTATCTGTTTCTCCCCTCCCCATACCATTGCTGCCTCCTCCAGGAGCAGAGTGGAATCAGTAGCACTCCTGGGCAGCACTGAGGCTGGCAGGACTCGAGTCCTCCTTGGGTGGGGTAGACCAGGACCATTAGCACTGGCACCAGCCCCCACACTACCGAGGCCCCAGGTCTGCCGAGGTGGTGCAGAGTGGGGCTGTTTGCACTGCTGCTGGCCCCCTTACTGCCCAGGCCCTACGTCCCCATGAGGTGGGGCGGAGCAGGCCAGGTTGCTCTGCTACTCCCCCTCCCCCATGCTTCATGTCCCCCAGAAACAGGATGGAGTAAAACAAAATTGGGCCTGTTGCTCTGCCATTGGTCTCTGTGCTGGAGGCCCCACATCCTTGTGACTCATAGGACCCCACCCCCCAAAGCGTGGGGTCTGGAGCAGCTGCCCAACCCGTCCTACGGATGGGATTGCTCTGAGCGTTAGTGTTCTAATGGGTAAGGGCTCTCTGCCCTAAGATTCAGTTTCCTATGGGTATAGCACTTTGGTCTAGGATTAAGACATCTATGGATGGAGTTCCACTCAGTAGGGCGGTCTGCGTTTAAGGTTCCTATGAGAAGGACTCCCTGACCTAGAGTTAGGGTTGCTATTGCTAGAAGGTTCCCAGGTATTTGTTGAAGGGACTGCTGATCAATCAGGTGTGATCTGTCGGCAGATAGAGTTGTTTGCAGTCATCACTCTCAGGAGCTGATCAGCCCTGAATGAAGGGAAATCACTCCTCGCTTCTTTGCAAGAAAGTCTGTATTTCTCAGCCCTGAATGGACTGCAGTCTCTCAAAATGTTTTCTTACTGTTAACGTTTAGGTCTGCTGGAGCTGGGTGAGATTGTTAAGCAATCACTGCTAACTTATTTGAAATAAAAAATCCAAGTGAACTGGTGAGTCCTAAGTGGACAGCAAACATGTATAAACTCTTTCCAATCAACCATCTCTCCCAGCTGATCAGCCCTGGTGGAGGAGGCAGTCACTCTTCACTTGCTGGCAATCTGCAAACTCCATGAACTGACCAGCCCCAAATAGTGTGCAGAGACTCCTAATTTGTTTGCAACAACAATGTCCACAAATGGATCTGCCCTTATTAGACAGCAAACACTCCTAAATTGCTCGCTAACAATTCCCACTTAGGCTATGTCTACAGTGGCAGCTTCTTGCTCAAGAACTCTTTTGCGGAAGAGTTCTTGTGCAAAAACTCTTCCACAAGAGAGTGTCTACACTGGCATGTGGTTTTGTGCAAGAGCGTCCATGGCAGTGTAGACACTCTCTTCCACAAGAAAGCTCTGATGGCCATTTTAACCATAGGGGCTTCTTGCTCAAGAAATTCATGTTGCCTGTCTATACTGCCCTCTTCTGGAAGAGCTCTTGCACAAGAAGGCTTATTCCTCATGGGGAGAGGAATAACTCTTCCGGAAGAAGCCCTGTTTTACAAGGCTATACTGTAAATTTACTGTAAATTTACTCGTGCAGTGTAGACAGCCAGCAAGTTTTTGCAGAAGAACGGCTGTTTGCCGCAAGAAGCTGCCAGTGTAGACGTAGCTGTTCAATCCTGAATGGTCAGCAGTCACTCATGTCTTGTTGCAATCAATAATCCCCTCAAAATTTTGAGGGGTGGTTCCTACTATTTTGCAACCAAAAGGCTCCATAAACTGATGAGTCTGGAATGACACCTAACTTGTTTCCAGTGAAACTGCTAAGGTTCCAGGGCTGATCTGGTCATGTGGATTCATGACATGATGAGCCCTGGAACCTTAGCAGTCACTCTTCACTTAACTTTTTTTTTTTTTTTTAAGAGGATCTGTGATACCTCCTGAATGGTGAGAAATCACTCATAATTTATATGCCCTCAGCAATGCCTTTGAAATCACCAGACATGAGTGCACAGCAGCAACACCTTACTTGTTTGCAATGATGAATCTGTGTGAAGTGATCAGCTCTGAGTGGTCAACTGTTATTTCTTGTTTGTCATCAAGAACTGGTTAGCAGTTAATTGTGAATTCCCTCACCTAACTAGTTTGCACTGAAGAATCTCTGCACTGTGATTAGCAGACAGATCAGCATTCACTTCTAAGTTCTTTGCAATGAAAAAGTTCCGCAAACTGATCCACCCTGAATGGTCAATCACTCCTCACTTGTTTGGGGGTTAAGAATCTCTATTAACTGATCAACCCTGGATGGTCATCAGTGACTCATCATGTGTTTGCATTGAAGAAGCGCAGTGAAGTGATCAGCCTGGAGTGGCCAGCCATTCCTCAGAACAGGTTTGCAATGGCAAATCTATGTGACATTATCTGTCATTCCTTACTGATTTGTTATCAAGAATAGCTGGGAACTGATCCACTGAAAGGAAAAGAGTCAGTCTTATTTGCAATGAAGAAGGTCCACAAACTGTTCAGCCTTCAGTGGCCAGCAGTCACGTCTAGCTTGTTGGATATTAACCAATTCTTCATCTAAACTAAGCTCTCAAGGTGCTTGATGGAAGGCCAGAAGGGCAGACAGTATGTTCTTGAGGCCTGATGATCTGCCTGAAATTCTGGGACGATAGAGAACTGTGCCAGCCTTAGGCTGTGGGATTGAGTGGGGCCCAGTAGATTGAGGTGAAGATGCCACATTTTAGATGAGGCTCAGGCAGATGAGCCCAGTTACGGCTGATGATTGGACAGAGGTGAGAACATTTGCAGTAGCGGAGACCTGCTTCCTGTGATAAGGGACGTGTTTCCCAGAGTTGCTGGATTAAGGTTCAAATATAGTATGGTACAGATGAACCCCCAGGGCCAAATTTACTAGGAGCTTGTGGATGCTTTGTCCCGTTCCAGAACATGTTTTTAAACTAAACAACTCCAACCGCTTCCATAAATGGGTAATGCAACCAGCCAATTCCTTGTAAAAACATTGTCAAGGAGCACTCTATAGGCAGGTTACCAGTAAAGATGACTAATTACAGCATTCAACACCGTTTTCGTGTGTTAACGTGAGAGAGAAGGTGCTAAGAGAACTGTAATTAAAACTAGGCAATGTAACTTTAGCACTCGTGTGATGAAGGCAGTGCCTGTTCTGTTTCTATAATGCAATAAACTGAGGTGCTGAAATAGCTTCCCAGAGATCACATAGCGACTCACTGGCAGAACTTGGAACAGAAAGCAGGAATCTTCACTCTGAATGCCAAAGTCAGAATACTCCACTCTGACTCTAGTTGGCCGTGGCCCCTCTCCGTTGGATTTCTCCCTCTCCAATAACAGCACATTCTGGAGCTAGCACTAGTGTGGTGCACATATGTTCAGGTCCTTACTCCCACATTTTTTAGCTCGGTAGAGGCAGGCAGATTTTCAGGGGGAGTATACTGAATTTGTTGTGCTGAAAAAAACTCCACCCCTCCATTAGTCATCTTTTCTGCCTGCGTAGTGAACCTCCTCATGATTAAGGAGCCAACAAACGTTGTAAGAAGCTTTCAAAGGGTCACTTTTAAGAAAGTAATTCATGCTAACCTATTTACAGGAAGCAACTGCAGGGACTATATTTAGGGGGTCTGGCGAGGCTCAGTAGAGAATAAGTTGTTAAGGAAATACATGCCAAGATGACTCAAAGCTTACCTTCGCACTGTCCCGGTTCTGTGGCTGCTCGGCGCAGACCAGTTCTGAAGCCTTTTAGAGCAGCCTTAAGGCTGCTCTAACTTACAGCAAATGCAACAACCTGAAAATGTGCAGACCACAATCAGTGTAGTATAAAGGCAGCTGAGAACTGCAAGATCCCTTTCCTCTGTTAGACCAGCAACCATACATCACAAGCCAGAGGTTCTCAACTGTGAGTTGGCACCCCAAAGTGGGTTGGAAACCCAACTTAATAGGGTGGCAAGAGCTGGTGTTAGACTTGCGGGGGAGCCCAGCATCAAAGCTGGTCAGGAAAGAGAAAAACAGTTAAATTAAAAATGCAAAGTATTTAGTGAGCCTTTTGTTTCAAGTATAAGTCTTGTTCCTTTTCTCTATCACTGGAGAATTTTTAGAAAGAACCCCCTTGGTTGGACAGTTTCTTAGACAGTATTAAAGATCATAATAATTGTTCTTTTGGGGAAATAGAGAAGAAATTAGCTGAAATGGGGTTCAGGAGCAACTGATGATGTTATTAAAGTCTGATTCCATTTCCTAAAAAAATGAAATAAGACAAATCCACACAGCAAAAACAGACCATGCAGCATCTGTGTCTGGTGTTACTCTGTCACAGTGCTCTGCAGGAAAAACAGGATCAGCACACAGTCTTATCAAACACCTGGCAAACTCGTACTAGTGCAGGGCTGTTTAGAGCCTTCCATTTATCTGCCTTTTTGGTCTTACAACGGTGTTGTAAGTGTCTTGGCGGGGTAAGCTAGATTCTTAGCAGACAGAAGGGAAAAAGGAAAGAGCTAAGAAAGAGGAAAAAAAAAAGTAGAAAAGAAAAAGGCTAACGGGGTGTCAGGGAAAGACTGAAGTGGTAGCATAGACCTGCCTATTGTGTTTGGAGAGCTGCTGAGATTCACTGCTCTTCCGCAGCAGATTTTTTTAATGCTTCCTTTCCTAGCCTGCCAAATGTCATAAGCTTCATGCCCATAGGTGCGATTTTATTGTGGGAAGAGGAGTTGTGTGATTTTATTGTGGGAAGACTCTAATATCCCAGATGAATTCTGGAATGGTTGCAGGGAAAATGAGCAGCAATAATGGCTCTAGTCCATACTATAGTTCTGCAAATAAAGCATAAAATGACAAGAGATGGGAGGAATGGGGAACACTCTGTATTCTCCAGATGTCATAACATAGCTGATGGGAATCTCTGTCTCTTATTCCATTCCGAGAGGCTCTGCTTCTACAAAATGGTGCTTCCAGGACTGACAATTGAGAACTGCAGGTGGATGAGTGTGTGATGTTGATGTAGGGGCAATGGGGGTTTGTCAGTGGCCGTGTCTTTAGTAGAGGAAAGAACATAAATGTATATTATTAACCCATGGGCACTGAAACATGCTAAATTGCTAGAGTAAACATGCTGGCCCCGTTACGCTCCATGGCAAAACTGACGAACATGGCCATGATTCACCCCTAGTGTGGTCAAGTCAGTTGCAGTTGTAGCTGGTTGAGATAACCCTAACCTCTCCTATAGGTTTTACTGTGAAGAGCTGAGGTGTTAACATTGCCTTGTCTACAGTAGGCTTTTAACATGTTACCATGTTGTTAGTTATGTTAAAATCACTAGGGAGAAAAAAGGGTGTAAAACAAGCGAAAACGTGCATGAGATGTGGTTTGCATAGAGAGGCATTCCAGGGAGTGCTGATGAATGATGGCGATTGTACTGGGGCCTATTTATTGGGGCAATAAGCGCTTTCTCTGCATGGGTAGATAGTAGTGGGTCCAGGGATTTAGTAGTGCTGGGGATGAATAGGGAAATCAAGAGTAACTATTCAATCTCAAGATTGGTTCCCAAAAAATGATGATGGAGAGACAACAATATCCCTCTAGGTAAGGTTTACCTGTAGTTCCAATCCCAAGCCTTATTCTGAGACTATGCCCTATGTAGTAATGGTTCAAACTAAAATCTTGAATTGGAACACCCTGAAGCTTTGTGGCACTGAAAAATAGGCTCTGCATCTGAATTTTGTAGTTTGGTCCTGTGTCTAATTAGTAGTTTTGTTCCTGTCCCTAGCACATGTCTGAATTGAGACTTACAGCTGCACTTTCCTTCCTGCTTCAGTACAGACAGCAATGCCCAAATCACCAAAGACCCGGTACATGAATGATAAATCTAAATAAATGAAGGCATGCCCACCACTGAAGACAAACTGCCTACAAAGTAATTAGCCTACAGCAGCGCATACACTACAATCTGAATGTGATATCTCAAAGGGGCTCATACACTACACCCACTATTCATAGTTAGCTGGGAAGAGCTTAATGGAATTCTAAAAAACAAACTTTTTCTTCTTTTGGGGGCGGGGGGGAGAGGAGAAGCTTATTTTGTGTAAACAGCAGGCATGAGAAGGATGTAACGTTTTCATGTTTATGCAGCTGTAGGCTCCTGGAGCAAGACTGCTGCAAAGTTCTAGAATGTATTTACTTTGCCTAGCTCAATCTGATGAAGAATTATGACCTAGACTGTGTGCAGTACTGCCAAAGGACCCTTGCATGGCAGAGGGGAATCAATCCTGTTGCAGAGTATTAAGATGTACTTGAAACAATCCTCCCAGCATAGCTACTGAACAATTAACGCCCAAGCTCTTCACTAGCAACTTTTAATGGATTCCACAATAATTTGGAGGTGGTGGGGTGGAAGGAAATTGTGGGCCAAATTCATCCCTGATGACCAACTACAGTGCAGTTAGAAGAAGGTCCAGTGCATAGTAGGGATGTTAAATTTCAATTAATCAGCTAATGAAGTAATCGATGGAATATCTATCGATTACTTGATTAGTCAATAAGGGAGGTGCTCACTATCCCTGCTGCACCTCTGTCATTGAAATATGGTAAGAGCTGCCCTGCTACATTTCACTCACAGTGGTTTCCCCACTGTGACTCTACATCCCCTGTCCATCCCCCCCCACACTGTGGAGAAGGTGCTGGGGAGAACTGGCTTTTAAGCCAGCTCCCTTCTCCCCCCCGCCCCTCCCCCCAGCCCTGGCTCCTGCTGTTCCCCCCCCCTCCCCCCCAGCCGCTTGGTGCCTCTGATATAGAAGCAGCAAGGGAGGAGTAATGCGAGTAGTCGACTGGTCTATCTGATAAGCCTAGGCTTGTCAGTTAGTTGACTATTTGACTACTTTTTTACTTCCCTAATGCGTAGATAGAACAAGCTGGGGAAGAGGGCATTCCCATGTTTAAATGTGTTTTCTCTCTCTCTCTCTCTCTCTCTCTCTCTCTCTCTCTATATATATATATATTAAAAAAAAGTTTTTCCTGCAGGACGACAGAATGATGTCATCAGTGTCAATAGGCTCTCTGAGCGAAGTGAAAGTGACCAGAGAGAGGGGGGTAGGCGAGCATAATGAGCAGAGGGCGCAGCCCCCTAGTTGTTTTTAAAAATGACTTCCTCCTTTCCCTTTTGCTCTTTGGCCTTTATCAATGTACCTGTCAAATAGTTCTTTAATGCCTGCCTAGTTTCCTTTTACATTTTTTTTTAACCAATGACTATTTGGATAGTTTCCTTTCTTTAATGTGAGGTATTCTAAATAAATGTGATTCTGGGTATTTTTTAAAAAAATAAATAAGGTATTTCTCTCTCCCTCCCTCCCATGCCACAGTTTGAGTCTACATCACATAAAGGTGTTTCCCTCACACTCCTCTGACTTCTTCATTCTCCCTCCACCTTGCTCTTGTTAGTTGCCCGCTTCAGGAATACAATGTAGAAAAACAGCCAATCAGAACAGCTATTTGTCACTATGTAACTATCTTAAAGTGCCCTCTTCTAGCCCATGTCTCAGCAGCTAATTGCAGCATACCCTTCTCTTCACCAGCAGAGGAGAGATGAGCCAGAAAGGAGTATGCCAGGAACAAGGAGAATTATATGTCCATCCAGGAAGGGGAGACTATGCAACTAGAAAAATAAGTCATGAAAAAGTCCCAAATGTATTCTTCTTTGGAGTGGACTTTGTGCCATAATTGGGAAACTCAACAACTTATCTTTGCTGTTACACAAAACAGCAGTCAGAATTGTTTCTCAAGGATATGGAAGTTAGGGCAGCCCTGAAGCCCTCTGCCCCATAGTCTCTAGTCCTGTGCTGAATACCAGTCAACTGATTGGACATTCTGGATATGTGCCCCTAAGTCCTGTTTAAAACAATACTCTAACATTAAAACAAATATCTTTAGAAGATCAGTGAAGATTTCACTTCCCAGCAGAACAGAATTTAGCATGAGATCAGCAGAAAGCTTATTCTCATGGCAAGAATATAGCTTGGTCATTTCCTTCCTAGTATCGATTAAAAAATAATCCAACTCATTCCATTCAGGGACTTTATTAATTGGCTAAGATGCTGTTAAGCATATGATTACTGGTTCATGACTGGTTCACAATGGCTGGTTTGAGGCCACTCAGGATCTGGCTGGTCTTAATAGCTTTTTATTCTTATAACCCATGGGTACCAGGATAATAGAATCAGGAAATCAAATATCCAGCATGTAATGTGTGCTCTAGCTATGGAAAGGGAGAGGTTTGACAATGGGGTTCTTGCTTGTTTTTAAAAAATATTTCCTGTGTTGACTTTATTTTTGAAGTAAGTTGCAGGTATTCAACGTGTGTAAATTGATCTGTAATTGCATGTTTTCTCTGGTAGAGAGCGAGCT
This sequence comes from Pelochelys cantorii, assembly GCA_032595735.1. NCBI lineage: Eukaryota > Metazoa > Chordata > Testudines > Trionychidae > Pelochelys > Pelochelys cantorii. The sequence continues at coordinate 182,091,269 of CM064328.1, forward strand.
CAGAACACATACATGAACTTGTTGGAAAACATAATTTATGGATGAGACTGTTCTCTGTTTTGCAAAGAGAATAGAAACCATTCATTTAGGGCCTGAATGCTTTGCCATGTGATTCCTTTCATGTCTGGAGTAAAGCTTATTAGCTGTTTGCTCACTCTCCTCTTCATGCAGCAAATTAAAATTAGCAAACAAAAACCCAGCTTGGAGACTTTCCACTGGAGTTGCATTGAAGTACAAACAGACAGGGCAAACATCAAAGCACTTTTTCCTACTCCTTCAAACATTGCAAATGACATTGATCATGCTGGAGAATAAAATGTGGAAAGTAAAGGGAATGGGGTAGAAGAGACAGCCTGGCAGGGTATGCATGACAAGGTTTTAGAGTAAATGTTAACCCTGTTACTCTGGTTCTTGCTTCCAGTGGCTCAAGCAAACAAGGTACTTTGCTGTAGCAAAGATGGAGATGATTTGTATAGCCAGAGAAATAAAATGCCCAGCACAGCAAACAGGCTCCACAGACATTCTTGGAAGCCATTTTTATTTGCACTATTGCCTGTCACTAAGTTAGCCATGATTTCAGCTCTGCTACTGTTTTGTGATGGGATTCTTTTGGTTGCCCCAAGGTAAACGTGGCAGCATTGGGTTCATATTTGGATAGGATACCTCCAAGGAATGTGTAGATGCTGCAGGAAGCAAAGGAAAAAATATACCAATTGCCTGGCCATGAGTAGGCTTCAAAATTTGGCTGTCTCTGAGGAAAACCAGTTGTCCCTGATTATGGGCTGTGGATACCATCTCATGGGTAAATGAAGATGAAATACAGTTGTTTAAAGGTATTTAACTGCATTCTACTTGATATGTTTTGGGCTCTTGTGCTATTTTTTATTCTCTTGCTTTTAGTGTGTTTAGGGCTCAATTGGTCTTACAGGCTTGATCCTCTAGTGCAGTGAGATGAACTGGGCAGGAAACTGTTTTTCTGTCCTAGAAACATTTGTGAGATTTTTCTCCCTCTGTTTTAGGATGAAACTAAGACTTTGGAAGTTTCTTGGGAAAAATGACAAAGAACGAGGGAGCAGGATAGTCAATAGCTGAGGATACTGCGTTGAAAGTCACTGCTCTGAAACAGGTAGAGCAGGCACAGAAACATGGGTGTCTCACACCCTACGGAAGTCCCCTAATCACTGAGCTATTGGCTTTTCTGGAGTAGGGCTCTCTCATTCTGACCAAAAGATCCATCCCGGACCTAGAACGCTTTCTGAACAGAAGTTTTATTCCAGTTCCCAGGAAAACTTTGGATTTCAACTAATTGCCATTTTTCAGTGACAACCCATTTTGTCTGAAAATTCCTGTCCAACACTAGTGGCAAGCTCTAGTTCTGTGCAGCAAAAGTGACAGCCAACTTGCACCATCCTGGGGGCTGGCTAGGGGCTAAAATGACTGTTGGATTAAATTAGAGCTGCTATGAGGCTGCATGAATGTTCTTGGAATAACCCCCCCAAGGCACTGTTCTGTCAGTTCAGGTTTGTCTGAGTGCAGTGTGATACCCTATCTCTGCCTTGCTGCAGAGTGAGGGTGGGAGCAGGCGGGACACAGTTGGCCACAACCCCTTTACACAGTGGCAGATTTGCCTAGATCAGGGGCACCCAGTGGTGCCTGTAGGAAAGCTTTATGTTGCCTTTGCACTGCTGGAGTGGTACAAAGGGAATTTAGTTTGGACCAAGGATGTAGATCTCGATATGCATGAGTCAGATGCTCCCTACAAACTAGAGACTCTGCAACTATAAAATCTTTGCCTCTGCAATATTCTCAAACTTGTAATTTATCCTAGCTGAGGAAGGTTGTTTGTACAAGAGACTTCTCATGTTTACCACCAATTGGGGTTCGGAAGTAAATTTCCCTCAAGGAGGCATGAATTAAATGTCCTTATGGGGCTTGTAATTTCCTCAAAAGCATCTAACGTTGACCACCCTGAGCAACTGAGATGGGCCGGTTCCAGTGTGGCAATTCTTGTGTTTTTCTTTTGTATTTCCACCGGACACAAAAGCAGTTTTCTGTGTGAATAGTGTGAGGATTAGTTTAGCAGGCCCCCTATGCACCCGGATGCCCTGCCCTGAACAGTTTAGCAGTGAAATATAAAAACTAGAGATGGGCCCAAAACAAATTCACAGATCTGGTCCAGATACATATGAAGTGCTAATTATTGGCTGAACTTGCAGCTGGTAAACTTAAAACAACAACAAATAGTCTGGTAGCACTTTAAAGACTAACAAAATATGTAGATGGTATCATGAGCTTTTGTGGGCAGCTGATGTTTATCTGTCACTTGGGCTGAGCCAAAATAAAACAGTAACATTGGCTGCATCTCAGTAAGTAAAACATGGACTCCTCTTTTTACCATACTTAAGGTTCGACTTGCTTTTACAGCTCAGTTTGTTATAAATATCACAGGAGTGGATACCATACATGAATCCTTTATAATGCTTTGGATACCTATTTCACATTCCACATTTTCCCTTTTCTGTGAGTATTAAAGGAAGCCAAGGACCATAACCATTCTGGTGAATAGGAGTTCTTATTATATTTGTACTTGATGTTAAATGAGTCATACAAGCAGCCCATGGGTAAGATAGTTTTTGAGCGATGGAGACAGTGTTTCTGTGTGCTATAGTTTCTACTTTTATTAAATGAGTCATGCCACAAAAATGTATGAAACTGATTCTCAAGAATCCAGCAACACATTTTATTCAATATGAGAAAAAGATATATTTTTAAAAAAAGTTAAATAACTAATAATGGGCCTATACTACAAAGTTTCGAACTGACTATCAATTTGGGTGTGAACTTCCTTCAATTGTCTTCTCTTGAACTGCACCTAGAAATATAACCTGTAATTTAATGAAGTGTTTTGTTTCCAGATGGAGAGAGGTAGCAGAGGTGTGAAGTTGGAGGATGCTTGGGTCCATAGAGGATGACCACCTATCCTGTATTTCAGTGGACATCATTTATGTGGTTTCTAATATACCACGCCCAATAAGGAGCTACTGAGAAGCATTTAATCAGGTATAAAGTAAGAGCCAAATCTTCCGGTGATGTAAATCATCATAGGTCCATTGAAATCAATGGAGTTCTGTTCATTTACACCAGCTGAGGATTTGGCTCTATATTTTCAACCCATAATTGTGTAAAAGATGACACACTGGGATACAGCATGAGATTTTATGCAGTCCAAGGTCCGTCCCTTAGAATAAACTTTGTCCTGTGATGTTCTCTCCCCTAAAACAATTGTTCTTCATTACCTTAAAATGTAGGTAGTCACTCTAAAGGCAAGATATTAATTTGGGTCCATCTCTACAAACAATATTCAGATTCGGGTCAATTTTACTGCTGTGAATTTAAATGGGCCACAACATCCATCTGTAACTTCCTTGGTCCCTGACTGCCATACAAAAGAAATAGATATTAGCACTCCCTATACGTAGTTTGTTTAATCAAAAGCTCCCTGTGATCCTAGTGAGTGCTCTATAGATCACCAGTGGCTAGTGTGCATGAGGCAGGCATGATAAACATTTTGCAAGTTTGAAAGAATAGAGCTCCCATGTTTCCACAGATATTGAAAGGGACAGAGGTGGTCTGTGTTCCACAACACTGAATTAATACAGTGATAGGTATGAAGCCTGAGCACTTGATTGAGGACCAAATCTGCTAGGTATTATTCACATGGGTAGTTCCAATGACATTTAAAAATCTGGTGCTAAAATCAAGTTCTTGGCTATGTAAGGAGGAGAGTGGCTTCAGTATACCAGCCCTTGCTAAAATCATAGTATGTATCTGCTCTTCTTCATTTCACATGATTAATGATAGGACAAAGCCTAGATGACATGAATGATCTTTGATTAATCATTGAGCCCTAGTTCTGTAAAATATTTAAATGAAGTGAAATGAAAAGATTTTTAGATTAAGCTTAAATCTCTGCAAGAATCTGATGATTAGTCCACAAAGACTGAGCATTCTAGTATACGGTATGAATTGCAGTCTTGGAGAAATGCATGAGTATTGTGTAATGTCAGAAATAATGACAATTTCTGCACCTAGACTTGGAAGGCAGGTGGCTATAATTCATGCTGATGTGCTGAATTTCCATTGGAAATAATCACAACTGGCACGGACATTATGACAGAAAAAGTGTGTGAGGGTGGGAGGTTAGGTTTTACATCTTTACATGATGAATTCCTTTCTTGCTCAGGTTAGCAAGGGCAGTTGGCACATGCAGCAGAAGCAGATGTGTTAATTTCTGTACTTTCTCTGCCGTCACCTATGCATCTTAAACAGGTGCACTGGAGCCTAAACTGAGGCACAGTAACTCTGCCTCAGGTTGATGCACTCTGAAATTGAACTTCCACAGTGAAGCAGAATAAACAGATGCAATTACACACAGCCAGGAGACATTACATAAGGCTAGAGCCTGACTGTGGAGCTCAGTAAGTGCAGATCCCAGCCTGACCTCCAGAAGCTGGCTAAGCTCCATGCCCATGAAGCATTATTGGAACACTGAGCTAAAGGCCCCACTTTTTAGTGACTGGTGTTCTCCTGCCATTACCTGCACTCAACTCCTTCCCATGGCAGCAGAATCTGTAACCTTTTTGGGAAACGGTGGGGAGGGAAGAGTGAGAGGCAGTTGGTGCTCCCCTGGGCGCAAGCTCTCCCCTACTTTCAGAGAGCCAGGAGACCACAAGGAAGCAGAGTAGTCCCCACCCTGAAGAGCCAGCTGCCAGTGCTGAAACAGAGTTCTTGTTCTGGCAGAACAATGTCCAATCCACATGAAAGATCATATCCCTTACCCAGAATCCTTTTCCTTGGCCTCTCAGAGTATATTACTTGTGGGGTTAGTTGCTGAACCTGACATTACGCTAAAGCATTGGCCACCCTATCTGATACCTAGGCATGATGTCACATATGGTGGGCTGTAGGAATGGCCAGTAACTGCTGTCTGCCACCAGAGGCATATGAGCCGAAAAGGTATTTGGAAGAGAAGGGGCCACTGCTTCCACTCCTTCTTTTGGATCTGGATGGAGGAGTGATGGAGGAGATGGCAGGAGCACATGAAGGTAGTGGTGGCAAGGGCCCCAGTACTACATGTCTCATTATGTATGCTTACCCAAGTTTTATGCAGCCCAAGTTTTAAGCATGCCTCACCCAAGTTTTATGCAGGTTATTGAATGGGGGACTGAATGTGGACTCTGGGAAGGGCTGTGGGTGTCTGTCACCCTATTCTAACTAAGCTCTGGGCAGGGGGTGAAGAGGGCAGAGAAAGAGGAACTGGGTTATCATGGCTTTTTTTAACTCTCTACTCCTGGGGAAATTTTGGTGTCCATATTGTTAGAGCATGGGTTCCCAAACTGGGGGACATGCCCCCCCGGGGGGCGTGAAGAAATTCCAGGGGGGGGGCATGAGGCCACCCAGCCATCCCCCCCCCGCCAATCCCACCCCAAGTTTTGCTGCTATTTTTGGGGGAGGGGGGTGAGAGGGTTTCTCAAAAATCAAAAAGGGGGGGCGTGATGCCGAAAAGTTTGGGAACCACTGTTAGAGACATGCTTGTTGACAGGTGTTTTTAAAAATTGCCAAAATAATTGAAACTAGCATGATTATGTATGTTGTTTTTGACAAATAAAATTTGCAGAAATTTGCAGAATTTTAAAATCTTGTGTTCAGAATCTTTAATTTTTTGGCATAGAATGCCCCCTGGGAGTTGACTTCTTATGTAAAATCGTAACATTTACTTTCAGTTGCAAGATGGCTGTGCCACACAAGAGTTTATGCTTGTTTCAGTTGCCTTGACTTATTAATGCATAAATCTGTGATCCAGTAGAAATCAAGTTCAGTTTGCCATGTGATCCCAGAGCAGATTACATAATCACTCTAAAAAATTGGCTGCTCTTTGATGTTTTTAATCTTTCTCTCTTCCTCACAACTTAAATGTGACAAATTGGCACAATGTGAAATATCCTCTGGGTGTCATCAAATTATCGTACAGTGCAAGCAGTCTAGCAGTGCTCCAGCTTTGCATTACATGTTATACAGGTGTTGCCTCACATACTTTTCAGATCTTCCAGGAGTGTTGAAATTCAGAGGTGTATTTCAGAGCACTTTGATCTGACTCCTTATTAAATCTTGTGGTAATGTGTGATACCTTAAAAGAGCTAATAGGCCTGTCTTTGCTACTTCAAGAGACAAATATTACTTAAATTAGAGCTAACAGTATGTTTTTTGGGTACATTTCAGACATTCATTGAATCCCCATTATTGCATTCACCTTTCCCCTCTATCACCTTTGTAAGGAGAGCTAGCCAGGATGGTAGATTATGTGCTCTTGAGATGCTGTGCATTTGGTTTGCACCTGAAAACCAACAAAAGTGCAATGCCCGATTTATTCACCACCTCAGAGAAAATTTAGAATAGGATATTATGACATTCAGTACTCTGAATAGTGAGGATCAACTTTCACTGCCTACAATACTTTGCTTGGTGACATGGGGGCAGAAAGTTCTAATAACGTGAACACATTTCATAAGAGGTGAAACTTTGTGCTTCTGAGAGACAGGCTCTTGTTTTCAGGTTACATGGATTTTAGGGTTGGAGGATAAAAGCCTGTAGGCAAATTTAAAATCAGAAATGGGCACAACTGATGGTCAGGTTTCAGTTGGCCAAACTTTTAAAATAACAAGAAATGTCATTGGAGTTGGACCAGTCTCAGGAATAGTCAGTATCACAGGCTGGTTGGAGAGAAAGCACAGCACCTCTGTTAAGAAGTGCTGATGGCAGATGGAGTCTGGTGAGGCTTCTGGACATGCTCATGGGCTTAACAGATGCAGCAAAGTCACTCCTTGACACGGGTATACAACTTCAGAATCTCAAAGGGGCTTGAGGAGGGTCATCACTGAGCCCTGGAACTCTGAGTAGGCGGTCCAGGATGAATAGACAGGGCTGGGAAACTGCTGAAACAGCTTAACTTGTCAGCACAGGAAGATGACCTCTTCTACTGGGGAGAGGGAGGCAGCTGTGAGAGACTTAGGACTGGATCCCGGCGAAGTATTTTACTGCAGCAACCAAGATGACTGACAGTTTGTTTTCAGTAGTTGTATCTGAATTTTCATGCTCTTGTAAAGAGGGAACTATGTAGGAACTGGTATGTTTGTTTCCAACCTCGGAATGGATGGCAAGACAATCCTGAGTGAAGAATGGGTTTTGGACTTTGTAGTTTTCTGGCTGTCTAAAGAATACTGATACTTTGGTCTAATTCTGGGTGTTGGGGTAGTGAGTTTGTGCCTCAGTGGTGTTTGGTGATGTACAGGTCAGACTGGGTGATCTGCTAGTCCCTTGTGGCCTTAAATTCTATGATTCTTACTGTGTTTTGCACAGAAGAAATCAAGATGGTAGCTTGTGTCTTGTTTTGGGCCTAGTCTTAAAGGGACAGGTCCAGATGCTTTCAGGGAGAGGCAGTGGCCTGGGGAAGGCAATAGAGGACTTGGGAGCTATACTTGTCCTACTGTCTTCATTGAGGGCCCAAGACCAGAACATTGTTACATCACTATAGCTCTTCAAAATCACAATCCCATACTAACCTTGCATCATCTCATTAGTAGAGGCACAGTCATACTAGTAACATGTATACCTGTCCTAAGCCTGTTAAAACATATACAGCTCCCTACAGGTCCAGATGGATAATGAGAAAAGAGAAAGAAGGGTAGCCCGTCAGTGATGATAAGAATCTATTAGGGAGAACTCAGCTGAGAGTAGAGATTCCTCAATTGAATTCATTTGTTTGATTGATTAATTCATGTCTGGGCCTTGAAGATGAACTGGGGAATTTTGGACCTGTGCTTAAAGGGACTCACTGAGTTGTTATTTCTTTGTTCTCTGGGAGGCTTATATGGCTGGGTTTTTGGGCCCTGAACAGGAAAGATGAGAGAGGTCTGTGGGGACAATATGGATGAGGCTGTGATCAGAGCAGTGTTTGAGCTGATTAATCCCTCCCTGTCAGTGAAGGGGTAGAGCTAAGCAGTGTGGGTTAGTGTGTAAGTCCCTGTCGGGAGAATGCTTGAGCACTTGAACAAGAGGGACAAATGGGAATTTTGAAGGGAGTGTGGTTCTTTAAGGTGTTTGGTTTGTCTGTACACCAGATAATGTATATGGGCAACAAGGGAACAACTGCTGTGAGCTTTACTGGATCTACTATAGTTTCCTTTCTGCTTGTGGACAGAAAAGATTTCTAGTGTATGAAATGCAAGCTGGTTGTCGTACTGTAGGAGAAGATACCTGTGCTTTCAACGTAGGTATCAGTATTGTGTGGTATCTGAGAAAACAGACTTTTTGAATAGCCAGATTCAGAAATCTTTGCCACAGATTCCAAAAAAGGGAAGGATCAATTATAAGGGAACTGGAGACAGTGGAAACTGTAGGACATGATTGACTAGGAGGAATTCAACCAGGTTGGAAGTATTGTATTAGTTATTTAGCTACCAAGGAACCTGTCTCTGGAATAATGGAACAGAAAGCTACAGAGGACATAACTGACAGACATTTTTGTGGCATGAAACAAGAAACTACCAAGAAAAGTTCTTCAACCATCCTGAGAAGGCAGGTATTCATCATCAGCACCTCCCATATTATGAATAGTGGACAGAGAATTCAACGGATGACACAAAAACAGCAGAATGGTGCGCTGTGTCCTCTGAAGCTAAGATAGAAGATGTAACTGCAAGATTAGACAGGATTATGGTGATGAGACATGTTGGAATTATTAATATGGCATCACATGGAATTACACAGATTATCAAAGACCTCAGGGATCTTGGAAGGAAGTGGAGGAAGAGAAAAGTCCAAGTAATCTTCCTGGAGATACTTTCCATCCCTTGAGCTAGAGTCGGCAGAAAATACTGGAGATGAAGTGTCATGCCATGACTGGCATGAAAATGAAAGTTTTGTCTCCGAGGAACATTGGACCACGTTCCAGTGAGAGAGAAGGAGCTGTTCAAATGGGATGGCCATTATTTTGCATCCTCATTTTGCACAGCCCTCAAGCAGTTCCCCAACTATGTTCTCCCCCCATTTGGTGGAACTGGCAGTCTTCAGTCCTTGCACCTGCCTCAGCAGCCAACTGCAGTCCAAAGTCTAGTCCCTCACCTCAGGGGCAAACTGCAGTCTGGATTGGCCATGCTCCTCAAGGGCAAGAGCAATGCAAGGCAGGTGGGGTGTGGGAGGGGAGGAGCCCCAGGTCTTCCCACTACTCCCGGTCCCAACCTGGGGACCTTCTAGGCAGCACCACATGATGTGTTTCCTGTAACTCCTCTATCTGTTTCCCCGGGCCACTTCCCCATAGCCCCAGTATCTTGTTGGCCCTTTGTACTGGGGTCCCAGTTAGGCAGCCAGTCAAGCTGGGGTTCCTCCTTGTTCTCCTGACCATGCCCAGTATTGTTCTAAGCAGCCAATCATTCTCCATTGCCCTATATGGAGAGACTGACCTCCTTTCTGCCCTGCAGTGCTTCTTAAAGGGCTGACTGGCTGTTTTTAAGCCTTCACTTGATTGGCTTTCAATAAACCTTTTCCCCCTTGGCTGGGCTCTGCGCAGCCTCTTCTAAGGTTGCTTTAGCCCCGTTGCAAGCACTCTACATTAAAGACACTGTTATCTGGGTTAGAGTTACTGATAACTCAGAACCACAGGATCTTGAGTGCACATAGATCAATGTTCTAAGTAACAAAGCCCAGGAAGGGGTAGTGGTGGAGGTCTGTTATATACCTTTGAAACAAACCAGAGAACAGGAGGGGACAACTTGATCCACTAAGCATCTGTTTATTATAAATGGAAAGAAAAATTGTAGTGTTATGGGGGACTTCAAGATGAGACATACATTAGAAGTCTAATGCAGTCAGCAGCAAACCATCATTAGGGTTTCTAAAAATGATAGATGATTTTCTAGCACAAAAGATATTGTACTTAGCAAGAGGTTCAACCTCATAATGACTGACAGAGATAAATTAATTGCCGGACTAGTAGTTGGTGGTTTCCTCGGGAGCAATGTTCATGACCTGATTACATTCAATATGGGTAAGCTGAGGACAGTCCCAACCAGAAATATTGCGCTTGTGCTTCAAAAGAGTTAATTTCCCCAAACTGAGGAAAATTATGCATGGAATTGATTGGGAGTAAAAAAATCAGACAGAAAAAAGTAAATGAAAATTAGGAATTCTTTAAAAAGAATTTAATCCAAAATCCACAATTGTACTATTAAAAAGGTGATCACCCAAAGTTGTCCATTCTAGTTCAGTGAAGCGAAGGTAGCAGTTAGAAATTATAATTGTTTTATTTAGAGATAAAAATAAAACACATGGCAGGGAAGTGGATAGCAATCACTGTATATTAAAATTGTGAAATTCTGAACATTGATAAGGAAAGCTAAAGACAACAGAGAAATAACCACACTTAACAGAATAAGGACAATAAAGAGTTTTATGATGGAGAAAAAGCAGAAGTGTTAAATATTTCTCTTTTGTATTTGGAAAGAAGCACAATGATGTATCACATGAGGATGATATAGCACTTTCCAGTCTATTAATAATGAATGAGAATATTAAACATCTACTAATTATAAGCACTTAAAAAAATCAACAGACCAGGATAACTTGCACCCAAGAGACCTCAAAGAATTGTCTGAGGAGAGCTCTGGCTTGCTAATGTAACCCACACACCTACTGTGGTTACTGAGCAATGCAAGTGGTACCTAGACCACAGCAACAGTTAAGATCAAGAGACCTCTACAGCACGGGCTGGGAGTCACCAAGCTTTTAGTTCAGAAGGTAGAGGCTCTAATACTCAGCTCCAGAGGTCCCAGGTTCAAATCTGCATGGTGGCGGTTACACTAACATCAGTTTTAAAAAAAGCTCTTGAATTATCAGTAAAATTCCTGAAGAATGAAAGAGTGCTAATGTGCCAGTATTTAAAAAGAACAATTGTCATAATTGGTTAAGTCTAGGTTAGATACCCTGGCATGACTCCAGAACAAAATAATAGAAATCCTGATATAAGATTCAACTGATAAAGAACTAAAGGATGGGACTATAATTAAAGCCAATCAACAGGGTTTTATGGGAAAATAGTTCTTGTCAAAGCAACCTGATTTCATTCTTTGAAAGGATTAAACATTTTTATGATAAGGGTACCTATATAGATGTAGTATCCTTAAACTTTTGTAAGGCATTGGATTTAGAGTTGCATGCTTCTCTCATTATAAAATTATGACTATACAATATTGATAAAGGACATGTTAAATCGATTAAGACTTGACTAACTGGCCAATCGCAAAAAGCAGTTGTCAATGGGGAAATCATCAAGAAACAACAAGAAAAACTGAGGAAGCTCAATATCAGAATATTCTATAGCCCCAAAGTTATGAAGAATGTGGTCCTTCTCTCCACCTCATCCTGCAATACAGGGTATTTGCAAAAAAAAAAAAAAAAAAAAAAATGGTGTGGATGCCTAAATTCACAGCTATAAATTGCAAGGAGAGATAGATACCTCCCTTCAGCCCAGACTTAGGCACTTGTGTCTGTGCAGACACATATGCAGGAATTTCTATGGGGATGTGTGCTTTTTTTTGTAAATGTGAACCGCAAGGGTGTGAATGTACCCCCATGGTTCCTCAAGTAAGCGGGGAAATCATCCCCAACCTTCTCCCGGCCAGCCAGAGCATGGGGGAGGGAGGCTTGGGCAGTGCGCTGCTCCTGCCTTCCCTTGGCCAGCCAGACCATGCTTACTTGGGGTACCATGGCGGGGGGGGGGGGTGCTTTCACACTCTTTGCACCCACCCTCGTATGGGCCTGCCATGAGAGAGACAGGATTTAACATCCTGTCAGTATCTCCTGCTGGCTAGTTTAGGCAGGTCCCATTTAGCATGCTGGCTTTTGTGAATCACACTCTATACCTATCTTTCCCCATTCATTGTAAAGGGAAGCAAAGGGCCTAACTCAAGTTTTTAAATTGCAGTTTGTTCCTGTGATGATTTTTTTTTTTTTTTTAGATGTGTAAGCAGGGGCTGAACTACTGCTTGTTATCAGCCAGCTAAAAGGAGAGAGCTGCCCTGGGCATGGGTATGCTCACTCCAATTGTTTAGCTCTGCAAGATAATTAACTGTTAACTATTGATATGTAAATACAGCTCATGCCAGGAGGGGGAAGGAATCCGAGGTGTGGCTATGTAAATCCAATTCAGCCAGGGCTGATGGAAGATCAGTGTTGGAATGTAATGTGGTGTATTGTAAATAATTTGGGGCTGTTGTGGGGGTCACAAATCATGCTACTCCTAAATGTGGGAACTGTAAAACATGACACCAGTGCTTGCAGGAGAGACGCCATCATTGTAAGAGGTTTCCGAGGAACAAGCCTCCCCGCTTCCAGAGTTGAGTGAACTGAGCTGGGGGGAGGGTTAAAGGACTTGAGTCAGCCTGCTTCACACCTGCCAGGTGTGAGCTGTAAGACTGGCCCAACCTGCCCCTTTCCCCCTTCGTTTTAAGGACAGACCTAAAGCAGACTCCATGAGGAGTCTTTTTGCTAGTCCAGTGGAAGCTGGAATCCTTTGCCAGTCTAGGTGATGGCTAAAGAGTTGAAATCACTGGTTTGGCTGGGAGCCAGACCCATTGCAGTCAGTGAGGCGGCAGGCGACCAGCGGCGTGGGGTGGCTGGTAGGAGCCGTGGCAGGCAACCAGTGGCATGGCGTGGCTGGTGGGAGTGGTGGCAGGCGAGGAGCGGCGGTAGGCAACCAGCGGCGTGGCACGGCTGGTAGGAGCGGCAGCAGGCGAAGAGCGGCGGCAGGCGACCAGCAGAGCGTCCAGTGGAGTGGAACGAGACAGCTGGTGGAGTGTGGCGGAGTGGCTTGCATTAAAGACTGCAGCAGAACCCTACGGAGAGGTGGGGCCATCGGTCCTGGACCACGAAAGGTGCCCCTATCTATCCCCCCCCACCTCCATTTCCACCCAGGTTGGGAGGTAAAACCCTGCAGATGAACTTTTGGACTCTGGGCGGTACTGACCAGGGACAGAGACTTTTGGGGTGTCGGACTTTGGGACTTCGGGTGATTCTTGGCTGGGGGTAGGGGGGCTTAGCTCATGTTTGGGCTATGAACTCTGTGGTATTTTCCCAAGTTAATGCCGTATGACTTCTCTGTTTCATTAAATGTTTTTTTTCCTACACTCAGACTCTGTGCTTGTGAGTGGGGAAGCATTGCCTCTCAGAGGCGCCCAGGGGTGTGTGAATTTCCCAGGTTACTGGGTGGGGGCTCGAGCCAGTTCTGTGTTAGATGGACCCCTAGATATTGAACCTGGCCCTGGTTGCTGCCGGGCCTACCCGGCAGAAGGGTTACAGATGTGTAAATAGCTTTTATGAATCTAGGCCTCTGTGCCTAAGCTCTCCATCTGTACAATGAGGATGACAGCACTTTTTTATCTCACAGGGGTGTTGTAAGATCAGTATTAAATACTTCGAGAATTCCATAGGTATAGGGGCTTTATAGAAAGATGTTTTACTCTTACTCTACTCCACATTGATCAGAATTTTTGACAGTTGTACTGGCTCATCACTTACGGAATTGAGGGAATCTCAGTAATATTTATGAACTTGAGCCTCACTTGGAATGAGACATATGCATGCTGTAGAAATACCAGGCCCGCCAATGTGGATGGGGGAGGGTGGGCAAAGGCAGCAATTACTCCAGGGTCCAGCGATACAAAAGGGACCAGAGCCCTGGACCCTTAAATCTTTATTGGAGCAGCACACCGAATGTTCCAGGCAGCACTAAGGGCTGCCTAATCCCATCCCTTCTGTCCGAGACCCTGCCCCTTCTAGGACATGGAGTAGGCCCCCCCGCCTTTCCCAGAGGCCCAGTGAGACTGTCGGCCCCACTGAACAAAACTGACAAGTAGGAAAAGGACATGAAAGTCATTACTAATGATTATCGGTATGGAACCTTATCTAATCCTTGCTATTTTTCAGGGGCTGAAGTCACTTCTTGAAGGAAATAAATGTGATTTGCTCCTACAGAGCTGCAAAGTTGGAGGAAGTTGCTCTCATTTTGCAATCATTTTAGGTAGTTTTAAAAACAAACCATTCTTGTGGCCAAGGGCTGTGCAACAGATGTTTGTATCCGCATTTGTATTTGCAAAAATGAGCCTCAGATATCCACATCTACCTGCGGATATAAAGTAGATATCTGTGGGATGCATCAGGGTACGTCTACACAGCAGCCTTATTTCGGAATAACTGACATTATTCTGAAATAACAAAATGCGCGTCTACACAGCAAACCATTATTTCAAAATACTGTTGAGATGGAGGACTTCTTACTCTGAATCCTGCAGCCCTCATTTCATGAGGAGTAAGGGAAGTTGAAGGAAAAGTGTCCTTCCTTCAGCTTCCTGCTGTGTGGACGGTGCCAAAAGCCGAATTAAGCTACTTCGACTTCTGCTTCACAATTGATGTAGCTGAAGTTGCATAGCTCAATTTGACTTTTGCCCTGCTGTGGAGATGTGCCCTAAGTGTCTCAAATTGACAGCCTTAAATCTGCATCTGTATATTGTGCACAAACTCTGCACTTTAACAGCACTTCATTTTACACCCCATGGGTGCTGGGAGCCTCTGCAGGCCCTGGGCAGTGTGTGTGTGTGTGTGTGTGTTGGGGGGGGGGGGCATCTCCGCACTCCTGGAAGGGGTAGGGCCTCAGGAGAAGGGGTGGGGCTAGGGCAGCCAGCCCTCCATGCTGCCCAAAGGATGGCTCCCTTCCCAGCCCTCAGAGCTGCATGGAGAGCGTGCCACAGTGCTCTGGTGGCAATTTAAAGGGCCCAGGGTAGGATGGTAGAGGCTGGGAGCCCTGGGCCCCTTTGAATCGCTGGGGCTTGGGAAAACAGCTCCCTCCCTCCTTCCCCCATCAACAGGCCTGTTGTGCAGTCTCATCTGATAATGGTGGTGCTGTGTGGAATAAGCTATTGGAGTGCAGAGATTGACTGATTGCAGTCTCTGTCCTTATTTTGTATTTCTGTAAATAGACATCAACCATCTGCATCACTTTCCCAACCAGTGGGGCTGGAACAATTTTTGGAGTGGGGGTGCTGAGCTGCAGCCTCCTTTATCCTTGCCTACACCTCTTACTGCCCCCTAGAGCTGGGGCCAGCCATTGGGACCCTGCATGCAGGGCCTGGTGACAGGGCCAGTGGCTTTGCAGGACCTGGGGAAGGCAGCCGAGAACCTGGGCATCAGTGGGGCTAGTGGCTAGGACCCTAGGTGGCAGGGGCATGTGGTCAGGACCCCCAAACCTGGGGGTGTTTCACCCTCCCCCCATGCTCCTACTTTCTTGTATCTATCTTTCCAATAGTGGGCTCTACTCAAGATTTAATTTAGTAAACACTGATATGTTGCTTGAAGCTGCCTGGTTTGTGAAAACCGATAGTTCAACTATCTTACGGACTGTTTTTTCTAATGACATCACATTTGAGGTAGTTGAAAGGAACAAGAGAACTAGAGGGAAAATACGAGAATTAATGTATGATTCTCTAGCTTTGGCTTTGCTAAGCTAGACCAATAACATCACAATTCTCCAAAGATCTTGGGGATTTATGTTACCTCCCATTAATTTCGGTAAGAGAGAGAGAGAGTTCCTAGTGACTGAGCTGCGAGATTCTGACTGCTGACTTGAAAAGCCATATGTGAAAGCTGATTATAGAGAACTGTCTGATTACTCAAAGTCAGGAGCCCAATGAAACTGGAACTCCTGTATAGCTTAAGGGCTGGCCTAGACCAAATAGTGCCCCAGGTAAGAAGCATCTTTGGTGTACTCCTTCCATTTATTAAACTTTTGAATAACTTATTATATTTACATTTATATTGTATTTGTAGCCATTTCACAACTTTGATGCACGATTTGCATGGAGTGATGGAGAATCATCCAGTTTTCCTTCTGGCATACAGAAGAGTTATGCTAAAGAAGAATGTGGCTCATCTGAAAAGGAGAATAATGACAAAGAAAAATCTGATTTACATGAAATGGAGAGAAACGATAAAGAAGAATCAGCCTTGCATGATGACAGAAACAGCAGTGAGAAAAACTGCACACCACAAATTGATACATCAGATTCTGATTCATGGCTAGCAATCCTAAACTCTGACAGTATTCGCTGTACAATTTTTAATGGGCCAGGTAAAATCAAGAATATGACATGTCCATTAAATGAGCAGCAGTGACACTTCTGAAACTTCTGAAAGCGTGCTCGAGAATGGTGAGAAATTGAATTGGCATTGACTAGTTTACTCAAAATCAACTGACAAAGTGTTCTGTTTTTGTTGAAAAATATTTGACAAGAATGCCAAATGGTTGCTTGCACTTTCTGGTACAATTACTCACATAACATGTTCAAAAGCTTCAGAAGGGTAGCTGAGTTAGTCTGTAACAGGAAAAACTTAAAAAACAACTACTAGACTCTACAAGTCTATTAGTTGTTTTTTAAGTTTTCCACATAACATGAAAAGTCAGCCAGCCATGTTATGGCCTTTTCAGATGGATTGAGGTCCACTCCAGGCTCAAGATGAATAAATGCATAGACGCAGAAAACCAGCACATTATTAATGTAGAAATCCAGCACTGGAAGAATGTTGTTGAGTGTCTGATCTCAATGACCCTCTTCCTTGCAATGAATAACTTGGTTTGTCAGATAACATGAACTGAATATAATGGTAATTTTCACAATTTGGTAGATCTTCCTGGAAAATACAAGGCCATACATGAGTAGTTTGTAAAGAAACTATGGACCATTACTGCAGAAAAGCAATTCACAATGAATGATTGACCCCATGGCAAGGAAGGTGCTTGATCACACATTGATTTCTCAGCAAAGCAAAATGCCACTCCATAACAATGGACTGTACTTCTGGCATTAATCACAGTGAAAAGTTATCAATTACAGTAAGATTTTTTTGACAGTGAGAATGACTCTATACAAGTAAAGGAACATTTTTCTGTTTCTGGTCTGTGAACAACGCTGCTGGAAGAAGGCTTTCCAGCAGTGTTTATGAACATTTTGAATGAGAATGAAATAAAGCTTCAGGACCATTGTGACCAAGGCTAAGACAAGGGCAGGAACATGAAGGGAAGGAACAGTGGTATCCAGGCAAGGAGCCTTGTGCCAAGAGCTTTCTTTGTGCCTTGTGGTTGCTATTTCCTCAACCTGGTTGCGTCAGACACAGCATCATCTTCTTCAGATTCAGTATCACTCTTTGAAGTGCTACTTAGTATAATTGTCCTGTTTTCAGCATCAGCTATCAGGTGGAAAACCCTCTTGGACAATGGTACAAATCTGACTGTGAAATGCTCCAAGACACTCAGTGTGAGAGTTGCACTGACAACCTAAGGCCAGTGAGGCAGTAAATGACTGAGTTTTATGATGGCGTGATGGATCTGGCACAATCAAGTAAAGTCAAGGCTGGACTCTGACATGAGGTGCAAAGCCTGACAAACCAGATCAAATTTCTTGTCTCAGTTGAGGTTTGTCACAATATCATGTTCCAAGGAAACGTTGCTAGCAAGGCATTACAAACTCAAAGATGACACACGTTGATTAGATGCTGTCTTGACTTCATTGTGGCCTACAAAGACAACAGATTTGCAGATGCTATCACTGCTGCCAAATAAAGGGTGAATAACTAAGGAGTTGAGCCTGTCTTCAAGGAAACTCGTATTACTTGAAATAGACATCTGGGCTATAACTTCATCTTATATCACTGACTAACTGACTGTGGTGACACCCTGCCTATTAAATACCTGCAAGGGCATGGCTGACAATATTGTTATAATATGTTACACTGATGTTATGTTTGATACATATTCAGTAAGGGATGTTTCCCATTTCTCACTAATGATGAATTATCTTTTTCCTATAGATCAGTATATATCTCAACTTATCTTCATATACGTCAGTCCATTAGCATGGGCCTTTTGTGATTATCTGTCACATTTGTTATTTCTGCCCTACCCTGTTATTCAGTCTGGTCTTAACTAGTTACTTTGGATGTTTCCAAGTAATGATGTACCTGCTAAGTTTGAAGCTATTCTTGGAAGCCTCTATGCCATTGAAGGTTGCTTTATCTAGGTGAAAGGTTCTGAATATATGAATGAACTTGCGCATTCTACTAACTTGTTGGGGATTCTGGCCACTGGCTGAAGCTTGTGAGGGATTATTGCTTCCAGCCATTCTGTGAGTCCTTTGCTTGTTTTTGACAAAATGCATGAAAGTCCCAGTGAATGTTTGCATGTCTAAATGAAATATTGGGTTTCAACAGTACCAAAATGTCTTTTCAGATTGGTCAAAACTATTTAACAGACTTGACACACATTCATTGATAGTTTTGGTCACCCCCAAAACTGCATTTTTTTGTTGTAGTACAAAGTATTTGGCTGAAAACCGTTGGCCAGCTCTAACTCTGGTATGCACGAACTAACTAGGCCTGGAAACGTGCTTCCTGTTGTCTGCCTGTGACTCTTCTCAGGCAGGTTATGTTCCTCTCCTCCCCCAACCTTCCTTACTATGTTTACAAGTCTCTGGGGTCTCTATTATGCACCCCTACCTGGCCCAGGAAGCAAAGCCAAAAATCAACTTTCCATCTGGAGTGCAGGAAAGAAAAGAAGGGTAATTTATACCATGGACCGCTGGTTTCAGGTGTGACTATGAATGAGGAACCAGGGAAGGTGTTCTAACTGAGAGGCTCATGTGTTGCAGCACGCAAAAAGCATAGCCCAGGGTAACTCTGTAGTTTGTACAGACTAAAGATCAAAACAAAAAACTAGGACATTTTTTGTGGCAATATTTTTTAGAGTCCTGGAAAAGTCTTACAAGTCCATTCCTACAAAGGAACGCTAGTGTATAGAAGCAGCCAAACTGAATCAGACCCAAGGTTCAGCTAATCCAGCATACTGTCTCCAACTGTATGAGATACTTTGGAGAAGGTATAAGAATGACACAGTAGGTAGATGTGTGGTAATCTGTATCCCACTCTAACTTCATCCTGATTTCAAATAACTGAAGAACAGCTTTAATAGCCTCTTCAAATGTTTTGTTTTCATTATTATGACAGTTCACTAGATTTTTCTTGACATGCATGTGAATATTCAATCCTTTTTGAATCTTACTAATTATTTACCCTTAATGACTTCCTTGGGCAATGAGTTCCACATCAAATTATACATTGGTGTGATAATTTCCCCTTGTTTTGGTCTTGCTACTGCCAGCTTTTGACTCGAGCAAAAGGAGTATATTTTATGGATTGGTGTTCTGAATGAGTTTAACATGGACCACATAACAAGTATTGCTAGGACTTGCTTTAAACCATAGAAGAGCTTTGACTTTTCTGTTCACTTCAAACAAAATACTCATTCTTTTGGACTGTTTGGGTACGCCTACACAGCAACATCATTTTGAAAGAACTAGTGTTGTTTCAAAATAACTTAGTCCATATCTACACAGCAGGAAGTTATTTCGAAATAATGTCAAAATACTGTCAAGCTGGAAAACTTCTTACTCCGATTCCTTGTACGAGGAGTAAGGGAAGTTGGAGGAAGAGTGCTCTATTTTTTGAAATAAATGCTATGTAGTCCCTCCCAATTTTGAAATAAGCTACGCAATTGATGTAGCTCAATTTGCATAGCTTATTTCGAGTTAAGCGCTGCTGTGTAGATGCACCCTTTGTTCCTGGGAAATGGAAAGCAAATTCTACTCAGGGCAGTGATATTGTGTAAATATTTTAGAGCTACAGAACAAGCCAAACTCTTTGATCAAATGAAAAACTTAGTGTCCACAAGGAGATTCCTGAGATATCATAAGAAAAAATAAGGACAGCCCCAATAAAACTGAGACGTATGGTCACTTTAGCCTAATAGAACAGGATAAAATATGGCATAAAGGTAAATTTGGGTAAAAATTGAGGAATATTATTTGTCATGAGATGAGATTTATGATGCAAACTGCTCCTTGAGCAGAAATTGCTTTCTATGTCTTAAAATTTTCAAGATTGACAAGTAGAGCTTGTTGGAAACTGAAATTTCCATTGTGTGGAAAATTTTAATACTTAATACAGTATTTGTTTTCATTCTGAATTGGAGCAAAACACACGAATTTCTAAATTTCCCCCAAAATGAAAATTTTCCAAAAATTCAGTTCTGAACTATTGAAACAAAATGTTTTGGTAAGATAAAATGTTTTGTTTTTAAAGTATCAAAACATATAATAAATATTTAAATGTAACATAAGCCAAATTGAATATAACCTATAAAGTTGAAACAAGACATTTTACCTTATCCAAAAGAAATGGTTTGACATTTCAAAACTAAAGTCAAAATTATTCATTTTGATTTTTCCCCATTGAAAATGTCAATGAAACCAACACATTACTACAAAAATGTTTCAGTTCTGAGAGAACTGCATTTTCTGATGGGAAAACTGTTTCATGGGAAATTTTCTAACTTGTTCTAGACCCAAACCCTGGGTCATTCTTACCGAAATACAGAGTATTCAGCTGTGTAGGGCACTCAAAAATTTGGGGCACCACTGGGCCTTAATGTCTTCCTGTCCCTGTTCTATAATTCCACAGAGAGAATCTAGTTAAAAGTAAAAAAGCCTGCCAGGCCTATTGCAGAACATTGAACCCGTGAAAGAGCAATTGAAGTGGTAATGAAGCCATTTAACTGGTATTTTCCCGGCTTCCCCAAGTCCGCCACTGCTGAAACTGATGAGCGGCGGACTTGGGGAAGCGGGGGCAGAGCAGCTGGGGTGCTGCCCACGCTGCGCAGTTCCCTGCCGACCCCCCCCCCGACCCCTCATAGCCCCCCTTCCGGTACTCTGACATATCCAAGAATCCGACACCCCCTGGGTCCCAAAGGTGCCGGATTATCGGAAGTTTACTGTAATTAGTGTGTTGATGAAGACTATGAGATCACATCTCTAAAAAATCATCATCTTCCCCTGACTGCCATTGGGCACAAGGGCACCTATTTAATAGTACTATGTAGGGCCCCATAAATCCTCAGGATATCCTTGACAGATCCTTATTGGTATTTAGACACTTAAATCACTCCCATGGATTTCAAAGGGAGTTATGCACCCAAATGTCTTTGAGGATTTAGGCCATACTGACTACTGATTTTAGATGCACCAATGAAATATCATAAAGTGGCCTGATTTTCAGTGGTTGGGATTCAAGACTTTCTGAAAATCCAATTCTGGTCACTTTTGAAAAATTAGGACAAAACGTTTCAAATGTCAGGGTACTTGGTTTATAAGCACTCCGTGTAGCTTATCATATGTAAGGAAAGCATACAACCAGGACCCTCAAAACCTTGCCAGTTTAACCTAAGATAAACTTATAGGGTAATTTCAGTATCTGCAATATTTCTTGAACTCCTCTATATTGCTGCAATTGTGTGTTAGTTATCTAAGACAACTGGTAAATATAAATGTTACTACTTTACTGCCTACACATCCACTTATGCCTTGTTAATGTATTACTTATCTAAATTAACCATTGCCACAATGCTCAGAACATATTATGGGCCTCTTTAAGAAACTGATCTAACCTCTGTACACCTAGGTCTAACCTAAAGGTCATGTTGCTCCCTGTTCAATGTGTTTTCAAGCAATTTTTATATTGTGATTTAAATTACTAACAGCATTTCAGCAATGCCTGCCTTCCTTAATATTTAGAGAGGTGAATGTTTTAATTTCCTGTAATGTCTCATATGGCATTAATATAGTCGTGACTAGAGTTAGGAAAATAATGCAAAAAAAAGTATTCATGGATTTCCTTTTATTTGTATAAATAACAGCTCTATGTACAGAACAATGCCTATTCGGAGCTCCAGGTACATATGACATATTTAAAAACCACAATCTAAAATGCTGCAGCCAGCAGCCTCAAACTCCCAAGTGCCAAAAATTGCAATCTAGAAAATAACCACCGCAGCCATACAATAATCCGTTTTGCTGCTGAATTCCATCCCTCTTCATTGGCTCTTCCCAAAGACCAGGTCCATACTATGGGGGAAGGTTGGCTTAAGGTGCGCAATTCCAGCTACGTAAAAACGGTAGCTGGAGATGATGTACCTTAAGCTGAGCTTCGGCACCATCCTCACAGTAGGAGGTAGATGGGAGAAATGCTCCCACTGACTTTCCTTACCCCTCTTGAGGATTAGGAATACTGGTGCCGACAGGGGTGTTAGTGTTTATCTTCCTGCAAGTGAAGATGTGATTTACTGTTCTAAAGCCCATAGAAGTCAATGTGAGTCTTTCCATTGACTTCACTGACTTTGCATCAGGCTCTAAATGCCCAGGAAAAATAAATGGGTTTTGCAGCATGCCTTAAAAGGCATGTGAAGTGTTGTAACATGACAGGAAGATTTTTGTTTGTTGGATGGCAAAACTTGAGACCTAAATGATCAGTAAGTCTCATTGGCAGCATGGCTGAAACATTTTCTTTACAACAAACAACACTTCATTTTATCAGGAAAAAAAACAGATTTACAAATCCTTTATAGGAAAGGCGCTATTTAATTTGCAATATTGCAAAAGTAGCTGATCCCGTACTACTACACTTCTATCACAATTTTGTCAGCTGTCCAGGGCTGACAGTGACTCAGGTTCCTACTTGTCTGCCGCTGGCAGCTGGTGACTGGTATGTCTGCTTGTAAGCCCTGAACGTTGATGACCATAATATAGTTGCAGAAACATGTCTGGCTATCAAAAAATTAGTGGGCAAATACTTGAGTGCTCTTATTGTTCCAGCACTTTTTTTCTTGAACAAATAGGTCCTTTCTGGCTTTTCCAAATTACAGCTATTAATGAAGTTTCATTATTGCTTTTCCATGATTTTCCATGTATTGTCCACAACTCAGCTGCAATTATTTCACAATCACCCCACAATTCAAGTAGGGCCTTGATTATAGGAGATTTTATAAATTACCTGCATGAAATGAAAATGACTTGCTCTCAATTAGTTTCAGTATTCTGAGCATATAAATCAGAACAGATGGCCAGATGTTTAGAGGAGCCCCAGCTGGTCTGGATTCATTGACCAAGAAAAAGTAAGGCAGGTGGTACAATTTTTCCATTCATTACATATAAAGAGCATAATTCGTTCCAAGAATCGGCTTAATATCTTTTCCGATACAGTTTTTTTTTTCATTCTCCTGAAACCTTATTGTTGAGCTTGACGTCATGGTAACCTGTCATCACCGCAACTTTGCCATGGTAACCCATTATCCATCATAGCCTTGTAAAGTACACATGAATATAGTACTGTCCCCATGCATACAAAGTTTTAATTTAGGGTGGTATTCAGTCTTGTCAACTGACGACGTGCAGTCACACACTGATGCTGACATATGGCATGGAGGAAGCAACGTCTTGTTTATTCTCCCAATGACAAGGGCACTTTGTGAAATTGGTGATGTGCTGTGCCCAGGTATTGGAGAATATTGGTTGTACATTTGAGTTTGAACTGCGTTATCTTTCCTTCTTTAAAGTTATAACAACATTGTAATGTAGTTCTTTGTGGATGAACTTGGTAAAAAGGACAAAGAAATAAAATGACTTCCTGGCAACACTATCCATGTTTTCAATAGTGTACAGCTCCCCTTTAGGCACCTAAATAAGGGCCAGATGTGGAGCTGTTGAGTATTGAGCTCTTCCCAAAATCTGACTGTGGCACTGAAGTGCCTAAAATGAGATGTGAGCAGTTTTAGTAATCTGACCTTTATGTTAGGTTTAATCTGTGGATTAAAATACAGCCCAGCAGCAACATAATGCAAAATAGTTTAGGGATGGAATCCAGCCAGTGCACATGGCCACAGCTAGTAGTACAAGCCAGGGGGAAGAGTTTCAGGCATGGTCTGTTCTCTTCGATGCAGGCTTCTGTGCCTTGCATTTCTGCACATTACAGATACTGTTGTGGAGAGCTGAGAGTCCCTTTGGCATACAGGGTGATTGTTAAATCTCCTTGTACAAGGTCAGAGATGGTGTGCCTTCATTTCAAACCCTAAGCTTTTAAACTGATCATGGGGTTCTTGCTGGCCCATATGGGGTTCTGAGAACAGCATTTATCCATGAAGGCCCAAACTAGACCCTATTGAAGTCAAGGAAAAGAGCCCTTTATTCTCAACTCACTGGCTGCTGGCTCATCTTTACTCTTGTCACTTGTGAATGACAGTCTACCACTGAGCCTTTCCTAACTGTGTGCTGGTAGACACCATATACATCAAGTATGAAGGAAATTATGTGCTGCAAATAATGTACATCTCATAAGATATGTGGAAGGGAGATTTTTGCCAACTATGGTTATTATGAGCTGAGATACAATTGACATTGACTGACTGGTGTATGCACAGTGAGAACATTTGATATACAGCGGGCCAGTTCTGATCTCATTTACTAATTTTATGCTAGTGTGATTCCTTTGATTTCAGTGGAGTAACTACTTATTCATACCAGTGAAAGACAAGAATATAACCAGCTATATATCGCCTCAAGGCTTATATCCTGAGATGGGCCAAGTTCATGACTAGCCCAGGTTTGGAAAGAGATAAACATGGGTAGGAAAGAGATAAAGATGATGCTAAATTGTTGTAATGCCCTCATTGATCATGGGGGAAGATGGAACTGAATCCTTTAACAGACTTAACTTTCGTAGAGCCATAGGGTCAGAAGGGTTATGTAGTCCAACTCATTGTCACGATGCAGGATTTGTAGTGGCTAACCCATGCAAGACAAATGGCTGTCCAACCTCCTTTTGGAAACCTTTAGTGAAGAAGCTTCCACAGCCTCCCAAGGCAGCCAGTTCCATTGTCCTATTGGACTTGTAGTTAGGAAGATTTTCCTGAGATTTAATCTAAATCTGCCATGCTGTAGTATTGATTCTTGTCCTACCATCTATGGCAAAAGAGAACAACTTGTCTCCATCTTTTTTGTGTCAGCCTTTCAAGTATTTGAAGGCAGCTATGAGCCCCTCCTGATTCTCCTCTTTTCCAAACTAAACATACCCAGTTCAGCCTTTACTCATGTGGTTGCATTACACCCCTTTGATCATCTTTGTCATTCACCTTGGGATCCTTTCCAGTTTTCCTGCATCCTTTCTATAACTAGTGATCAAAACTGGACACAGTACTCAACCTGAGGTTTAACCAGTGCCAACTAGAGTGATACTATCATTTGGTGTGACTTACATGCTATGCCTCTATTAATGCAATCAAAAATTGCATTGACTTCTTTTGGAACTGCAGAGCACCCTACATTTGTCTTTTTTGAATTTCATCTTGTTGTCTAGAGCCCAGTTCTCCAATGTATTCTCTATACTCTGAAGTGTTGGCAACTTCCCCCAGCTTTGTGTCATTGCAAATTTGATCAATATGTTCTCTGTTCCTACATCCAGGTCATAATATAGATGTTAAACAACTCATCCAGAACAGATCCCTGTGGAACCCCACTTGAGATCACTCTCCAAGATGGTGTCATTGCATCAATAGTTACTCTTTGCTGTTGTTTAGCCACTTATGTATCCACTTAATGGTAGTTATGCCAAGCACACATTTCCTCATCTTATATATCAGAATGTCAACTAGAACTGTGTCAAAAGCTATGCTGAAGTCCAGGTATATAATTTCCCCTACATTCCCTCTATCCATCAAACCAGCTACCCTGTCAAAAAAGGAAATCAAGCTGGTTTGTATGATTTGTTCTTGGTGAATCCTTGCAGTCTGCTAGTGATTACCCTTTCATCCTCCAGATATTTGCAAACTGAATGCTTTATACCAGTGGTTCCCAAAGTTTTCGGCATCACGCCCCCTTTCTGATTTTTGAGAAACCCTCATGCCCCTCCCCCCCAATAGCAGCAAAACTTGTTGAGGGGGGAAAAAAAAAAAAAAGGAACTGACCAGGGTCAAAAAACAAAAATAGCAACACAACCTGGGGAGGAGATTGACGGGGGGAGGGCTAGGTTACCTCGCACCCCCCCTCGGGAATTTCTTCACGCCCCCCAGTTTGGGAACCCATGCTTTATACCTTGCTCTAATAGCTTCCCCAGTATTGAAATCAGGCTTACTGGTGTACAGTTCTCCAGCCCCGCATTTTACCCCTTTTTAAAGATGGGTACTATGTTGGCCCTCCTCCATCTTCTAGGGCATCTCCTGTCATCCAAGAGTTTGAAAATATTATTGCCCTGCAGCTCTCAGATTTTTTTCAGCTAATCCTTCAGCATCCTAGTGTGACTAGCATCAGGCCAGCTGATTTGAATTCATTCAAATTGTTCAGAAGATATTGGACATGTTCTTATCTCGATTTGCATCCTTCCCCTTTATCGTCTACGATAACTTTGCTAGTCATCCAGTCACACTATTTTTTGTGAGAAGACTGATGCAAAGCAGGCATTGGGTGGCTCTGCCTTCCCCTATCATCTTCCATTATCAGCTCACCTTCTCCACTGAGCTGTGGACCCACCCATGCTTGATCTTTCTTTTTATTGTGTCTGACATATTTGAAGAACCTCATCTTGTTCTTAGCATTCCTTGCCAGCTATAACTCATTCTTTGCCTGGGCTTTCCTAATTGACTTCAACTGGTTGCTGGGCCAATACTCCAGCAAGAACCAGAGCAACACATTGTTCTTTGTCCCACATAGTCACACTATCTGACATCCCTGACCCAGAGTGAAAGGAAGGAGTAGAGGATGTAAAGCTGGGTGTACTCATTTTCTGCCATCGGTTCCCCCTACACTTAGGTTCCCAATGGCATCTTTAAGGGCACCTTTCCAGCTCCTTTGCACTGCAAATATTACAGGATTAAATTTCCACTGCAAATAGACATGCTTATTGTAACATTCAAAAGCAATCTAACCTCAAAAGACCAGGTGGCCAGATTCTGCTCTTTATAATGTGGGTGTAATTGACTACAGATTGACTGACTGCATTGGTTCGCACTGGTATCAGCGAGTAGAATTTGGCCCTAGAAAATTACAAGGTACTGTAAAAAAAGGAACACTAGTTGTCATCAACAGTGATCAAGAATAGATTTTAAAAGGAAACTAATTACAATTTTGAGCAACCAGTTGCATCACTTTTCACTATCATGGCTGCCTGTTGTAGTGGGCTCAAATTATAAGCATTTTTGAAAAAAAAAAAAAGAGAGGAAAAAAATACACTTCACAGTTTAGAGTGAGAATTGCTTCCTGTCTTACAAACTCTTATACCCCGGGCTGAGAGAAATGGCTGCAAGTTTCTTTTAGCATGTTACATTGTGTTCTCACATTCACTACAATGTATTATGCTGTTATTATTTTCATCCATCAGAAAATATTCTAATAGCTCACTTGCATCTCTTCTGCCTATAACTTTTGAAGTTCTTGCAAAATGGATTTCTCTTACCATTACCATCTTCTGTGTGAGCCAGGAATATCACATTAAAAATACATGGCTGACGGCAGTGTGGCTGCCCCTTTTCAAGTCTCCCTGGAGCATAAGGGCTGCAGTGGCATTATTCACATGATGCATTGTAAAAAACATGAGATTTATGTATGTTTATATAAACACAGACACATGCTTTAATATTCTTTTAATGGAAGAGAATATGAGTGGGAATGAAATTGGTTATGTCTGAAAGTGGGCAGGCAATAACAAAATGCAAAGTGGTGTTCAGAGTAAATTTACAGCATTAGGTAAAGGCCATTGTATCTGACACAAAATATGATAGGACTTGCCTTCAAAAAGAGAAATGTTACTACAGGTTGTACCTCCCTTAACTGGGACTCTCTGGTCTGGCAACATCCCCGGTCCATTAGGACCAGGGATGTTCCTGTAACACAGAGCCCAAGGGAATTTGGGCCATGGGGCAGGAGCACAGTGGAGGAGGAGGGAGGATGGTGACTCAGCTGGGAGCCCCATGGGGGTTGCATGCAGAAGGGTGGGTGGCGCATTGGAGAGTTCTGCCCCCTTCTGCTGGGAGGTAGCAGGGGTCGGCAGCGGCCATGGAGCTCGGGGTCCCGCAGTGGCTGCTGAGTTCCAGCCTTGGCCGCAGCCGTGGAGCTCTAGCCTCCACAACAGCTAGGGAGCTCCAGCCTCGGGAGCTACGTCCGGGCAGACACGGGCTGGAGCCCTAGCAAGGAGCAGCAGTTCAGCACAGGATGTGTTGGGAGGGATCTCCCCTGGTCTGGCAAATCCTCTCCTACAGGACCGGTCAGGTCCCGAGGGTGCTGGATGAGGGAGGTCCAACCTGTAGTGTGTGATTATGTTAATACCTATCACAAATCCACAGCAGTTGTGCTTAGCCGCAGCTTTGAAACTGTCCCTTGGATTGAGGGTAACTCTTTAGTGTGTCAGCCCCCGGAGGGGCTCCAGTTTTCCTAACGGATAAGCCATGCAGTCTGAAGGCCTCTGAAACTGAGCCTCTAAACTCCAGCACACATGCTCCTCTCTGTGAGGTCTGCTCATTGGGACTGACTGAGAGGCTCCACTTCAGAGGTTTTCACCCTCTTCAGGGATCAATACATCTCAGTAAATATTTGTAGACACACCAGGCAGACTTTCCAAAACAAGGTCATCACTGATTAGTTACCTGGCACACAGATTCTGAAAGTATTTAGGTTACCACATGGGTGCTGGAAGTGGGGGGAGCCAGGTGGTCATGGGCCCTCTTTTGCTGCCCCCAAACTGCAAGCTTTGGGCAGGTGTGGAGCAGTGCAGGCAGGGGCTGCAGTGGGGGAGCTCCTGCCTGAGATGTCAGCCCCAGTGGTGGCAGGGATGGGCCTTGGCAGGAGGCTGAACCCCCTGCTCCTCCTCTTGTCCACAATACCCCTTTGGGCCATTGTAAGAACCAGGGAGCTCTGGCTGCTGTATGTGGGGGGGTCTTAGACCTCCATCTGCCCTGGGCAGAGTGGCCAACGTGCCTAGGTGCTGCTAGGACAGCAGCTCCTAGCTGGTATCCCCAGCCCTTGGAGGGGGCAAAGCCTTGGGGGAAGAGAAGAAGTGGAGGTGGGAACTTGTGCCCCCCCCCCACTTCTAAGGTTCCATAATTTCTAGATTGGCACACACAAGCAAAGGTTAGGACATACTGCATACTGCTTAAAGCCAGGGCTCCACTGAGCCATGCTGCTCTAGAAACCATCTTGGTTTCCTTTCTTTCTGTTTCTTTGTCCCTCATTTCCATGTGTGAGTGGCTGTCCCTCCCCCACAGACCAACTCTTAACTTTGTTCTCCAGCTGATTCCTTGCAGAGAGAGAATCTCCTTCCTCTTGTCTTGGTTACCAGGTGTGAAAATCCCAGACAGTGGGGTCTGCCATTGTTTTTCTGGCTCCTCCATTGATATGGGTTAGTTTCAACCAGTACTTACCGCCCCTTTCAGATGACCTAAAACCATTACAGACCCCCTGATGGCTCCTGTTTTGCCCCACAATTAACCCTTTTGCACTCACCAGGAAGCAATGCCTAGTCAAGGAGGTCATCACCATGCATATAATTCATAAAAATATTACAGAAAATTCCTGTTTTGTCACACCTGTGTATAAATGTCTGAGCACATCTACTTAGAACTAGATATTTCTAGAAGCCAGAACAGACTCTGAATCAACTGGGTGTTCTTGCAGGACGTATATGTTTAAACTACCACCATAAACCTGCTGTCCTCTCTCTCCTGGCAAAACTGACTCCTGAATAGTTGCTAAAAAATTAAAGGCTGGATGGTCTGCTGCCTTTCTATGCAGAAATCCTATTGCATTTCTACATAGTGAACATCAAACACTACAGGACTGATTCTTACGAAGTGAATGACAAACTCCCAATGACTTCCATGAGGCCAAGATTTCAACCTATCATTCTGTTCCTGAACTGGGGTAAAGATGGGGGAGTTAAAGCCATCTTCTGGGACTGCTCAGTGGTCTGCCTGTTCCCTTGTGTAAATTGTTTCAGCTCAGCCAACTTTTTCCCTTTCCTTATGTTGTTTCTCTCTTGCTGCACCTTCTCTGTTGTGCTTCCTGGAGGCCCAGCACAGAGCAGACCATGGTTACAATGCTAATGCTAGAGAAGAAGATTTGTACAGGTTGAACCTCTCTAGTCCTGCACACCTGGGACCTGAGCAGTGCCAAACCAAAGAATTTGCCAAATTATGGGAGGTCTAGCAGCATTACCAACACTTCCACTGCTTATTGGGCTCTTAGAAGACATTTAGGGGTACATTAGAGCTACATAACAGCACAGAACACTGCGAGTCAGGACTAGTGGCTATCAACAAACTTTATGGGACCATGGGAAGTTTGGCTATACCCATTGTAAGTGGACATCCAGCTAACTAAAATCATACCAGACTATGTATGCTGCCGGACCAGAGTGTGCTGGACTAGAGGGTTTCAACCTCTATTAAGTCTTCTCTGTGTGAGGCAGACCTAGCACAGAGCTATATTCACCTTTTAAAAAGTCTTGATGTGATGC
Source organism: Pelochelys cantorii (assembly GCA_032595735.1). Classification (NCBI taxonomy): domain Eukaryota; kingdom Metazoa; phylum Chordata; order Testudines; family Trionychidae; genus Pelochelys; species Pelochelys cantorii. The sequence goes on from CM064328.1 coordinate 182,121,809, forward strand.
ACCTATTAAAGTTCATACTTATTTCTAAGCAAACAAAAGTTCATTATTAAAAATGAGTCTCATATTCTCAGAGGAAACTACACTGCAAGGAAGTAGTTTTGACAAGGCCGTCCATAAAAGGAAAATAAATGTGTTTGCCAGGTGGTTTAAATTCCAGCAGTGGAGGGAGACTCCAGAGTTTCCTTTTGCAGAGAGTCCCAGATGATTTCAGCTCAGAGGGACATGTTACCTTGGTGGAAAAGTTACTGTTGTTTGTGGGTCAGCAATATGCTTGGCTTTTGCACTCTCACAGTAAGAAACAGCCTCACAAGGTCTTTGTTAAAGCTCTAGTGCAGGGCTACTCAACACCCGGACGGCAGGTGGGATCCTTTAAACATGGCCTCCACTGGGAACATGCTCCATAATGGCGAGTCAATATAATGGTCTTCTGTTGATATGCGTTTTAGTAGTTAAATTCCTGGACTGTCATTGCTCATTAAAAGTGCTGTCATACGGGTGGAAATTGGGTAAATATTGCATTTTATTAATATCAGCAGAACGGACTTAAATGGGGCCTGCGTGTTGTGTAGTCTTGTCTTAATCTTTGTATTCATGCCTGTCAGTGTGAAAGAAGCTATTTGCATATATTCATATATATATTTGCATATACATGCAACCACACTTAAGTTGTGGCCCTCGGCATGTGCTGTGAGTACCACTGTGGCCCCCGGGGCTTCCAAAGTTGAGCAGCTCTGCTCTAGTGGAATCTCTGTGGACATCTGTCTGTGACATTTGTGTGCCATTCACTGAGAAGCAGCTGCTGCATCCTCCTGGCTGAATGGGACAATTCTCCTTTCTTCTAAGGCTGTGGTGTCCAACATGCTAGCCACTAGCCATATGTGGCTATTTGTCTGGTTGAGTGGGGCTAGTTTGCTTGAACAATATGGCTACTTGGACAGTTGAGTGTGGCTAGTTCATTATAGCAGCAGCCACTATGGTGGCTACGGCTTCAGAACTGTTTGGATACAATGGTTTTAAGGCATTAAGAGTCCCTTGCAAAATTACACAGAAAATTTACCAGCCCAGGCACAAAACTTACTTGCCTGCTCAGAAGAAGTTGAGTGTGGTTTTGAAGAAAATGGATATTTTGCTGCCTTATCTAAAAATATCCTAGGCAAGTAGAATTAAATAAAACTGCATTAGACCATCAAGCTACCTGATGGGCTTTTTCTGTTGTAAGGATCCATCAGAGCAGTTAAGCACATAATATTACCACCCTCTAGCTGCTCAAAAACCCAGTCTGATCCCTCCCAAATTATGAGATTAACTCCCCCTCAAAACTCTGTGTCTCTGTTTTTGTTTCTTTCACCTAAGGGGCAAAGCTGCCCACTGCTACTATGAGTGGGATTATCAACAATCAGGTTTAAATATACATTCACACAAACCCTGGCCTCCTTATTCACTAACTGCAGGGGCTCTTCCCCTTTCCTGTCCTCTACTTTTAAAATCCCCCTTCACCTCATCATCTCCTGCTCTTTACCTACCCCTGCATTCACTCAGCCCTCCCACATTTCCTTCTCTTCGCCGCCTCCTCTCAGTTTGCTCTTCAGCACATTCTCCTTCTTTGCAACAGCTATTCCCTGCATAGTTTTAGTCTGCCTCCTGTACCCCTTGTGTACCACTAACATCTCATCTTTTCTTGCCCTGTTCCCTAGCATACTATCTGCCTGATGTACTCAGTCTCCTGTCCCATCCTTGTCCTATGCAAGGTGACTGAGGGGATAAAATCTTCAGAAACAATGGGAAATGGCATTCATTTTTGCTGGGCACAGCCTTGTTTTAATCTACAAACATTGAAGAGTCATTGTGGAGGGCAGATTTGTGCCTTCAGTTCTATTGATAGTAATTGGAAATAGTTCCCATTTTGGAAAATGGCAAAACTTCACAAGATTGAAAGCAGAAATCAGAATATGCTGAAAACACTTAAAAACAAATATTGTGAGATTCACGATTAAACTGTGGGAGGTGTCAACACTGAGCATATGAAGGGTCCCCTAGGAAATATATAGATTGTGCTCCTTGTGTGGGTTTTCTATGAGTGTTTGAATGATTGCACCTCCTTCAGTTTCCCTTACTCCTCATGTAATGAGGGTTACCGTGAGTTTGAGTAAGAAGCTCTCCAGCTCAACATTATTTCAAAATAAAGGCTGGTAGTGTAGACATACACTATGTTATTTCGGAATAACGTCAGTACCCTTGCAGACTAGGCTTGTATGTGTTCTAGAAAAGTGAGTGCAATAGTCCGCTGCACCAAATGTTGGCCTTTAGCCCTTCCATTTTATCTTGTTGCCTTTTGGCATTGTGTTGAGACAGTCAGTGCCAAAGGAGTCTCATACGCACCGAAATAAATTATTTCATCATATTCATCAATGCCTATTGAAAGAAAAAAGCCACATCTGTTTGTCTTTGTAGTCATCTTTTTCTCTGCCACAATAAACATCTTAAATGGAGGCATATAGCTTTGAAGTGCTAAATGTAGTGTCAAAACATAGAAGTACCTGCACATATCACTTTCATCAATCAAAACAAATAGATTGCAGAATAGTACTGGCTGAATACAGCATTTTACAACTCTACGCCAATGTTACTTACTGAGTGCTGAAAGTTATGCATTTAAAAATTGCTGAAGGCTTAACATTTCACTTTTAAAAGGCAGGGCAAATGTGCAATGCTTGCCATTGGTTTGTTATCTAAGTGCTTCACAGACAACAGTGGCTGTGCCTGTTGTTGTAGAATGAAACACTTTTCATTTGCTTTCAGGCTTTTATGAAAGCTCTTCAAGGTCAAGAATAGAGGATGAAGATTAATGATGCTGGTCACTGGTACTTTATGAAAACCTCCAAAGAAAAGGGAATGCCTCTTAAGACATTTTTAGATTGACACACCCGAGCTGCTGGATGATAACCTGCTTGGCAAGTTTTGTGATATGTATGGCTTTTTCCCCTCATGCCCAGGGTATGCTTCTAAAATAGGCTTCTCAGCACCAGGCCAGTGACCCAGCCAAGTATTTAAATCTTCCTTTTATTAAAAAGCTAGCACATTTACCTGGCATTGCTTGGGCGATTAAGGAGGGGCTCAGGGCAAGGGACTGAAGGCATGCGGGGTGCAGGAGTCAGGACAGGGGCTTGGGGATGTGGGAGACTCAAGACCGGGGGTTGAGGAGAGGCTCAGGGCAGGAGGTTGGGGATAACAGGGGTGCAGGAGTCAGGGTGGGGGCTGAAGAGGGGCTCAGGGCAGGGGGTGGGGAGTGTAGGAGTTAGAGCAGGTAGTTGGGAGGTGTGAGGAGCCTTAGGGCAGGAGGTGGGAGTGCAAGAAGTTGGATGATCCTGGGGCTGGCCAGCACAGCAAGGGCCACACTGACCAGGTGATGGCACCCCGGGGGTGGCTGCTCCTTAGGGCTGGCTGGAGTAAGGGGCACCATGCTGCCTGGCCAGCAGCTCACCAGCATGCAAACCTAATCTGTGTATGGTGGCTGGGAAAATCCAGAGCCCCAACCCCACCTGGCTATTCTCTTACCGGTGTGCCTGCCTCCCTGTGGTCATTCTACAGTACAACTGTGCAAGCCAGTAGACCCCTCCCTTTGAGTTTTGTGAGAAACAATCATATTCAGGCAAATTTCATTGTCTTGGTACAACCAAACTCTGACCTTGCTTTACGTTATGATCAGAGAAAGCTTCATAACAAATTTGGTGGTCCTAGTTCTTACCGTTTATGGGGAGTTCTTGAACAAACAGACTCACAGACTGTCAAGACCTTATCCCCACTCTGGCATGATGAATGCAGAAGTGGGAGCCTGCAAAAGTACCCCAAAACCGTATCTTTCCAGGCTTTGGTATAAAGCTTCCCCCCAAAATCTTAAAAACTTAGATTTTGGGGATAAAAATCCGCTGCCACCACCCAAGTAATGATAAGAAACCCAGGGAAGAGATCACTTAGGAAATCTCAGCCCTAAAGTAAAACCAGGACACAAAAAATTAACCAATACCAGGTTAATAAAAAGAAGAGAGAAAGAACTTTTATTATCACCACAATACTCCTGTTACAAGCATAATGACTAGATGGAAAAGTCACCAATTAATATACTCATGGGGGGACCTTCCATGGTCCAAGAGCTTAGTTACAAAGGAGAGGAAAAACCATTTTTAAATGCACAGACATTAGATTCCCATTCCGAAACCATGAAACAATAAAACGTAATGGATTTATCTAAACTTTACCCTACTTACAGATAGTGAAGAGTCTTTTCTTGGAGAGAGAGGCATATCTGTCTACCTCAGTATCTGGAGAGAAAAACCCCGGGGACAAAGGAGGGAAATTCCTTTGTCCCAGTTTGAAATTCCTACCCGCATTTCTATTGGCTGCTGGCTACCTGGTTAGGTATAGGGACATAGTTAACCCCCTAGTCCCCAGGCTGCTGGCCATCCCTCATGATCATGACGCAGACAGATAGACAGACAGACACACAAACTCTCTCAAAATATAGTAGATAACAAGGGAGAGGAAATCAAATCAGTAAAAGTGACTGTGAGATGAAAGGCTCCTGTGGGGTGAGCTGAATACACTAATCATACAATCTATTTAAAAGAGAATGATAGTGAGTCAGAAACTAACCTTTTATGAGATGTGTTTGTTCGTGGGGTTGCAGGTGGAGGTTTGAGAGCTGACCCCTCAAAACCTCTTCATTCTTTTTTACTTTTAACTATTATCATTACCCACCATCATATCTCTATACATTTAACAGACATTTGATGCAGCTGCTGCAAAAAACAAGGCAAAAGATTACTCTGCTGCTGTGGTAGTCCAGTGCCAGGAGGTGTCAGGACAAGGACCAGAGCCCTGCGAAGATAAAAAATTTGTATCCGCATCCACATCCTCTCAAATGAGCCATAAATATCCACATCTACATCCACAGATACAGATATCCACAGATATAAAGCAGATATCTGCAGGGTTTTACTAATTACTTTAAGGACTCAAAGTCCTCATCATGAGATTTCTATCTAGATTTGGGCTGCTGAACAGCTCCAGAGTGGTTGAGACCAAGTGTTCCAATATGGACCCTTCTGTAGTAGCTTTTCACTACATATCCCCATTTCCCCCTTGCCATCACATTTATGATGGTTCTATCCCAAGCAGCAGAAATCCCAGTTGCATCCCCTGATCATTCCGCAAACATATTTGCTGCTGAGTGGATGGACTATTCTCTGCCTTGACTGACAGCTCCCTCCTCTCACAGTTTTTAACCCTTTTAAAAGAATTTGGCAGAAGGAAGGAATCCCTCTTGCCACAGATACATCCTTGAAAATGGGTGAAGACCGTCAATAAGAAATTGGATTAGAATACTGCAAAGCAGCATCTCCATCTCCATCTTTCTGCTTACAACACTACAAAATCTTTACAAGATACTCTCCAATTCCAGCAAGATTCTATTCAGCTGAGCTGCTGAGTCCTGATTTCTCCACAGCCAGATACCTTGTATCTTCACTTCAAAGGCTTGCCATTCCCGCCCCACTCCCCCCCCCCCGGCTTTTGCAGCTCTGGAAACCCAGTGTGGGATCTGAAAAATCCATTAAAGGGAAGAGGGGGTCTGAGATGGCTCCAGCAAAGGACAAGGGTAGTTCCAGCAGAAGTGGCAGGAGCTGAAACTGCTTGGAGTTGATGTTTGTTGAATAGATTAAAATGGCAAATGAAATTTAATGTGGGTAAGTGTAAGGTAATGCATGTTGGAAAAAATAACCCAAATTACACGTACTACATGATGGGGTCAAATTTAGCTACGACAGATCAGGAAAGGGATCTTGGAGTTATAGTGGATAGTTCTATGAAGACATCCACGCAGTGTGCAGCGGCAGTTAGTAAGGCAAATAGGATGTTAGGAATTATTAAAAAAGGGATAGATAGTAAGACAAAAGATATCATACTTCCCCTATATAAAACTATGGTACGCCCACATCTCGAGTACTGCGTGCAGATGTGGTCTCCTCACCTCAAAAAAGATATATTGGCATTAGAAAAGGTTCAGAAAAGGGCGACTAAGATGATTAGGGGCTTGGAAAGGGTCCCATATGGGGAGAGGCTAGAGAGACTGGGACTTTTCAGTTTGGAAAAAAGGCGATTGAGGGGCGATATGATAGAGGTATATAAAATCATGAATGGTGTGGAGAAAGTGATTATAGAAAAATTATTTACCTTTTCCCATAATACAAGAACTAGGGGACACCAAATGAAATTGATGGGTAGTAGGTTCAAAACTAATAAAAGGAAATTTTTCTTCACACAGCGCACAGTCAACCTGTGGAACTCCTTGCCCGAGGAGGCTGTGAAGGCCAGGACTCTATTAGGGTTTAAAAAAGAGCTTGATAAATTTTTGCAGGTTAGGTCCATAAATGGCTATTAGCCAGGGATAAAGTATGGTGCCCTAGCCTTCATAACAAGGGCAGGAGATGGATGGCAGGAGATAAATCACTTGATCATTGTCTTCTGTTCTCCTTCTCTGGGGCACCTGGCATTGGCCACCGTCGGCAGATGGGATGCTGGGCTCGATGGACCTTTGGTCTGACCCAGTATGGCCATTCTTATGTTCTTATGTTCTAAAGTTGGTGCCAGCATTGAACCGTGTGGGAGTCCCTTCTTCCAGGATCTCCAATTGCTCCGAAAAGTCTGCTTCTGAGCATCAGCCCAGTTGTCATAACAACCTACCTAGGAAAAACTCTTGACATCTTGTTGAGCAGACTGGTGTGCTGGAGATATTTAATGGCTGCAATAGGTCTAAAAAAGACAGCTCCAATTTTCTTCTTTTCAAATCCATTCTCAGTATATGCAATACATTCTAACACTTGGTCACAGTGTTTTGGTTGGAAACTGGCCTCATCACGACTCAAAAATTGCTCTGTCATGGGTGCAATTCTCTATAGGACTATTCACTCCAGGAGTCTGTAGCTACAACTCAGGGGTGATATCAGGTGACAGCTAGCTGCTAAAGTGTGGTCTTACCTGCTTTGGGAAAGTTATGGCTGAAAGCTAAGGAGATATATTTTTGGTAACTCTATTGAGATATTACAAGGGACACAGACTATATATTGGTCAATGATCTTCGTGTAATTGACTCCATTTGCTTTTCTGTAATTTCACTACAGACATGGGTCAGGTTAGGTATGGTAACCTCTATTTGGATGAGGCTAGGGCAAAACTGGTTGTGGATGGAATTTTCCAGGACCCTGCCAGTGCTTGGTAGAGGGTGGTTTCAGCCAGAAATGATTCAACTGAGGTTAGTGAAGGATCCCTGGTTCCAGCAGGCAGAGTGAAAAGTTTACTGGTTGCTTATGGTCATGCATAAGGTAGAGTTCACTGAGGGCTAAATTGGATATTGTATATTTTTCATGTAAACTGTAATATGGTTGAAACCAGTGATTATAAAACAACTGGTGATAAGGGCATTAACACCAATGATGTTAAAAAACAGAACATTCTATGGCTGTTAGTCCTTCAATTTTCAACCGTAGCATCTTGAGGGAAAGGCCAACATTTGTAGCATTGTCTTATCCTTCTCTATATCCACAGTAACTAGATTTACTTTGCTGGTTTTAGCTTTGATTTCTTCCAAAAGATAATCATGGGGTACATGATGAGAATATTGCCTCATTGTACACTCTGTTTTGTGAAATGATGTGTAATAAACTGTTCCCATGCACACTACTATGCTAGCCTGTGCATTTGGATTTTACTTCCAGAAGATATCTGGAAACTCTGTCCTGCACAAACAGAGGAAGCATTTCAAACCGGAATGTAAGTGATCCACGACAGTGACCTTTGGCAGCTAGACTCTATTATAAGTATGGGCTCACTGACAGGTGTGTCAACACAGCAGGGCTTACCTCAAAATAAGCTACGTAAATTGAGCTATGTCAATTGCGTAGCTTATGTCAAAACTGAGAGCGTCTACCCAGCACTTATTTCGAAATAGAGCACTCTTCCTCTGACTTCCCTTCCTCTGACTTCCTCCTGTAAAATGAGGGTTACAAGAGTCAGAGTAAGAAGTTCTCCAGTTTGACAGTATTTCGACATTACTTCGAAATAACTGCCTGCCTTGTAGACATAGACTAAATTATTTCAAAATAATGCTAGTCATTTCGAAATAATGTTGCTGTGTAGACGTACCCTGAAGTCAAGAAGTTCTCATTGACTTCAGCAGGCTTTCAGTCAGGTCATATGTGCTCATATTAAGAAGGGAACCACCTCTCCATCTTGTGATTTTTATAAACACATTGTATAATTTAAATCTCCCTATCCTTAACTCTAGCCACAGAAATTATTTTATTTATGCATATATTTCTCTAATGATTTTTTTCATTTTTCTATAACTCAGTCTGATCAATAGTGACCCCTTGTGCAGAAGGTCAAAGTTGGAACAGAAATGAAGGTATAGATTGAAAGTGACAGTTTATAAATAAACCAGATGCTTTCTTTATCATATGATCTACTAGAACATTATGGGCATCTGTTCTTCTGTAGCTCTCATATTTTTATTCTCCGAAATGACTTGCAAGTTTTGGTCATATGCAGAATGTTGCTTTCCTCAGATCTGAAGGACATGATAATCAGATATTGCTACAGAGGGAAAATTAGTTTTTCCGTTGGGTCATGGCAATTGTTTCATATTTTTTTTCTGTATCCATAATCTTTCCCCTGCTTACAGTGATGCAAAACTGTGTCATTAGCAATACAAATATGAACTTTTGTTTTTCTGTTCTAAAATACGGATGCCTCTTGCCTTTTCTGTTTCAGTTCCAGATTGAATTTATTTAATAAGAGTTTTCTTTTGTTCTCTAATGTTAAAATAAACTACCTTTAACAGAGTAAACAGAGAACTGAGGAGTGTATGATTTGGTATTTCATCAAGTGTGGCTGCTAGGAGATAGCTGATGAACATCTCATGTCCTGTTTTGATAAATGTATGTTTGCTCTTTTAATGGAGTGGGAGCGGAGATAGGTGCATGTGGTAGCGAGCTAGGCTATTTGTTAGTCATTCAACTGTGGAGAAAATGTTCTTAAGAAAAATGCTGATATGTGCATAACTATGATCAATAATTGTGGCAGCTAACGAGAGAGGGAAAATGATCAAATATAATTGACAAGCCTGCAGATTTTTTTTGTGGGAAGTATTGCCTCAAAAGAACTCCACTAGTTATGCTGAAGAGACTAGAAGTAATGGAAAGATAGTATAAGACAAATTAATGCAAGAATGATTGTTTTGTATCAAAGATAGGTGTATTCTCCCAATTTAAATTACAGATAAAGTTCACATCCTCAGTTGGTGTAAATTGGTGCAATGCCTTGATTTCACTGGAACTGTAACAATGTGTGTCAGTTGAAGATCTGATAGGAGCTCTCTTATTTAAGAATAAATTATTGGTATTCATTTTGTACTTTTGAAGTGAGAAGGATCCTGTAAAGTTGTAATATAGCAAATTATAAAAAGCAATGGTGCATTCATATAAAATAGAGTTTATCACAAATTATCATGTTATATTAAAGCATCATTTTCCGTCCTCCTAATGTAACGAACAGAGGTATTTTACTGTTTAACACTTGTGCGATGATACGAGATCCTCTGAAGTTTTTTCTTTGACCATGAAACATAGATACTAAATGTGACTTTCTTGTCATACAACCCATATTTGAAGTCTGAGTTGCTCCAGGATAAGTAACCATAGTTTCCACGCACCTCCCCAGCCTGTCGAACGTTCATCTCCTCTTTAATGGCTTGTTTTGTCTGAAAGATTTAAGTGTTTCTCTGGAGGTTCCATGCTGCCTTCCACCCACATGTACAATCCCCACTTGCATCTGGGTGGGCACAGGGTAGTACAAGGCCTAAGTTGTCATTTCACTGTGCTGTGAACATGCTCAGTACATTTTGGAGTGCCCGGGAATATGGGGCAATGGGGAGGAGGTGGCTTGTAGGAAAGAATACATGGAAAGCTCTTTCATGAGGGTTGTTGCCATAGTAACCCCTTCCTTTACTCTGTGTGAGCAGGATGTTGGACTTGAGTGATTATAAACTGCAGCTCATCTCATAAATTTGTGTGTGAGAAGAGGAGGAAGAAGTGCCTTGGAGACACCTAGAGCTAGATTCTCTGCCTCTGTGAGCTGGTATCATTGTAGTGGGACTATGCCAATTTGCTACAGGAGGTCTGTCCTATAGTTTAATATTCTACACAGCATTTTCATGACTTCCATAGGCCTAGAGGGGGAGCTGAGGACCAAGATTGGAGGATTGTTTCTTTCATTTAACTTCTAAAATGATAAACAATAAAAACACTTCTGTTCATTGCATTGGGGGAAGGAAAATGGTGTCGTGGTTAGGCCTCGGGGTCAGGGAATTTGGACTCTTAGGTTTCCAAACTTGACCCTACAATTTGCTTCTTACATCTGGTTATCCTTTGGGAGTCAGCAGACCAGGGGAAGAATGGATGGGTTAGGACACTTATTAGTCCCTCTGCACCAAGTAGATTTTTCCAATGAAATGCTAATAAAATCCCAGACAATGTTAGCTTTGTGTTGGGTCCCTTTCAGGCCAGGGAAGGGGCAGCTGCATCACAGGTTTGGTGGAGAGGGCAGGTAGTGGGGGCACACAAGGGCACTTAGGCCTCTGCAGAGATTGCCTCGCCTCCTGCTGGTCTCATAGATCTGCAAGGTTTGTGGCTAGCTCTGTGGGGGTGGCAAATTCCCACCCCCAGGCAGAACTGGTGATCTCCCCAAAGTGTTCCATCTTGCTGCCTGCAGAAAGAGTTACTGCAGCCAGAGGCTACTTGTTTGGTGTAACTAATTCATACATTTCAAGGCCCTCAGTATTATGTTGGTCAGATTTCTAAAAGAGCTCAGCTCAGATTTGGAGGATTAAATAGAAGTGACCAGATTTTATTTTCAGTGGGAGCCAGGATTGCCAGGTGTCCAGTTTTCAATTGGAATGTCCACTTGAAAAGGGTCCCTGCCAGCTCTGGTCAGCACTGCTGACTGAGCCGTTAAAAGTCTGGTTGGTGGCACAGTGGAGGTCCAGGGCTAAGGGAAGCTCCCTACCTGCCTTGGCTCCCAGAAGATAGGATGTGGCCGGCATACCTGGTAGGCAGATGGTGGGGGGGACAAGGAGGCTCTGTGCAGTGCCCCAGCTCTGAACGCTGGCTTCACAACTCCCACTGGTTGGGAACTGCAGCCAGTGGGAACTGTGGCCAGCAGCAGAGCCCCCTGGCCATCCTTGCACTTACCGGATATGCTTTGTGCCTTCCCAAGAGCTGCCTTTCCTTTGGGCCCCAGCTCAACCTCTTGCACCACAAACCTCTCATCCCCAGCCCCACCCGAGACCCCCTTCCATCCACCCTCTTCCCCTTTGCCCCAGCCTACAGCTTCTCCCTGCACACCGAGCTCCTCATTTCTGGCTGCATCACAGCCCCCCACATCCCAATAACCTGCCTCAGCCTGAACCCCCTCTAGCACTCCAAACCCTTTGGCTTCACCCCATGCCCAGAGCCTCTTCCTGCACCCCAAATCCCTGACTCTATCCCTGAGTCTGCACCTGTAGACAGAACCCTCAGGCCTTCCTGCGAGCCTGTCCCAGCCGAAAGCCGCCTCCTCACACTCCAAAAGCCTCATATCAGGCTCCAACCCCCAGCCCAAACCCTCAGCCCAAAGTCCTTATCCTGTCCCGCACTCCAACCCCCTGCTTCAGCCAGAGCTCCCTCCCACACTCCAAACCCCTCAGCCTCACTCCCCTGCCCGGGGCCCCCTCCTACACCCAAAGCCCCACCATCCCTGGCCTCACCCCAGCTAGAGCTGTCATCATCCTGCACCCCAAACTCTCCCCCAACTTGAAGTGCCCTTCTGAACCGGAGCCTCTCATTTTTGGGCCCATCTCAGAGCCTGCGCCACCAGCCCACACCACCTCACACCTTCCCAAACCCCTGCCTCAGTCTGCTGAAAGTGAGCAATGGTGGAGGAAAGCAAGGGAGTGAGGGGGATGGAGTAAGTGGGGGAGGCATTGGGGAAAAGGCTGGGCATGGTTTTGAGGAAAGGGGAGGGGAGCAAGGGTGTTTGTTTTCTGCTATTAGAAAGTTGGCAATGTTAGTGGGAGCTATAGGGTGCTCATCTGATCACTTGATTTAGGTGGTATATAGGAGCTAAGCTCTTTTGAAACTCAGGCTCCTAATGTGCAAAGTATTATTATGTTATTCTTTGCAGCCCTGAAGGTGTAGAAAAAGACCCCAGAATTGTCAGTCACATTTTTTTTAACCCTTGTTTTTGCTTTTGTGGGCTGGATCTCTCCCTTCCTGTTAAATAAACAACCATGCAGGGTACATTTTCCTGGTCAAGCACATTAGTGAGAGACTTGAAGATGAACATCCCTAAGGGCCAAGAAGCACTCTTGAGACAGCAACAGCTCTTCGCTATTTTGTATAGCATGATTGAAACTGACGTTGTCATGCCCAGTGACTATTTCTATAGGGTCAGTGCCTTTGTTTATTTCTTTTTGCTCTTTCCCACTATTTTAGCTTTGATGCTTGAGTGGCAATACTGAACTGACCCCTGATGTTCCTGGCAAAGACCAATGAGCTTTTCCTGCTGTAGTTAATCTTTTCATTATCAATACACCAAAAGCAGAGTCAGTGTTTCAAAATGTCAGGTCCCTTTTCTCTGTCTCAGTTTCACTAAAGCGCTACACTCTGTAACTGTAAACATTAATCAGACCATATAAATAATCCTGACATTTTGATCCACGCTCTGTCTGCCGCTCTGCCAAGAGCATTCACTGGTGCCAAAAACCAAGCCCTATGCTGCTTTTATGGGGTTTTGAGGGGCTGGGGAATAGTAATTCTGATGAAAGTCATGGACTTGTGGCGCTGTCTGATGTTCTGCGCCTATCTTCTCACATTCTGAAGAATAGTTTCCCTCATTTTTGTATCATGTTTAACTCTTCTGTACTCCATATTCTGTTTGGGTGCTGCATGGTTACATATAACAGGCCTGATTCTCTGCTCATTTATACCAGTGTAAATTAGGATTTGATATAAAACTGGTGTAAGAAGTCAATTGAGCCCCATCTGACTGTTGGCCTGTGTGCTTAGGGGCATTGCTGTGAGGAGAGTCAAGATGGATAATCTTATCAAATGTGAGCAAGACACTGCTTTCTCTTCCACAGCTATTGCATTTAGTTGTTTATTGTGTGTGTTTTTCCTTACTCAAAAATAAGTAAAAGAAATTAGAAAATATGTATATGGAAAATAGAAAGCTCTGTCCCACACAACCCCCTTCCTAATTCCCTTCATGACTACACCTTATTTGTGTCAGAAATCATCAATCATAACTCAGGGCCTGATTCTTTTCTCTATTGTCAGCCCAAGGCATCTATATCACATAAATAAGGGCTCAAAATCACAACACTGGCTTAAAAATTATGAGTTATGACATAAAATAGGATTTTCTTTGCCTTCCTTTTCTGAGCCTTTAAGGTGGGGGAGGATGACCTTTTTTGGGTCGGGGGCTGCTGACTCACAGAAAAATCAGTTGGGGTCTGCAAAAGCAAAAAATCAACCAAACAACCCCCTCTACAACCCTCTCTGACGTGGCCCCAACTGACAAGGCGACACTCCCCACATTCCCCTCCCATACCAGAGCCTGAGGGGGCCAGCCTGGTAGATTTTTGTTTGCTCCAGTCCCTTGGTGGGACAGCGGGGGGGCTGGAACGCCAGCGCGGATTCCCCAATGCTTTGGGGGCCCTGAGCCTCAGGGGCCGGATCCAGGCAAGCTGGGGGCTGCATCCGGCTCCTGGGCCTGAGGTTCCCCACTCCTGCTTTAGGGTGCACTCAGTTCACATTCTCAAGCTTTTGCCCACAGGCAGAAGGGTTAGAAACTGACATTTTTAAAAAGTAAAGAGATTAAAAAGTTGAGATTCTGAGGTCATCTCTTAACTCCCATTGATGGGGCTGAAGAAAAACTTCAAATGTGCACATTGCAGAGCTACAGTGCTGCTGACACATTGTGTCATCATGTACACTTGTGAAAAATGAGAATAAACCACTGCTCATCTAAATTGGTAGCACTTTTCACCCGCTTTGGACTAGTGCAAGTGACTGTACCAGGCACAAGCCAATATCAGCAATTCTTTAAGAAGTTTTGTATCTTTGAACACTGATCAGAGAATTTCAAGGAAATTGTTTAACAGCACGAGGATTCCTCCTTAAAGAAATTCTCTAAATCAGTACACTTATTACAAGTATCCACTGTACCACAAAGCTTTCAAAATGACCTCCTGCTGTGGAGACAGCACTAAGCTCGGCTTAAGGTATGTTGACTCTAGCTATGATATTTATGTAGTGGGAGTTGCATACCTTAAGCCGATCTTCCCCCTGCAGCGTAGATCTGACCTTACTCTGCTACATTTTAGTCCTGTTGGCACTGTGGATCCTATAGAAGAGAGGGAATAGGAGTCTGTCCTAGCTCATTCAGTATCAGAACTGTTAACTTCCATTTTTTTAAAATGTGCATTACTTATAATGATGTTCAAACGAGAAAGAACCCAGACTAAATTACTGAGTTTGCAGAACTATAAATAAATACATAAAATAAATAAAATAACCTTTTACTCATGTACTGAGCTTCAACCCATTGAGAAAAAACAAACAGAGGCCAATCGCACCCTTTTTACAAAATTATTTTTCAGAGCCCCAGATAATCAAATTTTAAACCTATGACTGACTTAGATGCAGAAAATAAAAGTCCAGACTTTCAAGGTAGTCAGTGCTCTACATAACAGAAATTAAACCCTAGCTTTATGCAAACAAAAATACAATGTTGTTGGACTGTAGTTTAAAAATTAAAGCATAGGTTGTTAAAGTCCAAGATGCTTAACTCATGGAGTGAAGTGACATGACCAGGTACCTGAGAACAAAAGGCAACTGTATGTGACCTTAAAAGGGAAGACAAAAATAAAACAATATTGAATAGTTTGCAATCCATTACTCGTCTCATAAATGGTTTGTGAAGGAATAGCAAGAAGGAGCCAATCATGGTTTGCAAAGCAACAGAGTAAAAGAAATCTATTTAAGAGCTTAGGGGGGTCTTTGTCTATATAGTCATTACAAGATTTCACAGATATGTTACAGAGGAAAGGATTTTCCTTTAGAATGACTCTAAATGCCAGATGAAGCATTTCCACTCAGGCATTATAAGTTATGAGACTCTGTGGAAGCATCTGCTCATCAAAGACAGTTTGCAGCCTTGAGGTCAGATGGAGCTTGTTAGTAGCACTGGATATTCAAACAGTAGCTGTCAGCATATGCAGCTTCCTCGCTCCAAGTAGCAAGAACACACCTTTCTTCTTTTTCTGATAATGAAGCTGGCTGTAACAGTCCGTGCATTCATCACCTCAGTGTGTCCTTACTGTAGTTCATTCAACCTTTGTCTAGTTGAAAAAAATAACCTCCTCTGCAATGGGTACGTAAGATAGCAGCTGATCCTCTGCATTGGATAAGATGATGAGAAAATAGTGTTCCGCTACCTGTCCTGAATCCCAGTTCAGTGCTAGATCCGGTGCAAAGTTCAGATACTGATCTGTAAATACTTTAACAGAATAGACCCATGGCAGCTGATGGCTCCTCTCTACTTTTTAGACCCATGACTGCAACAACACAGCATGGTATTCTCCATGTGCCAGAGTTTGATTTAAGAGGGGAGCTTCTAGAACAGCTGTCAGAACTGTAGACAAGACTTTGGAATACTCTCTGGTTGAGGAGATTAGGAAGAGTTCTGCCTACCCTCTCCATCTTTTCCCAAACTCACCTCTTTAAGAAAGCTCTTTCCAAAGAATCTAGCAGACAGACTGCTTCAAAGAAGTGCTAAATTTCTTCAAACACAGTGGTAGATGGAACCAACCTAGCTGCCCTGATAAGAGGAATATGGGTGAAGGATGAAGTGGTGAGATTCACAGTAATATCCCAGAATAAGACATACACAAAAAAGTATTTGGTTTGCAGATTCACCATGGGAATGTGTCCTTCTGATACACGTTACTTAATGCCCTTGAAATGAAGACAAAGTACAGTCTTTGTTCCAGGTGTCACGCAAGCCTTTGTCCAATATGTCACCAATGAGAGAGAAGAAGCTTCTATGTCCTACAGGCCGCAGTTGCAGGATGCCTGGACAGTGGGGGGGTCTGCAGAATCCAAAGACTCCTGTCCTTCTTCCCCACAGCAGCAGTGGGAGTTCAGGAGAGGCACAGAGGACACTGCCTCCCTCTACTCGTCCTAGCAGCATCTGGGGGCGAGTTAGGGGGTCCAAAGGAACTGACCAACTGTACTCTTCCTGCTGCAGAAGAAGTAGCAGTGAATGGGGAACACAGGTTCAGAGAGGGGCAGCTTCAGGAGAACACTAGAAGGACAGACAGGGTTGGGCCGGGGCGGAATACTGGAGCTCATAGTAGATGGAATTATCCCCTGAAGCCGCCCCTCAGTCTCATTAACAAAGCTCTGAGTCAACTGGAGCTACTCAACCTAGAGTCTGATACCAAGCCCACCATCATTGTGGTATCAGAGCACTTTTCCTGCAGGCTGGGGGTGAGGGGAAAGGAAGGAAAAGCATCTTTCCTGCTTGTAGCCCCAGCATTGCCTGGTGTCATAGATACTCTGCAGAGAACTGGGATTGCAATCCCTCTGGCTGCAAGGGATTCCAGCAGGGTTATGGGGAATAATGAGGTAAGCAAAGGAAGGGAGGGCAGTTATGCAAGTATTATAAACATTACTGTTCAGACACAGAGGAATCAGGCTGACACTGTTAAAGGGTGCTTGTCCCTCAGGCGGCATTAGAGATACAGTTAGGCCTCTGGCTTGGAAGGAACAGGTGAACGTGAATCTGCTTTAACCAGAAGTCATCTGTCCCACAGTACTTCCTCTGGAAGCGAACACTGAGGACAACATTTAAATCTTTGGGTCCCTTCTAGGGAGCATCCTGCAATCAACTCATCAGTTAAAGGATGTATGTGTATTTTGCCCTACTCACCATGGACATTTCGCAGTTCTTGTGCAGATGTTTTTCACACATAGCTCCCCACTTCCTGATTTGATCAGGGACCTAAAGCGATTGCTAAAAGATAATCATCACTCGGCTGTCTGACTGGCATAACACAACCCAGGAATTAGTAGAGTCCTTATGGAGGGAAACCCTAGTCTTACAAAATTTCCTGTCAGATTCCTATCTGTTTTAGGCATCTATCTGGCACCTTTGATATATTTATCCTCGCAGTACCTCTGGGTGTGGGTGGGGGTCTGTTGCAAGCAGTTTCAGGATGGGCCAGTGGCTGTCTCTTTACGGGGTGGGGGCCAGAGCCCAGCTCCTCCCCTGGGTACCTGTGGGAGAAGGAACAAAGGTGGGGGCTGCCCCCATTTTACACCCCAGAAATTAAGGCACAGGGAGATTAAGTGCCTTACTCAAGGCCACAAAAGAAGCCTATGGTGAATCAAGCTCCAGGTTAGCACCCTAATCACTGGGCCATCGTTCCTCTTGTAAAGAATATGAACCGGTTTAGCTAGAGATACAGGACTAGATACTCAGCTATGTTGATCTATACCAGCCAAGGTCTGGATCTTGGATTTTATAGTGCTAATTTAAAATACCCCAGGCCATCAGTCCTTTTGACATTTGTTTGTCATTAGTAAGTTCGCAAACATTTTGAAGCAAAGTGCTCACTTACATTTGATTTAAAACTTTATAAAGTCCATTGACACACTGCAGACCTCCTACGAGATTGCATAGCTCCCATGGGGCCCTAAGTTTAGCACCTCCCATACTAGCTAATGACCTGACTCCATTTGAAAATAAATAAACAAAAAACAACCCCTCCTTCCCGCAAGATCACATCTCATTCTAGCCTTTTTTCCTCATTGTTGTAGTAGGCCAATCATTATAACCTTCTAAAGAGTGGAGCAGGATTTTCATTAATTATCATTCTGCTTCATATTTAGCCTTTTTTTCTTCAAGTGCTGTTTTTCAGCAATAACTTCTATAGTTATTGGTGAACTTGTTCACTTCCTTGCTGTTGGACTGAATTAATTAAATGCACCCAAAGACATGAGGACAATCTAATAACCAGAACAGGTTGATTAAAAAAAGATTTGGAGAATTCAGGGAATTGAGCAGAGCAGTTCTTAGCAACTGACATTTACAACAAGCCCCAATGCACAAATTAAAGAGCTCTCCCAGCTCTTCGTTCAGTGTAGGTGTAAATGATGGAGGCGTGACAAATGTGAAATAATTTGGTCTGTTGGTATCCTTAAATGATCTATGTGAACTCATAAAATTTTCCAGATTGGTTTTAGATTAAAAAATGGTAATGTGTATGTAAATATAAAATATATGTGTATTATGCCGGAAATTTAGAAGCACTAAGTTCCTTTAACGGACATCATCTTATTTATGTGCTACCCATGGGAAGAGCATGAGATGGAGTAATAATTGCCTAGTGCTTTTTTATGACACTATCTAATGAGGAGATTGCATATTTATTATATATAAGGTATATTGTTACTGTAGGAAATCAGTCAGAAAGTTAGTATTCAAAATGGGTTCACAGCAGACAGAATATGAAACTGTAATTAGGTTGTGAGAAATTAGTTGTGATGCAAAGTGATAGGGGAATCATATGGGAATGTCAGTCACTGCTGCAAGAAGCTGGGTTAGTGGCTTTTTGTTCTGGGAAAGAATAAAGCTTTGCAAGAGCTGATATTAACATCAAGGTTTTCATTGTCTGGGCAGAGATAAGGATGTTAGATACAAGCAAAGCTGCAAAGGAGCAGAATAAGTTAACTAGTATGTTATTACTGTGCAGTACCAAGAGGTGTATTTTAATGAAGGAAGTAGGGAGCCATAAAATTGTTATCAAGGTGCAGCTTCTTGGTAATTATGATGGATTATACAGTACAGGAAAAGTGAAGCTATAAAACAGTGTTGTAAAAGGGGATAGGGACTCATTGATGAGGTGTTGGGATCAGAACATGGACCATTGTTTACATTATGATTATGATTACCATTGAATCTAGGAACTCTAGTTGTGGACCAGGATCCCATTGTACTAATCACAGTACAAACTACAAACATATTGTGAGTGATGCTCTGTCCAGCATTTGGTGAGCTGATCTAGGGCTGAATGGTAGGAATGATCAGGCTGGAAAAATCTTGCTGTATGTCAGAGAAGCAAGGGAAATCATTTTGTTTCTTTCAGAATTTAGTTCCTCATTGGAGGGATTAAATGTCGATAGGCCAAAAAGACGACCAAGGGGGTAAAAAAAAAAATAAAATAAAAGAGGCAGCTGTATAAGGTAAAAAAAAGTGCTCACCGTGGGTGGCTCCCCACAAACAATGATGTGTTCTTCCACTCCTATGCTCTGTGTCCTAGCTCCGACTGAATACTGTTGCACTCAATCCTGCCCACCCCCGTTTTTGTGCTTCTACGGCTCTGTACCCTGGGCCACTACCCTGTTTGCCCTGCCCTAGTTATGGCCCAGTGTAACTCTGGTTGCTGGAAGCAGCAAGACCAGACTAGGGAAATGGCGTAAGAAACTTGGCTACCAATTTAGGGTTGCCAACTTTGTAATATTGAAAAACTCAACACTCCAGCAGGAGTTCTGGAACCACCCTTCCCCCACCATTTGCCCTCAGAACCTACCCCTGCTTTCCTTTCCCTCCCCCCAAGGACCCATTCTTGCCCCTTCCTCCTGAGGCCCTGCCCCTATTTGCTCTTTTCCCCCCTCCCTCTGGTGCTCACTGCTTTTTCCTCCTCTTCCCCAACCACATGGGTTCGGAGGGAATCATCTGCAGAGCTGGGCCTGGGAGCTGCAGCCACTTGATGCAGGTAAGAGACAACCCTAGGTGAGTAGAGGCTGACACCAATTATGACACAGCATCTCCCTGCCTCTCACATGCACTGTAACTGGAACTTTGGGTGTGCAATCATAGATCCAACTGGACACTGTCAAGTCCCCTTTTCAACTGGATTTTCTAGTTGAAAACTGGACACCTTGACACCCTATGCCCAGTCCTTCGCCAAAATCCCTCCACCCTCAGTTTAAAAACCAGCTCCCCACGCAGACCAGCTTCCACCCGCGGCCCTGTGCTGCTGCCTCTGATACAGAGGCAACAACATGGCGTGGGGGGCAGCTTCATGAAGCCAGTGCTCCCCATCCCTAGTGCTGTCTCTGTGGGAGGCAGCAAAGAGGGATAGGCGGCTCCTCAGAGCTGGCATGTGTGGAGAGTCAGCTTAAAAGATGGCTCCCTATGTGTACTGGCTCCCGTTTGTCCCACTCACCCTCTGCATTGCTGCCTCTCTATGAAGTAGCTCCTCTCTCCCCTTCTCTTGCTGCCTTTGATACAGAGGAAGCAAGTGGAGAGGGGTGCGTGGAGTCATTTGGATTAACTGATAAGATCAGGCTTATCAGTTAATCATTTACGCAACTATATGCTAATATCCCTAGTGTCTGCCTTCCTTCCCTACTTCATGGACCACTCTCATTTAGGTGTTAAATAAGCCCTCATGTGCATAGAGGGAGACAACAGTGTACATTCCCACAGGCAGAAACATAGGTTCCTAGGGAACTTGTGCTTAGAAAATTTAAGTGCTGAATGTGTTTAGGCACCTACAGGGTTATTTGGCAGCAGAGCTGGGTTTCACAGATTGCAGTGATGCCTTAAATTGGGACTTAGGCATCTAACTCTGGGGTTTAGGTACCGAAGTACCATCATGGATCTGGGTCCCAGAACTTGGGTTCCAGCCAGAGCTTGAATGTCTACGTGCTGATTTTGAGCCCCAGAGCCTGAGCCCTGGGGTGCTAGAGTCAGTGGTCCTGGGCCAGCTGAGGATGTTTTTATCCCTGTGTAGACATATCCTTTGCGTCAAATCCACAAAAGTGACTGAAGCTCCGCATTGCACTGCCTAAGGTGAGGCAGAATGCTGTCTAATGAAGTCTTAAGCTCCAAGTCAGGTGCCCAAGCTCGCTTCTACTATGCATATGCAGAGGCAGATGCCTAAAAATAAGATTCACAGGAGCCATCATGCTGTGTGTGGAGATACCAAGCTAGCCAGTGGGAAGTGCTGAGGAGAGGGGCATAGCTTAATCCTGCCACTCAGAGTTATGTACCCAATTCCAGGATGAAGGGGAGTGCCTCCCTCTGCTTGGGATTCATAGACATGAACCATCTTCTGATATTAGGCACCTACACTGGGTCAGCCCTTTTTTAGGAAAAACTGGAGGAGGAAGAAGTGGTACGTCCCTAATAGCCCAGAGGTTAGGGCCATTACCTGTGAAATCGTGATACTTGGGTTCAGGTCTTTGCTCCAAATCACAGAGCGGGGATTTGAACCCATATATGGGGGAGTGCTCTAGTCTAGCCAATGGGATAGTGGGGACAGTACCACCACTATTGTCATTTCTTGTGTGTGTGGGGGGGATGGACGGACGGATGTGTGTTTTGAGAATACCTATGGGCTCAGGCCCCACAGACAAACTGGTGGAGGAAGTGCCTGGTTTATGAATCCTATTGTGACTTAAGAGTATGTTAGGCACCAAGCTGCTCAGCAGTGTCTGAATTTAGGTGGCTGTGGATATGCCCACATGCAGAAATTAAGGTACTTACAGGACTTTGTTGGCAGGGATGTAGGTGTATAAGGGATGTAGGTGTACAAAGCCCGTGAGAAGGGGGCTTGTGAATGCCAGTGGTACCTAAATGTTGGATTTAGGCACCAAAAGGGGCAGTTAAATGCTGAGGTCCCCTTTGTGCATTTAATCCCTAGTGAACAGAACTGGCTGAAATACAAAACAACTTTTTGTATTTTTGTTGTTGAATTTCAGAATTTTCATCAAAATTTTCATTGAAATTTCATTTTTATTAGCTTTGCTAGGGAAACATTTGAGCGGGACTTTCACAAGACAATTTTATTTCATATGAACCCTAATGAATTAACTGTGTTTACCTAAAAGCACTTAAATGTAAAAATGTAACATGATTGTTCTCCATTTAACATCAAGGAATCTCTCTCACATATTTTTATCTTCACTCACCCTCACCTCCACCTGTACCTATTAGTAACTACAAATCTGTGGAAGATGTTAAACAATTACAAATAATATACTGTGAAAGATCTTATTTAATTTGACTTCTGCACATATGGTTTATCAGCTCCTGCATCCCTCAAGCAAAAGCAACAGCCTCCAGAGAAAATGAGAGGATTGCTCAAACATCACAAAAGTGAACATGCAGGTATAATGATTTTAGCTCATTACCAGATTTCCAGTTTAGCTCAGGGTGAGTTCTCTGCATTCTTTTTATATGTAGCTTGAAAATCTTTTATGGAAAATTCCTAACATAAATGTCAAAGAACATAATGAAGAATGTTTGGATATATAACTAAGGATTATGGGGAGATAATAATGACTTTCAAAGGGCTTAGCCAAATAATGTTAATGTCATGAAACCTTCTGAACCAAATGAATTTCATACTTGTATCTAGATATATAAACACAAATATGCAGGCTGATAGAATATTATAAGCAAAAAATGAAGAATAACATGGTATAAAAGGCTTGACTTAGCCCTACTCAGGTGAATAAATGCTTCAGCATCCTTGTCCATTGTTCTACATTTGATTCTGAACTTTCAGGACATTCTCTTTCAAAAAGAGAGACTTTCTTATGCAGAATATAAAGAGAAGATTGAACAAAGCCAGTAAATCAGTTCCACTGGTCAATAAATTTGAGCAAATTAATGACACAAGTAAGTTTTATGTAGAAAGAATATACAACCTTATCTAATTAGAAGCTAACTGAAATTACATTAAAAACCCCTCTGTTGAAAAAATATTAGTTATAAAATCATCCAATTCCTGCTCCTCTTTCTCCCCCACACGCCTATTCTCCTCCTACCAGCTATTTCACTTTCTTCCTCTACTCTCCCCTCCTCCATTCCTATCCTTCACTGTTCCTGGTGCCTAATCTCTTCTCTCCATGTTTTTATCCCCTTTTCTTGTCTTCTGCCTCATCACCCTCTACCATGCATCTCCTCCCTCTCCCCTGCCCTCCTTCCTTATCCCTATTTATATGTCAGGCAGCTGCCTCATTGCTTAGCATGCTGCCTGAGCACCAGCACAAGGGACTGTTCCTGGAGGAATTCTGTATCAAAAAATTAAAAATTCTGTGCCAACAAGTTAAAAATTCTGCACACACAATTTTAAAATTCTGCATATTTCAATTTCTGAAAACCACACTTTTATCATCACATCAATTTCAATTATTTTGATAATTTATTTCAAAATACCTGTTAACAAATACGTCTGTAACAATACCGACAGCAAAAAAGATTCCCCCAGAATGTTAAAGAGGCCATGACAACAACCCAGTTCTTGTTTCTCTGTGATACTTTTGTTGGTAGTCTCCTTCTGGCTGTGTCACATGTGCCAGCTGGGTACATCTTAGGGGAGAATGCTTCCCCTCTGGTCTTTTAGTTGAGTCTCATTTTTTCACCCTGTCCCAGAAGTTTACCTTGTAGAGGTCCCCAAAGAGTGGACATTGCTGGGGGAAGCTGGAAGAACTATAGTGGGAGGTGCTGGAGGGATGTATGTGTGTTAGGATGGGGTATGGAGGGTGCTGGAGGGTGCTGTGCACCTCCCTCTACCTTCAGAACCCAGCTACAGGTCCAGACATCTGCACTCCTTCCCTCTGCCCCAGTCTAAGGTTCCAGAGGGAGAAACAGCCTTATGCTGATCAAACCAGGGTTGTGTGGAGTTTCCTGTGGTGATTTCAGTTTTGTGCTGTGCAGGTCTTACACTGTTGTAGGGCCTCCACCTCCTCCTGGCTATTCATTGTAGATCACAGTCCACACACCTCTTCCTTCATTCATGGCATTCTGGGAGCTGCTGCTTCCAGAAACCCACCAGCTCCCCCTGCCCTCCACAGAGTCCTCTATTTACAAATTGGGAAGCTGGGCTCTGCTGCATTCAGCAGCCCATAGTGGCAGCCAGCAGTTCTGCAGCATCAATTAAGTGGTGGTGTGTGTGTGTGTGTGTGTGTGGAATTAAATTCTGTGTAGAACATTAATTCTTCATACATTTTGTATTGCACAGTGCTTAGAATTCCCCCAGGAATAAGAGGCATTGAGAAGACAGGGCCTACAATGGCCAAGACTAGCAATCTTAGGGAATGTCCTGCTGGAGCATGCTCCATACAAATGGAGCCTTCCATGAATTTAACTAGCCAAACTTTAACAAGTTTCTACTGAGCATGTGTAAGCTGAGATTTTCAGAGACTCAGATTGGCCAGTGTTTAGTGGATTTTCATGGGGATGGAAAAAGATATCCCTATCAGAAAGGCTATCCCACAGCCCAATTTCAAGCATATGCACCCAGTTAATGATTCTAAATGAACAGTTGTATGAGGTATTTATATAGACAAAGTGTATTTTTTCACTAAGCTCATTCTTGGAAAGAGTTGAACCATTGTAGCTGAAAGTTGTTTTTTTAAAAAGAAATCAGTCCACAGCAGACAGCTGACATAGAACGTTTCAGCCTGAAAATTTAGGTTTGGAAAAGTTATAAGCAAGTGAAAACAGGGCCCTATAATGAAAGTTTGCACATAACCTTTACTAGAGGTTTCACTACTTAAAAGGAAAACCAAAGCAGTAAACAGCATCAGACAGAATAATGAGATGACGATGAGGAAACCTGAAATTTTAATATATTAAATGGGGACCAGTAAAGGATTATTGGGACTCCCAAATTAGGAAAAAGGGAAAGACTGTGGTGTTTCAAATTTCTAGAAAAAGTGACCATGGAAAAGGCAGAAGCTGCTATTATGTGTCATCATACCCATTGGTGTCATCAGTCAATGAGAGTTTATTGTGGTATACCAAGTGTATTTCATTCATTAAGTGTATTGTCACTCGATAACCTTTTGGAATATTTGCTGAGTAGGATTTTGTGGAAGCTCGGGTAACTTCCTCCCTTGAGAATGTCCAATTCACTTAATCTCCTAACAGACTCAGCCATTATTTTGCTAATTTATGCCTGGACTCTGAATTACTAATGCTGAAAATGTAACAGGCCTCATTACCTTCTTGGAAAAATGGTCACCAATGGGAGCAGGGTGCTGATAAACTTGCCAAGCCCCTGGACCAGGTGCGTCCAGGAGGGAGGCACTCCACACTTGCGGAAGGGGTGGGGCCCTGGGCAGAAGGGGCAGCGCTAGGGGCATCAGAGAGCCATCTGGAGCGCGGGCCACCACTGCTGCTGTGGTAGTGGCAGTGGCAGCAGCTGGGAGCCCCAGGCTCTTTTGAATGACCAGGCCCTGAGGCAACTGCAACGTTTACCCCCCATTGGCAAGCTTGGCCACCGTACACCTTGTAACTCAGGCAAGACTAAGTTAAACTTATTGCCAATTTCATTCATTCTTATAACATTAATCATGAGGTTTAGCTAGGAAGCCCTGACCAGAATTCACAGAATTCTGCCAGTCAGGCTCAGGAAGGCCTTCCGTGATATAACTTCAGATTTCATGATCTCTCCTCTCAGCTGGTAGCAGCAAGCTGCTAAGCAGATGCAGGGAGGTTGCCAGTGATAGGGAACACTGTGGCTCCAGGGTCAAGACCTCTGGGGTCAATTATGAAATTACTGCAGGACTAGATTTGGCCCCTTTACTGCTTGAAGGAAAAACTAATTGCAATGATTATGTTCAACTGCCCTTTTGTTTCTCCAGATCCAAATTCTTAGCTTGGGAATTTGCTAAAGCAAATAACAATGGGTTCTTAATATTGCTCTCTCAGTAACTTGCTACAATGACCTTTAAATGTAATATTAACATACAAGAACCATTTTTATAGAGTACAATTATTTTACTTTGACCTTATTGCTGAAATCCCTCTTAGAGCTACTTTATGGCTCCTTGTTCTGCACACTTAGTTTTAAACAGAAGAAATTTTCATTCATGGCTGTTGTGTTTTTCTCCTTTGATGTGTTGGCTTAGACCAGCAAGACATGATTTCCAAGCTGAATGTGGCTCTCTATAGCCTTGTATATGTCTCTCTGTTCACAGGTCATATCATAATTATGAAAGCTTGTCTCTTTCACCATTTAAGTTGGTCCAGTAAGAGATTACCTCACCCACTTCATCTCAGAGACAAAATGGCAGCTTGAACCAAAAATACAGGAGTGGACTGTCAAAGATATAGTGATACTTATGGATGTCAGTGACCATCAACAGAGATAGTTTCCTGGAGATGGGAAACAAGTACCTTTTCCCTAAGAGACTGATAGCATGATACTGAATTCCCTGCACCTACCTAGAAGGCAACTTGCTGCTACCAGCTGAGCAGGAGAGATCATGAAATCTGAAGTTATATCTGTGAGGGCCTTCCTGGGCCTGACTCAGGGAGCTGTGTCCACTCTGCTTCCTGCAGTTCCCATTGGCCGGAAATGGTGATGCGCGGCCAACGGGAGCTGGAATCAGCCCTACTTGTAGAGGCACAGGTAAACAAGGTGTCTCATGGCCAGCTAGCAGGTGGCCTTTACAAGCCATGACCCAGAATTTGAAAACCCCTGCTCTAATGAGCAAAGCAAACAAAATGGAGGAAGAAAGAGGTGTGGATAATAGTGAAAAGTGTTTCATCTGCATCTGTTTCTCTGTTAGTCATTGTAGGGCTTGTAATGACATTGTAGGGCAGTGGTGGAGAACCTCTGGCATGCTGGTCACATATGATTCACCAGGGTTGCCTTCTGGGAGGGGGGAATAAACTCCTGTGAATGATGTAAGTTTTGTCAATCAATCGCAAGTGTAGACATTCTGTCCCTCTTGTTGTTGCTGCTGCATCCTGGGCTTGATACACCCTAGGAGCCTGTTAGCCTTTTTCAAGACGATATCACATTGATGGCTCATAGTCTCCCTCTTATAGTCACCCTGTGATCAACAAATACATCCAGGTCTTTCTCCTCCTTTGTGACTTCCAACTGATAACTCCACAGCTTATAGTAAAAATTCTGATTGTTAGTCCCTGGATGCATGACCTTCTACTTTGCGCTATTAAATATCACCCCATTTCTATTACTCCAGTTTACAAGGTGATCCAGATCTTCTTGTATGATATTCTGGCCCTCATCCATACTGGCAATGCCTCCTATTTGGGTCATGACCCATAGGTTGGGAAACCCTGCTCTAGACCTGTGGTGTCCAACATGCTAGCCACTAGTCAAATGTGGCTATTTCACTGGTTGAGTGTGGCTAGTTGGCTCGAACAATGTGGCTATTTGGCCAGTTGAGTGTGGCTTGTTCGCTACAGAATAGCCATTATAGTACTGCTTCAGTACTGGTTGGACACCACAGCCTGAGACTGACAGTTTAGCTTTCAGTATGGCCTTTTGTAGTCTCCCCTTTAACCAGTTCCTTATCCTAACAGCCCTTTCTTATCTTAATCACCCGTTAATCACTCTGCTTATAAACAAAATTCTTAAAAAACAACAAAAGGTCTGGTAGCATTTTATAGACTAACAAAACATGTAGATGGTATCATGAGCTTTTGTGGGCACTGCCCACTTCTGACTTCCTACCTCAGGAAACGAAGCTGGCAGAAGTCTCCTTTTCAGAACTTGTTACATTGCATGGCCAGGCTGCCTGCCTGTGGCTTGCAGTTTGGTGGTTCAATATAAAATCATGAATGGTGTGAAGACAGTGACTAGAGAAGTGTTATTTGCTCTTTTAACAAGCACAAGAACTAGGGGGTGATCTGATGATGTTATAGGCATAGACATGGCTTTTGGGATACAAATTAGCTGAACCCATCACTAAAGAGATCTTAGAGTTATTGTGGATAGTTGTCTGAAAATATCTGCTCCATGTCTAGTGGCAATAAAAAAACCCTAATAGACTATTGGGACTCTTTAGGAAGGGGATAGATAAGACAGAAAATTCCATATTGCTTCTATATAAATCCATGGTACTCCCACATATCGAATACTATGTACAGATTTGATCACCCCAGCTCAACAAAAGATATATTGAATTTAGAAAAAGTATAGAGGAGGGCAACAGAAATTAGGAGTATTGAACGCCTTTCATCTGAGAAGAGATTAAAAAGACTGGGAATCTTCAGTTTGGAAAAGGGAGGATTAAGGGGGAGATATGCTAGAAGGCTAGAAAATCATGAATTATGTAAAAATACTGAATAAGGAAGTGTTATTTACTCCTTCAAATAATACAAGAACTAGCACACTTATGAGTCGCTCAATGACATTAAAAGGCAGCAGAATTCAAACAAACAAAAGAGTATTTCTTCTCAGTCAATCTGTGGTTCAAAAAAGAACTAAATAAATTCATGGAGAATAGCTCCCTCAATGGCTATTAGCCAGCCTGGGCAGAGATGCAATGCCACGTTCTGTGTGTCCTTCACCTCTGTTTGCCAGAAGTTAAGAATAGGAACTGGTGGCAGGATTAATCACTCAATGTTAGCCTGTTGTGTTCATTCCCTCTGAAGCATCTGTCATTTGCTATTGTCAGAAGATAGGATACTGTGCTAGATGGATATTTGGTCTGACCTAGTATGGCCATTCTGATGTTCTTACATAGAACCTGGATGTGTCTGCCCTGCCCTTGCTGTAACCCACTAGACCCCACTATCCTCCCCGGGCTGAGTTAGAACCCAGGAGTTCTGATGGGGTTTCTCTCTCTTCCCACAGTTCGTAACAAAGTAAGAATATATATTAAAATTTTTAACCTAACAGTGTCCCTTAAGTGACTTGCTACAAGATGTCAGACCATCTTGAGAGCTGAGTGAGTTTAATATTTGTCTTTCTTTTATATAGGAATTGGATGCAGGACTCCTGTCAGTTAATTTCTAAATTACAGCCGGCCCCCGAGTTGTGAACGGTCGAGTTATGACCATTCACATTTACGACCGAAGCGGTCGTAAATGCAGTCCCCAAGTCTTACCCCAGAGTCTCAGTAACAAGCACAATCTTTTGAATTAATTTAGAATTTAGGATAAGGGATCTGACTGATGATGTTAAATGCTCTGGTTACCAGAAGGGAGGCCCCTGACACCATATCTGATTACCGGTGATTTCTCCCTCCCAAAAACACGCTTGGAGTCCAGATTAAAGTTCACTAATACATTGTAAGAATTTAAATTGACAAGTGCATGAACAGGAACAAAAACAACAATCAACAAATCCAACCCCCACCCCAAAACAGAAGAGAAGAAAGACAGAAAGATCCCCAATACAGGTAAGGTATTTTATACGTTACAAAAGTCTCTGTGTTGCCAGTAGGTGCTTGTGACCCTCTACCTTTGGGCTCAGGGTAGCCCTTAGGGAGGAACCGCAAGTGATCCCTTGCAGTTCTGGTATGATTCTTGTTGAGCCTTCACCACAACGGAGTGTTTCAGGGACGATGACAATGTTATGGTCCGAGGCAGGTAGAGATCAAACACGTCTGCTGGTGTATCCCAGATCACCAGTGCTGAGCCTTCACCACAGCGTGGTGTGGGAACCCACCGCAGTTGTGAATGATCCGTATGCCTTTTCTCTCTGTGGCGCTGTGCTGTCCCCACAGACACAGACTGGAATGCTGACCACCCCACCCTTGGGTGCAGTGCTTTTCTTTTAGAACCTTTGGCAGGTAAACTGTAAACTTGTGTCAGGTGGTGTGCACAATTTCGGGCTGGGTGCAAAGGATCTGCATGCCTGGTGCAATTTTGGTACTGAGTGCAGATACTCAAGGCGGGAAAAGTTCAACTGTCCTGTCCAGAAACTCCATTTTTGTTTTCCTAAACACCATTTTGTTTTCAGTTACTGATGGCAGCTACCGCTCCTTTAAGTGTGCACCTTACCCACATCCTATTTACAACAATTACATTATAAACATTATAAATAAATCAACATTATAACAGCACTCTAACATAAGGTACGAACGCAATCCATGCTTACGAGCAGTGTGGTCACCATGTAACTCAATGGGGTCTGAATTACGAACACTTTGAGTTACGGCCAAGTGTTTGGTCCGTAACTCGTTCATAACCGGGGAGAGGCTGTATCTGCCAGAAAATTAGAGTTTTCAAATGCCTAAATAGGTCCCAGAATCATGGTTAAAGTTGTCTCCCCAAATCAAAATCTGAAATGGTGTTCCTGACTGTGCTCAAGTGTTTGTAGCCTTGAATCCACCAGTTGGATTTTTGTTGTTTGGTGATTCTACAGACTGGGCAGATCAGTCATTTAAAATGTTCTTGCACCCCTCTGGAATCTTATACTTCATTGTGGTGCTTATTTGAATTAAAGGCAGATTATGCCTGTGTGTGTGAGAGAGAGAGACTGGGAAAAGCTGGAGACTGCTTAGACTTCAATGCAGTCTAGCATCAAAGGCCTAACAAGGAGCAAGGACAGGTAACAAGGACAGATCACAATTCTGTAGCACAGTACATATGTGTATGGTCATAGAACACAAGAAGGCGAAGAATATAACTCTAATTTCAGTAAAAGCCAGCCTGATTTACACTGATATAGCTGACAGCAAATTCAGACCTTGAATGTCTCAGAAGAGGTTATCCAATTATAGAAATGAAATATACAAACCTGACCTTTTCTCTTGTAGTAATTCTCTTCCTCATTTATTGTTGCTCATGTCAATACATGAAATGCAAGAGGTGAAAAATCAGAGTCAGTGTTTTTGCCTCTTACAACAAGTTCATCTGAGCAGGAACATGAAGTTCCTAAGGGGACATTTTCAGAGGCTTTGAATGAGCAGTACTTGACTTTTGTTCTTGTGAAAGTCTATCCAAGCTATTGCTGTCTGTTGTATAATTCAGAAGAGGCAGCATGTTGTTCAGATAGGTAAGAAAAGACTCCTCTGGTGAATACTCAGTACTTATAGTGAATTAGTACAAATTTCAGGAAAGCTAGGAAGCCATGAATGCAACATCCTGTTGTCAGAGATAGACATAACTATGGTAATGGCTGAACATAACCTAGGTAATGTTTCTGAATGCACTGTTGTTGAGCAGATAGTATACAAGGCAGAGATGTTTTCTATTGTGAAAGCAGGCGGAGAACACTTAGATATATAGAACACCAATAGGCTCTTCTGGTGTAGATGAAGAAACAGTTGCATAAAGATTCTTTTGTCCTAGACTTCAGCAACAGAGAGCCACAGAATCAAGAGCAAAATACTAGAGATGGCAAAATACTAGACAACACAGGGTTATTTGGATTAGTTAAGACTAAGTGATAGTGAATGGAACATTTGGTAATAACCTCAATCAGAAAAAATATGGTACTAGAAGCACTGATGTAAACTGCTATCTCAGTATTTATGTTTCTGTGTAGTCAGTACTATTAGACCAAAGTAATGGATAGTCTCAGTTTTCTAAGAGGCAAGAGGCATTGCCAAGAAACAATGCCGACTGTGATTAAAAAGAAAACAAAATACACAGACATACAAAACCAACCAAACCAAACCTAAATCCCAACTTCACAACTTTGAGGCTTTCTGGAAGTTCTTCTCTTATTTGTAGTAGTTTTTACACTTAAATTAGGATGGATAGCCCAAGAGATATTGAATTATCATTTTTATAAATGATATCCGCTTCAGTAACAACTGTTAAAAAATGAGTAATCTTGTGGCACTTTAGAGACTAACAAAAATATATATATATAGTATCATGAGCTTTTGTGGAACTAAAATCCACTTCTGCTATAGTAATTATTTCTCTTTAGCATCTCAACTGTAATTTAAAAATCTGAACATTAAAAAAAATCACAAACTCTTGCATTTTCAGTTATTCATCATGGCTTTGTCTACACTGCAGGGTTTTTGTGCAAGAAGCTTTTTGCGGAAGAGATCTTCTGCAAAAACTTCTTGTGCAAAAGTGTGTCCACACCTCAAAAGCAAATTGCAAAAGCAATGTGCTTTTGCGCAAGAGAGCGTCCACACTGCATGGACACTATTGCGCAAGAAAGTTCTGATTGCCATTCACAGAATGGCCATCAGAGCACCTGTGTTTTTTCTGATAGGCTCTTTTTGCTCAAGAAATCCCTGTTGAGTGTCCACACACATCTTTTTGGGCAAGAACTCTTGTGCAAAAAGGAGTTATTCCTCATAGGAAAAGGTATACCTACACTGCAAAAAGCCCTTTATTCTACCATTCTACTGTACATTTTCTTGTGCAAAAACATGCTTGAGATGTGGATGCTCCATGGGTTTTTGCGCAAAAACCTTGTAGCATAGACATAGCCCATGTGTTTACATCAGTATGCTTCTTGGAAATAATGAAAAAATTACAATACTAAGAATACTAAGAAGATTGGACTGCACAAACTGTGATTAATGCAGCATGACGAACAGTCACCTATGCTTTTTAAAACGTATTTATTCATAACATTTTTGGTACAATATTGGTTGGATTTTTTAAAATGTTCATCTTCCCAGTATAGATGAGCTATTTTTTACTGTGTGCTATGTGCCCCACAGACAACACTTGGCAGCTGGGAGACCTCTAGTTTTAAGAATCCTAGGCAGTTGATAATGACAGGGTGTGTGTATAAGAGCAGCCGTGTACAACTCGGTGTGTGGTCAGGTCACTGTGTGCTTTTCTTGACTAGAAGGTCTCTTCTGAGATGTCACCTGCAGTCAAAAGTTGTTGACTGGGAGCATTATCCCAGTCATTTTCCCACCATACCCATCACTGAATTCAAAAGGAAAGGCATAAGGAAGAGTCAGGAATGATAATAACAGTGCTTCTGTGGCCTGAGGCTCTGACAGCTCCCGGCTAGGAACCTGCAACACACATCTTCTCTCCTTTATGGTCAGAACACACTGAGCGGGGCTGCTCCCTTTTGTACTGAGGTTCCAGTTGGTGCATGCCTAGCAGGAGCAAAAGATTCCTTCGCCCACAATTTGGGGTTAACTCTTCTTGTCGAGGATGTGGCAGATGCACACCATTGCACAGGGCCTGACTTTTGCTGATAGCTTGATTGTTGCTAACTTTTCTTTATACAGTCGGAAGGGCCTGACTTTAGTTCAGGCTGAAGGGAAAGGTGAAAGTATTAAACGGGTGTGCCCTGGAGCACAGCTGAGGCAAGAGCTGGCTGTGCTGGGCAAAAGCCAGCAGGGAGCTATTTAAAGAGCTGGCAGAGACCCAGGTTGCAACAGGACAGTACCTGTAAGAAATGTTAAGTTACTTTCACCACTGGCTGTAGGCCTTACACTGGGCCTCATGCTTTCTCTTTCTGTTATACCCATGGCTGACCAAGATGGCAGTCATCACATAAATGGCAGCTAATCCACTGGCAAAGCCATCCACTGCTATTGGTTTCAGATGCTTAGGATGAACTTCCTCTGGACAAAGGAAACATTTAACACATTGACCAGTGGAATACACTAGCAACAGAGGACTCTAGAAAACAGAACCCAGAGGTTCATTTTTTCTTTGCCAGAGCATCCTGATTTTGAAGGCACTCTTAAAGGATTGGCTCTTGCATTGTTGCTAAAAGTTGTTTGGAAAGCTGTCAACACGTTCATTTATCGTGTTATAGTCATTTCTGTGACTGTTACTATAGCATCCGAAGGAAAATTGGTATTTAATATATTTACACATTACATTAATTTTCTAGGGTTCTAGCACAAGACAACATCTCTGTGTTTAGTTTTTTTTTCTGGAATGTGTTCAAATGATTTGGAAAATATAGCAAGATTACCCAGAAGATTTACCCAGCCTTGCTTGGGTCCTTATCTTAATTTTTTTTCATTTAAATCATTGCTCTGGGGTGGGGCTGGGGATGAGGTGTTCAATATGCAGGCTGTCCTGGGGAGAGAGGACTACCCCAGCCCTCTTTCACTGCAGTATCTTGGGGCCAGGTGAGAAGTGTCTCTCCATAGCCAGGTTCAGTGCTTCCCAGCCTGAGCGAGGAATTATATTCCTGCATGAATCAAGGGTGGAGGAACTGCAGTCCCCCACCCTCCCTAAATGGTGCCAGGGGTGGGAGGCTGAGGGCTGGGGCAGTCCTGAACGGGGAGGTGTGCCTTCAACCAGCCCCTTTCACCTTCCTGGTGATTCTTTCTCTTTTCTGTATGGTTTTATGCATCCCTGTAACAATCAGAGATGGGAGTGGAGCGGTGGAAGCTTCAGCCCCCCTCCTAGCACAACCAAACCCTGAACTTACTTTGTTATAATAATAGGAAGCATCGTGGCAAACTTGGTGGTCTGACCTCTTACCATTTAGGAGTAATTCTTGAACAAATGGATGGATGGACAGATGGACTCACTAGCTCACAGAAAGACCACGCTCTCACAAGCAGATGGAAAATGCTTTTGTGCATTTTTAGTTAATGTCAAGTGTTAGGAGAATAAGAATCTGTGTAATTTTGCTCATTCCCTAAGTGACAAGAACATCTTATTCTTCTTCTCAAAGTAGTAGAGATGGGAAGTGTCATACACTGGAATATTTCTTCGTGAACTTCATGCTTCCCAGTGACAGCTGACTTTCCCCAGAATTAGAGATGAGGTAAAACTAGTCCATAATTCGAAACATGCTACAGCATCTTTAATATACACCATAAAATATTCTTACCCTGTTTTAAAACTGCTATTTTAACAATGGGAACGATTTAACGTATAACTAAAGAGAAGCCCTATGAATGTGACAGTCAAGAGCATTGTTTGTCCAAAATGCTTCTTGAGGCTGCTGACTCGCTACCATTTCTGTTCATGTCACCTGTTAGAATAATGAGGTTTCAAAAGAAGTACGGCACAGACGTACTATTTAACTAGATGAGTTTGGACCACTCAGACCACTGACATTGATGGAGATAAACGACACAACCAAATAGCTTTAAATATGCTTAATTTGTATCATTCCCTCACTTTATAGGTGTTCTATTACATCTGAAACATCAGGTATGGAGCAGAGCAGTGTTAGTTACAAACATGGGACAGCAAATATAATGGCTGAATACTGCCAAGTGGCCTAGGAATCATGTTTTATTGCTACCCCCTCAGAAGTAGTTCAATTGATAGTTAATCCCCCTGCTCCCTTCCCTAAATTCTCTCTTTTAATGCTAAGGACAGATGGACATGCCAAACTTAAGGCTGGCCTTGATCACTGGTGTCTGCTTTCCCCATAATTTGTTGGCCTTCTGCTGTTAGATCATCAGTTGGGGGTAAATCAGGATAACTCAGCAGAAGTTGCAACCTTGTGAGGCACATCTCGGGGCAGGGAGGGGTTAAACAAACAGCTCATAAACCATCTTTCTGCTGTCCTGATCTGCTCTCTGGCTGGCTCACACAGTCCAAAATCCCTTTCAGGGTAGAATGAACTCTAAATAGAAGCTGTTTCTTGTCTTTCTGGGGCAATTATAAACAAAATATTTTGTCACCCTTCTGAAGTAAATACTTTCTTTTGATTAAATCAGCAGGGCTCCTTCTGAATTGCTGTCACTGATTGTGCCCAGGTTTAGGTTGGTTTCTTAGGCTGTACCCTGGGGAGCATGACATCTCTTCAACCTGGAACTGTCTTGTTGAGAGTAGGCAGCAACTTTTATTTTTGCTTGCTGGGCCTTGATTGCCTGATCCTGTTTCCTAGACAGCCCTTATCGCTGCTGAAGGGCCAGATATGACTCTTTCCAAAATGGCTACTCTTTCTCAGAGAACTGTTTCCTTGGTAGGGTGCAGCAGAGCAGGGGGTTTCCAGCAGAGGACTGTGAAGGCCTGGCATGGTTAGTCAATTCAGTGGCTTGGTTTTGTTAAATCTTTTATTCAGAGATGAAATACAGGTAAGAGGCTTTATTTCCTATTGCAGACCCTTGTGTAAATCAGAACTATCTTCACTGATGTCAGCTAAACTATTCCATAGGGGAAGAACTGTGCTTAGACTTCTAACAATATTTCTATTTTTTGTTCATATCACTTATCATGGGTTTAACAAGTGTTTGTGTAACCACCACCAGGTGGATTTGAAGCTGGGAACTCTGGAGCTGAGTATAGGAGCTGCTACCCTCTGAGCTAAAAGTCAGCTGGCTCCCAGCTCAGGCTGTAGAGGTCTCTTGAGCTTAACTGTTGTTGTGGCCTAGGTACCTCTTGCATTGCTTAGTAACCACACTAAGGCTATGTCTACACTGGTGGGTTATTGCGCAAGAATGGCCGTTCTTCTGCAGAGCGTCCACACTGCCCACCTGCTCTTGCGCAAGAAGATTTACAGTACGGCATGGTAAGAGAGGGCTTCATGCACAAGAGCTAAGCTCTTTTCTAACAGGTGTAAGCTCTCTTGCGCAAGAGCTCTTGTGCAAGAGGGCAGTGTGGATGCGCAGCAGGGTTTTCTTGCGCAAGAAAGCCCTATGGCTAAAATGGCCATCAGAGCTTTCTTGCACAACAGAACGTCGACACTGCCATGGATGCTCTTGTGCAAAAGCACATCTCTCACGTGGCAGTGTGGATGTGTTCCTGTGCAAGAGTTCTTCCACAAGAACCCTTGTACAAGATGCCACCAGTTTAGACATAGCCTAGGTGGGTGGGTTACATACCTTCCCCTAGGTGAGGAAGCGTGTCCAGAGCTTCAGAGACCCAGTTGAGATCCCAGACAAGCCCCCACTTGTAACCACTAGCTGGTGGATTTGAACCTGGGACTACTGAAGCTTAGTATAGGAGCCTCTACCTTCTCAGCTAAAAGCCAGCTGCTTCCCAGCCCCTGCTGTACAGATCTCTTGATCTTAACTGTTGCTGTGGTCTAGGTACCACTTGCATAGCTCAGTAACCACACTAGGGCTATGTCTACACTGGCAGCTTCTTGCACAAGAACATCTTGTGCAAGAACTCTTGTGCAAGAACACATCCACACTGCCATGTGCAAGATGTGCTTTTGTGCAAGAGCATCCACGGCAGTGTGGATGCTCTCTTGCGCAAGAAACCTCTGATGGCCATTTTAGCCATAGGGCTTTCTTCCGCAAGAAACCCCTGCTGTGCGTCCACACTGCCCTCTTGTGCAAGAGCGCTTACACCTGTTAGAAAAGAGCTTAGCTCTTGCGCAAGAAAACCTCTCCTAGGATGCTTTACTGTAAATCTTCTTGCGCAAGAGTGGGTGGGCAGTGTGGACACTCTGCAAAAGAATGGCCCTTCTTGCGCAATAACC
Organism: Pelochelys cantorii; assembly: GCA_032595735.1. Taxonomy (NCBI): domain Eukaryota; kingdom Metazoa; phylum Chordata; order Testudines; family Trionychidae; genus Pelochelys; species Pelochelys cantorii. The sequence goes on from CM064328.1 coordinate 182,159,031, forward strand.
CACCAGTGTAGACACAGTCTAGTGTGTGGGATACATACTTCTCCTAGGTGAGGAAGGGCATCCTGAGCTTCAGAGAACCAGTCAAGATCCTGGATGAGCCCCCCTTGTAACCACCACCAGGTGGATTTGAACATAGAATCATAGAACCATAGAGCTGGAAGAGCCCTCAGAAAGTCATCAAGTCCAGCCCCCTGCTCTAGGCAGGACCAATCCCAACTAAATCAGTCCGGCCAGGGCTTTGTCAAGCCGAGACTTAAACACCTCTAGGGATGGAGACTCCACTACTTCCCTAGGTAACCCATTCCAGTGCTTCACAACCCTCCTAGTGAAATAGTTTTTCCTAATATCCAACCTGGACCTCTCCCACCACAACGTGAGACCATTGCTCCTTGTTCTGCCATCTGTCACTACTGAGAACAGCCTTTCTCCATCCTCTTTGGAACCTCCCTTCAGGAAGTTGAAGGCTGCTATCAAATTCCCCCTCACTCTTCGCTTCTGCAGACTAAACAGACCCAACTCCCTCAGTCTCTCCTTGTAGGTCATATGCTCCAGCCCCCTAATCATTTTGGTTGCCCTCCACTGGACCTTCTCCAATGCGTCCACATCCTTTTTGTAGTGGGGGGCCCAGAACTGGGCACAATACTCCAGATGTGGCCTCACCAGAGCCGAATAAAGGGGAATAATGACATCTCTGGATCTGCTGGCAATGCTCCTCTTAATGCAACCTAATATGCCATTAGCCTTCTCGGCTAGCAGAACTACTACTTAGCTGGTTGGTCCCTAGCCTGTAACAAAGCTTGGGATTCTTCCATCCCAAGTGCAGGACTCTGCACTTGTCCTTGTTGAACCTCATCAGATTTCTTGTGGCCCAATCCTCCAATTTGTCTACGTCACTCTGGACCCTATCTCTGCCCTCAAGCGTATCTACCTCTCCCCCTAGCTTAGTGTCATCCGCAAACTTGCTGAGGGTGCAATCCATCCCCTCATCCAGGTCATTAATAAAGATATTGAACAAAACCGGTCCTAGAACTGAATCTTGGGGCACTCCGCTAGAAACTGACCACCATCCTGACATCGAGCCGTTGATCATTACCCGCTGGGCCCAGCCTTCTAGCCATCTTTCTATGCATCTTACCGTCCATTTATCCAATCCACATTCCCTTAACTTGCTGGCAAGAATATTGTGGGAGACTGTATCAAAAGCCTTGCTAAAGTCAAGGTATATCACATCCACTGACTTTCCCATGTCCACAGAGCCAGTTACCTCATCATAGAAGCTAATCAGATTTGTCAGGCACGATTTGCCCTTTGTGAATCCATGCTGACTATTCCTAATCACTTTCCTCTCTTCCAAGTGCCTCAAAATAGATTCCTTAAGGCTCCCTTCCATGATTTTTCCAGGAACCGAGGTAAGACTGACCAGCCTATAATTCCCTGGATCATCCTTCTTCCCTTTTTTGAAGATGGGCACTACATTTGCCTTTTTCCAATCATCCGGGATCTCTAGTTTAAAGCCCTCCTCAGTAGGTTTGCAAGCCTACCTGCAAAGATGCTCCTTCCTCTCTGGGTTAGGTGGATCCCATCTCTTCCTAACAATCCTTGTGCCCGGAACAGAGTCCCATGGTCGAAGAAACCAAAGTCCTCTCTGTGACACCACCTGTGCAACCACGCATTTACTTCCTCAATTCAACGATCCCTGCCCAGTCCTTTCCCTTCAACAGGGAGGATGGATGAGAACACCACTTGTGCTCCAAATTCTTGGATCCTTCTTCCCAGCACTACATAATCCGCAGTAACCCGCTCAAGGTCATTCTTGGCCGTATTGTTAGTTCCCACGTGGAGAAGCAGGAAGGGGTAGCGATCCGAAGGTTTGATCAGTTTGGTAAGCCTCTCAGTCACATCCTGAATTCGAGCTTCCGGTAAGTAGCACACCTCTTGAGATTCCAGGTCCAGACGGCAGATGGATGGCTCAGTCCCTCTTAGGAGGGAGTCCCCAACCACCACCACCCATCGTTTTCTTTTGGGGGGGGTGATCGTGGAACCCCCATCCCTAGGACTACGCATCCCATGCCTTCCAGTAGATGGTGTTCCCTTCCGGTTTCTTCTTTGTGAGGTCCCTTCCAAAGCATTCAGCACTGCAGAGCCTGTGGAGAGAGCCTGAAAGCAATTACTTACCTCTATAGCATTGGGGGATTCCTGTGCTGGCCTTTCTCCCCTTCTAGAAGTTACATGCTGCCAGTTCTCTTCCTGGTCCCGTACTGCCCTCTCTGGCTCTTCCACCTGCCATTCTTGGAGGATTAAACGCTGCCTTCTATCGAGGAAGTCTTCATCCTCTGTGATCGAGCGTAGGGTCGACACTTGGGCCTCCAGTCCTCTAATTTTTTCTTCCAAAATGGCAACCAGCTTGCACTTAGTGCAGACAAAATCCATTCTTTCTTCTGGGAGGAAGACAAACATGGCACACTCTGTGCAGGTAACAACAGCAGACCTATCACCATCCATCCCTGCTGTCCTGTTCGCAACCTGGGACCTCTGGAGCTGAGTATAGGAGCCTCTACGCTCTGAGCTAAAAGCCAGCAGGCTCCCACCCCATGCTGTAGAGGTCTCTTGATCTTAACTGTTGCTGTGGTCTAGGTACCACTTGCATTGCTCAGTAACTGCACTAGGGCTATGTCTACACGGGCGGCTTCTTGCACAAGAACATCTTGTGCAAGGATTCTTGTGCAAGAACTCTTGCGCAAGAACACGTCCACACTGCCATGTGCCAGCTGTGCTTTTGCGCAAGAGCATCCATGGCAATGTGGACGCTCTCTTGTGCAAGAAACCTCTGATGGCCATTTTAGCCATAGGGCTTTCTTGCGCAAGAAACCCCTGCCGAGCGTCCACACTGCCCTCTTGCTCCAGAGCTCCTGTGCAAGAGGGCTTACGCCTGATAAAAAAGAGCATAGCTCTTGCGCAAGAAACCCTCTCTTACCACTCTGTACTGTAAATCTTCTTGTGCAAGAGCAGGTGGGCAGTGTGGACGCTCTGCAGAAGAACGGCCCTTCTTGTGCAATAACCCGCCAGTGTAGACATAGCCCCAGTGTGTGGGTTACATTTTCAGAATAAAGAAGTATTTTAAAAAATTAGGTAGGAAATATATTTTGTCATTGATATGGCAATGATCTTTTTTGGGGTGGGGGAAGAGCGTATAAAAGATTGGATTTCCTGGGTCTATCTTAATCTGCTGAGTTTTAGGAAACAATTTTTATTTTGTGTATCTGAAGTTAAGATAATTGATACAGATTTTAAATTGTTTTGTCCATGGAACTGCAGGAGTTATTTTTTAAAAAATCCTGACCAGGGGACTGAATATTTGTTTAGAAAAAAGCAATAAGAAAGATAATCTTTTTCGCTATTCCACTTTCACTGATTTGAGATTCCATATGAAGACAAACTCAGAATGTGAAAAATGGAATTGGTAATACTGTACAAGTTTTCTCATTCAATGAAGAGAAAACTTATTCAGGATTCATTATACATTACAGGCTATACAGTGCTTTATTCCTATTCTTGTGACCTAGTAAGGCAAGAATAACTTTCTTTCTTACACCTTCAGAATGGACATATTGCTACTTTATCTATTTGTTTGTGTCATTTATATTTTGTGGTCTTTGTGAAACAAAAGATTTCTAGGTGTTTTCAGTATTTTGAATGTGTTTCAGAATTAAATATATGGCTAAAAATAATAATAAATAGAACAAGAAATAAGGAGAGGCTGGCAGTAAATTTGGAAAATTGCTGATGCTTATCTACCTTCCAAGGGATCCCTTTCATTGCCAGTGCTAGAATACTTGGTGAATAACTGTGATTGCCACCTTGTTCTTCCCTGCACACTAGCCATACAAGAATTACAGGAAAGCGTTAAGTCAGTATTATGAAAAGTATAGATAGAGATGGTCTGATGCCTATTATTATGGCAGACTGATACTTCCTATCAAAAGAACCTATTTTCAGCTGCTTATAATTTTACCAAACATCAACCATTTGGGCTGAAATTTCCTGTGCTGAGTATCTGCCTTGGGCTAAAGTCTTCTGGAAAAATTCAGCTAAAGTGGTTGTGCCATTTTCAAGAACTTTGATGTCTTCCTAATGGAAAATAATTGGTAGGACCATGAGATCTCATAAAACCTGGGAAATTAAGACTATGTCATTGCTATGGTTGCATCTTTTAATTACTGTAGTTCACAATTTGTATTATCCCATTTAGTAGCATTTGTTGATAAAGGGAAAAAGTTACTTCAGTTTTTACAAACTGGCTTAGATTTTAGAATCTTAAGTACATTATTACCTTCTAAATTCCATATTGAATCACTAACATAAAATCTACTTCACTTCCACAAGGTTGAATGCAAACATAGGTGTAGATCAACACACAGTTCCGTGTATGCAAATTGTGCCTTTTAAAGTCTGTTTTGTGTAAGAGTTTAGCAATATAAAGAACAAATAAACAATGTAATGTTACTAATAATGGAGTCAGTCATTGATCAGAGCTCCATTAAGCAAGATTACTCATTATAATTTCTGTGCCAGAGATCAGGGTGTCATGATTTGAATCTCTCTCCATTTTAGTTTAGCAAATTGAAAAAATAAATTGCTATAGAAAAACATTAAAAAAAAGTTTGATTCTAATGTTTTATGAAGTGTTTACTTAGAGACAAAATTACCTTTCTCGCTCCTGCTTTATTAACAATGGGAGACATGCTGATTAAAATAACTTTCAACAGAACACTTAATTAAACATACAAATAAAGTAAATAAATAAAAAGGATTTGAAACCTGTTGTCAAAGGAAATCATTCTAATCCCCAATTTTGTGTTACAATAATAAGTATAAAGAAATATATTGGACTAGATTTTCCTGTCATTTACTGGCAATAGGTCAGCAGGTGTGCCAGTGAAGAAACTGACCCAGTATCATTTTTACCTCACCCCCCTTCTGTAGTCAGCTCTGCACTAAGCCCACACTGACTTTAGAGAGTCTCTTTGCACACAGCTGCTTGCAGAATCAAGACCTAAGATTATGCCTGGAGGAATGCTACACTGCTGTGCAATGCAGAGCTTGTGCAGAATTCCATGTTTCTCCTGCAGAATTAGGGCTACAGACTTGTTGGCCACCACTAGGGAATGCTGAACTCTGCAGAGCTCAGCTTGTAGTCAGTGGTGCGCCTGGCTCAGTTGGGACAGAGGTTGCTCACTCTGACTGCTGGCTTGATCCTCATTCACCTGAGGATGGGGTAGGGTGTGAGAGACACAGCTGTATCAAAAGGCGAGGAAGGGCCATGCTGTACCACACTGTGTCCCCTGGTGTTCTGATTTGGAACCTTGGCTAGAAATGTTACAAAATGTTGGTTTCCATTAGGGAAAGATTTGTAGAAGCTGAGGATGTAGAAAGGCTCTGGGGTGCACATGTCTGAGCTCTGGGGGAAAGGAGTGTGGATATTTGGGGTTTGGGGGTTATATGCACCAACTCCATGGGTACTCCATGGAGAAAAAAGGTGGGTGCTTAGCATCCAAGAGCAGTCACTTCCCCCTCTCCCCCAGAGCCTCCCATACATCAGCAGCCCTGCCAATCAAATCCTCCCTCTCCCTCCCAGTGCTTCCTGTCTGCTGCAATCAGCTGTTCCATGGTGTCAAGGAAGTGGGGGGGGGGGGTTGTTGGTGGGGTGAGGGAAGAGCAAGGATGAAGCATGCTTGGGGGAGGGACAGAACTGGGTAGGAAGAGGCATGCCAGGCCTGGAGAGCGGGGTGTGAAGAGGCAGAGAGGAAGTGGGGGCTTGTGGGAAGGAAGTGGATGGGCAGAGTAGGACACCGAGCACCCCTGAGGCCCAGAGAGAGACATGGTACCTGCGCTGGGGGAAGAGAAGTGTGGGTGTCTGAGGTCTGGGGTTACCCCACAGCTGGGCTGTGAAAGGAGGGAGGTGCTGTTGTCTGGGTTCCAGTGATACCCCCTGGCTGAGCTCTGGAGGCAGAGAGTAGTGGATATCTGGTCTCTGGGGGCTTCATGTAATCCTTTGAGCTGCCCCCAACTTGAACTGGGTTGTCATAGAGATTTCTTTAACTCTCTACTCTTGGGGGAAACTTTTTTGTTGTTGTGTGTATTGTTGACAGGCTTGTTGACCGGTGATTTGAAATAAATTATAAAAATAATTTGAAACTGGAGTGATTACTATTGTGTTACATTGATAAATAAAATATGCAGATTTTTTTATTTTGGGGCACAGAATTCCCCCAGGAGTATAAGGTGATAGAGCTCCGAAATCCATGGGATAAGTATTTATTACCAAAAAGAAAGAAGTCAAGTTGACAAAAATGAATGATCCATGAACCTCAATGTGGATAAAGGTTTTGGTGTAAAATACATTCCTAATATATGGAAACTTACCCAACCCATATAAAACTCTGATTTGGAACATTGGCTAGAAATGGTTGGTTTCAATTAGGGAAAGATTTTTAGAAGAAAACATACTTTTTAGAATGCTGTTCCAAGGACCTGAAAGCACTGTATGAACTGAACAGCACTGTGCACTTGCAGGGTTTTCAGGAGCGAAGTTGAAGGGTCATATTCAAGAAGTGTCTTAAGCATGGGTGGCAGGTATAATAAGCTAGGGAAGGCTCTGCTTTCTCTGGCTGAGCCATTGCTATGGGACAATGGGTTGCTGGTTTTGCTTATTATTATGTGCTATGCAGATTCTGGGGCAGCTGAGGAGGCAGGTTCCCTGGAATCTGCATAGCTCATAATAATAAGCAAAACCCAGCTCATGAGTAATCTGTCTGACCACCAAAGAGATTATTGATGGAACTGCGAAGCAGAATAGCAGATACTACCTCCTTAGCCATCCCGGAACCCGCATGGCACATATTAAAAGATCAGAGTTCTTTTGCTGGATGGGAGAGGCAGGTATGTGGTATTTCCCATTCTCCGGCCCAGGGCTCAAATTGGTAGGCCAGCTGACATGGCTAGGATAAAAAAAATTACATAATATATGGGATGTTAGTGTAACCCACACACCTAGGCTATGTCTACACTCGCGGCTTCTTGCGCAAATACGGCCGTTCTTGCACAAGAATCTGCAGAGCGTCCACACTGCCCGCCCGCTCTTGCGCAAGTAAATTTACAGTACGGCGTGGTAAGAGAGGGCTCCTTGTGCAAGAGCTACGCTCTTTTTTAACAGGCGTAAGCCCTCTTGCGCAGGAGCTCTTGTGCAAGAGGGCAGTGTGGACGCTCGGCAGGGATTTCTTGCGCAAGAAAGCCCTATGGCTAAAATAGCCATCAGAGCTTTCTTGCACAAGAGAGCATCCACACTGCCATGGGCGCGCTTGTGCAAAAGCACAGCTAGCACATGGCAGTGTGGACATTTTCTTGCACAAGACTTCTTGCACAAGAACACCTGCGCAAAATATTCTTGCGCAAGAAGCCGCCAGTGTAGACAAAGCCCTAGTGCGGTTACTGAGCAATGTAAATGGTTCCTAGACCACAGGAACAGTTAAGAACAAGAGACCTCTACAGCATGGGCTGGGAGCCAGCTGTTTTTTAGCTGGGAGGGTAGAGGCTCCTATACTTAGCTTTAGAGGTCCCAGATTCAAATCCACCTGGTGGTGGTTACAAGTGGGGGCTTGTCCAGGATCTCAACTGGGTCTCTGAAGCTCAAGATGCCCTTCCTCACCTAGGGGAAGTATGTAACCCACACACCGGGGCTGTGTCTACACTGGCGCGATCTTGTGCAAAAGCGTCTGCTCTTGCGCAAAAACTTGCTGCCTGTCTACACTGGCCGTGTGTTCTTGTGCAAGTAAACTGATGTTCTAATGTATGAAATCAGGGCTTCTTGCGCAAGAACTCTGATGCTCCCGCTCAGGAATAAGCCCTTTTGCGCAACTGTTCTTGCACAAGAGGCCAGTGTAGACAGGCAACATGAATTTCTTGCACAAGAAAGCCCTATGGTTAAAATGGCCATCAGAGCTTCTTGCGCAAGAGAGCGTCTACACTGGCATGGATGCTCTTGCGCAAAAGCACATCTCGTGTGCAAAAGCACATGCCAGTGTAGACGCTCTCTTGTGCAACTACTTTAACGCAAGAACTCTTGTGCTAAAGAGTTTTTGCGCAAGATCACGCCAGTGTAGACGTAGCCCTGGTGTGGTTACTGAACAATGCAAGTGGTACCTAGACCACAGCAACAGTTAAGATTGAGAGACCTCTACAGCATGGGTTGGGACGCAGTGGGCTTTTAGCTCAGAAGGTAGAGGTGCCTATACTTAGCTTCAGAGGCCTCAGGTTCAAATCTGCCTGGCAGTGGTTACATTAGCATTTGGTCTGTACAGAACAATAAACTCTAAGGAAGTTTGATTGGCAACACTATGTATGTTAATATCAAAGAGCAGTTTCATCATCTTAAGCAAGTGACAGGATACAAGCTCTTCAGAACTAGTTCAGTAAGTAGGACACTTAAGACTATGGGCAGTGGGTGGACCTTGCCTTGTGGAGTCTAGCCCTGTGGCTCTACCTCAGCTACACAAGGCCCCACTCCCAGCAGCAGGAGGCCTGAGCCTCCTGCCCCTGCTCCTGCTGGAACCCTGAGTTGTTTTCCTGTCCCCAGCCATCAGAGGAGCCCTGGGCTGACCCAAGACATCTTACCAATCTTGTACCAGCTTGTTGAATCCAACTATGGGTTGTCCTAAACTGCCTCAGCCATTCTTGCTGGCTAGCCAACCCTAGCTCTTGGCTGGCCAGAACAGCCCCATCCATGTTTTTTGGCCAGCCAACCCCAACTCCAGGCCAGCCCAAGCAGTCCCAGCCATGCTAACCAGCCAGCTGACCCCAGTCCCCAGCCAGTCGGCCAAACTCAGCCCCAGGCCAGCCAATTCCAGTCCCAGCGAGTGACCTTAGTTAAGGTCTAGCCACTGCCCATAGTCTTAAGTGTCCTGGTTATTGAAATAGTTCCAAAGAGCTTGCAGCCTCTCACTTGCTTAGGATGATGGAACTTCACTTTGATATTAATACAGTGCTGCTGAGTAAACTTTTTTAGAGTTTATTGTTCCGTACAAACCAAATGCTAACATCCTATGTATTATGCAATTTTTTATTATCTTTAACAAGCTTCTCTGATGTAGGTATTTTGACATGCAGCTAAATGTCTGTAATAATTATCTTTTCAATGATGTACCTTTTAAATATGTTTATCGTTAACTCCAGTGAAAAAGCAATCAGAATTTATCTTTATTCATGGTTGGCTGGAGGACAGCTATATAATTTTATAATATTGTTTGACTTTCTCTTTGCTTTGAGGATTGCTTTTTTAGGGTGATTAATCTCTCTTATTGGTAGTCTTCTATGCTTTTCCTCTGGCACGTTGGGCCCAATCCTGCACTTACTTACTCATCTTTCTTTCTCCTTTCCTCAGAATGAGACACATTATACTTTTTAAAAATATTTAAGCATGTAAATTGCTGGGTCTGAGCCCGATAGTATTTTTTGTCTGTAATGCAATGTATAGAATTCAGTGATAAGTGAAATATCCTACTTAATTTTTTTGGGTGGCATGCTGTCCCCATTGGAGTCAGTGACAAAACTCCTATTAAGTAGCATATGGTCAGGATTTCATGATTTGCATTTTATTTTATATTACAGTGCTTTGCACTGAGCATACTCATAAGATACAGTGTCTGCCCCAAAGAGCTTAAAGCTGGATCCACAGTGCCCAAATCCCAGATATATGTGCCTTAAGTCCCATTTTTAGGCACCACTGTGTGCTACGTCCTCCCCACTGTAGGTGACTAAACTCACTCTGCACCTACATTTTCGTAGCAAAAGTTCCTTAGGCACCTAATTTTCTGCCTCTGGGCATATGCATTATTACCTCAGGAAGACATCCAGATGTCTATCATATGCCTAAACCTCAGCGTGACCCTCAAATCCAGGGAAGATAGGCATTCTCTGCCTGTCCTCCCAGTAGGGCCTGATCCAGTAGGCATTCTCAGAGGCCAACACAAAAGAGATGGGGGTGGAGGAAGACCCTAGCCCAGTGGGAGACCCTAATTCAATTTCCTCAGCAGCTGATGAAGAAAAGGTAGGTGACCTCTGTTCCAACCTCTCAGGTGAATCTAGCCACTGGACTATAGAGTGAGTCTCACTCTTTCTCTGGCCCAATTAATATTTAATCCACATAGAATGACTTCAATAAGAGACATGGAGAAAGACCCATATCAGAATATCTTTTAGTTGTAATATCTAAGTCTATTTATGGATCCAGGCCTTATAGTTTAAATAGACAAGACAGACAAAATGGAGGGGAAAGGAACTATTTTCCTGTATGGGAAAACTGAAACAGAGAGATTGTTGTCACTAGGGTCTAGTGGGGGGAGAGGGGAGTCACAATTGTGAGTGCCAGTGTTAGGTCAGACTCTCCAAATGAGGCGAACACTCCCAAACTGGTTGCATAGTCTATAGTTAAATTTAACCAAACCAGCATTGCATGTGTGCTTCCAGGTGACTTTATTAGCCCACCATAAAGCCACTGATAGTCCCCTTAGCACTCCAGTTTCATTTACCACCCAGACCAACTGGACTGCTGAGATGAAAGGATGTTAAAACCAAAGATCATCAAACATTATGTTCTTCCAGCTCCAAGGTCTTCCACTTGTATACTCCAGATCTCACTAAAGACAATGCTGTTAGCCAACTCTTTTAAGAAACTAACTAAAATGTTTATTATATAAGAAAATAAATAAGTTATTCAGAGGTTTAAAGCAGGTAAATTATATTACAAGTGAATTCAAGTTTGTAAATTCAAAATGTTAGCAGGGATGCTTTTTTCTATAGGTCTTTCTGGTTTCCCGTGATAGTTCTGGGGATCTCAGTTCTTTATTCAAAATTTCCTTTGCTCATTGATTCAGAGGTAGGGTAGGAAGGAGGTTATCGGGGGACTTATGTTCCTGCCTTTTATATCTTGACCCTTTTCTGGAAAAATCCTGGGTGAGTTATGGTATCAGGCCTTCATTGCCTACATGCAGGTTTGCACAGCTCCAAAGTTTACATGCTCTCCCACATGCATGTCAACTGAAATGCAAATCTTTGACTGCTTTGTCTGTGTGGAACAGGATGTATGAGATGCTTCTGGGACTGACCAGCTGCAGTATTTGTTTATAGTTCTTTTGCTGCTCCTCAAGAACCAACCCGTGGGCATTTCCCAGGCTCATAACAGGCTTGAGTTAAAAATCACATACAGAATTCTGTAACTCCATACACAATATTGATACACATATTAGATAACAAGATAATAATACATAGTAAATTATAACTTTTCCAATGATACCTTCTAAGGCATACTTTGTACAAGATTTAGTATACTTTTGTAAAAGGGGCAATCATAGTAGTATGGCCATGGAAATGATTTTCCCAAAATCATAAAAGGCTTTTTTATGGCTAATCCAGGAATAAAAATGGGGTCTCTAGAGTCCTAGTTCACTACTGAAGCTAGAAAACCATGTATCCTACTGGATAAATTCTAGTATGTTTCGCTTCATGTAAAGCTTAAGATGCTGAGAGAGAAGAGGTGGAGCAAGGGATGAGGTACAGAACTGCAATTTCCTATTTTCACTAATTAAAGATTTAGCCATAAATCACTTATAAGTTTAGTATATTTTATTGCCTTTAATTAAGCTTGCCTCAGCACTGACAGCCTGCACAAATTGCTTTTCTCAAGAGTGGCTAGAAAAACTACCCTGTCACAGCAAATGCAGGTTTATAGCATCTATAGAATCCAACTAGCAGGAACCACTTCAAACCAATCTCCGTTTATAGTGCCCTATCTACTTATCTAGTATTTCAATTCTCTGCATGTCAGCCTGTAAATCTAAGTGGCTTATTAATAGAAAAATTATAGCAAAAACTATACCAAATCTATAAACATCTTCACTTCTGCATCCATACAAATTACCCTCTGTACTAATCACTTAGCTTTGTTTGAAACAATACCCTTAAATGTTCCTGGAATGATGTTATTCTACCTACAGCATCTTAAAAATAGCCCCCAAAACATGCATACCATAACATGCAGTAAATCAGGCATTTTTACTGCTAAGCCTTTTGTAATTTTCAGGATTTTAACACTTACTAAGCTTATATAACTTGGAGATATTCTAAGCAGTATATCATATAACTATATATTTGTGTGTATTTATATATATACACATACACATATCTATATATGAAAGTTTTGCATTTATTCTGAGTGTGGTGTTTTCCTTCTATCTGTCATGTGGATAGCTCTGGATTTGTTTGCAATGCTAAATATTCAGTCCTAGAGCCCTAGTGCAAATGCATCCCCCTGGGCATTAACAGACCTGGTGCTGGCACAGGACTGGCAACATTGAGCTGAGTAGCTTTGGAATTCTCCTCAGAATGGTCCAGCCCACTGAACCCAAGCAACCCCATGAATTGGTGAGGAGAGGGTAGGGACAAGTCCTACTCTTCAAACACTCCTTTGGGGCAATCAGGGCTGCCGACAGGGGGACGGTCAAAAGGAGCAATTGCCATGAGGCCTGGCAATTTAAAAGGGTGGAGCCTTGGGTCCTTTGAATCGCTGCTAGAGATCCTGGTGGTATGCGTCCAGCAGCCCCAGAGGCGCTGAAGGGCTGGCTGGAGGAGGTCCCCTAGCTTGTCCCTTCTACCCGAGGCCCCATCCCTTCTGACAAGGTCTCTTGTCAGCCTTGGGGGCAATGTGCACCTCTGAGAGCATGGAGGAAACAGTCTCGGAGCCCCCATACGTTTAGGGACTCAGACTATACATAGTGCTGGGAGATAAAAAGAAAGCTGCTTGTGCATCTACCCTCTCTGGGTTCTGCCACAGGGGCCAGGCAGAAACTGGCCTTTTGCTGTATAACAATGGTGCTGCATCCATTTGGGCTAAAGCTGTGGGATATTTTAGTTTTCTCTTATGAAGAATAGACCCGGAGGGGAAGCATAGTATTAACAGCAATGGAATTAGCATATTGCCAATCCCAAGCCTTTAAAAATTGTATGCCAGTCATCACCCTCCAACCCCAAGGGACTGACTTAAAAATCAAGAATATATATAAAATATATGGTTCTTAAAAAATTTGCTTTCTGCTTTTTTGAGGCTTCCGGGTGCATTTGGGCAACATTTTCAAGTCTTTTCCCACAATTATGAGGGCTAGAAACTTGTTTTTTCTTTCCTTTTTTAAATTGATAGCTGAGATTCTCCCTTACTCATGTCTCTTCAACAGCTGAGGCTTTATCAAGTATCTCAAGACTTGTGATCATATCATGAGAGTTGGCAATTCTGATTCAGTAGCACATCTGAAGTTGTTTGATATTACAGAACCTGTTGCATGTTAATTGTACCCACCACTCTCTTCCAATATTTTCTGTGTCTCATTATTAATCTCCCCACCCCTCAAAAAGGTACATGTATTTCTGAGATTATCTGTTGCGTGGTGGCAGGGGTCCCCTCCAGACCTTGCCTCAGACCCTTTGTATTGTCTTCCTTTCTCTCCCTGTGGCAGACACTCAAGAGGATACTTGGAGCAAATAAAAGAAAAATCCTTTCCCATGTTTCTTATCTTCTGGGACAGAGGAGTCCATGGGAAAATAATGAGAGAAAAAGAGACCTGAAATCTAGGCATTCTTTTTGGACCAGCCTGTTAGTCTTAGTCTTAATGGAATCAACCTTCTGTCTCTCCTTGTGGGGTGTACTGCTTTTAGGCTGGATCATACAGATTCAGGAACAGTGAAGCTTGTCACTGTCTTCCTCTCAGCAAGTCTGTCTTGGCTGTCTTAGACACGGCAGCCATCTTCCTATGACAGGTTTTCTTAAATTACTTAAACTCAGTAATGTGGATTTACTTCTGGATTGATGGTCTAGAGCAGCGATGGGCAATCTATGCTAGTCGGTGGGCCTCCTTCATCTCAGTGGCTCTCAAGATTGCCATAACCAAAATGGTATCCCAGGATAGGACAGTTTTGCTAACAGCACCCATATACCTAGAATTTGCAGGGTGGGCTGATTGAACTGTAGCAGTGCTTTGACTGGATGCAGCGGGAGCACATGACTTTCATATTCAATGCTGTGTGCAATTAGCATGCACCTCACTTAACATGCCCTTGGTTTATGTATGTGTCACTTCAGTAAAACCGGTAAGAAAAAAACAACACAGATGGAAAGCAGCAGAATTTAGGGTTGCCAGGTGTCTGGTATTGACCCAGACAGTCTGGTATTTTCACCTCCTGTCTGGCAAAAAAAATCAGAAAATACTGGACACCTAAAATGTCCGGTATTTTCTGATTTTTTTCCCTGCCAGGAGGTGAAAATACCAGACACCTGGCAACCCTAAATTCTGAAATCCTTGATTTCCCTTCTGAGGCTGCCATGACATATTGGTTGGTGATTTTTGTGAAGTTGCCATAAGCTCTCTGGGGATTGGTCTCAAACCACCAACTACATTTACTCAACTAATGTCACTGAACAGCCACCAGGCTAATGACTTTTGATCACTACCAGGCTGGCCTAGTTTTCAATTTAAATGTTCTCATTATTTATTATTAGTGTTTTGGTAGTAGAAGAATGTTAAGTCTCCCAATGAGTTGAGACTCCAAGTGCTAGGTGCTATACATACATTCTGTTCAAAGTTGATGAATAAAGCTTCAGAGAAGAAGGAATTTTGCAGCATTCAATAATAATGTTTTTTGGTTCTGCCAAACCCTGTAACTGTACTGTGCTTTTTGGTACCATGTACTGCCCATGTATCTTTTTCCATAGATAATAGCTTTATTATCTATGGGTATGTCTACACTTGCACACTCTTTTGAGAGAGGGATGCAAATGCAGCTGAGCAAAATTGCAAATGAAGCGCGGATTTGAATTTCCCATGCTTCATTTGCATAATCGTGGACTGACGCTATTTCGAAATACCCTATTTCGCAATAACAAACGCTGTGTAGACGCAGTTATTTCGGGAGAAAACCCTTCTTCTGAAATAACCCTTATTTCTCATACAACGAGGTTTACCGGTTATTTTGGAAGAAGGGTTTTCTCCCAAAATAACTGCATCTACACAGTGTTTGTTATTTTGAAATAGGGTATTTCAAAATAGCGACGGTCTGTGATAATGCGAATGAAGCGCGAGAAATTCAAATCCACGCTTCATTTGCAATGTCGCTCAGCTGCATTTGCATCCCTCTCTTGAAAGAGGGTGCAAGTGAAGACATACCCTATGGATATAATCACACAGGGATAGAGCTCTTGTAGTACATATACTACATCCTCATTGTAAGAGATGTTCCCCACTCCAAAGAGCTGGTTACTTAATTAGACAAAGGAGGAATTATTAAACACATTTGAGAAATGGGTAAATGAAACATAGAGGTAAGTGACTTGCCCAAGATCCCACCATGATGTCTGTGGGTAGAGCTAGGAACTGAACTTTATTTTCTTGAGTTTCAGTCCTTAACTTCAGGACCACTCTTCCTCTTTAGCCCTGTACTACTCTTCTCACCTTCCAGCCCTCTTCTTGCATAATTTTTACTGTACGGTACATTATTTAAGAGAATGCAGATGCACTCCAGTAGAAACAAATTCTATGACAGATGGTTAACAAAGTTTTTTACATGAGTAAAGGAGGACTTGAAGCTAGTCAGAAGCTGTTTGGGGAATATTATACCTGCCAATGAACCTTAAGAGATCATTTGTATTTGCTAGTATCCTCATAGGTGTTTCCTCTAAGAATCGAAATGATGCTCACGTTTCATTTACAAGCTAATCAGACCTGTAGCAGACAGTGTTTAAAAATGACATTTATTCGGATGTTTTGCTAAACAGCAGATGTGCTTTGCTCAAGCATGCAAATGTCAAGGAGCAGAGCACCTAGCAACCAGTTTATAAGATATTTTCAGCTTGCAGACAGGATTCTTGGCGCACAACAACAAATTTGCCTCCGTAGGCTCTAAAACAGAACCCTCTGTCATTTCGCTGAGTAGCTCGGTTGTGTTCATTAACCTCCTGTAAATTGTCCCATTAACAATGCACCTATGAAAAATTAATGATGCAGCACATGATAAATGAGAAGCCCTCCCATCGGTAACCATTCTGGTTAGCTCCTGCTCCCTGAAACATATGGCCAGACCATACGCTTTTTACTGGGGGACACCTTATGTTTCATTAACTTTTAAATAATAATTGTACCTTGTTTGTCCCTGGGCTTTCTGTTCATTTCTCGTATTGTGTCCACACCTGGCCCTTTAGCAACATGATGAATTATCTTGGAAATCTGCTTGTTACAAATTTCCGTATTGATATCTTTGTCCCTCATTCAACAGGAGCTGAGGGTTCCCTTGAAGATGTCAGGTGTCCTCAGTTCCTGTTAAAATAAATCTGGCTTGAAGGGTGTTTAACATAGGACCAAATTCTGTTTGGACAGTGGAGAGCATGTGATCTTCCTTGGCACCTGATCCTCTTCCCATTGTGGTCAATGTGAACAAACCCAGACCACTGTGGAGTGATGGGAGTGGCTATTGTTCAAGCTGCAAATAGCTTATTTATTAGGACTAGGCAAGTGGCTAGCTTTTGTCACAAATCCAAACTGGCTGCAGTATTTCCATCACTATAGATCCTAGATAGCAGGAAGAGCTCTTGCTTTAGGATGCTAGTGAGTGGGTGGCAAGAAAAGGCTCACAATATGGGTGAATGCTATGGTGTCAGCTGCTTACCACATTCCAAAGATGGACACTGGAGCACAGGCTGATCTGGGCTGGTATTGTCATGATGTTTCTACACCAGTGCCAGCACATAAGAACATAAGAACAGCCATATTAGGTCAGACCAACGGTCCATCTAGCCCAGTATCCTGTCTGCCGACAGTGGCCAATACCAGATGCCCCAGAGGAAGGGAACAGAACAGGTAATCCTCACGTGATCCCTCCTGTCACCCACCTCCAGAGAAACAGAGGCTAGGGAAATTATTCCTACCCATCCTGGCTGATAGCCATTGATGGAGCGAATCTCCATGAATCTATGTAGCTTTTTTTTTAACCCTGTTAAAGTCCTAGCCTTCACCACATCCTCTGGCAAGGGTTCCATAGGTTGACTGTGCGCTGAGTGAAGAAAAACTTCCTTTTGTTTGTTTTAAACCTGCTGCGTATTAATTTCATTTGGTGACCCCTAGTTCTTATATTGTGGGAATAAGTAAATAACTTTTCCTTATTCACTGTTTCCACACCAGTCATGATTTCACAGACCTCCATCATATCTCTCCCCCCAGTCTCCTCCCTTTTAAGCTGAAAAATCCAAGTCCTTTTAATCTCTCTTCACATGGGACCCGTTCCAAACCCCCAATCATTTTTGCTGCCCCCTTCTGAACCTCTTCCAATGCCAATATTTCTTTTTTAAGATTAGGCCACCATATCTGTAAACAGTATCCAAGATGTGGGCATACCATGGTTTTATATAGAGGCAATAAGATATTTTCTGTCTTTTTCTCTATCCCTTTTTGAATGATTTCTAACATTCTATTTGCTTTTTTGACTGCCATTGCACATTGAGTGGGTGTTTTCAGAGAACTATCCACAATGACTCCAAGATCTCTCTCTTGCATAGTTGTAGCCAGTTTAGTCCTCATCATATTGTATGTCTAGTTGGGATTATTTTTTCCAATATACATTCCTTACATTTATCAACATTAAATTTCATTTGCCATTTTGTTGCCCAATCACGTAGTTTTGTGAGATCTTTTTGAAGCTCTTCACAGTCTGCTTTGGTCTTAACTATCTTAAGCAGTTTGGTATCTGCAAATTTTGCTACTTCATTGTTTACCCCTTTCTGTAGATCATTTATAAATAAGTTGAATAGGATTGGTCCCAGGACAGATCCTTGGGGGATACTACTAGTTACCTCTCTCCACTCTGAAAACTTACCATTTATTCCTGTCCTTTGTTTCCTGTCTTTTAACCAGTTATCAATCCATGAAAAGACCTTCCCTCTTATCTCATGACAACTTACTTTACTGAAGAGCCTTTGGTGAGGGTCCTTGTCAAAGGCTTTCTGGAAATCTACATATACTATATCCACTAGGTTCCCCTTGTCCATATGTTTGTTGCCCCCCTCAAAGAACTTAGTAAATAGTAAGGCATGATTTCCGTTTACAGAAATGTTGACTTTTCCCCAACAAACTATGTTCATCTACGTGTCTGACAATTTTATTCTTTACTGTAATTTCAACTAATTTGCCCAGTATTGACATTAGACTTACTGGTCTGTAATTGCCAGGATCGCCTCTAGAGCCCTTTTTAAATATTGGCATCATGTTAGCTATCTTCTAGTCATTAGGTATGGAAGCTGATTTAAAAGATTTAAAATTGTGGTTACAAACCACAATTAATAGTTCTGCAATTTCCCATTTGAGTTCTTTCAGAACTCTTAGGTGAATGCCATCTGGTCTTGGTGACTTGTTACTGTTAAGTTTACCAATTTGTTTCAAAACCTCCTCTAATGACACCTCAAGCCGGAAAAATTCCTCAGATTTGTCACCTAAAAAGAATGGCTCATGTTTGGGAATCTCCCCAATATCCTCAGCCATGAAGACTAAAGCAAAGAATTCATTTAGCTTCACTGCAATGACTTTATTGTCTTTGAGTGCTCCTTTAGCATCTCGATCGTCCAAGGGCCCCACTGGTTGTGTTGCAGGCTTGCTGCTACTGATGTACTTAAAAAACATTTTGGTATTACTTTTTGAGTTTTTGGCTACCTGTTCTTCAAACTCCTTTTTGGCTTTTCTTATTATATTTTTATATTTAATATGACAAAGTTTATGGTCATTTCTATTTTCCTCGCTAGGATTTGACCTCCACCTTTTAAAAGATGTCTTTTTATCTGTCATTTTTTCTTTTATTTGGTTGTTAAGCCATGGTGGGACTTTTTTGGTTCTCTTACTGTGTTTTTTAATTTGGGGTGTACATTTAAGTTGGGCCTCTATTATGGTTTCTTTGAAAAGTTTCCATGCAGCTTGCAGAGATTTTACTTTTGTCACTTTACCTTTTAATTTCTGTTTAACTAACTTCCTCATTTTTGTGTAGTTCCCCATTCTGAAATTAAATGCTACAGTGTTGGGTTGCTGAGGTGCTTTTCCCATCACAGAGATGTTAAATTTTATTACAGTATGGTCACGATTTCCAAGTGGTCCAGTTATATTTATTTCTTGGACCAGATCCTGCACTCCACTTAGGACTAAATCAAAAATTGCCTTTCCTGGGTTCCAGAACCAGCTGCTCCAAGAAGCAGTCATTTAAGGTATCAAGAAATTTTATCTCTGCATCCCATCTTGAGGTGATGTGTACCCAGTCAATATGGGGATATTTGAAATCCCCCACTATTATTGAGTTTTTTATTTTGATAGCTTCTCTAATCCCCTGTACCATTTCATTGTCATTGTTCCTGTCCTGATCAGGTGGTTGATAATATATCCCTATTGCTATATTCTTGTTAATGGTGCATGGAATTACTATCCATGGAGATTCTATGGAACATTTTGGCTCATTTAAGATTTTTACCTCATTTGATTCTACATCTTCTTTCACATATAGTGCCACTCCCCCACCAGCACAACCTGTTCTGTCCTCCCGATATATTTTGTACCCTGGTATGACTGTGTCCCATTCATTGTCCTCATTCCACCAAGTTTCCGTGATGCCTATTATATCAATATCCTCCTTTGAAACTAGGCACTCTAGTTCACCCATTTTCCTATTTATACTTCTCACATTTGTGTATAAGCGCTTTAATAATTTGTCTCTATTTATCTGTCTGCCATTTCCTGATGTGTAAGACTCTTTTTCATTTGATTGTGTCTCATCTGATCGGAGCCATACTTCCATCCTCTCTTCCTGACTAGAACATAAAGCATCTCTATTAATAGACCCTAAGAGATGTCTGTCTGATCCATGTACTCCTCCACACTGTCAGCTTTCCCTCAGCCCTTAGTTTAAAAACTGCTCTACAACCTTATTAATGTTAAGTGCCAGCAGTCTGGTTCCATTTTGGTTAGGTGGAGCCCATCCTTCCTGTATTGGATCCCCCTATCCCAATAGTTTCCCCAATTCCTAATAAATCTAAACCCTTCCTCTCTACACCATCATCTCATCCTCGCATTGAGACTCTGAAGCTCTGCCTGCCTATCTGGTCCTGCGCATGGAACTGGAAGCATTTCAGAGAACGCTACCATGGAGGTCCTGGATTTCAGTCTCTTTCCTAGCAACCCAAATTTGGCCTCCAGAACCTCTCTCCTACCCTTCACTATGTCATTGGTACCTTCATGTACCACAACCACTGGCTTCTCCCCAGTACTACACATAAGATATCTCGAGAGATCCGCAACCTTCGCACCAGGCAGGCAAGTCACCATATGTGACAACACACTCTATACTTGCTAAATGCTGAGGCTAAAATATACATTTTGTGTCCATATCTCATATGTTGATATGTTTTTCACTTTAGTAAAGTGGCTCTTTATCTAAAATTTGGATTTCTAGAAGTCACAACTGAGGACATGTTATGGACCTTTGGTATCTTTCCTTCAGTCCTTAAAGGCATTCAGGTATCTAACACCCACAGAAATCAATTGGATTGGGCAGTTGAATACTGCCTAGGTGCCTAATGGAAAGTCTGTCTGATGCCAAGAACTCCCTTTCCATTGAGAACGTTAGGCTAGAGTGGAGCATCATACTCTAAGGACCTACTCATAGATATTGATGGGTTCTAAATTTGGTTAAGAGACAAATCCCCACTGAAAACAGATCAGTCTAAGAAAAAATAATTCATTGTGTAGCAGTGGTCAAAAAACTGAAAACAATTAGACTGTATTAAGGAACAGAGAACAGCGCTGAAAAGAGTGTAATGCCATAATAGCCCAAAAAGGGTCTGAGCTCATGTTGAATTTCTGGAGGCTATTATAAACTAAATATGAAATAATAATAATACAGTATTATAAATCAGCAGTTCATCCTTCCTTTGAACTCTACACTCTGTTGGTCTACCCATGTCAAAAAGGGTATAACTGAATAGAAAAGTTTGTGAGAAAGGCATGAAACTTAATATAGGGAAAGATAAAAGAGAATTAGGACTTTTCATGAATGAGGGGATGAGTAGATATGTAAAATGTGGAAGGGATATTACACCTCACTGATGTAGCCCCCAACTGAGAAGAAAGACACTCCACATTCCCCACACCAGGGCCGGGGGGTGGGGAATTTTGTGTGCTCCAGACTTGTGGTGGGGCTATTGGGTGTGTGTGGAATTGAAGTGCTAGTACAGTCTCCCCAATTCTGGGGGGGGGGGCCCTGAGCCTTGGGGGGTTGGATCCAGGTAAGCTGGGGGCTGGATGCAGCCCCTGGGCTAAGGTTCCCCACCCCTGGTTTAAGACAATCTCTTTTAGAGACCTAATGTGTGTGGGTTTTTTGGGTGGGGAGGGGAGCAGATTATCTCTCATCTTCCTGCTGTGGGGTTCTTAATCCTTCCCTGTGAAGCATCTAATGCAAGCCACTGTCAGACACAAGACTCTGAGCTAGATGGCCTTTGGGTCTGATCCAGGCTGGCAATTCCTGTGTTCCTAAAAGTATTGCAAAGATTGTTTAATAAT